>BSBM01000317.1:2407500-3607500 GCA_027924585.1 Larix kaempferi | reverse complement strand
AGAGATGCCATGCCCTCATGGAAATTGCATCAACTTAATCCTCCTTCATCATAGATTCTAGAACATCAAGACACATGTCTTCCACCAAGGATCTCTTCACTGGATTCAAAGCTACTGTTGGACCATCCATTATGTTGGGGAATGATTGTGAGGTCTCCTCTGAGGGGATTGGAAGAATCAAACTAGATCATGGATACTTCTTAGATGTACTCTATGTCCCCACTCTCACTATTAATCTAATTTATGTGTATCAGGTGACCCACATTGGAGAGCCCAAGAGGGTGATCTTCTTTCCTAATGAGGTCGAAATTTAGACATGGTATCAGGATCTACCATTGCAAAAGGATTTGCAAATCATAAGTCGAAACTGTATGAGTTCTCACACTTCTTACCTCCCTCAAGGCAATATTCTCTCCCCACTCATGCCAATGAAGAAAGAATATTGTGGCATGAAAGATTTCGGCATCGTATCTATCAAAACTTGCAAGACATGTATACAAAGGAGATGGTTGATCGGCTACCCAAGATCAAGTTTTCCAAGGGAAATTGTCATGGTTGTTTGATGTGAAAGCATCATGAAAATAAATTTGAGAAGGGGAAGGCAAGCAAAGCCTCTCATCCTCTATATCTCATCCATAGTGATGTTGTTGGGCCATTTCTAGATTTATCTCTAAAAAAATAAAGGTATATACTCACCTTTATTGATGATTATTCCATATTCACATCGGTATATTTTCTTAGATTGAAGTCATAAGTATTTGGATTCTTTAAGTTCTTCAAGTCTTCTGCAGAGAATTTTTAAGATAGAAGGATCAAAGCCATTCACACTGGAAATGGAGTTGAGTACATTAAGGGTGATTTTTAAACCTTTTGTGTTGAAGAGGCCGTTGAGATGAAATATACTGTTCCCTATACACCACAATAGAATGTTGTTGCTGAAAGGAAGAACAAAACATTGAAATAAATGGCCACATGCATGCTAAAGTCAAAAGGGTTGCACCCTAGTCTTTGGGCAGATGCCATTAATTATGCCTCCTATCTTTGGAATAGAGTTCCCCACAAAGGACTCAAAGACATGAATCCTTTTGAAGCATGGATGGGATACAAACCTGATGTTTCTCATCTTCAAGTGTTTGGATCCAGAGCATGGGAAAAGATTCCAACTAAGAAAAGGAGAGCCCTAGATCCACAATGCAGAGAGTGCATTATGGTGGGTTATGCATTGGATGCAAAGGCCTACAAGTTGCTTGATCCCTCTACCATTACTACATGTATTGATAGGAGTGTACAGTTTGAGGAATGGCCTCTTCATGATTCTCATCCTATTGAGCATGATAGCTTTCCTACTACACCTCCACTGCTTGATGAGCTCCAAGAGAGAGAATATTCATAACATGACAGTTCAGATTCAAAGTATGAGAGTGATGATGATGAAGAGTGAATGCTAGATCCATATCCACAAGAAACTGAAGATCTAGCAACTTATTCAGAAGATGAGCGAATGGGAGATCCAGTTCCACAAGAACCTGATGATCCTCCTCTTCCGAGATGGTCATCCACTACTCTCCGATCTATTGGAGATATTTTTGGTGATCCACCCGATCAATGGAGAACAAGATCAGATTATCAAAATGGAAGGTTTCATCTTTCTCACATTACTGATCCATTTCAAATCAATCGATCCTTCTTTGGAAAAGAAGGACACTTGCCTCCTTCTGGGGTGAGTGATGACATGCTACATTAGCATTTTTCAGTCTACTTTGAGGGAGGGATTTCTTCCACTGGGTTTTCCCTCTTTCCTCTTTTATTATTTAGATTGTTGTATGGGGTGACCTTTGGTCTTATTTACCAGGGCCCTACCATTTCAGTTATTCCTCATAGTTTGGCTTGCGGAGGGGTGTTGGAATATTCTCACCATCATTTTTGTATTTTGCACGCCTGCATGCACTTCTGCATGCATCCAGTCATCTGCATGCATTTGCATGCATCCAGTCATCAGTATGGCAGTCTCCCAACACCTAGTCCTTATTTTCCAGCCACCGAGAGCCTGTTTCTACTCATTTTTATCCCTCCTAGCCACTAATGTGTCCTTGTTTTCATCATTGGAGCACAAGTGCGCCTTATTCCACCTATTTAGGAGTTACTTTAGGTAATTGGTTGATTGATGACTCAGTTCCTTGATTCAGGGGCTGATTGATCAGTTAACTCACTGAAGCAATTAGATAGGCACCTAGTGAGACTAGTTTGAGCTCTACTGACTACTGACATCTCCTCATGTGACCACATTGGAGTCTCCTTCCCTACATCAGTTTCCATGCACTCAGTTAGACTCAGTTAGACTCATTTGACTGACTATCTGACATTTGTGACTGCTGCCACTGGTTTGGATGATGTCTCCAATGTTATCCAAGTCACACATTGAGGAGAATTTGAATGAACTTAGAGGCATTTGAATCCATTTGATTGTATTGATTTATTATTCATTTTACGGAGTGCCAGCTTACAACTGATGTATGATAGAACAATTTTTCTCGATTTTCTGTGTAATGTGTGATTATTGATTCAGCATTTCTTCTTCTTCGTTGTGCACTTCATGAGTGAATTCGAGTGAGGTCTGCTACTGTTGAGTGATCCTAATCCTAAAATATCACAGTCCCATGTCAACCCCCTCCCTAAGTGGATTCTTATATTATGTAATGTTCATAGATGATTTCTCTAGGAAGTCATGGATTTATTTCATGAAGGCTATAAGTGGAACTCTTAGAAAATTTAAATAGTTCAAAGCTGTAGTTGAAAATCAGAAAGAACAACACATCTGTGCATTAAGGTCTGATAATGGAGGTGAATTTGATTTGTATGCATTTAATGAGCTATTCAGTGATGCAATAATATGTAGAGAATCAACAATACCCTAAAACCTTCATCAAAATGGGGTTGTCGAAAGGAATATTAGAACCATATGTGCGGTTTCAAAATCCATGATGCATGATCAAGATATTTCTACATGATTATAAGAAGAAGCCTCCCATACAACTGTGTACATATAGAATAGAATACGACATGCCATTCTAGATGAGAAGACACCAAAATAAGTGTTTACCAGTGAGAAGCCATACATCTCACACTTGAGGATCTTCGGGAGACTACTATACATTCATGTACCGAAAGAAAAGAGAACAAATATGGAGCCTTCTGAAAAGAAAGGCACCTTTGTGGGTTATAACAAGTCATCCAAACCATACTGAATATATGTACCTAGTGAGAGACACATTGAATTCAACCGATATGCTACCTTCCATGAGGAAATTGATTTCAAAGGATCAAAAGAGATTCAATGTGATTTAAAGATGGAGGATCTTGAGTCTGATTCTCCCCCTTCAAATTTTGAGAGGGAGAAGCTAGAAGATTCCTCTTATTTGATATCTCCTAAAGAACCAGTAGAACTGATTGAGAGGTCACCTGATGAACCTCCTGTAAAAAGAAGATATGCTTGGTGCTGAGAGATCCTACAAAATGAAGAGAAACATGGAGCACCAGTAGGCTCATCCTAAGAGCACAAGAAACTTGAAAAATATTCAGGGTATCTTACATTAATGAGTCACATCAGTGATTCAAAACCATCCTTTTATGAAGAAGACACAAAGAATCAAGTTTGGAAAGATGAAATGATAGAAGAGTACAACTCTATAATGAAGGTTGATGTTTGGGAGGTTGTTCCCAAAACTGATGGGAAGTCCATTGTGACTTTCAGATGGATTTACAAGATAAATCATCCTGTAGACAGTAGCATTGAGAAGTATAAAGCTAGATTAGTTTCCAAAGGTTTCTCTCAGAAAGAAGGGATCGATTATGATGATACCTTTTCCCTTGTGGAAAGGTACACCAAAATAATAGCAATGATTGCACTTGCATCTGTTCTAGGATGGAAACTTCACCAGATGGATGTGAAGACAACCTTCCTCAATGGTGAAGTTGAGGAAGAGGTCTGTATTCAACAGCCTAAAGGATTTGTGGATCATGGGAAGGAGTCCCATTTTTGGAAGCTAAAGAAATATCTAAATGGGATTAACAAATCCCCCAAGGTTTGGCACTTCATAATTGATAGATAACTTCAAAAACTAGGTTTCTATAAGAGTGAAGTTGATCCAAATTTGTACTTCAAAGTAGGGAAGAATGAGCCATCGATAATGGTTCTATACGTTGATGATTTTTTTCTCACTGGATAGGAACATCTGATTGCATGGTGCAAGAGGTATCTCACCTCAGATTTCGAGATGAAAGACTTAGGTTTGATCGACTACTTTCTTGGACTTGAGATCTGACACAAAAAAGATGAAATTTTTCTATCTCAAGGGAAGTGCACTGTGGATATATTGTGTAGGTTTGGCATGATAGATTTCAAATATATGACTACACCAATGGTGTCCAATTTGAGGAAACTTCATGAGTTAGGCTTTGGATCTGATCCAATAGATCCCACTTTGTATAGATTGCTTATACGATCGCTATTGTACTTGATACTTTCGAGGCCTAATATATGTTATGCCATGAGCATTCTAAGTCAATTTAGGTTTGATCTAAGACACAGACACTAGATATATTCTAAGCATGTGCTTAAGTACCTTTAAGGTACAATGTCATATGGACTCAGATATGTCTATAGTGGAGAAGTTCGGTTACTTGGTTATTTAGACTCGGACTGGGATGGAATCATTGTAGACCATAAGAATACATATGAATACTATTATAGCCTAGGATCAACTATGATATCTTGGTCCTGCAGGAAGTAGGGCTCTGTATCCGAGAGCACTAGTGAAGGAGAATACATAGTTTCTAGTGTTTCCTTCCTAGAAGTAGTGTGGCTCATAAAGCTACTTGTAGGGTTGTTCGGTGAAAATATTCAGCCTACAGTTATTAGGTGTGACAATCACAGTTACATCAATATTTCCGAAAAAACCAAAGTTTTATGACAAATCAAATCACATTGAAATGAAGTATCACTTCATCCGAGACATGGTCCAGAAAGGTACAGTGAAACATTAGTACATTGCTACTGATGAACAAATTGCATATGTGTTAACAAGGCCTCTGTCAATGACAAAGTTGAGGTAGTTCAGAGACAAGCTTGGTATGGTAGATAATGCCTCCCTTGCTTAGAGGGAGTGTTAAATATACAACAACAGTAGACATTCTCCAAACCAATCTTGTGTTTCCAAGATTGATCCTCCCGTATAGAGGTGAGCACCTTGATTTCCTTCTGTGTAAAGGTTATTCCTCCCGTATAAAGGTAATTGATCAAAGTAATGATGTTGTAAGGTCTTGTTGGACAAGGATCTGGACTTGTGTGGCAAGTCATGATTCTCACGTGAACCTTCTGTATAAAGGTATCCATGTGATGGACCTCCTGTATAAAGGTCATGCTTTACTTGTCAAAAGAATTTAATGTTGTGTGATGTATTATTAACCATGATAACCAATTGCTATTAAGTATCCTTTAGAGATTGATCACTTCTAAAGTGAATTGCTTTAGCATATGCTCATTTCCTCTGGAATAATATAATATGATCAAAACATATCTTAGTATAATGTAATGTGACGTATAATTAAAGTTAACAGATATCGACCATACAGTCAGAGATAAATAAATAAAATATAAAGCATGGAGATCAAAAGAATTTGAAATTTCTCATGCAAACACTTTAGCTAATTAAAGAGAACTTGAATTTTAAAGCTTCAGTTAAGTATCAATGTACGCCTCCATCAATGCCTCAGTCAAAGCATCAATTAAAGATATGCCTCAGCGAAATAAAGAACTCATAGTGGTCACTTCAAGTAAATCAATCAGCATGATTTCAGTTAACTAAGTGTTAAATAATAATGACTATTTTACTAAAGTGTTTCAATTTAGTTAAACTAAAATATGACACTTTAGTAAATCAAGGAGAAATCGAATTGATCACTACATTGATGTTATCAAGAATCAGTTAAAGAGAGTTAACTAAGTGGAAACAAAGAAGATTTAGTTAACGAAGTGTTATTGCATGGAGACGCTTATGTTAAACTAAAAGACAACATGTGAGTTCCGACATTTGCATGTCGACACTTAAGTTAGCCAACTAACTAAGTGTGCAAGCTTTTAGTTAAGAGGCCAGTTCATCATAAGTGACATCTCAGTGAGATAAAGCACTGCATGAGAAGTGGGTCACACTTCTTCATGCAAGATTGATACATCCAGTTTGAAGGAGAGTCCATCCTGAATTTAAAAGATAAAAATACAATAGAAGAATGTACAAATGTGTTATACGGGATTGATGAATTCAATGTGAAGCAAATTATCTTCTCCTTTGAAAGAAATGTGCTCCTCTTTGTGTGTAGGATATTATTATTGAAGGAAAGGTGCTTCTCTGATTGATCTCTCTTCTATATTGGTTACGTATCTTCACCAAGAGATGTTGGTAATCTCTTATATTCCAAAATAAATATACTATGTTTTAAAAGAAATCATTCTTTGCTATCAATTATATTATACTGAGAAGAGTTGCTAGGGTTTTTGTTCTCATTGTTTTGAGGATTTTCCCCAGGGTATATCTTGTGTTATGGTTGTATGAATTTCATGTGATTGAATTGTCTCATTGATTCATGTTTCGACATCTAAAATAATTAAAGATCAAAGATCAACCAAATTTTAACAAATTTTAACAAGTCTAATCTCCTTGGATGCTTTGAACTTGCTTTGCACTCCTTTTTCCGAAGTGGACGGTTCCTATGGATATGGTCCTCTCCACATACACAACATTGAAGTGTCTCTCTTGGATCTCTTGGATCTCTTGGCTTGTATCCCATGATCCTAGTTGGATTAGCCCCACCCTGTGGTGGCTAGCTTGGTTGATTTCTGAATTGAGGAGGCTTGAACCCCTTCTTCCTTTGGTCAAACTTCTAGTTTTTCTTATCCTTCCATGCCTTATGGAATTTTGGTTTGCTTTTGATTTGATTATAAAAATACATGGCCTTTCTTATGGTATCCTCTAGAGTTCAATACTCATCAAACTCAATTATGTCGTTATATGACTGAGGAAACCCACTTCAACAATGTTGAATTTTCACCTTATCATGTCTGATATACTTGACATATCTCATTAGCTCTGAGAATTTGTTTGCATATTCTTCCATAGTCATTTGTCCCAATTTGATCTAATGGAAATCTTTGATTTTTCCATCATACTACCTATCAGAAAGGTACTTTTCCTTGAAGAACTTATTAAGCTACTTCCACATAATCTTCCTTTCATTTATCCTCTTTACTTTCCTAAGGTGATCCCAACATATAGATCCTCTCCCATTCATATTGAATATAGACACTCTTTCCTTCATATTTCGTAAGTAGTCTTGGACTTAGAAATACTTCCTCATGTTGGGTATGTGTTATATTCTTTGCATGTGTGTGGCAGGAGATGATGTTCCAGTCAACAGTGCACTTGACGATCCCTCTGGGCTATTTTCAGCTATTTTTGGGAATTGTCTAAAATTATGTAAATTAATCTCGGTTAAGGGATTGGGGTCTATTTTATAATATGGGTTAATGTATTAGGGTATTGGATGCTACCGAATAACTATATTATATTGTGAGTGATTCATAATGACTATTAGAAAAGTAAGAGGTGCGGGTCTAAGTTTTGTTGGTTTTCCCGGTTAAGGGTTTCTAGGGTAAATCTCTATGTATTATGTGTGAATGTTGTGGTGAAATATATGTTTTTCTTAAAAGAATATATATGCTTTTCTTCTGTGCACATGTTTAAAACTTACATGTGGTATCAAAGCTCAATTATTTGGTTTCAAGGGGACTCCTTTGTTGTTGAGAGTTCGACGCAGCTGATAGATCTTATGTTTGTGATAAACCTGGGTTCAGTGGGATATTTGTAGCTTCGATTTGGGAATTGAAAGAGAATGGTGAGGAGTTCAAGAATTGAGATCAAGAAATTTAATGGACAAAACTTTGAGCTATGGAATCTCAAAATGGAGGATCTTCTTGTAGATTGGGAACAATGGATTGTTGTGGATCTTGGTACAGCACCCACTGGGACATTGAAAGAATATTGGGAGAAATTAGATAGAAGAGAGAGGAGTACAATCTGATTGTGCTTATCAGACTCTATGGTATTGAACATATCTGGAGAAGAGATTGTGGTAAAGCTTTGGGCGAAACTAGGGAGTTCGTAACAATCAAAATCCCTTCTAAACAAGTTGTTTCTGCAAAAGAGTTTGTATCACCTTAGAGTTGATGATAATGACACAATGATAGGGCATCTAAATGTCTACAATACTCTAGTAAGTCAGATAACCTATGTTGGCATTAAAATGGTTAAAGAAGATAAATTATTACACTATTGTGTTCTTTTCCAGATTCCTAGGACAACCTAATTGTAGCAATAGGGAGTGTTAATCAAGCGACTTTAAAATTTGATGAAATAGTATCATCCATGCTATCAAAAGAGATGAGGAGCAAAACCATGGATACTCATAGCATGGATTCCTTGTCTGTGATAGGGCACCCCCAGGAGAGAAACAAAATAGGGGATATGGGGTTAGATCTAAATCTAAGTGTAGATTTAAATCCCCAGGAAAATTTATAAGGAAGTGTTGGAAATTTGGTAAAGTTGGGCACTATAAAAAGTATATTAGATCTAAGAATGTTGAGAAAGGAAAGGGATCTGAGGATACCTCTACCACAGAGGAAAATAATTCCTCAAAATTAGGAGGAGATGTGTACCTAGCATCCACTGGTAATCATTCAGAACGTGATATATGCTTGATTGATTTAGGTGCGTCATGTAATATGACCCATCATAGGGAGTAGTTATGTGAATATGAAAATTACAATGGAGGCAATGTGTTCTTGGGAGATGATTAACCAGCCAGTATCATTGGGTGTGGTAGAGTCAAGTTGAAACTCAAGGATCAAAGAATTAGAACTCTCCCTAGAGAACTACACATTCCAAATCTAGCAAGAAACATGATATCTGTTGAAAATATGGATATTGCAGGTGTAAAGACTGTGTGTGGAGATGGTGGTTGCAAAATGGTTTGAGGATCAATAGTATTGATGAGGGGATTTCGTTATCGAACTTTGTACAAACTATTGGGAAGAACCATCATCAGTGAATGTGATAGTTTTGTTGTTCCTAAGGGGAGAGATAAAGAAGTCAGAATCCTGACTGCATCAGGAGGAAAGACGATGCTATGGCATCAAACATTGGGGCATATCGTAGAAAAGGGCCTTCAAGCACTTCAAGGTAAAAGTATAGTTGAAGGTATGATTGATTGCACTCTAGATTTTGATTTTTGTCAACATTGCATATATGGAAAATAGAATCAAGTAAGATTTGCATAGGGTGCTAGAAGAGGAAAGGGAATTTTAGAGTTAATATAAAGCGATGTGTTTGGACCTATGCATGTTCCACCACTAGGTAGATCTATGTATTCTATTTCATTTATATATGATTTCTCAAGGAACACGTGGATTTATTTCCTTTAAAAACAATCTAAAGTATTTTCTAAATTTAAAGAATTTAAGGCTCTTGTAGAGAATGAGACAGAAAATAAAATACAGGTGTTGAAGACAAATAACGGTGGAGAGTTGTGTGGGAATGAATTCGAGGAATTATGTAATAAGTGCGGTATAACAAGGAAAAAGACTAATCCATACAAAAATAAACAGTATGGAGTTGCTAAAAGGATGAATATGACACTAATGGAAAAGGAAAGGAGTTGTTTCATTCTCTCGGCGAAACAACCAGACTTCATCAGAATCCATAATTCCTTTACTTGATCAATCTTCCCCGGCAAGCAAGAGTTTAGGAGCAGGTCTTTATGGGTCATTAATGGACACGTTTGACCTACCCGCTCCAGTTCTTTTTATGCATTCCGATGAAGGTACATCTACTCAAACTTTCATGGTCGGTTTAAGGACTGATACGTGGATCCTTCCTACTGTATCAGAACCATTAGTGCCCTTATCCATTATAGAAGTAGCATACATGAAAGCACAACATGCTGCAACAGAACATATCGTGACTCCGTGCATGGTCAGTAGACTCTACTCATTCTTTTGATTGTTTAGACACGGTTTTTTCTTTTGACGAAGACATTTTGGAAGCCATGATGGGCTTGGACCATCCTTGGGAACACATGCACCACAGGTCTTACCTACTTCCAAATCTAGATAGGATAGAGAGAAGAGAGTTTTCTATCAGACCTGTTGATGTATATGTAACTTAGGAATGTATTTCATCTGTGTATTTTATATATATTTATTGTACCCTTATAAGAGATGTGTTATTCCTCTATAAGGAAGTGTCGTCATGTGGATTGACAAGTGTCGCAAGTGTGTGTACTTGCTGATGGGTTATTAGACCACCATATGGGGTCGGCCTGAAATTATATATAATATAATGTGGATGTATCTAAGTAGACAAGTCGGCCCCATTAGGTCACTGGGAAAAAAGGTGAGTATAAATAGAGATAGGAGATCTCTATTTTACTCACTCGAAAAAGTAACTCACTATCTATCTGAAAGTGGCGCACTAGTGAGGAGGAGGAGGATCATCTGCTAGGAGACTATCTCAGTGTTATTTGGTTGTATTTTGGTTGAGCCATTTCTCTCTCTATCTCTGAGGAAGTTGTGGGGTTTTTCACCTTAGGGTTTTCCCCACGGAAACTCTGTGTCTCTTGTCTCTATGCTTTTGATTCTTGTGATGCTTGTCATATTATGATTGTCATGCATTTATATACTGTAGATGTTATTCTCTCAGCAAAGATCCTATAGTATTGTGAATTAATGTTCAAAATTTAACATGGAATCAGAGCTAACCTGAGAAGAAGACATTTTGCAGTGACGGAAGCTTGTGTTCCTTGTTTATTGGGTTTCTCTCCACAGATTTTTGAAAATCAGTATAGTAGATTGACTCTACTCATCAAGGCACATCTATCTGTCCAATCAGAATTCAGTTCTGAGCATTTTCAGATTTGGCCCTAAAAATTAGGGTTTCCACAAAAATAGGAATTTCTGGAATCTGAAGACACAGCTGGAAGATCCTTGCAAAAGACGAAGTTTAGAGCTTTTGATCAAGATTTTTGGCTGGGTAGATCTCTGGGAAACTCAAACCCTAATTCAGGGCTCTCCCTAGTGAACCCGGGAGGACAAAAAGGCAATTTTGAAGGGCAAGACTTTGCTAATCTCAAATTCTGAATGTACCAGGCTGATCAGATCACCAAGGTGCATCTTTCTATCCTTTCGAAAATTTGAAATTCACATTTTGAATTTTTAGGGTTTTTCTAACAAACCCTAATCCGGGACCAGATCCAGTTTTCAGCACTTCAAGTGGTAAGTCCTAAATCTTCTCTATTTCCATTGGAAGTACTCTTAAAGATGTCTCTCCACACCAAGCTTGAGGATAAGCTTGAAGGGGCTGATAACTTCCGAGCCTGGAAGTATAGGACTGGGTTAATCCTAGAAGAGAATGAGTTGGACTCATATGTGAAAGAAGACATCCCTATCCCAGAGGATGAAGAGGCCAAGGCATTGCACAAGAAGAACTTGGTCAAGGCAAAGAGAATCATTGCTAATTCCATCAAAGACCATCTCATACCCCATGTGTCTTCTCTTAAGACACCCAAGGAGATGTTTGACTCGTTGACCAAGCTGTTTGAAGGAAAGAACATAAATCGGAAGATGACCTTGCGGAACCAATTGAAAGCAGTGAAGTTTCAGAATGGAGAAACCATTCAATCTTATTTTTCAAGGGTCTCTCATATCAAGGAACAAATAGAAGCAGTGGATGAAATGGTGGAGAATGGTGAAGTGGTGATGACCACTCTAAATGGCCTACCCAGGTCATGGGATTCCTTTATCCAAGGAATTTGTGCAAGGAAGAAGTTGATCTCTTTCAGTAGACTACGGGAAGAATGCTCGCAAGAAGAAGCAAGCCTTGTGGCATGAGAAGAAAAGATGGGGAATGCAGATCAAGCTCTCATATCCCACACTAGGAAAGGAAAGTTCAAGAAAGAGCCATCTCACTCCAAGAGATCTTCACATCACTTCAAAGAAAGAAGAGTATGCTTCACCTGTAATGAGAAGGGACATATTGCCATGAATTGTCCCAAGAACGAGAAGGACAACAAAATCTCCAACAAGAAGAAGAAGGGTGGAAAAAGAAGGTTTCATGCTCATGCTGCCGAAGATGATGAACCTCCAAAGAAGAAGGCTAGGGCAGAAAGTGATAGTAATGATGACTCATCAAGTGAAGAAGAGTATGTTCTGATCTCTCCTCTCACAGGTACCATCTCCCATGGTTGTAATGATTGGTTGATTGATAGTGGGGCTTCCAAACACATGACTGGGTTCAAAGAATATTTTGTGAACCTATCTGAACATGAATCACCCCATAAGGTGAAACTTGGGGATGATTATCAATACCCAATCAAAGGAAGTGGTGAAGCCTCCTACAACCTAGATTCTGGAAAATCTCTGAAGATGAAGGAAGTACTTTATGTACCTGGGCTCAAGAAGAACTTACTCTCCATTTCTACATTGGATGCAAAAGGTATGAGGGTTGCATTTGTGGATGGCCAAGTCCTAACGTGGCCAAAGGGAAAGACCATAGATGATGTAGTAGTAATTGGAGAGCAAGAGGGAGGCTTGTATAAATTGAAGGGACAACCTGAACATGCCATGGTGCATGAATCCATGGAGCCAAGTGAACTTTGGCATAGAAGACTTGCTCACATGCACTACAAAGCACTTCCAATTGCAAGCAAGGCAGTAGAGGGTCTTCCTGAAATCAAGACCAAAAATGAAGGTGTTTGCAAAGGATGTGCAAAAGGTAAGAATTAAGAAGGCTTTCCCAAGCAGTTAAAGCAAGGCAAAAGACATCTTGGAAATCATCCACTCAGATGTATGTGGTCCTATGTCATCCAGTTCCCTTAGTGGGTATGTTTACAATGTCTCATTTATTGATGACTTCTCCAGGAAGACTTGGGTATACTTCTTGAAGGGAAAAGATCAGGTGCTTGATAAATTCAAGGAATTCAAAACCTTGACGGAGAATCAAACTGACAAGAAGATCAAAACATTCAGATCCGACAATGGTGGAGAATTCACCTCAAGTGACTTCAAGAAGCTTTGCAGTGATTCAGGGATTAAGAGGGAGTTGACTACTCCTTATAATCCTCAACAGAATGGTGTTGCAGAAAGGAGGAACAGAACTATCATGGAAGCAGCAAGGGCAATGTTGCATGACCAGGATCTTCCTATGCATCTATGGGCAGAAGCAGCTAGAACAGCTGTATATGTGCAGAACAAAACACCCCACGAGATATTGGACAACAAGACACCAGAAGAGGTCTTTTCTGGTAAGAAACCTGAAGTCAGTCATCTCAGAATATTTGGTTGTCCAGTATATACTCATGTCCCAAAGGAAAAGAGGACTAAACTAGATCCTTCAGGAAAGAAGGGTATCTTTGTGGGTTACAGTGAAAGCTCGAAGGCTTACAGAATATACTTTCCATGGGTCAAGAAGATTGATGTCAGCAGGGATGTAACATTTGATGAAAACTCAGCATTCATCAAATCAAGGAAGGCACCTACCGAAGTTTATGAAGAACCTAAGGAAACAAGATTTCAGGACACTACCATGACCGAAGCAGTTCCAGAAGATGTTCGTGAGTTTGAAGATCCACAAGAACCTATAGATCCACCCCGTGAGGATAACTCTCACAAGAGGAAACCTGTATGGGCTAGAGAGCTCATTCAAGATGCAGAAAGATTTGGTATTCCAGAAGAACATAGAGCAAAGAAGAGAACCAGATCACAGACCAGCTATTTTGCTTTACTCTGTGACATTATGAACAAAGAACCTTCCAGTTATGAAGAGGCAGCGGAAAAGAAAGAATGGAAGGATGCCATGGTTGAGGAATACCAATCAATAATGAAGAATGATGTTTGGAATGTTGTCCCAAGACCTAAAGAGAAGTCTGTTGTGACTTCTAAATGGATCTTCAAAATCAAGCATCCGAGAAGTGTTCACCTAGTTGCTGTAAATCATGTTCTGAGGTACCTGAAGGGTACAGTGGATTATGGGCTCAAGTATGAAGCGAATCAAAAGTTTAACCTGCAGGGTTATGTTGATTCAGATTGGGCTGGCAGTGCTGCAGATAGGAAGAGCACATCTGGGTGCTGCTTCAGTATGGGATCAGGTGTGATCTCTTGGTTTAGCAGGAAGCAGTCCTGCGTAGCATTGAGTACAGTTGAGGCTGAGTATGTTGCAGCTTGTTCAGCTAGTTGTGAGGTAGTATGGCTACGGAAGCTACTGTCTGAGTTATTTGATCTCCCGTTGGATGCTACTGGTATCTTCTATGATAACCAGAGTTGTGTGAAGCTGTCCGAGAACCCAGTGTTTCATGACAGGTCGAAACACATAGAGATCAAATATCACTATATCAGGGATATGGTGCAGAGAGGAGTTGTGAAGCTCCTGTATGTTGCGACGGACAAGCAGATTGCAGATGTGCCGACGAAGCCACTAACCAGGGTGAAGTTCGAGTACTTCATAGAGAGGCTTGGTGTGCTTCAAATCGAGGACACTTCGAGGAAGAAGTGATGGACACATTTGCTGAAGCCATTCCAAGCATGTTGGAAGGGGGATCCTTCACATGGCTGTGGATGTAAGCGCTGGATGATGAGCATCAGGATGATGTTCTGGTTTCTGCTTGGATATGATCAGTTGGATCATTATATGTATGTATGTATGCATCATGTTGGATGCTGGATATGATCGGTTGGATCATGTGTATGTATTTTGTATATGCATCATGTTGGATGTTGGATATGATCGGTTGGATCATGTGTTTGTATTTTGTATACGCATCATGTTGGATGCTGATGGATACATTGTGTGGATCATGTATCTTTGTATGATCAGGCAGATCATGTATGTTGATAGATACATTATGTGGATCATGTATCTTTGTATGATCAGGTAGATCATGTATGCTGATGGATACATTGTGTGGATCATGTATCTATGTATGTATCTGGTGGATACTTGGTGTGCATCAGATGGATGCATTGTATGATCAGGATGATCATGGATGACGAGCTTCTCTAGATGACATACAACAGGATGTTGCAGTGATGATGATCAGGATGATCATGTGTACATCAGGATGATGTTTGATGAGTATCAGATGATACTCTATGGCCATGGATCAGGTTGTGCAGGAAAGCATGTAATTTGTGCCCTGGGAGATTTGCATATGGTCTTTCGAGGTTTTTCCTATGGCATGTAATTCGGTGCCCTGGGACATCTAGCAAATGCTCTTGCGAGGTTTTGCTTGGGAAGACATGTAATTTGTGCCCTCGGAGATCTGCAGATAGTCTTTCGAGGTTTTTCCTATGGCATGTAATTCGGTGCCCTGGGATATCTGGCAGATGCTCTTGCGAGGTTTTGTCCTATGGCATGTAATTTGCTCCTGGGAGATCTGGACAGGTTGAAAAAGGCCTCAGATGCTTCAGCTAGGTTTTGCCATGACCACATGTAATTTGCTCCTGGGAGATTTGGATAGGATGAAAAAGGCCTCAGATGCTTCAGCCAGGTTTTGTGGTGAGATCACATGTAATGTGCTCCTGGGAGATCTGACAGGTAGAGCTGAGTGCTCGTAACAGCCTGGGATGCTTCAGCCAGGTTTTGTGATGGGTCACATGTAATGTGCTCCCGGGAGATCCTACAGGTAGAGCTGTGTGCTCGTAATAGCCTAGGATGCTGCAGCCAGGTTTTGTGATGCACATAATAGGTCCTGAGGATTCCACAGTATGGCCAGTGATGATGAAGACCTGCAGATGGCGGGCCTACATCCAGTATGAAAAAGGATTGGCTCTTTAGAGCTTCCTATGACGAGTAGAGTCAGAGATTGGTTGAGATAGCAGCAGCAGTGATGATGATGATGACGATGCATTGATGACGATGATCCAGAGAAGAAGACTTGTCTAGCAGATCTGTGTCGAGAAATACCTTCCTAGTTAAGAGGGAGTGTTGATGTATATGTAACTTCGGAATGTATTTCATCTGTGTATTTTATATATATTTATTGTACCCTTATAAGAGATGTGTTATTCCTCTATAAGGAAGTGTCGTCATGTGGATTGACAAGTGTCGCAAGTGTGTGTACTTGCTGATGGGTTATTAGACCACCATATGGGGTCGGCCCAGAATTATATATAATATAATGTGGATGTATCTAAGTAGACAAGTCGGCCCCATTAGGTCACTGGGAAAAAAGGTGAGTATAAATAGAGATAGAATATCTCTATTTTACTCACTCGAAAAAGTAACTCACTATATTTCTGAAAGTGGTGCACTAGTGAGGAGGAGGAGAATCATCTACTAGGAGGCTATCTCAGTGTTATTTGGTTGTATTTTGGTTGAGCCATTTCTCTCTCTATCTCTGAAGAAGTTGTGGGGTTTTTCACCTTAGGGTTTTCCCCACGGAAACTCTGTATCTCTTGTCTCTATGCTTTTGATTCTTGTGATGCTTGTCATATTTGTTAAGTTTAAACCAAATAACCAAGCAAGATCACTGAAAGAAGCATAATCACAAGATAGACACACAATATATCCTGGGAAACCCTCATGGGGTAGAAAACCCAGCAAAGCTTTCCTCAATAAGATGATCAACCAAAATACAAGATGTGCTCCTCCTTCCTTTGTCTCCTTAGCTGATCTCCCAGACAAGTGCGCACTCTTCCACAAGTGAGTGAGTGATCTAATGAGGAGTTCACCTCCTCTATTTATACTTGACTCTCAACTGACTAAAAGACCTGTTGGGGCCGACCTCACCTGGAGAAGTCTAATAACCCCTAAAATATAACTACAGGGCCGACCCACACATGGTGGGTCTAATAACCCTAGTTAATATCAAACCCTGGAGGAATAAACATCTCCAGATACATAGTAGGATTACCTCGGAGGAATGAAACATCTCCGGAATAAATAATGTACAATTATAATATTCTTAGAAGTTACAATATTCAACCCTCCCCCTTAACAAGAAGGATATTATAACAACATCTATAGGAGCAAGGAGTCATTTACTACATCATCTATATATCATCGGAAGCTTTCTTCATTTCATCATCATCAGTAACTTGACTAGTTACTGGAACATCAACATCGTCATCAACATCGTCATACAATCATTAGCATCGTCACCACACGATCATCATCATCATCGCCACACGATCATCATCATCGTCATCACACGATCATCAGCATCGTCATCACACGATCATCAACATCGTCATCACACGATCATCAGCATCGTCATCACACGATCATCGACATCGTTATCATATGATCATCAGCATCGTCATCATACGATCATCGGCATCGTCATCACACGATCATCAGCATCGTCATCACACGATCATCAGCATCGTCATCACACGATCATCGGCATCGTCATCACACGATCATCAGCATCGTCATCACACGATCATCGGCATCGTCATCACACGATCATCAGCATCGTCATCACACGATCATCGGCATCGTCATCACACGATCATCAGCATCGTCAAGGAATGATGTAAACAAGTCATGTACCTTTTGAACCGAAGTCCAGGGACGATCCAGTCCTATCATGTTCTCGGAGACCTCACGTCTACGGCTCAGTTTACAGGACCAAAGTCCAAGGATGATCCAATCCTTCACCGTGCTTTTAGGACCTACGTCCAAGGATGACTTAATCCTCAACCGTCCACCAAGGACTTCATTCTCGAAGACATACGTCTACGGCTCTTCTTTCGGACTGAAGTCCAGGAATGATCCAATCCCTTCATTATCGAAGACATACGTCTACGGCTCTTCTTTCGGACTGAAGTCCAGGAATGATCCAATCCCTTCATTCTCGAAGACATACGTCTACGGCTCTTCTTTCGGACTGAAGTCCAGGAATGATCCAATCCCTTCATTCTCGAAGACATACGTCTACGGCTCTTCTTTTGGACTGAAGTCCAGGAATGATCCAATCCCTTCATTCTCAAAGACATACGTCTACGGCTCTTCTTTCGGACTGAAGTCCAGGAATGATCCAATCCCTTCATTCTCGAAGACATACGTCTACGGCTCTTCTTTCGGACTGAAGTCCAGGAATGATCCAATCCCTTCATTCTCGAAGACATACGTCTACGGCTCTTCTTTCAGATTGAAGTCAAGGAATGATCCAATCCCTTCATTCTCGAAGACATACGTCTACGGCTCTTCTTTCGGACTGAAGTCCAGGAATGATCCAATCCCTTCATTCTCGAAGACATACGTCTACGGCTCTTCTTTAGGACTGAAAGTCCAGGGATGATCCAATCCCCTCAACTGTCCACTAAGGACTTCATTCTCGGAGACCTCACGTATACGGCTCTCTTTAGGACTGAAAGTCCAGGGATGATCCAATCCCCTCAACTGTCCACTAAGGACTTCATTCTCGGAGACCTCACGTCTACGGCTCTCTTTAGGACTGAAAGTCCAGGGATGATCCAATCCCCTCAACTGTCCACTAAGGACTTCATTCTCGGAGACCTCACGTCTACGGCTCTCTTTAGGACTGAAAGTCCAGGGATGATCCAATCCCTTCACATGTTCATCAAGAACATGTATCCTCATCATCATGACATGTATCACCACAACATGTATCATCATCATCAAAACATGTATAACCACAACATGTATCATCAACATCAAAACATGTATAACCACAACATGTATCATCATCATCAAAACATGTGTAACCACAACATGTAGAACATGTATAACCACAACATGTATCATTAACATCAAAACATGTATAATCACAACATGTAACATTAACATCAAAACATGTATAATCACAACATGTATCATCATCATCAAGAGCATGTATACATCTAATCATCAAAAGCATCTAACATCAAAAGCATGTATACATCTATCATCAAAAGTATGTATACATCTAATCATCATCAAAAGTATCTAGCATGTATACATCTAATCATCAAAAGCATCTAACATCAAAAGCATGTATACATCTATCATAAAAAGTATGTATACATCTAATCATCATCAAAAGTATCTAGCATGTATACATCTAATCATCAAAAGTATGTATACATCTAATCATCAAAATAAAGAATATAAGAGTCCTAAATCTAAATAATTCTAGGTGAGTAAGTGCAAAGAAAAATAAGTAACCTCATCATTGATGAGATAGGCTTGTCTGTCTCATACTGTGCTACTCCCCCTTTCGAGGAGGGTTCTTCTGAACTACACCAAGCTTGTCTCGGAAGTGTTCAAACTTTACTCGAGACAGAGGCTTGGTCAGGATATCAACAATTTGATCCTCAGTGCTTATATACTCTAGCTTGATAGCTCCTTTCTGCACCATATCTCGAATATAAAAGTAACAGATCTCTATGTGTTTTGACTTATCATGAAACACAGGATTTTCAGTCATCTTGATGCAGCTTTGATTATCACACATAATCACAGTGGGTTCCATTTCTAAGTCAAACACTCCAGATAAAAGTTTCTGAAGCCATACTGCTTCACAGCTAGCAGAGCAGGCAGCTATGTATTCAGCTTCAGCAGTACTGAGGGCCACACTTGATTGTTTCTTGCTGAACCATGAGATCATGGCAGATCCAAGACCATAACATCCACCTGAGGTACTTTTTCTATCTGAGACACTACCTGCCCAATCAGAATCTGAGTAACCATGTAAACTGAGTTCATGACCTCCAAGATAAAATAGGCCAAAATCTAATGTACCTTTAAGGTACCTCATTATATGCTTTGCAGCTATTAAATGAACCTTTATAGGTTCTACTAGATACTGACTTAAGGTATTTACAGCAAAGCATATATCAGGTCTAGTATTTGTTAAATACATCAATGATCCAATGATTTGTCTATATAGAGTTATGTCCACTAGATCTGATGAATCATTAGCTAATAACTTTAAGTTGGAGTCCATGGGAGTGGCCATGGCTTTACACTCCAACATATCAAATCTTTTGAGAATCTCCACAGTGTACTTTCCTTGATTTAGAAAAATCCCTTTTGGTTCTTGCCATACTTCTAGACCTAAGAAGTAGTGCATTAGTCCGAGATCCTTCATCTCGAATTCTGAAGAAAGCTTCTTCTTGCTTTCAATAATCTGTTTCTCATCTCCAGTTAGGAAAAGATCATCTATATACAACAGTAATATAACTGGTTCATCATCCATCACCTTGAGATAAAGATTTGGGTCAGCTTTACTTTTGGTAAAGCCCATGCTAGTTAAGAAATTGTCAATCCTTCAGTACCAAGCCCTTGGAGCTTGTTTTAAACCATATAATGCCTTCTTTAATTTGCATACATGAGTTCTTCCATCATTAACCTCAAACCCTTGAGGTTGCTCTATGTATACTTCTTCTTCAATTACTCCATTTAGAAAAGCTGTCTTAACATCCATTTGGTGTAATTTCCACTTCATCATGGATGCAAGAGCCATAATAGTTCTAATTGAAGTATACCTGGCAACTGGTGCAAATGTTTCTTCGTAGTCAATTCCCTCCTTCTGAGAGAATCCTCTGGCTACAAATCTTGCTTTGTATTTTTCAATGCTTCCATCTGCGGCATGTTTTATTTTGAAAATCCATTTGGAAGAAACCACACTTTTATCTTTTGGCTTGGGAACTATATCCCAAACATCATTTTTCATTATTGACTGATATTCTTCTGTCATTGCTTCTACCCATTCTTTCTTCTGAGCTGCCTCTTCATAGCTAGTAGGTAGTTGATCCACAAGGTCACTCATTAAGGCCATATAGTTGGATACTAGCTTTGGTTTCTTTCTTTCTCTAGTAGAGCCTTCAGGAGCTCCATATCTTTCAGCTCCTTGAATAATATCTCTAGCCCATGCTAGTCTTCTTTTCCTGGATAGTTCTGCAACAGGGGGTTCTTGAGGTTCCAGCATGTCATGATCCTCTGGTGTAGCTTCTTCAGGGATGTGAACAGTCTCTGAATTTCTGGGTGATGAATCTTCTTCATAAACTTCTTCAAGTTGACACTTTCTGGATTTCTTGAGAGCTGCTTCCTCATCAAAGGTTACATCTCTACTTATTTCTATATGATGGAAACCTGGTATGTAGATTCTGAAGGCTTTGGAAGTTTCACAATAACCAACAAACATTCCCTTCTTGCCTGAGGGATCCAACTTGGTTCTCTTTTCTTTTGGAATGTGGATATACACAGGACACCCAAATATTTTAAGATGACTTACCTCAGGCTTCTTACCTGTAAACACTTCTTCTGGAGTTTTGAATTCAAGAGCACTGTGAGATAATCTATTTTGCACATAAACTGCTGTCTTGGCTGCTTCAGCCCATAAGTACATGGGAAGATCTTGGTCATGTATCATGGTCTTCACAGCTTCCATGATTGTTCTATTTTTCCTTTCAGCCACCCCATTCTGTTGGGGATTGTAGGGAGTAGTTAGTTCCCTTTTAATTCCAGCTTCTTTGCAAAAGTCCTCAAATTCCTTTGAGGTGAATTCTCCGCCATTATCTGTTCTGAGAGTTTTGATTTTCTTGTCTGATAGATTTTCTATTAGAGCCTTGAACTCTTTGAATTTTCCAAAGACTTCATTCTTCCCTTTTAGGAAGTATATCCAAGTTTTCCTTGAATAGTCATCTATGAATGAAAGATAGTATTCGAACCCACTTAAGGAAGTGGTGGGCATTGGACCACATACATCTGAGTGTATAAGCTCTAAAATGTTCTTAGTCTTTGTTTCACTCTTTGGAAAGGGGTTCTTGATATTTTTCCCTTTCTTACATCCTTTACATGAGCCATCATGATCAGCTTTTAAATCTGGTAATCTTATGACTACCTTGCTTACATAGGGTAAGGCTTTAAAGTTGATGTGGGCTAATCTTCTATGCCATAGCTCACTGGGGCTTGAGATCTCATGTGCAAGGGTAGCTTCTGGATGACCCTTGAGTTTATAGAGACCTCCTTCTTCTTCACCAATAACAACTGCATCTTTAATTGTCTTCCCTTTGAACCACATGAGTACTTGTCCATCTATGAAGGCTACTCTGAAGCCTTTCTTATCTAGAGCTGAAATGGAGAGAAGGTTCTTCTTTAAACCTGGGACATATAGGATGTCTTTCATCTTCAAGGGTGTTCCAGAATCTAGCTTATAGCTAGCTTCACCAATTCCTTTGATAGGATATTGGTAGTCATCTCCTAGAGATACTTTCTGTGAAGAAGACTTTTCTTCAAGATTTGAGAAGGTCTTCCTTTGACCTGTCATGTGCTTGGAAGCACCACTATCAATGAGCCATGTATCTTCTCCAGGAGATACAGATCCAGAGAGTGCAGAGAATAGAACATATTCTTCTGGATCTTCTTTCTTCACCTTACATCTTTTCCTTTTGGGTTTTACCTCTACCTCTTCTTCTTCTTCATCTTCTTCCTCTTCTTCTTCTTCACTTTCATTTTCTGCCATATGTGCATGATGTCTTTTGTGGAAGACTTTCTTCTTTTGAGAAGGACAAAATCTGGAGATGTGTCCCAATTTATGACAACTGTAGCATTCTACCGTAGAAAGATCTCTTACTGAATTGGGTCCTCTTCTCTTGTTAGATATAGAGAAGTATTGAGATCCTTTGTGGTCAACTCTCTTGAAATTACTCATTCTTCTTCTTTTGGTATGAGTGGCTAAGGCTTGGTCATCCTCTTTGAGAAGGGCTTCTCTATTTGCAACCCTAGCTTCTTCTTGAACACAATCCTCCCATACTACATCAAACTTCATGCTCTCTTTCCTGGCACACATGGTTTGTATAAATGACTCCCAAGATCTAGTGAGACCATTGAGGGCAGTCATCACAAGTTCATCCTCATCAAGGGTATCACCAATTGCATCTAGTTGTTCCTTGATTTGTGAAACCCTTGAGAAGTAGTCTTGAATGGATTCTCCTTTGTGCATCTTGGTGCTCTTCAATTTAGATCTCAGATTCATCTTCCTATTGATGTTCTTCCCTTCATACATTCTTCCTAGGGCATCATACATTTCCTTTGGAGTCTTCTTGGAGGCCACTTGGGGAATCAAGTGGTCTTTGATGGAATCAGCTATGATTCTCTTTGCCCTAATCAAATCTTTCCTATGTTTCTCTTTCGCTTCATCTCCTTCTGGTTCTGCAACTTCTTCCTTGATAAGCTGAGCAAGATCATTCTCTTCAAGAATGAGACCAATTCTGTATTTCCATGCCCGAAAATTCTCTATGCCTTCTAGCTTGTCTTCAAGCTTAGTATTTGGAGCCATCTTCTCTTGGGGGAGTCCAAGAGACAGAGTAGACTTACTTGGAAAGTTACTTTTCACTTTTCCGGAAACTGAAACAGAATTTTATCGCACTTTTGGTAGAATTAGGGTTTGACTTTCCCGGAGTTCTACTTAACCAAAAAGTTCGATCTATAGCTTAAAAGAATTCTCTTGATAAGGGCTATCCAACCATGTAATCCGAAATCAAGAATTCCAACTTTTTTCTGAAACCAAAATCTGACGTATCGCACTTTTGGTAGAATTAGGGTTTGCAATTCCCGGAGTTCTACCCAACCAAAAAGTTCGATCTAGGGCTTAAAAGAAAGGTATTGAGGAGGGATATCCAGCCATGCAACCAAAAATCAATAATACCAACTTTGGGCGGAAACCCTAACTTCACCAAAGAGAGAGAGAGAGATAATCTTACCTTGTGAAAGATGTCCTATTCAGTCTAGCTTTGATACCATGTTAAGTTTAAACCAAATAACCAAGCAAGATCACTGAAAGAAGCATAATCACAAGATAGACACACAATATATCCTGGGAAACCCTCATGGGGTAGAAAACCCAGCAAAGCTTTCCTCAATAAGATGATCAACCAAAATACAAGATGTGCTCCTCCTTCCTTTGTCTCCTTAGCTGATCTCCCAGACAAGTGCGCACTCTTCCACAAGTGAGTGAGTGATCTAATGAGGAGTTCACCTCCTCTATTTATACTTGACTCTCAACTGACTAAAAGACCTGTTGGGGCCGACCTCACCTGGAGAAGTCTAATAACCCCTAAAATATAACTACAGGGCCGACCCACACATGGTGGGTCTAATAACCCTAGTTAATATCAAACCCTGGAGGAATAAACATCTCCAGATACATAGTAGGATTACCTCGGAGGAATGAAACATCTCCGGAATAAATAATGTACAATTATAATATTCTTAGAAGTTACAATATTCAACAATATTATGATTGTCATGCATTGATATACTGTAGATGTTATTCTCTCAGCAAAGATCCTATAGTATTGTGAATTAATATTCAAAATTTAACAAGACCTAGTGGGAATGTTGATTTCTCCTCTTCCACTTCAAGTGCTATTTACACTAAAGGTAATATGGCTAATATATTGAGAACCATCCCGATTAACATTTTCACCAAACTCGAGGTCGTGGAAAACATTTTTATTGGAGCATATTGTTCTCCGGAGGAGATCGAGGTATACCAAATTTTTTCTAAAAATCCGTGATATTTTTTCCTAGTCTTATGAGGAGATTCCAGGCATCGATCTTGCCATTGTTGAGCATGTCATCACAACATATCTCAATGTGAAACCTGTGAGACAAAAGCTCCATCCAGTGAATCCTCGAAAAGCGGCTGCCATTAAGGCGGAGGTTGAAAAATTGCTTAAAGCCGGATTTATCTATCCGATTGACATGATGGAATGGGTTTCGAATCCTGTTCCAGTTGATAAAAAGAAAGGTACCATTCAAGTTTGTACTAAATTCCGGGATCTGAACAAAGCTTGTCCGAAAGATAACTATCCCACACTATTTACTAACTAGATCATAGATGCGTGCACGGGACACGAGATGTTTTATTTCATGGATGGATTTTTAGGATATATTCAAATTCAAATCAAACCCAAAGACCAACATAAAATAGCTTCAATTTTCCCATGGGGAACCTTTGCCTATCGGAAGATTCCATTTGGATTAAAGAATGCTGGAGCTACTTTCCAGCGAGCAATGAATTTCGCTTTTCACAATATCAAGCACATAGTTGAACCCTATCTAGATGACCTCCTGGCGCGATCTCGCAAGAGACGGGATCGTCCAGCTCATTTGAGACTTTTGTTTGAACGATGGAGACAATACAATATTCGATGGAATCCTAATAAGTGTGTATTCAGCGTTGATGCTGGACAATTACTAGGTTTCATTGTATCCAGTCATGGCATAATGGTCGACCCTTTAGAAGTTGAGGCGATTGTAAATATGCCTCCTCCTTGCACCTTGAGACAACTCCGAAGTTTTCAAGGCATGTCTAAATTCCTACGGCGTTTTATCATAAAATATGCTAAAATTACAAAGGGTTTCATGAGACTGCTTAAACAAGATACCTACTTTTTGTGGGATGAGGCTACTCAAGCATCATTTGAGGCCTTGAAAAAGGCATTACTATCATCCCCCTTGTTAAGCCCACTTGATTATACAAAGGATTTCCTCTTATATCTGGCGGCATCAGTATATACAATTGGCATAGTACTAGTTCAGGAGGATGATATTCTCCAAGAGCATGTCGTTTATTATCTCTCGCGCGCATTGATGGTTCCTGAGATTAAGTATTCACATGTTGAGAAGTTAGCACTAGCTATGGTCTATGCGGTGCAGAGGCTTCGTCACTATATCCTTTTACGAACCACTACTGTGATTGCGGAGGTTAATCATTTCCAATATGTTCTCACTCGATGTATCATCGGTGGGAAATACAATAAATGGATTGTAATCCTGCAAGGGTTTGATTTGGTTTTTCAGTCTGCCAAGTCGAAGAAATCACTAGTGTTCGCTGAATTAATTTCAGAATTTTCGATGACTTAGTGCATATTGAGGAAGAGTCATCATTCCCGGATGAACATATCTTCCTTATTGCCTCCTCTGACCCATGGTACAGAGATATTTTAGTATATCTCCAGACTTTGAGGTGTCCTACTACTTTTTCTAGAGAAGAACGACGCAAACTGAAATGTCATGCGCAAAAATATCTCATTATTTCTGATACTTTGTACAGATGTGGGATAGACTCCATCTTACGACGTTGTTTGACTTTATAAGAAGCAGAATCAGTATTGAATGATGCTCATGGTGGAGCTTATGGGGTTCATCTTTTTGGCTTGGCAACAACTCAGAAAATACTGCGTGCCAGGTATTTTTGGCCTACAATCTTTAAATATTGTGTGGAAGCTGCGAAATGCTGCCGTCTGCATCATTTTTTCACTAGAAAAATGAGAGCACATCCAGCTCCTCTTCATCCTATGATCACATTAGGTCCCTTCACAAAATGGGGGGTTTATTATATGACTTGTAATCCGGTTTCGGTTGGAGGCCATCGTTATATTATCATTGCTGTCGACTACTTCACCAAGTGGGCCGAGACAATGCCTACTGTTAAAGAGGATGGAGAAACTGTCGCTTATTTTGTATTCAATCATATTATCTCAAGGTTCAACATACCCAAAGTGATCGTGATAGATCACGGTTGTCATTTTCAGAACAGCATGCTCACCGAGCTTTATACCATGTTAGGTTTTCAACAGGAGCATTTGTCCTCATTCTATCCACAGGAAAATGGTGAGGTCGAACCGGTTAACAAGACTTTGAAGACAATTCTACAAAGAACCATTAATGCCATTCGGAATAACTAGCAAATCATGTTGTATCCTGCTGTTTGGGCTTATCGAGCAAACGTAAAGACTGCTACCGAGTTCTCTCCCTTCCAACTTGTGCATGGGATAGAAGTAGTCGTTTTGATTGAATGCGAGATTCCCTCATTAAAGTTGGTTGTCCAACTGTTACCAGAAACTTCAGTACTAGAAGAACGTTTGATACATTTAGAGCATCTAGACGAGCAATGCCGTGATGTGCTCATAGAAAATGAGATTCATAAGAAATGATTCAAAGGACAGTACGATAAGTCTGTCACACCTATGGTTTTTCTCGAAAGAGATCTTGTTCTACTTTGGGATCAGGACAAGGAACCTTTAGGGGATGGCAAGTTTAATTCCATGTGGCTCGGTCGTTATATAATATCGAAGGTACTAAAGAAAGGTGCTTATGAGCTAATGGACTACAAGGGTAATAAGCTGTCCGAGCCTAGAAATGGGCTCTACCTAAAGAAGTACTACACGTAGGCATTTGTGCTTTTTCATGTATTATAGTTGTACATTTTGTAGAAATAGTTTTTGCTTGTGATCGTTAGTTGACCTTATGTATGTTTTCTCACTTCGTGTTTCAAATGTCAACTGAACACTTTTTAGGATTTACTGATGGCACTAGTCACCACACCCGGAAGTTGGCTTCAGCAGCCTGGGTCATTTACTCATCGACTGGCCAACTGGTTTCTTCAAGGGAGTTTGTTTGGGTCCCACAACGAATAACGTAGCTAAGTATAGTGCGGTCATAGAACTTCTCTGGGATGCTCTTGTCCAGGGCATTTCACATTTGGAGGTAAGACTTGATTCACAACTAGTTGTATTTCAGTTGATGGGTGTTTATCAGATTAGAGATCCTATTTTGCGACGATTGTTTTTGCGAGTTAAATTATTGGAAAGATAGTTTGATTCCATCATATATCAACATATTCCAAGAAATTTGAATGTATTAGCTGATTCATTTGCAAATTATGTTTTAGATTGCATTTGTATCATACACTTCCATAAATAAACATTGCACATAAATTTAAACACACACATGTAAATATAAGTTGATACTGTATATATATCCGATACTGTATCAAAAAATAATATGAGTTTGGAGCATAGGTCTATCACAGAGTCATGTCATAAGATACAAAATTGGGCTCGATGGCCTAAAAAATATACATAAAATATCCTTCTCCTATGGAGAAGGTGGGGCCTCATCAGCATCCACTGCCTCTCGGTAGCATATGACCAGCCTAGCTACCTTCCGCAGCAATCTAATCCAGGATGGGGGCACATCGACTACATCCTCTTGCATGTCTATTGGCATCTGCTCAATGTGATATGTGGTAATGTCATGAGTCAACTGACTCATTTTTCTCTCTATAGCCCCTAGCGTAGCATTAGCTGTACCCACATCAATGGGCCTCACGAAAGTAGTAGGATGTCCCTCGGGACGAACTGGTCCAACATCTGCATATGACACTTTGTTTTAGTATTTCAAACTCATCATAAAAATAATATACTTTAAATTGAAAAAATTAAATAATTTTCAAAACACAAACATACCTATATCTCCCGAGACATCACCTGCAGGAAGTACCAGCTCTGGATCATGACAGAAGTCTAAACCAGCATACGAAAACTGCTCAAATACTGGCACTTGTCTCTCCCACCATCCCTAGAAATCATTGGTGTGATAGCAAAAGTGGCTTTCATCACCACCCTAGCAGAGAAAAATGTCACCCCAATAGCCCAATCTTAGCTCACGACGAATGACTGGGGGAAAAGGCATGCCCAAACTAAGAGCAGGTACCCTCTCAAAGAAGAAGGTACAAAGAATGCTGCCATATCCAAAGTTCTTCATTCTCCCGTTCTTACACCCCGAGAGTTGAAGCTTCATGTTTGCTAACAGACTAGTGCACCAATAATACACATGACCTTGCAATCATTTGATACCAATATGCATGTAGTGCCTTGAGGCTAAGTGTTTTGTGGCACTCCCCCCCATTCGGTTTAACATACTTACAATGACTTTCAAAGGGAGGCTGTTAATAGTAGAAATAAGAATCTGACTTCCTGATTTCTCAGTCCCTGCCACATAGTATGCATTCACATATTCTTGTACGGACATGGAACCCACATTGCGTGAGGACCCTTTCAGTTAACAAGATCTGCCATCCTAGAGAGTCTTGTAATGAAGCATATTTCATCAATGGTGAGGTCTAGGGTCTCTCCCCGGATATTAAACACATTGGCATCTGCATCCCAATACTGAATGAGTCTTTGAAGCAATCGGTTAAGTGCCCTCATGTTCACCGTTCTATAGAATTTCAATAAACCACACCTTCGGAGTGTATGTAGAGTTTTCAGGTCTTGCATATCCACCCTATCCATCTCTTCATGCTCCATCTCTCTCCAAACAAGCACCATCCTGCCAAAAGAAAGTCAAAATTTTAGTCCTCGACACTTTTATAACCATTTTCAGGGGTGTGCGCTACTATTCAAGTAAGACAGTCATGTTTGGGTGCTACTATCCTTGAGGAAGAGTAGCGCACACCTCGAGTATGCCCTACTTTCCTTCATGGACAGTACCGCACACGCACTTCATGAGTTGAGCATGGCTCCAAAATGATTTTTAAGCACAAAAATTGATAAATAAAGCATCAAAATGCAACTTGGGATGAAAATAACTTGGTGGAGGAAAGAGTTCAAATAGTTTCCCAATTTGATCACTACGAATGGATGAAGATCAAGGGTTTGCTCCAAAACTTGCCCTACAATTCCAAATGTGATATTTGAGTTTTCAAGTTGAAATCACATATATGAATTTGAATTTGATTTTTTACCCACTTTTGTGAAAAGTCTATTGTTCCAAATTGCATAAAAATGACCTATTTAATCATTAAATACCTACAAATGTTAGTAGAATGATTTCAACCTATGTCTCTCAAATTTTCACTAGATTTTCATAGCATTGATCTATTATGACTTAATTTCTTTACCGACAAATCATTTTCAGTACTTTATTGTTGAAATTTGATGTCATTGAAGATTTTATGTCATTAATACTAACTTGGTTGTTGAGGTCCTAGTCTTTAGCAGGTAAAGAGTCGTGATCCTAGAAGTTGTCTTTAAAGTCATTTTAAGCTCTTGTTTGGACTATTGAAACCTAAACAAGATTTCTGAGCAGACTTGTCTTCTTCAAGCTCGTTAAAGGAACTAAAGGCCCATCCACTTAAGTATAAGTTTAACCCTTTTCCGGACTTTTGCGGATTACTTACGAAAAAGGAATACTCTAGTCATCTGTGGCTAGAAGAGTTCTTCTTCCATTGCTTTACACTTTTTCGAGGGAGGAGACTAAATTTACGAAAAAGGACCTTTTGGAGCCTTCTTTAGGGTTTTCAGGCTCTTGAAATATGAAAACGCCAAGTGAGCACTCACCTACTCGGAATCGATGTGAAATCCATGAGAGGGTAAATAGAGGATTGTTTAAGTTTTTCAGACTCAATAAATAGGAAAACATCGAAGAGCATTAACCTACTTTGGGTCGATATTAAAATCCACAAGTAGGTGTATGGAGTTATTGTTTAAGTTTTTCAGACTCCTTAAAATTGAAAATGCCGACGAGCAAGAATAGATATTGCCTCGTTATTAAAATCCAAAGATCAGTACTGTAGAGTAATCTTCTATCTCTTCTTCGAAATCTGTAAAAAATGAAGAAGGTCCTGAGTCTTCCTCCCATCGGCTCATTAAACTCTTTAAATGGTTGTATCTATCAAGTTTTCATTCTTCCTTGGACTCATTAAAACAACAAGAAAGGTATTCTTTTATCTAAAAAGAATCAGGGATAAGAAGGGTATATTGCATCTTGCAGTTTCAAAGGCAGTTCAGTCAGTCCTATCCTTGAACACAACACCTATTTGAGTCTATCATTTCAGTTGGGTTTAGTTTTTGACCTTAGGGTGAACCTGATCTCCGAGTTGTTTACTCCCTCGGTTGGTTATTCTTCCAACCATATGGAGGGTCTACTAATGTCTCTTACATTATAGGCTTAGATCACTTTCCCATCATGTTGAAAACTGCCTAAGTCACTTTGCGTCGTTCTTACTGTTCAAGGATACAGCTTGTGTCGGCCATTTTGCAGTTTATCTTGATCTCATGTGTCGGCCTTCCTAGTGTCAGCCTTGTTACTTGTTCTACTCCATATTAGCTCACACCATTTGAGTGTTCCTTGTTTTGGATGATGGAGGATGCCTTAAGGCTTCCCTTCCAACGGACTTCTTCCCATCGACATCAACTCATTTTTCTTTGGGAATGAAGTTTAGAGTTTTGGTTAGTACCTTGGGGATTGCAGTCATCAGTGGAATTTTCCCTCGTCATCGAATAATGAAAATACATTAATGTCTTTTATTCAATGGGTTCCTCAGGTGTTCGACTTCAAGTCCTCTTATTCACACTTGTTGGATCATACTAGGTACCTTGGGCCCCATTATCATTATTGGTGGAAGCCCTCGCATTTGTTAACGGTATACATCAATGACCGGTAATCAAATGATACCCCCCATGTTCGACTTTCAGCTCATTTATTCACATGGTTAGGGTTTGTACCTTGTGTTGTTTGGATGAAGACCTTGGTATTTTCATAGCATTACCTCATTATGTTATCACCCAAGCTGCGCAAGACTGAGCCTCACTCATTTTGGCTCTCCATGAGACATAGATCCAATTTTTTGTTATGGTTATGATCTCTCATTCTAACATGGATCCACGCTTGTATTTTAGTGGCCATGCTATATATACATCTCCTCGTTATGTATCAAAGATCATGTTATATCATGCTACACATCTATATGATGTCAAGATTGCAATTGCTTGCTGACCTTGATCGTTATTTCAAGTACTTTTGTGACTTGGTTCTGTGGTTTCTTTCTCCTTCACTGACTTGGAATTATAATGTATTTCAGCCATCATTTCCCTCTGACCTCACACATTAGGGGGCATCTGTTATAGGTCAAATCTGCACTTCTCCGTCTATGATCACATTACGCGGTCGATCACACAAAAGGACAACATGAACTGAAGAGCAAGATTGCCCTAGATGATGCATGGACATGGTTTACCCCTCAACAGCTGACAAAACCCTATTTTAACCTACATTTTGACATGTGCGCTACTCTACAGGCATAATAGTAGTCCATTTCTTGAAGTGTTCCCTACTCTACAGGCATAATAGTAGCGCATTTCTTGAAGTGTTCCCTACTCTAGAGGCATAATAGTAGCGTGCACCTGCTAGTATTCCCTACTTTACTTAAGAAAACTAGCATACACCTTAAAAAATATTGCAAATGCTGGTTGTAAAGCAGTGAAGTTGCATATTGTGCGCTACTCTACTGTGAAAAACTCGTGCACATCTTAAAATGTAATAAAAAATATATTAATTTGACAAATTAGGATTAGTTGAAGTTGGTTTGCAACTTCCCCAACTTCCCAATCAATCTACCTCTCGATCCAAAATGCCTGCCTTGTCCCATAAATACAAGAGGGGTAGATGAGAGAGAGGAGGAGAAACTATGTATTAAGGGTTGTTATACAGGAGGAATTCCAATTTGGTGTGAAGAGTAGGAGCCCAAGATCTTGTTGCACAAGTAGTCTGAATGATCAGGTATAATTGTACTGATTATTTGCTTTTGACAATAAAGGTGGAAATACCCTTCCTATTCCAATCAAATGTCTAATGGATTACATATTTGTTTGGATTAAATGCTTGATTGTATTTGATGTCTAAATTGTATTTCAATTTCATCATTGTTATATCAGTCAAGATACATTGAGGAGGTATCTTTTGTATTGCAAGTTCTCCAAACGCAAGATCAAGTGGAGGATCGATTGAAGGAGCAAGATAAAGCTAGGATCGAACATCGTTAATAAGGTATGCCTTCAAGAACCTTTATCTCTTTCATTTTGTAGAAGCCCATGTGATATGATTAATGTATTTACCTATCACCCTAGAAGTTGGTAGTGTCCCTCTCCTCGCTATAGGGTAGAATTCCCGAACAACAAGCATGCTAAGTAGTGTCGAGATAAGACAAGAATTTAGGAAAGAGGCAATGGAGACATCATGTTACTTGGTAAATTGATCACCCACATCAACATTGGTTCACAAAACTTCACAAGAGGTATGGGTTGGTAAGAAACCCTCTATTAAAAATCTAAAATTATTTGGGTGTGATGCTTATGTACATGTTCCAAGGGATAAAAGGAGTAAGCTGGACATTAAAGCTTAAAAATGTATCTTTATTGGTTATAAAGATGGTATGAAAGGTAATAAAATTTGGAATCCTATAACTAGGAATATTGTTTACAGTCAAGATGATGTGTTTAGAGAGATCAAAGAAATTCCTAGACACGAAGTGACTCCAATGGAAAAGGAACTTGAGAAGATAGAGTTTGATTTAGAAGATGAATAATATGACTCAACGGAAGAAGCTGAATCAGAAGAAGAAGAACCTCATACCCATGTTTTGAGGAGGTCATCTCAAGAAAGAAGAAAACCATAAAGGTATTTCCCTCCTAATTTTCGGTGTCATTTTTCTTTGTCCATAACTGATGATCATCCTAGAAATGTGAAGGAAGTTGTTGATTTAGAGGATAGTGATATTTGGAAGAGAGCCATGCTTGAAGAAATGGATGCCTTGGACAAAAATGAAGCGTGGGATTTAGTTTAGTTACCTACTTGAAGCAAATGTTTGTTTAAAAGAAATTTAAACGAAGAAGGTAAAGAGGAGAAGTACAAATCTTGGTTGGTAGAAAAGGGATATTCTCAGGTAGAGAGAATTGATTTTGGTGAAATATTTTCTCCAACTAAAAAGTTAACTTCTATTAGATTTCTTCTTTCTATTGCTGCTGCGTTTGATCTTGAAGTAGAGCAGATGGATGTGAAGACAACGTTCTTACATGGGGATCTAGAATGAGAAATATACATGAAACAACCATAAGGGTTCATAGTAAAGTGAAAAAAAGAGCTAGTATGTAATCCAAATAAGTCGCTTTATGGTCTAAATCAATCTCCAAAGATGTGCTACCAAACTTTTGACACATACATAATTGAATTGGGGTTTGTGAGAAGCAGGGATGATCACTGTGTATACTCAAAACAAGTTGGTGATCATTTCATTAACAAAGTACTGTATGTTTATGGCATGTTTATGATTGGAAACAACAAAGGTGTCATAAAGGAGGTGAAGTCTCAGCTATCCTCCAAATTTGACATGGAGGATGTTGGTGCTGCAAAATTCATACTAGGAATGGAGATTAAAAGAGACTGTGCAAACATTAAGATCTGGTTAAATGAAATAAAATATGTTGAGACAGTACCACAAATATTTAACATATCAGAAAGTAAGTTGGTCAAGGTCCCCATACATGTAGGTGTAAATTTATTTGTAGATTAGTGTCCCAAGACACATGAAGAGGAAGAAGATATGGCATGGGGTCCATATGCTAGTGGGGTTGGTAGTTTGATGTATGCAATGGTCTATACTAGATCGGACATTTCTCATGTAGTGGGAGTATTGAGAATATATATGTCAAAACTGGGGAAAGTGCACTCCACAGTTGTAAAGAGGGTCTTCAGATATTTGCGTGGCATTATATATTATGCAATCTTCTACCAAGGAAGGCCTGGACCAGAAAGAGTAATAAATGTACATTGATTTGTTGATGCATATTGGGATGGAGATCTTGACCATAGAAGATATACAAGTAGGTACGTGTTTAACCTATTTGGAGGAGCTATTAGTTGGATGAGCAAGAGACAGGCTATAGTTTCACTCGCAACTACAGAAGCTGAATATATGGCATCCACTCATGCATGTAAAGAAGTTGTATGGTTGCAGATATTATGTTCATGTGTTGGGTTTGTACAGAAAGATGTAAGGTTATATTGTGACACCCAAAGTGCAATATTCCTGGAAAAGAACCCTGCTTATCATGCTAATACAAAGCATATTGATTTGCAATATCACTTTCTGAGAGATATGGTTGAAGACAAGAAGGTGTTATTGGAAAAGGTTGACACCTTGAAGAATGTTGAAGACTCTTTAACAAATTATGTGAGTACAGAGAAGTTGTCTTGGTGTAGAGAATATATGGGCATTGATTCCCTGAACCTGTGACTTTATGAGTACATCACTCATTGTTACGCAAAGAAAAAAAAAGTGGGAGAATTTTGTGTATGTGTTATATTCTTTGCATTTGTGTGGCAGGGGATTATGCGCATGTCAGCGGTACGCTTGATGATCCCTTTCAATGATGCGTTATTTTTTACTATTTTTGGGAATTGTCTAAAAATATGTAATTTAATACCGATTAAGGGATTGGGGTATCTTTCTAATACGGGTTAATGGATTATGATATTGGATGCTGCAGAATACCTATATTGTATTGTGAGTGATTCATAATGACTATAAGAAAAATAAGAGGTGTGGTTCTAAGTTTTGTTGGTTTTCCTGTTTAAGGGTTTCCAGGGTAAATATCTGTGTATTATGTGTGAATGTTTTTTTATAATATCTTCTTTGCCTAAAAGAATCTGTAAGCTTTTCCTCTCTGCATTGGTTTAAAACTTACACCTCATCCCAAGAAGCTAATCCTTAGCTTTGTGACCAGATTTTACCTCGCCATCAAAAGTAGGAGGTTTGGCCTTCTTAAATTACCCATGCTAGTTGTTCTTGGCAGACCTCTTCCTCTTATTCCTTTGAGATTAATAGATTGAAGCTTAAATGGATTCTTTAAATTCATATGACTCACTAGAAGAGATTTCCAGAGTATATGTCCTGTCTCTAGAAATTCTTATTGAAATATGGGAACTCTTATGGGAATTCCTCCTTGAGCTACTCCCACTATTTTCCTTATTTTCTGAATTATTCCCATGGTTATTAGTCCTTTGAATGTTTTTCAAAATTTGAAGCATAGTTGCATTCAACTAATTATGTTCTTCTTGGGATCTAGTCAACCTTTAATTATCTTCTCTGCAACTCTATAGTTCCACCCTTAGGCTCCTCATGGTTTCTGCAATGTCTAGGGGAGTCTCTTGGTTTCTTCTACCATTGGATTCTATATTTTCATTTTCATCATGTATATTTTCTCCCATTGCATCTTCCTCAGCTTCATAAGGATCATGTGCATCATCCATGATGTTACTTTTCTTGTCCCAACCAAGGCCAAATATTTCCCAACTACACGAGACTAAATGTTGACCCTTAAAAGTCATTGATAGGATTCTGAATTTGAAAAAGTGTTTATAAACACATTTGTTATATTTATTACAGTCTTAGAAAATTTTAAAAGTATTTTTCATGCAACCTGGGAACAACCCATATTGACAATTTCTGTCAAATCACAAAAACAATTGAATCACCCATTCAAACTCTAATTGTTCACATTCATAGTTGAATTCAAGAACCAACTTTGTAGATTTAAAAATTAAAAAAAAGGGGTTCAAGGGGGATTTCCCCCTTGTGGCCTACCTCCTCTGTTGCAGGGAGGGTTGATGGCAGTGCCGTCAGTTTGTTTTGTAAATATTTCCATTTCGCGCAATCTGGTGCATAAGATTAACTACATTTTTCAATCTCGAGCACCCGAAAGTCAGTTGTGAAAACCTACTCTTTATGTGATCTATGCCTTTCATATTCCACCAGCATTGCCTTACCCGTTTTCATTCATAAGTGGTTTAAAGCTCCAAGGAGAGTGGTTTCCTGAAACTTCTTTTATCATTGCGACTAAATGCATTAGATGGTGACACATCACAATGTGTTGTCTATCTCAGGCTCATGCTAATTAGTTATCTATCTTGTAATTTCGTGGGACTGAAGAAATGTTGGTTGTCAATCAAATCTGCATGATCTTCCATGGCTGAATGTCTAACAATGGACACATCTTTACTAAAATTACTATGCATCACATCTTACCCATGTAACATCACTTCCCGTCAGACCGAAAGTGGTTTATTGAACCTGATTTCACAAGCTTGAGTGCATGAGAGGGAAACACATCATAGGGTGGTTTACCGCTTTAGGATCATGTTTATCAGTTATCCTTTGTGCTTCTTCATGATCCTGAAGCGCGTTCAACTATCGATATTGATCTCCACCATCCAACAATCAAATATGCACCCGCCTTCACACTCTATCACATGTAATCACTTATGCACATGGATTTTATTTGTTTAGTGCACTTCAACCCTTCTTGCCTCATTCTGCCTCCACATAGGACCTCCTCTCGATCTATCTCCTCCAAGTCACCCATCCATCTGGCATGGGTAGGTCCTAACTAAAATTTTCCAAATTTTTAAAATTTTGAAATTGTAAGAAATTTAAATTTGGGAATAAGGGGGATTTTTCAAACTTAATCTAAAATTAGATTTGGCCCCTAATCCTACACTTAATAGAACCTGATTCTTATAGAATCAGTGACTATATATGCATGTAAATATGGATTTCTGGACCATACAACTCTAGTATTACAAATAGAAGCTCTGATACCACTCTGTAACATTCGCTCCCATCAATCTGACCAATATAGGGGCACATAAACTAATTTGGGGCCTCTAAATTTCGCCCCAAAGCCATAATACGAATTTCAATGTATAAAATGTGTGCAAAAATGTAAAATACAAGCACAGATGCAAAATAAAAACACACACATTGTAAATAAACTTGATCCACACACACACAACTTCCATAAACAAGCATAATCATAACATGCATTAAATTAAACAATTTCATATTCGAATGCATCAGAATACTTATCTTTATCCAATGTAGATCTAAGCAACTAGCTATGTAAGATTGATTCTCCACCCAACCATAGGCTCTTTGTCCAACATATATTGTTTCTGCTGAGAGGCCACCCCGAAGCTCGATTATGAGGCCACTAGGGAGAAGGAAACACCTAGAGGCTTCTCTCTCTTAGCCAACAAGCCATTTTTCTCTATTTTCTTAACCAAATTCTCTTATAGAGCTCTATAGGGATCTCACTCAAGTGTCACAGGCTTGGATTCCACAATACCTGCCCCAAAAAACACCCATTTGTGCTTAGTAATCCCCTTCACCGATCCACGGTTTTCTTGGGTGACCCATCTTGCCAGGTGCTTCCAGTGTTTGCATAGAAGAAGTCCAATCTGATATGTTCTATTCTAGAACCACCTGTACAATGTAGCTTCAATTCATGGCTTCTCAAGCACTTGTGAGTAGAAGAATTTCCTAGGTAAATTTCCTACCACGCCCAACATATTTCCTCACCTATAGCCATCAATTTTCCCTTCCAAATCTATAGCACTGTCTACAAATTGAAATTTTTGGGTTAAACATAGTCTGGGAAGTTCATAGACAACAATGGAGAGCAAGACTTCTGTGGTAGTTGATTGCAGGAGGAATCGAAGAAGCCGCAGTATCCATATTTAAAAATTGACGTTTCCTGATGATGGATCCTGTTTTGGATTTGAAACGTCAATTTTTAAATATGGATACTGTGGGTTCTCCGATTCCTCCCGCAACAATGGAGAGCTCTAGCTAGTGTAAATTTTCCTGAAAGAATGAGAGAATGAGTGTTGAATCCAAGGGATATGAGAAAATGGAGAAAAGACAACTGACATAACTTCTAACAATAGAAGAAAGGACTCCTAGATGCCACAAACTGAATTTTTCCATGAAAAAATTGTCACAAAAGTGCATTCATCCCCATGCTTCAATTACTGCATGAGTTGACTTTTCCCACCAACCTCACACATGCATTCAATGATTCGAAAATAGTTAAAAAGGAATTAATTGGCTTATTCAATGCACATGAAAAAATTTGAGTGAGTTCTAAGGTTGACACTTTGATGCAAGGATTTAGTCTCCCATAGACCACCTTTCCTCTTCCCCTCTGGTGGAATTATAGCCCCTTTGGTGCTTTTTACACACCCATTATTGGACCATTTTATTATTTATGCACATAATATTTATATATATTTTAAATCAACATGGAAAGCCAACCACATAGTCAAAATAAGATATATACATCATACATTCCTATCCATTCACTAGTCGGGATTTGACCTTGAGCTCTGCACTAGGAATCCATACTAGCATATTTACATTGTTTACAAAATTTTGGTTAAATACATTCCAAGTCAAAACCAGGGGTATTACATCCTTCCCTTAGATGAAGAAATACTAGAGGATATGATTGAGTCTAGCATTTATTTGGATACTCACATTCTTTCCAAACATCATCTCTTTTGATTGGAACTCGTTATAATCAAATCCAGTCATGATTTTCCTTTTGAGTCTAATCTTACTATGTATGGATCTTAAGATGATGGCATTTTTTCAGACATTGGATTTCACCATCGAGTCACAAATTGGTTTTTTTTATGAGTTTTATTTTGTTAATAGATTCTTAAACTCTTGATACGATGACTATGTTCCCATGGAATCCATTGTTGCTTCCATCTTTGATCTTCCTCATGATTTTGATCTTATTGATTGTAGGTCCTCGATCCTTGGAGATCTTGAATATTCACTACTAAATTATTCCTAGGTAATGAATATTGTTGAATATATTGAAGTTGAAAATTCCCCTACCAAAGTGAGATTTACCAAATATTTCTTTTCATATTATATAGATATGATCTTTGTATTGTTGTTTCTTGGATACTTGATTTTAAACTAGATTCATGGTTTCTTAGGGATCATTCTTCACATGTTACTTGATCCATTGAGCTATATTCGGAAACTTGCATAGATATTTATACCTCCCCTCTATTACAATGCATTTGAATATTTTTCCACCAAAATTTTCCATAGGTTTGAACATGTTTGATATTGGTTCCTTACCCAGATCTATATGCATTTTGCACCATCCTAGAATAAGAGCCTACCTAAAATAGGACACTGTAGTTAGCATCCTCTTTCCATTTTGGTGCCCATGCTAAGTTTTTCTCATAGGCTTGGTATCCTTTTTAGTTTTACCATGGTTATGAAGAATTTTCTCTCATATATTTCTGGCTTTTCCCTATAAAGCACCCATATTTGTTCATTAAGAATTTTCCTTTCCTCATAACTACTTGTAGAACTATTCCTAATGCTTCTTTTCAATATGCACACTACCATGGAATTCATCATGTTTCTTGTCACTTGTATCTATTGCATTTACATTTTTTATTGTATCCCTAGAGGAAACATGTTGATGAGTGTCCACCTCTTTTCCATTGCCTTTTCTACATATTTTTACATAGGTCTGCTCCATGTGCTTGGAACGTAGTTTCATTCCCTACAAAAATTCTTTAATCCAATGTACTACCGCATTCTCTTATTCATTTTCCGGCTTTATAATATGAAAAAGACACAAAAAATCAAATATTAAAAAAAGAGATAGGGGAGCAAGATCTCAAATTTCTATTTTATGGCGGCATAAGTCAAGCCATCCTTGGACAAAGCACAAGTATTAAGTCTGAGTCAGCAAGTTGGTTCTATATTTAGGATTTGAGCCATTATCCAATACCTTCTAATCCTTTGATTGGTTAGTATTCCAACCATATGGAGGATCTGCCAATGTCTTTCGCATTGCGGATTTATATCATTGCTCCCTTTGAGTCAAATGATTCCCAAGTCACTAGTGTGTTGTGCTCACTATTCAAAAATAGTATTAGCTTGTGTCATCCATTCTGTAATTTCCTTGACCTCATATGTTGGCCTTTCCATGATGCAAAAATTTTCTCAACGTGTATCACTAAAACTAGTGTTTGTACTTGTGCCAATGTACTAGAAGGTCCCCATTGAATTCTCACTAGTGGGTAATGTCTCATTGATAACAGCTCATTTTATATGAGGCACTTATATAGATTAATAGCACCCTAACCCTATTTAAATCATTGACAAGTAACCTTGCACTCAACAAATGAGAACTCCTATTTGATCACTGATTGAGTGGTTTCCCATAATGTTTTACATCAAGACATTTATTCACATTTTGGGATTTGTCTTGTACCTTGTATTCCATTTTCATAATTGTTGTAAGTACTCACTCTTGTTAATAGATTGTTGGAATTTGGTTGTCATTGATTTCAAATGATGTCAAAGAGGAATCAATATCCTTGTGCCAGTTTGAAGAAATATATGAAATCTAGTTTGAATAAGTACATCTAGTTTATAGAAGTACATCCATATTGAAGAAGTACATCCAGTTTGAAGAAGTATATAAAATCCAGTCTAAAGAAGTACATAACATACATGCACAAGTCCAAATCCATATAGTTGTAATACTTCAAAAGTTAAAATCAAAGAGGTGGTTGGAGAAGTCTCAAAACTGCTCAAGAGGCTCAAGAGCAAGAAGTGGTCGGACATGTATGAAAGTCTTGGACATGAACAGGACCCACCAAGAGGAAGAAGTATACAAGTCTTAGAAGTGTGCAAGAGTCTTGGAATCAAGAGGTGGTTGTACAAGTCAAGTGCACAAAACCCACCAAGCGATTATACTTCAAGGGTGAAAGACCCTACGGGTAGTGGTTCCCAAGTACAAAAGTACCACTATTCTAAGGACCAAGTGTGCACAAGATCGACAATGCATGATACGTCAGTTGTGTAGATCATGAAAAGTGGAGGATGCATGAGTAAGATTGACCACGAAGCAAGGAAGAGGGGATGCTACAACCAACTTGTGGACACATGCTCTGCATAAGTCGAGTATAAATAAGAATCCAAGTTGGAGAGTGAAAAGTAAGATTGAAGATGTGAAAGTGGTAATATTATTATTTGGAAAGATTCAAATTATTGGGGTATAAATGGCTTGTTGAAATGGAACAACATAATCTAAAAGAGATCCAGAAGCAAAAGAACAAAAATGCAGAACAGTGGAGGATGCAGAGGATGATGTGATTTATCTAAGACAAATGAAAAAAACATAAGAGCAACACAATAGATGAAATGTAGTATGATGAATTTTATCTGAGACAAGTGCTCAGGAACATAAAGGAAGTATCGCAGATGGTGGGTAGAAGTTTATAGTTTATATGATACAGATGTGTAAGAACAAAACTACAGAACAATGGAGGATGCGTAGTATCAGTTGATCTTGCAGATGCACAGAAACAGAGCAGTATGATAAAACAATCCGAAGATTGCATAAATTTATGAAATACAAGAACCAGTGGGTAATACTGAAGAGATTGTTGAAATATATGAAGTTTGAGAACGCGTATGCAATATTAATGCAGTGAAGATATAGTAAAGAAGTTGCAAGAATAGAGTATATATCAGGTGTGCACAAAGGAATGAATTGCAGTAAATCATTATAATAGAAAATAAGAATCTTCTACATTCATATCAAGGTGGAAAGACGGGGCATAGAACAAAGAGTTGGTGCTTCCTTCAGGCCGGAGCCTGTAAATACAGGGGGTCGGTGCCTCCTTCCAGTTGGTGATAGTAAACTAGCGAGTTGGTGCTTCCTTCAGGTTCTAGCCTATAAATCAGAGGGTTGGAGCCTCCTTCTAGTTGATGTTCGGTTGATAACAACAAATAGTGTAGGGATGTGTTTACACTATTTTAGATATTTTACTATTAAGTGGTAAGCCTCTATGTCAGCAAATTAAAATGATTATCACAAGTTATTATTAAGATCTACATTCATTCATTAAACATGATAACCAAAGCTAAGATCTAATCCCATTTGAAAATCTAAATCATACAAGATAAGCAACATTCAAACATTCAAATGGAACAAACTTGAATCATTTCATATTAAAACAATGAAGAGGTACATCCTTACCATGGATCTTGGTGTGAATCCCTCCTCCATTTCCATGAGCTTTCCTTTCTCCACCTTTGCTTTTGAAGAAATTGAGCTTTTCCTCCTCCTTCATAATCTTTCCAGCATGCCTTTGCTCTTCCTTTGTGTACCTTACAATGCCCCAAATGCCTTTGTTATATAGCAATCGGAAGTCTGCTCTCAAGAATTTGTTTTCAATATGGGATTGCTCCTTTTCATTAGTTTAGATCATTTTCACTCAAAAACCCACTTTTCCCTAGTTTTTAGGATATTTTGCACAACTTAGCATAGTTTAAGCACAATTAATGCACTTTAATGCATTTCTCTTCAGTTTTTTATTGGTGTAGCTTAGGTTTGGACCTTTTTTGATCAGTTCAATCACTAAACTTGGTCTCCTTGTTGTTGGCTTGGTTTTGCAACCAAGCTCTGTGTAATGGGCACCTATCAACAATGTGATAGCATTTTCAATATAGAAAGCAAAAACAATTATGAGTTAAATATAAATCTAAACTAACATGTGCATATAACAAATAAATCTAAAAACGATTCATAGAAAGAACAAGAAATAAAAGAATGTCTTGTATTATCATACCTCAAATGGTGAGGATTTGTGGTGTTGAGCATCTCCAAGGGTGAGATGCTCCAGGCTCCAATGGTCTCTTCTCCAAGATTGCTACAATGGTCAAGAACTCATGAGAGATTTTGACAGCATGAGGATATGATGATGGATGGATGGAAAGTGAGGAGCCCCTACCATCTTTTTATAGCTTTTGGTGGTGAGGAATACCATTATGGTTTTGAGGAAACCAATGGTATTGCCAACCATGGTTTAGGTACCTTTTTCCCTCTTTTTTCCTTTTTTGAATATTTTTAATATTTTTATTCCCTTTTAATATTTTTGGGAATTCTAGACCCTTTTTAAGGGTTTTTTTATGTTTTTTGAGGAAAAATATATCTTTTGAGGGGGAAAAGGGTGTATTATGGTCTTTTGGTGACCTTTTGATGGCATTAGAGGTTCAAATGGTGGAAAAGTGGAGAAATGGGTCATGTGAATAAGGAAATGATCTAGTGAGCACTTTTTGGGTGTTAACAGATTGCCCCCTGATGTGTGAGGGCAGGAGCTCATTATATGGCTGATAGATGAGGTGGGCAAGAGCTCGTATATCTTTGATAATGGATGATGCAGGCATACCCATGCTCGTATCAAGACATATACATAACAATTAGTCCCAAGAAGGGGGACATAATAAATCTGCTGGTACATCATAATGGTCCAAAGGGGACACTATTTTGGGATGTACTCATGATCATAACATGACTGATCTCAATAAATGATACACTGGAATAAAGCGACAACCGTTTTGAACAAGGTCTCAAAAGGGTTGATGAACTGTTGAAACTCAAGGTGTCCAACATCTGTAGGGACTCAATGACTGTGAGTCATGTTTGAGGAGTACATGTAACTGTATACTCAAGGGAGTATAAAACTGGGGTACATCTGAATACTATCGCCATGCGCAACCCGGATATCTATAGGAAAATGTACCTGGTTGTTTCCATAAGTAGACTCTCAAATGTGGAAGAGTCAGGTGGTATCCAGGGTCTTCAACAAATAACTAAAAGGACCAATACCCTATGCGAGTCTCAACGATGTGATCAAGGTGTTGAAGTCAAACATTTGAAAAACAACCATTTGGAGAGGCACCGAGGACTCTTCTTGAAATGATTCGCAGACACTCATCATAAATGGTGATGAGTCCAAGACACAGGGACCTCTAGGTCTATCTTCTGGAATAAATTTGGTTGGCATCGACAGAGGGGGACCAACAACTAACAAGGCAATGATGTTTCCTTGATAGGAGCGCGAGGTGTAGAACTGAAGTGTGGTAGTACTAATGGTAGGACTGACATACTGTGGGGACGGGAAATAACTGGGGTCACAGAGTGGATGGACTCAAACTTCCTTTCTTCAGAGTATGATGACATGGCTGACCTGGCAATGTAGGAAATTGACTTGTAGGTGTGGGGATCATAGTTTTAAGGACTGAAGGGTATGTATTGACTCTGAGGGGACAAGTTGATGGATGCTATAGAGGGACTCTCAGGGTGACATACTGCATAATACTCTAAACAAAGGCGACCAAAATGGGGAAGCTGCCACATGAGTAGACATGATCTGTTATGGCACCCAGAAGCACCATTGGGTCCTTCTTCGTAGTTTTAATGAGCTCCAAGAAGGGATAAAAGTGTGCTATGAAATGGTACTATCCTGTGGATTTTGTGAGCCAAGGACTGTTCGTGCTCATGAGTGCTTTCATTTTTTAAGGAGTCTGAAAACGATAAGAAGACTTTGTAGTGGTGGAGTACTGTCCTATGGATTTATACGAGCCTAGGATGGTGTTTTCTCGTGGTTGCTTTCATGTTTAGAGAGTCTGAAAGCAGTAAGTGGACTCCATTGGTTGTATTTTTCGTAAGTTAGTCTCCAAGGTCTGAAAAAGCATAAAATAATGCAAATGGAGAACTCTTCTAGCTGATGTGACTAGAGTATTCCTTTTTCATAATTAGTCTACAAGGTCTGGAAAAGGGGTAAACTTATACCAGGTAGACACCCTTTCAGATACTATTAACGAGCATGAAAGGAAGTAAGGTTGCTCGGTGATCTTTTCATTATTTTAGGAGTCAGAAAAGAGCTTAACAGAAACTCCTTAAGTGCCTTTTTCGTAAAAGGAATTGCTCGGCCCGAAAAAAGGGGTAAAATTATACCGAACAAAAAGATATTGATGAGAGTGAGAAATGGTCTCGCGCGTCGTGAGGAGTGCGGAAAACTGAATCCGGTGACATAAAGATTGTCAAAAATGGGCAATGGCCAATGTGGTACGCAAACCGAGGTGATGAGTGGAATTTTGAAAACATGCCCGAAAATAGGGGGTGAGAGCGAGAAATGATCTCAGGCGTCATCACGAGCGCAGAAAATTGAATCCGGTGGTAGAAGATTCATAAAAAATGGATGACGGCTGATGTGGCATGCAAACCGAGGCTACAAGGGGGGCATGGGAAAAATGCCCGAATAAATGTGGAGGTGAGAGCGAGAAATGATCTCAAGCGTCATCACGAGCGCGGAAAACTGAATCTGACGATATAAGACTCGTAAAAAATGGAGGACGACCAATGTGGCATCCAAAACGAGGCGACGAGGGGGCATGTAAATCATGCCCGAAAAATCTGGAGGTGAGAGCAAGAAATGATCTCAAGCATCATCATGAGCACGAAAAACTGAATCCGATGATATAAGACTTGTCAAAAATGGATGACATCCGATGTGGCACACAAAATGAGGCGACAAGGGGCATGGGAAAAAATTCTCGAAAAACCTGGAGGTGAGAGCGAGAAATGATTTCAAGCATCATCACGAGCACGAAAAACTGAATCCTGTGATATAAGACTTGTCAAAAATGGATGAAGGCCAATGTGGCATGCAAAATGAGGCAACGAGGGGGCATGTAAAACATGCCCAAAAAATATGGAGGTGAGAGCGAGAAATGATCTCAAGCATCGGCACAAGTTCGGAAAACTAAATCTGATGGTATTAAAATCACCAATAAACTGACAACAGCTGATGTGGCATGCAAATCGAGGTGGCATGGGGCATGGAAAGAATTCCTAAAAGTTTTTGGTGAGAACGAGAAATGATCTCAAGCATCATTGCGGGCACGAAAATATGAACTTGGTAGTGCAAATGGTGCGAAAAACGGTGGTCATAAGGACTACGGAATGGTCAAAGAAAATAACTAGGTTAGCCATAAGGGCAGGTAAGTACCATACATGTATTCCTAATGTTAAACCTAGAAGGTTAAGTGTAGCCATTACTGGCGTGCTGACAACTCTTGAAAACGGGAACAAAAACGGGATTGTGTGAATCGGTGTTGTTTCGATATGACTAGGTATGATGGGTGCTTGTGGCGGTGGTTGATATTGTTGAGGATGTTGTTGTTCATTGTGCGATAAGGTGCACAAATATGATACTTTAGTTACCTGGAAAGGAGGTGGGATTGATGAGAAAGTGCTTGTCATGGGAGTATCCGAATAAATCTTGGGTCTGACTGTGGAGACGAACGATGTAGGTGCATTATGAACTGGTTGTTCAATCATAGGGAGAACATTTTTAGGTGCACCGAGGGAATATTTGTTTTGACGCGTTTGGAGGTTGATATCATTTGATGACATCATTAGCAAATGGTGAGTGTTGGACTCTGTATGCTGGTAATTTGCTGTTGTGTTGCAGCGGATCCTTGAGGGGGATTATTTGGACGAGTTTTTACCAAGCCTTGGGTTGTGGTTGAGGAGGAGGTGCTGGCTGTGCAGCATATCCTTGGCGTTGGGCATCATCATTCCATAGTTGCCGTGCTTGCTCCAAATGGGGACAATTGTGTGTGTAATGGTCGTATACTCTGCATATGGAACATGGGTGGTTTGTTCGGAAATTGGGGTTCTTACCCTGTTTCAGTGGTTGATTAGGGTTTTTGTTGGCGGGGGTAGCGTTGTTGTTGTTTGGAGGATAAGTTTGAGCGACTGGAGGTTGTGGTGCAGCAAGCACTTCCTGTGGTGGGTAGTAATCCGCTGAGGCTTGTGAGTGAACAGGAGTATGTGTGGCTTGCTGATGGTAATACATAGTGGGTGCAACCAGAGGTGGATAGGTTGAAGGTGCATGACCATAACACTATGGTGGACATGAGGGTCCATGAGTGTGGTGGGGGTGGGCCATGGGAGCATATGAAGTTGTAGCTCTGGAGTGAGATGTGGCCCGTGAAATATCGGGGCAGGTATTATTGTGCATAATGGAAAATGGTGGGTAGTAAAGAGGAGGGTTATGAGGTGGACCTGTTGCTTGTTGTGGTTGTGGGTAACCTTGAGCTGCTAGAAGTGTTGGAGAAAGAGGTGCTTCCTGTTGAGGATAATAAGCCACTTGGGCTTGTGGCTAAACTGGAGTCTGGTGGGCCTGTTGGTTATAATATGGAGCTGACACATAAGCTGGTGGTGCTTGCCCATAACACTATGGTGGACATGAGGGTCCATGAGTGTGGTGGGTGTGTGTTACTAAAGCATACGAAGTTGTAGCTCCATAATTAAATGAAGTCGTAGAAAGGTCCGGGGTGTTGTTTGTGCTCATCATGGTAAAAAGGTATGTTTTGCGTCGTACCTTGGCCGATAATACCGTCAGCGGCATGGGATGCCCCCAATGCATCATGGTAGGATGGATCACCATGCGGGGCGTCAGGTAAAATACTGTATAGATATCCTGATTGGGCATATATGAGGTCGAATTGTTGAGCTTTTAAGATAGCTTCTTCTTATGACTGGGGTTGTTCGGAAGCTACATATTTGGCTATGAGGGGTAGGAGTGATTTGAGAAACCAATCCAAAAATATACGGTCGTCAAGTTTTATCTTGCAGAGGCTACGATGCTTATGCCACTCATGGATATGGTCAGTGATGTGGGTAGCCGTGTTTTGTCTACAAGACAAAAGTATTTCAACTCCTGCATCATAGCGTACAGGTAGTTGAAAAAACTGGAGGAAATTTGAGGCGAGGGACGTAAATGTATGGTGGGTCCCATGTGGTTGCTCAATGTACCACTTGGTTGCAGAGCCAGTGAACGTTTGTTGCAATAGTCTAAGTCTAATGGAGTCATCCACTATGGAGTTAGAGAAACACCATAGATGAAATGACATTATGTGGTTTTGGGGATCTTCCCCAGCTTTTCCTTCAAACTTCGAGATGTCTGAGGGAATCTTTGTAGGCATGGGTGGCCATGTAGGGTTGTGCCAGATAGGATCGTTGGTTAACCTCGCTAGGTCTGGTAAGTTCACACTAGCCATGTATGGTAAACTAGCAGATGGGTGTGGCGTAGTGACTGGGACATAATTGTTAATGGTGGCATTATGTAATGGTCCAGTGACCCCTAAGGGTATGATAGGTATTGAAGGTATGTGTCCTCCAACCGTTGTGGTGTTGGATGGGCCAGCGCTCCCAAGTGCAACATGGGTTACAGAGGGGTTAGGAATAGTGCCAGGAATTCCTGGGATGTGGGTTGTGGTAATGAGAGGGGGTGTGATTCCTATGTTGGGCACACCCATAATAGGTGGTAGTCCTGTGTTGGGCATACCTAAAGGTGGTGTGGCCCCTATATTAGGCATGCCTAAAGGGGTTTTTGTTACCATGGGTGGCACATTAGTAGTAGGGTTTTTCAATGTATCTCAAATAGTACTGGTGAAAAGGGGATCGTATTGTGATTCAGCCATGGTGTTGGTTGGTGATATTTCAGTGGGGTGTTCGGATTCAGCCTCAGAATCAGATGTGAAGTGAGGCGCGTTAGAATCGGATGACGGTGTTCTATGCTGATGACATGTCGAGTCAAGGGCGCCAAACTGAGGGGGTTCACCCTGAAAACGGCGGGACCGTCTTATATTCTCAATGGTGAGAAATATATAAAAATTTCAGTGGAAGGTGGTGATGTAAAAAAATCGAAACCCTAGTGCAACAATGAGTGCAAGAGGGGAGTGAAAAAATAATGGCTCTCAAGCCAACAACAAACCTCAAAAGAACTTATTATAATAGTTGTGCTATAATAAGTGGAGGGATCCAAAAAATTGGTCAGAATACCAAAAGTCAAACAGTTCCTAGAAAAAAGTGGTGCTCACTAGACCAAAGGTTGGTATTGTATCATGCAAACACCTAACTAGAAGTATTGTGGGTCAACAAATGATATTCTCTGTAAGGTGATGAAATCCAAGTCAGACAATATAGAGTGTTGAATCAACGGCTAGATATCCCCCTATCGGGAGGGACATCGGGTAAACAATCCTAAAGAGTGGCAACTAGGATACCCCGTTCATGACACGTTCGGTTGGGTGAATCTACAGTTTGGTTCTATCGCCGTTGTACCCCCGTACGGGTGTACCCCAATAACTTCGAAATGTATCCTTCGGTTACTGAATGGATTGCGGTGTTCCACTCAGGCTTTCGGAACAAGTCTGTCTACTTCAACCCTCCTAAGGGAGAGGCCGTCCCGATAAATTGGTTGATAACCATGTCAAAATTATAAGGAATTTTGGTACCGTAAAGGACAACCACTATGTCTCAAATGTAAATAATTGAGGGGTGTTATTGGAAAACCTATCCCTTCAATCCTACCTAACTACAAGATTCTTTTAAGTGCTCCCCAAGTGGGGTTAAAAAGTTGGTTGAGTTAAGGTAGATTTTAAGGCTCAGTTTAAATAATGTGGCAGAGTGGGTGCAAGTGTGATTATTAAACTAAAATTGATTTTCCTCGCTTGGGCTATTGATTACAAATGAAACAAAAGACGCTTCCAGTTTTGCAAAAAATAAGGGCACTTTTGAAATGTAAATGCTTGAAAAAACTATTAAAAAATAATGAATCTTTGAAATAATTTAAAGGGAATCAAATAACATAAATATTTCAAGAAATAAATGGATCTCTTAGAAAATTGCTTGGGTAAACTATTGAGCAAATAAACAGTAAAAGCTATGATCTAAATAGAATGCATAAAATATTTCTTTCAATTACTGAAAATTTTTAAAAAGAATTTTTAATGGAGCATATATAAATAGAAAAAGATTTAGTATGGTTGTAAAAGTGCAGAAGAAATATTGTTGTAAAATAGGCTAAATGGGAAAAAAATACAGCAAAAAATTTTCTAAAAAATTGGCCGAATTCAAAATAACAGCATCATGGGTTTTGGGGAAACAGCCGCAATGGGCAGCGCGGGTTTCGATCGCACAGTCATGATGTGCAGCGTGGTAAATGGCCGCGAAGCAACGATGTGCAGCGTGGGTTTAGGTTGCACAGTCGTGATGTGCAGCGCGAAAAATGGCCGCGAAGCTGCGATGTGCAATGCGTAAAATGGCCGTGAAGCTGCGGCGTGCCGTGAGGTCGCGATGAGCCGCGGGACTATCGAGTGAAAAGCCGCGAGGCGAAAGCCGAAGAATGGACGTCGAAAAACAAACCCGAAAATGGAAATTTCAGGTTGTTAATGGAAATAGAAATGGCCAATATCTAGAACAGCAATGGATTTGTTGTCTAGGATGGAAGATCTATGAATTAAAATGATTAAAACTAACAAAAACTAAGATCTAAAGCAAAAAACCAAGATCTAAGCATTCAAAGCCAGCGGAGTCGCCAAAAACTGTTGACTTGGTTTTACAACCAAGCTTTGTGCAATGGGCACCTATCAACAATGTGATAGCAGTTTCAATATAGGAAGCAAAAATGATTATGAATTAAATCTAAATCTAAACTAACATGTGCGTATAACAAATAAATCTAAAAATGATTCATAGAAAGAACAAGAAATAAAAGAATGTTTTGTATTATCATACCTCAAATGGTGAGGATTTGTGGTGTTGAGCAGCTCCAAGGGTGAGATGCTCCAGGCTCCAATGGTCTCTTCTCCAAAATTGCTACAATGGTCAAGAACAAGAACTCATGAGAGATTTTGACAGCATGAGGATAGGTTGATGGATGGATGGAAAGTGAGGAGCCCTTACCAACTTTTTATAGTTTTTGGTGGTGGGGAATACTGTTAAGTTTAAACCAAATAGACAAGCAAGATCTCTGATAGAAACACAATCACAAGATAACACACAATATATCCTGGGAAACCCTCATGGGGTAGAAAACCCAGTAAAGCTTTCCTCAATAAGATGATCAACCAAAATACAAGATGTACTCCTTCTCCTTGACTCCTTAGCAGATCTCCTCAACTAGTGCGCACTCTTCCACAAGTGAGTGAATGATCTAATGAGGAGTTCACCTCCTCTATTTATACTTGAATCTCAACTGACTAAAAGACCTGTTGGGGCCGACCTCACCTGGAGAAGTCTAATAACCCCTAAAATGTAACTACAGGGCCGACCCACATATGGTGGGTCTAATAACCCTAGTTAATATTAATCATCGGAGGAATAAACATCTCCGGATACATAATAGGATTGCCTCGGAGGAATGAAACATCTCCGGAATAATAAAGTACAAATATAATATTCTTTGAAGTTACAATATTCAACACTCCCCCTTAACGAGAAGGATATTATAACAGCATCTGCAGGAGCAAGGAGTCACCACACATGATACATCTATAAATCATCGGAAGCTTTCTTCAATCTGTCCTCATCAGTAACTCAAACAGTTACTGGTACATCACTGTCAACATCAACATCACGATCAGCAGCATCGTCACCATATGATCAGCAGCATCGTCATCACACGATCAGCAGCATCGTCATCACACGATCAGCAGCATCGTCATCACACGATCAGCAGCATCGTCATCACACGATCAGCAGCATCGTCATCACACGATCAGCAGCATCGTCATCACACGATCAGCAGCATCGTCATCACACGATCAGCAGCATCGTCATCACACGATCAGCAGCATCGTCATCATCAGCAGCACAAGTATCCTACCGATACCTCATCAATACTCTTTCTCGGAGACCATTCGTCTACGGATCAATTCAGGGACCGAAGTCCGGGGATGATACAATCCCCATCACGTACATTTTGAACTATCAGTTCCGGGATGATGCAATCCCCTATCACGTACATTTTGAACTATCAGTTCCGGGATGATGCAATCCCCATCACGTACATTTTGAACTATCAGTTCCGGGATGATGCAATCCCCATAACGTACATTTTGAACTATCAGTTCCGGGATGATGCAATCCCCATCACGTACATTTTGAACTATCAATTCCGGGATGATGCAATCCCCATCACGTACATTTTGAACTATCAGTTCCGGGATGATGCAATCCCCATCACGTACATTTTGAACTATCAGTTCCGGGATGATGCAATCCCCATCACGTACATTTTGAACTATCAGTTCCGGGATGATGCAATCCCCATCACGTACATTTTGAACTATCAGTTCCGGGATGATGCAATCCCTATCACGTACATTTTGAACTATCAGTTCTGGGATGATGCAATCCCCATCACGTACATTTTGAACTATCAGTTCCGGGATGATGCAATCCCCATCACGTACATTTTGAACTATCAGTTCCGGGATGATGCAATCCCTATCACGTACATTTTGAACTATCAGTTCCGGGATGATGCAATCCCCATCACGTACATTTTGAACCGAGGTCCAGGGACGATGCAGTCCTATCCTCTATTCTCGGAGACCTCACGTCTACGGCTCTCTTTAGGACTGAAAGTCCAGGGATGATCCAATCCCCTCAACTGTCCACTAAGGACTTCATTCTCGGAGACCTCACGTCTACGGCTCTCTTTAGGACTGAAAGTCCAGGGATGATCCAATCCCCTCAACTGTCCACTATGGACTTCATTCTCGGAGACCTCACGTCTACGGCTCTCTTTAGGACTGAAAGTCCAGGGATGATCCAATCCCCTCAACTGTCCACTAAGGACTTCATTCTCGGAGACCTCACGTCTACGGCTCTCTTTAGGACTGAAAGTCCAGGGATGATCCAATCCCCTCAACTGTCCACTAAGGACTTCATTCTCGGAGACCTCTCGTCTACGGCTCCTTTTAGGACTGAAAGTCCAGGGATGATCCAATCCCCTCAACTGTATCCACATCTATACAGGTACAATCATGTAACACATCAAAACATGTAAACAACACATCAAAGCATGTGTACATCAAAACATGTATACATCATCACATCAAAACATGTATACATCACATCAAAACATGTGTACATCAAAACATGTATACATCACCACATCAAAACATGTGTACATCAAAACATGTATACATCACATCAAAACATGTGTACATCAAAACATGTATACATCACATCAAAACATGTGTACATCAAAACATGTATACATCATCACATCAAAACATGTGTACATCAAAACATGTATACATCACATCAAAACATGTGTACATCAAAACATGTATACATCACCACATCAAAACATGTGTACATCAAAACATATATACATCACATCAAAACATGTGTACATCAAAACATGTATACATCACATCAAAACATGTGTATATCAAAACATGTATACATCACTAATCAACACATGTACACATCACATCAAAACATGTGTACATCACAATATGTATACATCACTAATCAACACATGTACATCACAATATGTATACATCACTAATCAACATATGTACACATCACATCAAAACATGTGTACATCACTAGCATGTATATCAGACATAGACAATATGTAAAAGCTCTAAATCTAAATAATTGTAAGTAGCTAACAAAACAGAAAAATAAGCGACATAAATACTATACTACTCCCCCTTTCGAGGAGGGTCCTTCTGGACTATACCAAGCTTGTCTCGGAAGTACTCAAACTTCACTCGAGACAGAGGTTTAGTCAAGATATCAGCAACCTGATCCTCAGTGCTTATATACTCGAGCTTGATGGCTCCTCTCTGCACCATGTCTCATATATAGAAGTAACGGATCTCAATGTGTTTTGACTTATCATGGAACACAGGATTTTCAGTCATCTTAATGCAGCTTTGATTATCACACATAATCACAGTGGGATCCATTTCTAAGTCAAAGATTCCAGATAAGAGTTTCCGAAGCCACACCGCTTCACAGCTGGCAGAGAAAGCAGCTATATATTCTGCTTCAGCGGTACTGAGGGCCACACTAGATTGTTTCTTGCTGAACCAGGAGATCATGGCAGATCCAAGACCATAACATCCACCTGAAGTACTTTTTCTGTCTGAGACACTACCTGCCCAATCAGAATCTGAGAAACCATGCAACTTGAGTTCACTGTCTCCAAGATAGTAAAGGCCAAAGTCCACTGTACCTTTTAGGTACCTCATGATATGCTTTGCAGCTATAAGGTGAACCTTTCTAGGTTCTACTTGAAACTGACTTAGGGTATTTACAGCAAAGCATATATCAGGCCTAGTATTTGTTAAGTACATCAGTGATCCAATGATCTGTCTATATAGGGTTATGTCCACTAGTTCTGAAGAATCATTAGCCAGCAGTTTTAGGTTGGAGTCCATGGGAGTGGCCATAGATTTACATTCCAACATATCAAATCTTTTGAGGATCTCCACAGTATACTTACCTTGATTTAGAAAGATCCCTTTTGGCTCTTGCCACACTTCTAGGCCTAAGAAGTAGTGCATTAATCCGAGATCTTTCATTTCGAATTCTGAAGAAAGCTTCTTCTTGCTTTCAATGATTTGTTTCTCATTTCCTGTTAGAAATAGATCATCTACATATAATAGCAATATAACAGGTTCATCATTCATTACTTTAAGATAGAGATTGGGGTCAGCTTTACTTTTGGTAAAGCCCATGCTTAATAAGAAACTGTCAATTCTTCCATACCAAGCTCTGGGAGCTTGCTTCAAACCATATAATGCCTTCTTCAGTTTGCATACATGGGTCCTTCCGTCTTTGACCTCAAAACCTTGAGGTTGTTCTATGTATACTTCTTCTTCAATTTCACCATTCAGGAAGGCTGTCTTAACATCCATTTGATGCAATTTCCATTTCATCATGGATGCAAGTGCCATGATAGTTCTAATTGAAGTATACCTAGCGACAGGTGCAAATGTTTCTTCATAGTCAATTCCTTCCTTCTGAGAGAATCCTCTGGCAACAAATCTTGCCTTGTATTTTTCAATGCTACCATCTGCAGCATGTTTTATTTTGAAAATCCATTTGGAAGAAACCACACTTTTATCTTTGGGTTTGGGGACTATATCCCAAACATCATTTTTCATTATTGACTGATATTCTTCTGTCATTGCTTCTACCCATTCTTTCTTCTGAGCTGCCTCTTCATAGTTGGTAGGTAGTTGATCCACAAGATCACACATCAAGGCCATATAGTTGGACACTAGTTTTGGTTTCTTCCTTTCTCTAGTAGAGCCTTCGGGAGCACCATATCTTTCAGCTCCTTGAATAATATCTCTAGCCCATGCTGGTCTTCTTTTCCTAGAAAAATCTGCTACAGGAGGTTCTTGAGGTTCCAACATGTCATGATCCTCTGATGTAACTTCTTTAGGGACAAGAACAGTCTCTGAGATTTTGGGAGATGTATCTTCTTCATAAACTTCTTCAAGTTGACACTTTCTGGATTTCTTGAGAGCTGCTTCCTCATCAAAGGTTACATCTCTACTTATTTCTATATGATGGAAACCCGGTATGTATATTCTGAAGGCTTTGGAAGTTTCACAATAACCAACAAACATTCCCTTCTTACCTGAGGGATCCAACTTGGTTCTCTTTTCTTTTGGAATGTGGATGTACACAGGACACCCAAATATTTTAAGATGGCTTACTTCAGGCTTCTTACCTGTAAACACTTCTTCTGGAGTTTTGAATTCAAGAGCACTGTGAGATAATCTATTTTGCACATAGACTGCTGTCTTGGCTGCTTCAGCCCATAGATACATGGGAAGATCCTGGTCATGTATCATAGTCTTCACAGCTTCCATGATGGTTCTATTTTTCCTTTTTGCAACCCCATTTTGTTGGGGATTGTAGGGAGTGGTTAACTCTCTCTTGATTCCAGCTTCTTTAAAAAATTCTTCAAACTCTTTTGAAGTATATTCTCCACCATTGTCTGTCCTGAGAATCTTGATTTTCTTATCTGAGAGATTCTCTATTAAGGCTTTGAATTCTTTGAACTTTCCAAAGACTTCATTCTTACCTTTTAGAAAGTAGATCCAAGTTTTCCTTGAATGATCATCAATGAATGAAAGATAGTATTCAAAACCACTTAGAGAGGTGGTGGGCATTGGACCACATACATCTGAGTGTATTAACTCCAAGATACCCTTAGTCTTTGTTTCACTCTTCGGAAAGGGGTTCTTGACATTCTTTCCTTTCTTACATCCTTTACATGAGCCATCATGATCAACCTTTAAGTCTAGTAGTCCTATGACCACCTTGCTTACATAAGGTAAGGCTTTGTAGTTGATGTGAGCTAGTCTTCTATGCCATAGCTCACTGGGGCTGGATGTTTCATGAACAAGAGCAGCTTCCGGATAACCCTTGAGTTTATATAAACCTCCTTCCTCTTCACCAATAACAATTGCATCCTTAATGGTTTTGCCTTTGGACCACATTAACACTTGTCCATCAATGAAAGCAGCTCTGAAGCCTTTCTTGTCCAAAGCTGAGATTGAAAGCAAATTCTTCTTCAATCCTGGAACATATAGAACTTCCTTCATCTTCATGGGAGTTCCAGAATCGAGTTTGTAGTTTGCTTCACCAATTCCCTTAATGGGATATTGATAGTCATCTCCTAGAGATACCTTTTGGGGAGAAGTCTTTTCTTCAAGTTTTGAGAGAGTCCTTTTCTGTCCTGTCATGTGCTTTGAAGCACCACTGTCAATAAGCCATGTACCTTCTTCAGGGGTTATGGATCCAGAGAGTGCGGAGAAGAGAACATATTCTTCTGCATCTTCTTCTGTATTTCTCCTTGTCCTTCTTTTGGAGAAGGTCCTTTCTTCTTCCTCCCTTTCATCTCTAGGCCTTTTATTGTGAGACCTTTCTTCCTCAACTTCTTCTTCTTCACTGTCATCTTCTGCAAGATGTGCTTGGTGTCTTTTGTAGTAAGAACCCTTCTTCTTTTGTAGAGGACAATCTTTAGCAATGTGTCCTAATTTGTGGCAAGAATAGCACTAGAAGGAAGAGTAATCCCTTCTTTGAGTGGATCCTCTTTTCTTCTGAAATCTGTGAGGAGGATGAGACTCCTTGTGATTACCCTTCTTGGAGTAGGATTGACTCCTTCTTCTTTTGGTGTGTGTGGCCAAGGCTTGGTCATCTTCTTTGAGTAGGGCTTCTCTATTTGCAACCCTAGCCTCCTCTTGCACACAATCCTCCCAAACTACATCAAACTTCATACTTTCTTTTCTGGCACACATAGTTTGAATGAATGACTCCCAAGGTCTAGTGAGACCATTTAGAGTTGTCATCACAAGTTCATCCTCATCAAGAGTATCACCAATGGCATCTAGTTGCTCTTTGATTAGAGAGACTCTTGAGAAGTAGTCTTGAATGGATTCTCCTTTGTGCATCTTGGTACTCTTCAACTGAGTCCTTAGATTCATCTTCCTATTGATGTTCTTCCCTTCATACATTCTTCCTAGGGCATCATACATTTCTTTTGGAGTCTTCTTGGAAGCCACTTGGGGAATCAAGTGGTCTTTAATAGAATCTGCTATGATTATCTTTGCCCTAATCAAATCCTTCCTGTGTTTTTCTTTGGCTTCATCTTCTTCTGGTTCTGCAACTTCCTCCTTGATATAATGAGCAAGATCATTCTCTTCAAGAATGAGACCAATTCTGTATTTCCATGCCCGGAAATTTTCTATGCCTTCTAGCTTGTCTTCAAGCTTAGTATTAGGAGCCATCTTCTCTTGGGGGAGTCCAAGAGACAGAGTAGACTAACTTGGAAAGTTACTTTTCACTTTTTCGGAAACTGAAACAGAAATTTATCGCACTTTTGGTAGAATTAGGGTTTGCAATTCCCGGAGATCTACCCAACCAAAAAGTTCGATCTATAGCTTAAAAGAATGCTCTTGATAAAGGCTATCCAACCATGTAAACAGAAATCAAAAATTCCAACTTTTTTCTGAAACCAAAAACTGACGTATCGCACTTTTGGTAGAATTAGGGTTTGCAATTCCCGGAGTTCTACCCAACCAAAAAGTTCGATCTAGGGCTTAAAAGAAAGGTATTGATGAGGGCTATCCAGCCATGCAACCAAAAAACAATAATACTAACTTTGGTCTGAAAACCCTAACTTCACCAAAGAGAGAGAGAGATGATCTTACCTTGTGAAAGATGTCCTATTCAGTCTAGCTCTGATACCATGTTAAGTTTAAACCAAATAGACAAGCAAGATCTCTGATAGAAACACAATCACAAGATAACACACAATATATCCTGGGAAACCCTCATGGGGTAGAAAACCCAGTAAAGCTTTCCTCAATAAGATGATCAACCAAAATACAAGATGTGCTCCTTCTCCTTGACTCCTTAGCAGATCTCCTCAACTAGTGCGCACTCTTCCACAAGTGAGTGAATGATCTAATGAGGAGTTCACCTCCTCTATTTATACTTGAATCTCAACTGACTAAAAGACCTGTTGGGGCCGACCTCACCTGGAGAAGTCTAATAACCCCTAAAATGTAACTACAGGGCCGACCCACATATGGTGGGTCTAATAACCCTAGTTAATATTAATCATCGGAGGAATAAACATCTCCGGATACATAATAGGATTGCCTCGGAGGAATGAAACATCTCCGGAATAATAAAGTACAAATATAATATTCTTTGAAGTTACAATATTCAACAAATACCATTATGGTTTTGAGGAAACCAATGGTATTGACCAACATGGTTTAGGTACCTTTTTCTCTCTTTTTTTCTTTTTTGAATATTTTGAATATTTTTATTCCCTTTTAATATTTTTGGGAATTCTGGACCCTTTTTAAGGGTTTTTTATGTTTTTAGAGGAAAAATATATCTTTTGAGGGGAAAAAGGGTGTATTATAGTCTTTTGGTGACCTTTTGATGGCTTTAGAGGCTCAAATGGTGGAAAAGTGGACAAATGGGTCATGTGAATAAGGAAATGAGCTAGTGAGCACTTTTTGGGTGTTAACATTAGGTTCTTACTTCCTTCACCTAATCCTTCCATTTATGGGAGAAGTGATTAGATCAGAGAGGATTTGTATCTGAATGTACTTGTGTTCTGTCTTCATGTTGCGGGCACATAGTAAAGATATGCTTCTTCTGTCACATGACTAAGGGTGTTAATTTGATTGTTAACAGATGCCCCCTAATGTGTGTTGTCTGAAGTAGAGCTAAGAGTTGAAATACATTACTGAAATTTATACTATGTATACTGATACTCTTTATACTAATACTCTTTATCGTTCAAAACAAGGATGAGGAAAGGAAAAAATCACAGGTGCAAGATTGAGGATTACCCCTTCATGGAAAACATAGCAATTTCTAAAATATATAATATCTTCCTAAGGCAGGCATACCCATGCTCAGCAGTAAATATGCATGGCCACGAGCAATACACAGTGGATCCATGTCAAAAGTAAATTTTTTAGAAGTGTAAACATGCACTTTGATGAGTGTTAGAATAAGCTCTTTATCGAACTTCTGACATGGAAGTCTAATCGTGTGCAGCTCGGGAAGTGCATCGATGAGTAATACAACTGTTTTTCCCAAGGTCTTCAATACAAACTGGTGATAGTACGAGTTTATATCATGCGAATAAATGATTTGACATCGAGGATAATAAAACACCATCTGATTACCGGTCATTGATGTATACCGTTAACAGATGCGAAGAGACCCACTGATAATTATGATGGAATATAAGGTATTGAGTACAAACTAACAAGTGTGAATAGATGTTCTGAAGTTGAACACTTGTAGAATCAAACAATCAGGGGTCATTGATGTATACCCACTATCATTTGCGAGGAAACCTGCCACTAATGACTGCAAGATCCAAGGTACTCTTTGGTTTCTAGATCCATGTCCTAGATGATGATTTGATGTCGATAGGAATAGATCCATCGGAAGGAGGGAATTAATGCATCCCACAATAACCGATTTAAAACAAAGATCAATAGTCTGATATGATTTGGTAGAACTGCAAGATCGAACACTGTATACGGACACAAGGAAGGCCGACATGATTGCTCAAGAATATTTGAGGAATGGCCAACTCGGTTTGAACTTCCCTTGAACACATAACACAACGCAGAATGGACACATGGAAAAATAAGACTTTGAGTAACCGACCTTAATGAAATACGCTAATGCCATATGTATTAACGAAATCACCATTGGTGATGGAAAGGATAACCCATCGGTGGAGATCTATTCAAAATATTGGTACAGTTTCCTAAATAAAATGCAGATGATGTACTGACAGCGGATACAATATTATGTGATGTGTTTAAGGGTGAAAAGGACTGACTGTTGCCATTTTCTTCGAAGTGTATAATATGAAGTGATTCAAGTCTCTTCCTTTTTGGATTTCTGTGTTTTCCAATTTTTTTAACCTTTTTATTTTAATAGTTTGAAAAAAGAATAAAGCATGCTATGATACATTAGAGGAAATGAGTGTCTCAAGGGCATGGGTCAGGCCAAGGAAAAGATCCATATTGAAACAAGAACTGAGCTAGTTATGTACACTCTTACTAATGTTTCCTCCATGGGTATGGGTCAAATATACAAAAACAATGGTTTATAGGCATCTTGTAACAGAAAGTGACTGCAAAGGAAAATACACAATATGAGCAATAAGAATCGATGCAGTTTGCACAGATGTTCAAGTGGATATTTTAACACATGCTTATGTAAAATGACAAAAAATTGGGAGCCCATCAGGGTATGGTCAGAAATGTATGAAAGAGAGATATGTGGTCTCAAACTCCAAGTCACGATGGGACTAATAGGGCTCCCAGACCTATAATAATAACTCAGCATGGGCACCAAAATGGAAATGGGGTGCTGAATAGGGTGTCCCATGCTTAGTAGGATCTTCTGTCAAAATGGTGGAAAATATAGATATGAAGGGCTGATCCACCAATTTCCAATAGGTTTGACCCTATGGCAAGTTTGGGTTGCAAAAGGTTCAAATGCATCTTCACAAAGGTGTTAAGATTCAATATGCCAAGACAGAAAATATCAACATTACATTCCATTTCACAACAATACCATATATAGGATCACTGAAAGAACAACAAGCACAACATAAACACAAGAGACACATGTTTATCCTGGGAAACCCTCATGGGGTAGAAAACCCAGCAAAACTTCCTCAATATAGATTACCAGCAAATACAAAGATGTAACCCACAACGATGAGCTCCTTCTCCTCCATAGCATATCTCTCTCTCACCTATGCACCAATCACAAGTGAGTGAATGTGTGTTAAATGAGGAACACACCTCCTCTATTTATACATAACTCCGAATTGTCTTTTACACAAGCTAGGTCGGCTGCAACTTAACTAATTAACATAATGTGACAGGGTTGACCCACTAGGGTGGTCTAATAGCCCTTTTACCCACATGACTCATATAGGTCCGACCCCCACTAGGGAATTCTAATAACCCAAGTTACCACATTCTCCATGGAAGAATAAAACATCTCTACATATACAATAAAGTCTTCACGGAGGAATGAAACATCTCCAGAATAACAAAGTACAAATATAATATTCTTAGAAGCTACAATATTTCAACACTCCCCCTTAACGAAAAGGATATTATAACAACATCTGCAGCAGCAAGGAGTCATCAACTACATGATACATGATACATATATAAATCATTAGAAGCTTTCTTCATACATCATCAGTAGCTCAAACAGTTACTAGAACATCTTCAAGATCTTCAATACTGAAACATCAACATCTTCAGTATTGAGTCTTCATCTTCTGTAGCACTCGAAGAGCTACAGTAACAACATCATCATCTGGATCACTTGATCAACAATCTCATCGTCTGGATCTACTGATCAACATTTGTAGCACTCGAATAGCTATAGCAACATCATCATCATCTGGATCACTCGATCAACAATCTTATTGTCTGGATCTACTGATCAACATCTGTAGCGCTCGAATAGCTATAACAACATCATCATCATCTGGATCACTCGATCAACAATCTCATTGTTTGGATGTATTGATCAACATCATCATTTGGATCTCTCGATCAACAACATCGTCATCTAGATCATCATGATGAGCAACATCGTCATCTAGATCTTCACGATCAACAACATCATCATCTAGATCATCACGATCAACACCATCATCATCTAGATCATCACGATCAACACCATCGTCATCTAGATCATCACGATCAACAACATCATGTTCAACATGTTGATGTATATGTAACTTCGGAATGTATTTCATATATGTATATTGTATGTACTCCTATAGAGATGGTATTATTCCTCTATATGGAAGTGTCGTAATTTATATTATAAATGTCGTAACTTATACTTGATGGGTTATTAGACCACCTTGTTGGGGTCGGCCCTGTATAAGTCATGTGGGTCAAAGGGTTATTAGACCACCCTATTGGGGGTCGGCCATGTGGGTCGAAGGGTTATTAGACCACCCTATTGGGGGTCATCCCAGTCAGCATTATGTTATGTGGTTAAGTTCGAGCCTACATGATTTATGTAAAAGGCAAGTCAAGTCAAGTATAAATAGAGTGCGGAAAGCACTCTATTTGATCACTCACTTCTCACTCATGCACTCAAGGAGGAGTGGCGCACTTATGGAGGAGGAGGATCTGCTGCTAGGATATGTCTATCTCTTATGCTTGGGTTGTATCATTGCTCTATCTATCTCTGAGGAAGTTATTGGGGTTTTTCACCTTTATGGTTTTCCCCAAGTAAATCTTTGTGTCTCTTATGTGCTTGCATTATTGTCTCCATGATTGATATGCTGTAGATATGCTATACATGTTGTTCTCTCAGTTAAGATGCTAGATCAGATTGAAGTAAATTCTGAAAATTTAACATGGTATCAGAGCTAGCCTAAAAGAAGGTATGATATGGCATGTATGACACTTGTTGCACTTACGATGCTAGGGCTTGATATAGCAAAAACCAGTCATCATAGAACTTTCGCTATAAATCCATTTTGGAGAAGTTTTTGGATCTGAAATATTTACAGGTCAAAGATTAAATCCCCATGTACCTTGTGCCCAAAGGACAACCTCTAATTCATTGTACTTTGTGATTTATGATCTGTACAATATAGGGTTTTTGCCTCTTCCAGATCTGAGTCAAAATCCGGTGACCTTGGGAAAAAGGTCATAACTTGGGATAGGAAGCTACAAATGAAATTTCATAAAAAGTGACAAATAGTACACATATTGTAATATCTCATAAAATTTTTGCAAAGGACGAAGTTGAACCAGTGACACGTGGAACACCGTACAAGTTTGCTCTCCGGTATTATCCCATAAACAGGTAACGTTGCGACACTTGGCATAACTCTCTCTCAAAGAGTCCAATTGAGGTCAGACCTATCAAGATGGAAATTTAACAGGTTGGGCTATCTCAGGAAAAATTTTCAAAGGTCGAAGTTGAAACAATGACACGTGGCACACCGTACAAGTTCGCTCTCCTATATTATCCCATAAACAGGTCATGTTGCGACACTTCGCATAACTCTCTCTCAGAGAATCCAATTGAGGTCAGACCTATCAGGATGGAAATATAATAGGTTGGGCTACCACAGGAAAGTTTTTCAGACCCTGTGGATTGAAAGGTAAGGAGGTACACCAGAAACAATCAGGTACATATTTCTGTCAAAAACAGAAATATTTTTTAGTAGCTTCATTCATGGTTTCTGGAATTTAGGGCTTCGAAAAAAGTTGGATTTTTTGTAATCAGAGACCATGGCTGGATGCTACTCATCAAAATAGAAATTTAGATACCAAGATAATAATTTTTGGTTGGGAAGAAGGTCGGGCTTGATCAGACCCTAGTTCAGGACTTTGATCAGAAAAATGGAAAATAGGGCTTCTGTAAAAATGGGAATTTTTGAAATCTGTGACCACGGCTGGAATCTCCTTAGAAAAATAGAAGCTTAGAGCTTTGGATCAAACCTTTTGATGGGGCAGAAGAGTGGAATTCATCAAACCCCAGTTCAGGGTCACGTCTAGTGAATCTGGAAGTTTCAAAGGCAAAATTGAGGGGTGAAACTTTGCAGTTTTCAAATTCTGAATATACCAACTTCATCAGCTCATCAAGGCACATATTTCTATCCTTTCGGAAGTTTGAAATTCAAAGTTTGAATTTTTGGGGTTTCTCTGACAAACCCATATCTAGCTCCAGGTCCAGTTCTTGCAAATCAAGTGGATTGGGTTAATCCTAGAAGAAGATGGATTTATCATCTGCATGAGTGAAGAAGTTCCTGTTTCAGAGGGAGATGAGGCTAAGGCCTTACATAAGAATATTTCAAGCGATCTCGACAGGTATGACTCATCGAGGTATATTTCGATATTTGTTCATGATTAAGTTTATGGTATGATTGTCTTCATGTTATTATGGTTAGAACAATCTTGATTTTTGGATTTGTCGTATCACCTTAACAAATTGTATGAATGCATGATAGAAAATATTCATTGATTAGGGTGTTGACACTTATGATTATACTAATGCATTATGGTGTTGTATGAGGTTTATGTTGTCTACTAACATGAAAGGTACACCAAGAAAGACAAATCATGTTTTGGTTTAAGAACATATGATCATGATGACATGAGAACAAAGATTCATCCATTGTCATGGATCTCATAGAAGATCCATCTACAAGGTATGTATAACTTGGTTTTATAATGGTTAACCTATGAGATATACAGGTTACTAGCACAAGTCATTGAAGAAGAACAAGAAGACATCATGTGAGTATGTTAGACATAACTAGCTAGCATGCTAATCCAGGTATGTTTTTACTATATCAAGATAGAATCCTACCTTGTGTTAGGATCTTCTACTGTTGTGTGGTCGATAATGATTATTCATGAAGTCATAGGTTCGAATAGTCATGGTTGTATGCATATTATGTTTCTTTCCATAATTGATGATATGACTAACCAGAAGAATCATGAAGGTATAGGTTTGAGTAATCATGGGTTTTATGCATATTATATCTCTTATCTTGAGTCCTATGATCAAATAAGAATATGCATGAGTAAAAGAAGACTTCCCTGAAACCTTGAATACTAATGTTTATTATCTGTGTTTGAAATGATCCTGACTATACATGCTTGAGATTATTTTGTTTTGATAATATTAAGATTATACTAATGAATGTTTGATTATGTATGAGACCTAGAGGATAACACAATGATGATACTAACAAGCATGCATAGGGATCGAGAATGAATATAAGTTCAAGGACAAGTAATCCAAGAAGCAAAGATCAAGAGGGAGTACACTCCAGTGGTTTCTACAAGGATGCAGACATTTAGAGGGATTTGACCATCTCTCTACATTCCACATCAAAAGGTGTAGAAGAATCTACTTCAGATTAGGACTCCAGTAGCTCCTGCAAGGAAGCGAAGAATCAGAGGGAGTCCACCCAACGAACAAACAAAGATAAGTATTTGAATTGTCATTTCTTAAATAATACTGTTCAATAATGTATATACTGATGTTCCTAGAATTAGGTTGTGTAATTGCATTGATAAACAATATACTACTAATATGCATGGGTAAGTGGCCTATGGCACTGTACAACATTCCATTGCTACTTATCTAGAATGAAACCTCTTTGCTGACATGTTGGGAGTTGTGCACACTCTTAACAATGTTCTGGTAGTGATTGGAAGGCATCTAGAAAGTTACGGGATATGGATAAATGTTGTATTGAAGCATTGGCTAAGATAATTGCATGACTGTATGACATATTTATTTATGTGTAACAATTTGTTCTAAAAACTATGAGATGTTTTCTAATCATGCAATTTAACTTGTTGTGTAGGAAAGATCGTATGCCATCAACTACAAAAGAACTACAACATTTGTTCAGCAACAAAATTATCTACTGAAGATATTGAAGTTCCCAGGATACGGGAAGAATGCCATGATTCGTCGATCATGAAGAACAATGTTTGGAATGCAGTCCCAAGAGCTGAAGGGAAGTTTGTTGTGACTTCCAAATGGAACTATGAGATCAAGCATGTTGCAGATGACAGCATAGAGAAATATAAAAGTGATGAAATAGAAGATACACCAGATGGATTTCAAGATAGCCTTCTTGAATGGTGTAGTCATATATGTGTGCAGAACTTGGTAGGATAGACAGCTTTCTATCTAGATTGGGCTTTACCAAGAGTAAAGCGGATTCCAACCTTTACTACAAGGTTGAGGAAGGCAATCTAGTGATACTACTTTTGTATGAGGATAACATGTTTGTTATAGGTGAAGATAGATTGATTGTTGACACGCAGCGGAAGCTTACTGCCAAGTTCGAGATGAAGAACTTGGGGATAATGCACTATTTGTTTTTTGGCATGGAGGTGTGGCAGAGTGCAGATGGAGTCTTCCTTGGACAAGGGAAGTACACAGTAGATATCGTGAAGAGATTTGGGATGATGGATTGCAAGGCCATGGCCACACCTATGGCATCGAATCTAAAGCTTCTATGTGATGCTTCATTTGAGCCAGTTGATGTCTCTATGTATCGTCAGATGATTGGGTCCTTGATGTACCTAGTGAACATGAGACCGGACATTTGCTTTGCTATGAACACATTGAGCCAGTTCCTGACAGATCCGAGGAGTGTTCACTGATTGATGTAAAGCATGTTCTAAGGTTCCTGAAGGGTACAATGGATTATGGGCTCAAGTATGAAGCGAATCAAAAGTTTAACCTGCAGGGTTATGTTGATTCAGATTGGGCTGGTAGTGCTACAGATAGGAAGAGCACATCTGAGTGCTGCTTCAGTATGGGATCAGGTGTGATCTCCTTGTTTAGCAGGAAGCAGTCCTTCGTAGCACTGAGTACAGCTGAGGCAGAGTATGTTGCAGCCTGTTTAGCTAGTTGTGAGGCAGTATGGCTACAGAAGCTATTGTCTGAGTGATTTGATCTCTCGTTGGATGCTACTGATATCTTCTGTGATAACCAGAGTTGTGTCAAGCTGTCCAAAAACCCAGTGTTTCATGACAGGTCGAAACACATAGAGATCAAATATCACTATATCAAGGATATGGTGCATAGAGGAGCTGTGAAGCTCTTGTATGTTGCGACAGACGAGCAGATTGCAGATGTGCTGATGAAGCCACTAGCCAGGGTGAAGTTCGAGTACTTCAGAGAGAGGCTTGGCATTCTTCAAATCGAGGACACTTCGAGGAAGAAGTGATGGACACATTTGCTGAAGCCATTCCAAGTATGTTGGAAGGAGGATCCTTCACATGGCTGTGGATGTAAGTGCTAAATGATGAGCATCAGGATGATGTTTTGGTTTCTGCTAGATATGATTAGTTGGATCATGAGTATGTATTTTTGTATATGCATCATGTTGGATGCTTGGACCATGTCTCTGTATATGTATCGGGTGGATACATTGTATGATCAAGTAGATCATGTATGTTGATGGATACATTGTGTGGATCATGTATCTATCTATCAGGTGGATACACTATGTATATTGATATGTATCAGGTATGATTAGGTAGATCATGTATATTGATGTATACATTTTGTGGATCATGTATCTATGTATCAAGTGGATACATTGTATGATCAGGTAGATCATGTATGTTGATGGATACATTGTGTGGATCATGTATCTATGTATCAGGTGGATACACTATGTATATTAATATGTATCAGGTATGATCAGGTAGATCATGTATATTGATGGATACATTGTGTGGATCATGTATCTATGTATCAGGTGAATAAACTATGTATGATGATATGTATCAGGTAGATACTTGGTGTGCATCAGATGGATGCATTGTATGATCACGGTGATTGTGGATGACGAGCTTCTCCAGATGACATGCAGGAGGATATTGCAGTGATGATGATCAGGATGATCATGTGTACATCAGGATGGTGTATGGTGAGTATCAGATGATACTTTGTGGCCGTGGATCAGGTTGTGCAGGTAAACATGTAATTTGTGCCCTGGGAGATTTGCAAATGGACTTTCAAGGTTTTGCCTATGGCATGTAATTCGGTGCCCTAGGACATCCGATAAATGCTCTTTTGAGGTTTTGCTTGGGAGGACATATAATTTGTGCCCTGGGAGATCTGCAGATAATCTTTCGAGGTTTTTCCTATGGCATGTAATTCGGTGCCCTGGGATATCTGGCAGATGCTCTTTCGAGGTTTTGTCCTATGGCATGTAATTTGCTCCTGGGAGATCTGGACAGGATGAAAAAGGCCTCAGATGCTTCAGCCAGGTTTTGCCATGACCACATGTAATTTGCTCCTGGGAGATCTAGACAAGATGAAAAATGCCTCAGATGCTTCCGCCAAGTTTTGTGGTGGACCACATGTAATGTGCTCCTAGTGTTAAGATTTAATATGCTAAGACAGAAAATAGCAGCATTACATTCCATTTCACAATAATAGCATATACAGGATCACTGAAGAAACAACAAGCATAGCATAAACACAAGAGACACAAATTTATCCTGGGAAACCCTCATGGGGTAGAAAACCCAGTAAAGCTTCCTCAATATAGATGACCAGCAATATACAAAGATGCAAACCAAAGATATGATCTCCTCCTCCACCATAGTAGACCTCTCCTCCACAAGTGCGTCTCTCTCTCTAGTGAGTGTGTGTATCAAATGAGGAACACACCTCCTCTATTTATACACTACTCTGACATATCTTTTACACAAGTACATGTAGGCTCGTATTTAACCATTAGGTTAAATACCCTATTATAACTGACTGGGCCGACCCCACTAGGGTGGTCTAACAACCCTTTGACCCACATAACACATATAGGGACGACCCCCACTAGGGAAGTCTAATAACCCAAGTTACCACATTCCGACGGAGGAATAAACATCTCTGGATATACAATAAGATCTTTATGGAGGAATGAGACATCTCCGGAATAATAAAGTACAAATATAATATTCTTTGAAGTTACAATATTTCAACACTCCCCCTTAACGAGAAGGATATTATAACAGTATCTGCACGAGCAAGGAGTCATCAACATCATACATGATACATCTATAAATCATTGGAAGCGTTCTCAACATCATCAGTAACTCAAGCAGTTACTGGAACATCTTCAGTACCGGAACATCAACATCTTCAGTACTGAGTCTTTATCTTCTGCAACACTCGAACAACTACAACAACATCAACATCTGGATCCTCACGATCATCAGTATCATCATCTCATGATCATCGGCATCGTCATCACACGATCATCAGCATCATCATCACACGATCATCAGCATCATCAACATCATCATCACACGATCATCAGCATCATCATCACACGATCATCAGCATCGTCATCACACGATCATCAGCATCGTCATCACACGATCATCAGCATCGTCATCACACCAGTATCCATACCGATACAGGTAACAACATCATTAATACAAGTATCCATACCGATACAAGTAACCACATCATCAATACGAGTATCCATACCGATACAAGTAACCACATCAACACACACAATCATATTACAGGATGATCAATTATGCTCTCTTTAGGACATAGGTCCATGGATGATGCAATCCTGTCATGTACATTTTGAACCAAGGTTCAAGGACGATTCAGTCCTACCATGTACCTTTTGAACCAAGGTCCAGGGATGATCCAGTCCTACCATGTACTTTTTGAACCGAAGTCCAGGGATGATCCAGTCCTATCATGTACCTTTTGAACCGAAGTCCAGGGACGATCCAGTCCTAACATGTACCTTTTGAACCGAAGTCCAGGGACGATCCAGTCCTATCAATTCTCAGAGACCTCATGTCTACGGCTCAGTTCACAGGACCAAAGTCCAAGGATGATCCAATCCTTACCATACTTATAGGATCGCGTCCAAGGATGACTTAATCCTCCACCGTACATTTAGGACCACTTCCAAGGATGACTTAATCCTCCACCGTACATTTAGGACCACGTCCAAGGATGACTTAATCCTCCACCGTACATTTAGGACCACCCCAAGGATGACTTAATCCTCCTCCGTACATTTAGGACCACGTCCAAGGATGACTTAATTCTCCACTGTACATTTAGGACCACGTCCAAGGATGACTTAATCCTCCACCGTACATTTAGGACCACGTCCAAGGATGACTTAATCCTCCACCATACATTTAGGACCACATCCAAGGATGACTTAATCCTCAACCATACATTTAGGACTACGTCCAAGGATGACTTAATCCTCCACTGTACATTTAGGACCATGTCCAAGGATGACTTAATCCTCAACTGTACATTTAGGACTACGTCCAAGGATGACTTAATCCTCCACCGTAAATTTAGGACCATGTCCAAGGATGACTTAATCCTCCACCGTACATTTAGGACCACGTCCAAGGATGACTTAATCCTCCACTGTACATTTAGGACCACGTCCAAGGATGACTTAATCCTCAACCGTACATTTAGGACTACGTCCAATGATGACTTAATCCTCAACCGTACATTTAGGACTACATCCAATGATGACTTAATCCTCCACTGTACATTTAGGATTACGTCCAAGGATGACTTAATCCTCAACCATACATTTAGGACCTACGTCCAAGGATGACTTAATCCTCAACCGTCCACCAAGGACTTCATTCTCGAAGACATACATCTACGGCTCTTCTTTAGGACTGAAGTCCAGGGATGATCCAATCCCCTCACATGTTCACTAAAAACTTCATTCTTGAAGACATACGTCTACGGCTCTTCTTTAGGACTGAAGTCCTAGGATGATCCAATCCCCTCACATGTTCACCAAGAACTTCATTCTCGAAGACATACGTCTACGGATCTCTTGAGGATGATGCAATCCTATCATGTCCACCAAGGACTTCATTCTCGAAGACATACATCTACGACTCTCTTTAGAACATATGTTCAAGGATGATGCAATCCCCTTGTCACCTTTGACCCTGTCTAAGGACCATCCACCAACCTCTCTGTCGGCATCAATAATATAGGTATCCTCATCATCGACCTCACTGTCGATGCAGGCAATCTCATCATGAGTTATCACATCACTCCCCCTTTTGAGGAGGGTGCTTCTGAACTATATTAAGTTTGTCTCGGAAAACTTTATTTGAGGTAGAGGTTTGGTTAGTACATCGGCTCGGTAGAAGTTTGGTTAGTACATTGGTAACTTGTTACAAATTCAAACTTTTGGTTCCTTTCTGCACCATATCTTGGAACACTAGATTCTCTGCCATCTTGATACAACTCTGTTTGTCACATAGGATCATAGTTGGGTCTATCTCTAAGTCAAACAATCCTGAAGCCATACTTTTTCATAACTTAGCAGAGAAAGAAGCCATATATTCTGCTTGTGCTAAGAGCCACACTATATTGCTTCCTTCTAAACCATGAGATCATGGCTGATCCCAGACAGTAACATCCTCTCGATGTGCTCTTCCTGTCTGATACAATTTCTGCCCAATCAACATCTGTGTAGCCATCTGAAGTCATGATCTCTAAAATAACATAGATCAAAATCTATCGTATCCTTTAGGTATTTCATCACATGCTTTGCAATTAACAGGTGAACACATCTGGTTTTCCACTAGATACTGACACAAGGTGTTCACAGCAAAGCATATATCTGACCTAGTATTTGTTAGACACATCAATGACTCAATATTTTGTCTGTACAGAGTTCTATCCACTAACTTTGATGAGTCATCTGATAACAACTTCAAGAGTGGCCATTCCAACACATCAAGTCCTTTTAATATTTTTCAGCATGCTTTCGCTGGTTGAGAAAGATTCCTTCTGAGCCTTGCCATACTTCTAGACCTAGGAAGTAATACATTAATCTGAGATCTTTCATTTTCTTTTATGCATCCATCTATCTGTGCCATCTCCCGTTAGATGGGTCTACTGATATGAACCTCAACATCATTCGAACCTTGAGGTGAGTTCCTTCTTGTATTCATGTCATCTATGCATAGAATCCATATTCAATCTTGTAGCAAAGGTTGAGATCCACATCACTCATGATGATCATTAAGCTCATCAATTGATTATCGATCCTAGTTACCCATACAGAACCTAATTCACACTTCTTCTTTAATTACATCATTAAGAGAATGGTCTTATCTATCCACTTAGAGCAAACATCTTGTTATGATTCTCTTCCTCTTTCTAAGAGAATCTTCTAGCCATGAGCCTTCTATATTTTGTTTGATTTGTAAATCTTCTTGTTGAACATCCATCACTTGTTCGGTGTTCATTATTCTTCATGATCTTTCCTACAAAACAAAATTAAGTACATGATTAGTAATACTTCATAATCATGAAATCATGTTGACATGATAACCTATTATGCATACAGATATCATTTACATAGTTATGCAACTATCTTGACCAATACTTTGGCACAACACTTTCGCATGTCCGGTATGCATACAGTGGCTATCTAGATGCCTTCCATCTCTACCAGAACATACTATCGAGAGTGTGCACGGCTCTCAGCATGTCAGCAAAGAGGTTTCATTCTAGACAAGCAACAATGGAATGTTTGTCCAACTTACCAATCATATGCATATTAGTAGTATATTGTTCAATGCTCTATGAATGTTTACACTCAGCATCATATATTCTTATGCATACAACCTATTACAGGCAATATCATTTACTATTTCAAATAACAACTCAAATACTTATCTTTTATGTTTGTGTGGTTGCCTCCCGCTTGATCTTCTGTATGTCTTTTGAACTTCTATTCATTTTGTACCACTGTGCATGCTCAAGTGTGCACTAGTGTCATCCTCATGATCTCATACACAAACATACATTCATTAGTATATTCTCAAAACATTCTAATTCTAAATAATCTTGAATATGTATAGTCATGATCATTAGTATTTAGGGTTTCAAGGAAGTCTTCTTTTACTCATGCATATTCTTGTTTGATCATAGTACTCTTCTGGTTAGTTAATCAAGATAAGAGATATAATGTGCATAAACCCTTGATTAACTTTATTAATAAGCATAACCAATCATACCAAGTATACTTATATAGGGGATCCTAACACAAGGTAAGATTCTAACTTGACATAGGAAAACATACCTGGATTAGTATACCTGCTTAGTTATGTACAACATGCCTAAACAATCTCTTCAATGATTTAGAGATCCTGAGCTAGAACCTGCATGTCTCATAGGTTAAGCATAATATATCAAAGTGATACATACCTCGTAAGTAGAACAAAGATTATGGATGAGTCTTTGTCTTCATGTGGAACTTGATTTGTCTTTCGTGATGTACCTGAATCTTGTTAGCAGACAACATCAACCTCACACAACACCATAATGCATTAGTACAATCATATAGTCCTAATCAATGAATGTCTTCGATCATTCACATGCATTCATACTGTTACTAGGGTGATAAGATAAGTCTAACATTAATCAAGATTGTACTAACAAATAATATGAAGACAAACACATTATGAATTTAATCAGGACTCAGATTTCAAGACATACCTGAACCTCCTTGAGTCATACCTGTCGAGACTTCTTGTAGTCTTCTTATGTAAGGCCTTAGCCTCAACTCCCCCTGAAACTTGATATGGAGCTTGATTAGGGTTTGCTAGAGAAACCCTAAAAATTCAATCCTTGACTTTCACACTTCTGAATGGATGGAAGGATGTGTCTTGCTAAGCTGATCAAACTAGCATACTTCAATTTTGAAATCTCCAAAATTTGACCCCTCAAAAATGCCTTCGAAACTTCTGGATCTTCTGGACAGGAACCCGAAATAGGGTTTTGATGAAGCCCACCTTTCTGTCCAGTCAAAAGGTTCGATCCAAGGTTCTAAACTCTTATTTTTCTGAGGAGCTTCCAGCCATGGTTACAGACTTCAAAAATTCCAACTTTTGCTGAAGCCCTAATTTTCCATCTTTCTGATCAAAATCTCGAGCTAGGGTTTAATCAAGCCCGGTCTTCTACCTAACCAAAAAATTCGATATTGGTCTCTAAATTTCGATTTTCCTGAGTAGCATTCAGCCGTGGATTCCTATTCCAAAAATTCTAACTTTCTCCGAAACCCTAAATTCCGGAAGCCATGAATAAAGGTGCTCCAAAAATAATTATGTTTTGACAGAAATATGTACCTGATTGTTTCTGCTATAACTCAAAAATTTTTGCTCCACAGGGTGTGAAAACGTTTTCTGCAGTAGCCTGACCTGTCATCTTTCCATCCTGACAGGTCTGACCTCAATTGGATTTTCTGAGAGAGAGTTATTCCAAATGTCACAACGTGACCTGTTTTGGGATAATACAGGAGAGTGAACTTGTACAGCGTGCCACATGTCACTATTTGAACTTCGGCCTCTGAACACTTTTCCTGAGATATCCTGCCCTGTTATCTTTCCATCCTGATAGGTCTGACCTCAATTGGACTCTCTGAGAGAGAGTTATGCCAAGTGTCACAATGTGACCTGTTTATGGGATAAAACAGGAGAGTGAACTTGTACGACGTTCCACGTGTCACTGGTTCAGATTCGGCCTCTAACAATGTTTCCTGAGATAGTACAGTCTTTGTACTACCTGTCACTTTTTACTAAATTTAATTTGGAGCTTCCTAGCCCAAGTTATGACCTTTTTTCCTAGGTCACCTGATTTTGACTAAGATCTGGAAGAGGCCGAAACCCTATCTTGTACTGATCATAACTTACAAAGTACAATGAATCTGAGGGTTCCCTTTGGACACAAGATACCTGGGGATGTTATCTACGAGATGTAAAGGTTTCAGATCCTGAACCTTCACCAAAATGGATTTATAGCGAAGGTTCCATGATGACTGGGTTTTGCTATATAAAACCCTAACCTTCAAATTGTCGTAAGTAAAGCAAGTGTCGTAAGTGCCATACCTTGCCTTCCTTCAGTTTAGCTCTGATACCATGTTAAGATTTAATATGCTAAGACAGAAAATAGCAGCATTACATTCCATTTCACAATAATAGCATATACAGGATCACTGAAGAAACAACAAGCATAGCATAAACACAAGAGACACAGATTTATCTTGGGAAACCCTCATGGGGTAGAAAACCCAGTAAAGCTTCCTCAATATAGATGACCAGCAATATACAAAGATGAAAACCAAAGATATGATATCCTCCTCCACCATAGCAGACCTCTCCTCCACAACTGCACCTCTCTCTCTAGTGAGTGTCTGTATCAAATGAGGAACACACCTCCTCTATTTATACACTACTCTGACATATCTTTTACACAAGTACATGTAGGCTCGTATTTAACCATTAGGTTAAATACCCTATTATAAATGACTAGGCTGACCCCACTAGGGTGGTCTAACAACCCTTTGACCCACATAACACATACAGGGCCGACCCCCACTAGGGAAGTCTAATAACCCAAGTTACCACATTCTGATGGAGGAATAAACATCTCCGGATATACAATAAGATCTTTATGGAGGAATGAAACATCTCCAGAATAGTAATGTACAAATATAATATTCTCTGAAGTTACAATATTTCAACACCTGAGAGATCCGACAGGTAGAGCTATGTGCTCGTAACAGCCTGGGATGCTTCAACCAGTTTTTGTGGTGAGATCACATGTAATGTGCTCCTGGGAGATCCGACAGGTAGAGCCGTGTGCTCGTAACAGCCTAGGATGCTTCAGCCAGGTTTTGTGATAGGTCACATGTAATGTGCTCCTTGGAGATCCTACAGGTAGAGCTGTGTGCTCGTAATAGCCTTGGATGCTGCAGCCAGGTTTTGTGATGCACGTAATAAGTCCTGAGGATTCCACAGTATGGCTAGTGATGACGAAGACCTGCAAGTGGTGGGCCTACATCCAGTATGAAAAAGGACTGACTCTATAGAACTCCCTATGACGAGTAGATTCAGATATTGATTGAGATAGCAGCAGTAGTGATAATGATGATGACTCGATGATGAATATCCAGTGATGATGATCCAGGGAAGATGACTTGTGCTAGAAGACCTGTGCTGAGAAATACCTTCCTAGTTAAGAGGGAGTATTGATGTATATGTAACTTCGGAATGTATTTCATATATGTATGTTGTATGTACTCCTATAGAGATGGTATTATTCCTCTATACGGAAGTGTCGTCATTTATATTGTAAATGCCGTAACTTATACTTGATGGGTTATTAGACCACCTTGTTGGGGTCGACCCTGTATAAGTCATGTGGGTCAAAGGGTTATTAGACCACCCTATTGGGGGTCAGCCATGTGGGTCGAAGGGTTATTAGACCACCCTATTGGGGGTCGGCCCAGTTAGCATTATGTTATGTGGTTAAGTTCGAGCCTACATGATTTATGTAAAAGGCAAGTCAAGTCAAGTATAAATAGAGTGCGGGAGGCACTCTATTTGATCACTCACTTCTCACTCATGCACTCAAGGAGGAGTGGTGCACTTATGGAGGAGGAGGATCTGCTGCTAGGATATGTCTATCTCTTATGCTTGGGTTGTATCATTGCTCTATCTATCTCTGAGGAAGTTATTGGGGTTTTTCACCTTTATGGTTTTCCCCAAGTAAATATTTGTGTCTCTTGTGTGCTTGCATTATTGTCTCCATGATTGATATGCTATAGATATGTTGTACATGTTGTTCTCTCAGTTAAGATCCTTGATCAGATTGAAGTAAATTCTGAAAATTTAACACAACAACATCGTCATCTAGATCATCACGATAAACAACATCATGATCAACATGGTCGTCATCTAGATCATCATGATCAACAACATCGTCATCTAGATCATCATGATCAATAGCATCATAATCAATAGCATGATAACAACATACCCTGCAACACACATGATCCTTCCTTTCAGAATTACGGGATCAATCTCATCACAATCATGTTAAAGACTATCCTTCCTTTCAAAATTACTGGATTTACTATCTAAGAACAATTAATCCAATCTCAATCACATTTAAGACTATCCTTCCTTTCGGAATTACAGTATTTACTGTCCAACGATGATTAGTCAACCAATAACAATCATATTTAAGACTATCCTTCCTTTAGGAATGACTGGATTTACTGCCTAAGGATGATTAGTCCCATCACAATCACCTTTAAGACTATCCTTCCTTTCAGAATTACTGGATTTACTGTCTAAGGATGATTAGTCCAATCACAATCACATTTAAGACTATCGTTCCTTTCAGTATTACTAGATTTACTGTCTAATGATGATTAGTCCAATCACAATCACATTTAAGGCTATCCTTCCTTTCGGAATTTCTGGATTTACTGTCTAAGGATGATTAGTCCAATCACAATCACAATTAAGACTATCCTTCCTTTCAGAATTACTGGATTTACTGTTTAAGGATGATTAGTCCAATCTCATACATTTTGAACCAAGTGCTCAGGGATGATGTAGTCCTATCTTGTACATTTTGAACCAAACGTTCAGGGACGATGCAGTCTTGTCATGTACATTTTGAACCAAATGTTTAGGGATGATGCAGTCTTGATTCACTTACGAGATGATCAATCCCTATCACTTTAGGACATAAGTCCAAGGATGATGCAATCCTAATCCACTTACGGGATGATCAATCCCTATGACTTTAGGACATAGGTCCAAGGACGATGCAATCCCAATAGTTCTCTTAGTCAAAGTCTAAGTACCACATCATCGACCTCATCGTCGGAACAGGTAACCTCATCATCAACCTCAGCGTTGGAACAAGTAACCTCATTGTCAATACATGTATCCTCATCATCGATACAAGTATCCACATCATCGATACAATAATCTCATCAATACAGGTATCCGCATCATCAATACAAGTATCCTCGTCATCGATACAAGTATCCTCGTCATCAATACAATATCCTCATTATTGACCTTACTATCAATATAGGAAATCTCATCATCGATACAGGTATTCACATCGATACCAGTATCCAAACATCATCATCAAACACATCACTCCCCCTTTCGAGGAGGGCCCTTTTGAACTACACCAAGCTTGTCTTAGAAATACTCAAACTTTACTCGAGATAGAGGTTTGTTCAATATATCAGCAACTTGTTCATTAGTGCTCACATACTTGAGCTTTATAGTTCCTTTCTGCACCATATCCTGTATATAGAAATATCGGATCTCTATGTGCTTTGACTTATCATGGAACACTGGCTTCTCTGTCATCTTGATACAACTCTGATTGTCAAATAGGATCACAGTGGAGTCCATCTCTAAGTCAAATAATCCTGATAACAACCTTCGAAGCCATATCGCTTCACAACTAGCAGAGCAAGCAGCTATATATACTGATTCAGCTGTGCTAAGATCCACACAAGACTACTTCCTGCTAAACCAAGAGATCATGGCAGATCCCAAACAATAACAACCACCTGATGTGCTCTTCCAGTCTGAGACACTTCCTACCGAATCAACATTTGTGTATCCATACAATATGAAGTCATGATATCCATGATAACATAGAACAAAGTCTATCGTACCCTTTAGGTACCTCATCACATGCTTTGCAACTATCAGGTGAACATGCGTAGGTTCCACTAGATACTGTCTCAAGGTGTTTCACAACAAAACATATATCCGGCCTTGTATTCGTCAGATACATCAATGACCCAATAACTTGTCTATACAAAGTCACATGCACTAAGTCTGAGGTGTCATCAGCTAACAACTTCAAGTTGAAACCCATGAGAGTGGCCATGGTTGTACATTCCAACATATCAAATCTTCTCAAGATTTCCACAGCACACTTTCCCTGGTTAAGAAAGATTCCTTCTGAGCCTTGCCATACATCCATACCTAGGAAGTAATGCATCAATTCGAGATTTTTCATCTCAAATTTTGTAGCTAGCTTCTTCTTTGCTTTCCATGATCTGTTTCTCATTCCCTGTCAGAAAGAGATCATCCACATACAATAATAGTATAATCCATAACGTTAAGGTAAAGGTTAGGATTAGCTTGTCAAGAAACTATCAATTATCCCTCTGTGACTGAACATCATTCCCACTCTGCAATGAGTGATCTTTTGCATATCTATCTCTGCCATCTCTCGTCCAATGGGTCTACTGATATGAGCCTCAAGATCATTCCAAATATGTGGTGAGTTCCTTCTTGCATCCATCTAAGAGAAGAATTCCATCTATATATAGACACCATCTTCAACCTTGTACTAAAGATTGAAATCCGCATCACCCATGGTGATCATTAAGCTCATCAAATGACTATAGATCCTAGGTACCTGTATAGATCTTTCTTCAATTGAATCCTGGGAGTTTTCTTGATTCATACTTCTTCAATTACACCATTAAGAGAATGGTCTTATCTATCCACTTGGATCAAACATCTCGTCATGATCCTCTTCCTCTTTCCAAGAGAATCTTCTAGCCACGAGCCTTCTATAGTATGTTTGATTTGTAAGTCTTCTTCTTGAACATCCACCACTTATTTGGTGTTCATCATTCTTCATGATCTTTCCTACATATCAAAGTTAATTTCATGATTAGTAATACTTCATAATCATCAAATCATGTTGACATGATAAACTATTATGCATATAGATATGATTCACATAGTTATGCAGTTATCTTGACCAATACTTTGGCACAACACTTTTCCATATCTTCTATGCATATAGTGGTTATCTAGACGCCTTCCATCTCTACCAGAACATATTATCAAGAGTGTGTACAGCTCTCAGCATGTCAGCAAAGAGGTTTCATTCTAGACAAACAAAAATGGAATGTTTGTCCAACTTACCTATCATATGCATATTAGTAGTATACTGTTCAATGCTATAGAAGGCTTACACTATGCATGATATATTCTAGGAATACAAATATGCATACAGCTTATTACGAACAATAACATTGACTATTCAAAGATTCAAATAACAACTCAAATACTTATCTTTTATGTTTGTTTGGTTGCCTCCTGCTTGATCTCTATATGTCTTTGAACTTCTATTCATTATGTACCACTATGCATGCTTAAGTGTGCACTAGTGTCCTCCTGATGATCTCATACATAATCATACATTCATTAGTATAGTCTTAATACTATCAAAACATTATGATTCTAAATAATCTTAAGTATGTATGGTCATGATCATTTCATACATAGGTATGCTTACCTAAGATCCTAAAAAAGTAGGATTCTAACTTGATATAGGAAAACATACCTAGATTATCAAGCTTGGTTATGTCTTAACATACCCAGACAATATCTTCTTTGTTCTCTTCAATGATTTAGAGACCTTGTGACAGAACCTGCATATCTCATAAGTTAAGCATAGTAGAACAAAGTCATACATACCTTGTAAGTAGAGCTTCTATGTGGTCAAAGACTATGGATGAGTCTCTGTCTTTATGTCATCATGGTTATAGAACTTGATTTGTCTTTCTTGATGTACATGTATGTTAGTAGACAACATCATCCTCGTACAACACCACAAGTGCATTAGTACAATCATAAGTGTCATAACCCTAATCAATGAATGTATTCTATCATTCACATGCATTCATTATCAAACAATCATAATTGTACTAACCTCAATAATATGAAGACAAACATATCATGAACTTAATCAAGAATCATATTTCAAAACATACCTGTATTTCCTGAAGTCATACTTGTCACGATTGCTTTTAACCCAATCCACATTGATTTGCTGAAACTAGATTTGGAGCTAGATTAGCATTTGTCAGAGAAACCCTAAAAATTCAAACTTTGAATTTTAAACTTCTGAATGGCTGGAAAGATGTGGCTTGTTGAGTTGATCAAGTTCGTATACTTCAATTTTGAAAACTACAAAATTTAACCCCTCAAAATTGCCTTTGAAACTTCTGGATCCACTAGACAGGACCCTGAACTAGGGTTTGATCAAGCCCACCCTTCTGCCCAATCCAAAGGTTCGATCCAAAGCTCTAAAATTCATTTTTTTTAGGAGCTTCCAACTGTGGTCACAGACTTAAAAAATTCCAACTTTTGCAGAAGCCCTAATTTTCCACCTTTTCGATCAAAATCCTAAACTAGGGATTGATCAAGCCCGGCCTTCTACCCAACCAAAAATTTTGATCTTGGTCTCTAAATTTTGATTTTGATGAGGATCATTCAACCATGGACTCTGATTCCAAAAATTCCAACTTTCTCCGGAGCCCTAAATTCCCGGAGCAGTAATAAGCGAAGAATGAAGGTGCTCACAATCCAATTCTGTTTTGACAGAAATATGCACCTGATTGTTTTTGGTGCATCTCTGAAATTACAAATCCATAGGGTCTAAAAATTATACGTATGGTAGCCTGACTTGTCATATTTCCAACCCCATAGATCAGACCTCAATTGGAGTTTCTGAGAGAGAGTTATGCCAAGTGTCGCAACGTGACATGTTTATGGGATAAAACAGGAGAGCGAACTTGTATTGTTAGGATATTTAGACACTTAGGAGTTAGTAAAGATCAACTTGTGTAATATATCCGTTAGGGATAGTGTGTTTCTTTAGTATGCATTAGTATGCATTTGTAAATACTTAATCTGACGGTCACGATATGTTCCCGACATAGAGTGATCCGACAGCTCAACTTCTCTTAGATCAAACCTAACCTTGATCCGTGGCTTAACACTCGATTGGGCCATGATCTCTATTTAAAGAGCATGGAGGGTCATTGTTTAGTTGATCGACTATGAGAAGCTCATATGTAACTTTCTTTCTTTGCATAATAAATTGTCCCGTAGAAGCTATTTGGCCGGGGCCGTGGAGTGTTTCCATCAAGAGGATTTAAACCACATCAAAACATCGGTGTGTTGATCTGTAATCTGTTTGTGTGAAGTGGTTTCTCTTGGTGTTTGGTCCTTTGGTAGTACCTTGTGTTCCCGAATATGGTATCAGAGCTTTTATGAAGTGCCGCTTCCGGTTATGATCTAGATCTTGAAATGCTGTTGCCAAAACTCGAAACGGTTTCTAGTTCTGGTATTTCTGTGCATTTCTAGGCCATGGGAGGTGTTCCATTGCGTCCAGAGTGTCGTTTCCATTGGGAAATAGTTTTCGTTTGATCGAAAATGGTTCCCGGTTGCTCCAGAAACGCGTATTTCATCAGATCTGAAGGTATAATGTTACAGTGATGCATTTTTTTATTTCATTTTTTGAAAAGAAAAAATCTCATATTTCATCTTTTTTACTGTTAGATTTTTTTTTGGGGTTCGGATTGTTGCTTTCCCATCTGCGTATGCTCTTTGCCGTGCACCTTGAGTGATCTTGGCAAATCAGAAACAGAAAGGGAAAGGGTTTTTCTCGGCTGCGTATGCTCTTTGCCGTGCACCTTGTGCGATCTCGGCAAATCAGAAACAGAGAGAGAACGTAGACTTTGCGGGAAAGCTAAGAAGATCTAACTCCACAAGTGTGGAAAAGTTTTTTTGTTTTGATTTGTGGTTTGTTTTGCAGGAAAAAGAGCAAGCACGCAAACCGAGCAAAAAGAGTAAAAAAAAAAAAAAAGCCCCCTTCCTCATTCCCATATTTTACATACCTTTTAATCTAGTTCACTTGGTTCAAAGTTGCTTTATTCCTTAATAGGTCTTGAGTTCAAGTCTTAAGAAGTTACTTTTAAAAGGAAAAGTGCATGCAATTTCTATTTTCAAGTTACTTTATTGTAAAAGTGTATCTCACTTAAATAATAAAAAAAATAAAAATACAAGTGAGTCACTTAAGTCTTTTATTTATTGTTGCATTATTTAAAAGTAATATCATTGTAAAAGTGAATTAACTTATTTTACAAAATGGTTCACTTAAAGGAACTTTCTTGTAAAGTGATTGTCAAAAGGTTCATCTTGGGAAGAGGGGGGTTCTTTTTTTTGCTGGGCATTCTCTAGCTGCCACGTCACTATTGGGGACATCTTCAACAGTTTCTTTGTTCAAGCATAACTTCATCATACAGAGTCCGTTTTCATTGCCGTTTTTTTTTAAACCGCCTATTTTTTTGAGCTCTTCACATCCAGACTATTGGTTTCTACTTTTATAGCCATTAATTTATAAATATGGCCAACCTTTGTGATACTCTACTTAACAGTTCCAACTATTTCTCATGGAAATCTCGTATGGAGGATGTTCTACGAAGTAGGGCACTTTTCAGAATTACAACAGGGAAAAAAAAAGAACCCACTGATGATAATAAGAAAATAAAATGGGCAAATAGATGTGATGAATCTCGTGGATTGATTGGGATGTCAATCATTACTGATTTACGATTCCACATATCTAGAATTGATGAACCTAATGCTGCTTGGGACAAGTTGGAATCTGTGTTTGGTAAACACAATGAAATTCGAGGTCACCAACTCGAAAATTACTTGATTTCTTTAAATCCAAGTGACTTTTCATGCATTCAAGATTATTGATCTAAGTACAAAACTCTTAAACTCTTATGTGCAGAATGTAAGATTGAGAGAGAAGACAAACAGTGCATTCATCATATTATTTCCAAACTTGGACCTGCATATTCTATTTTTGTATTTACATTTTACTCCATGAAAGCATCCTCGAATGCAACTAGATATCAAGATCCTAGTCTTGAATCCTTTTGTGATTCCTTGATTAGAGAACAAGATAAACTCATTCATCTCGGAATAATCAACAATGCAGATACATCTAGGAAAGCCTTATTGTCCCAACAAAAAAAAAAGTCCAAGACTTCCAAGAAATAAAATTTTTGCAATAATAAGTCAAACAAGGGTCCCAAACCCTCTCAGTCAGCTCCTTCTTTAAAAAATGACAAAGGATCCAAGCTAAAAGGCAAGAAGACTGAGCGTTGTTGCAACTATTGAGGGAAAGATAATCATGATGAATCTAAGTGTTTTAAGAAGATGGTAGCCTTGGAAGCAGCAATGAAGAAGCACCACATCAGCCTAGATTCGTCTTCAGAATCTGCCTCTCATGGACATGCACTTTGTGCTTCTTGTTATTCTTATAATGCATCTTCTTCTTCTACTTCAAATGAATGGCTCATTGATTCTGGAGCATCTTATCATATGGCTAAGGATCAAGCCATCTTTTCTACTATGCATGAATGTAACACCAAACAAATATTTGTTGGTGATGATAGATCTCTAAGTGTTGTAGGAGCTGGAACAGTTCCAGTAGACAATGGTCATTTTAGTGATGTACTACGTGTTCCAAGAATTTCCTGCAATTTGTTATCAGTCTATCAGATCACTCATTCTGGTGAAGGTTAAACTGTGACCTTTACACCTCACCAAGTTGTAATCAAGGATTTTAAAGATCCTCAACAGGTCCTAGCTACCAGAATTGTTGATGATATTACCAGGTTGTACAAGTTTAACATCTTTGGGTCATCACCTTTCCCTTCAGTTTTTGTTGCTCATAGTGATAACTTGAGCAAACTTTGGCATGAGCGATTTGGTCACTTAAATTATCGCTCATTGCAACAACTATGTAAAGAAAATATGGTGACAGGTCTTCCGATGGTATCTTGTAGAGATGGTGTTTGCTCCAGTTGTGTACTCAGAAAACATCATCGGGATAGTTTTGAAAAACGTGCCTCTTGGCACGCCTCGGTTCCCTTGGAGCTTGTGCATAGTGACTTGTGTGGTCCTCTTCCATCTGCTTCCTTTTCTAGTTTCAAATATTTCTTAACTTTCATTGATGATTACACCAGATGCACTTGGGTTTATTTCCTAAAACTTAAGAGCGAAGTATTTAACATATTCTTGGCCTACAAGGCCCTTGTTGAAAAACAATCTGGTCATCAAATTATTAAGTTAAGATCTGACAATGGAGGAGAATATGTTAACAAACAGTTCACTACTTTCTACACTGAACAAGGCATCCAACAACAGCACACTGTTCCATATACACCACAACAAAATGGTGTAGCTGAGCGGAAGAACCACACTTTTAAAAGGAATGGCTAATTGTATGATCCAATCTAAGGGACTAAGTCTTCAATTTTGGGCTGAAGCCATTAATTGTGCAAATTACATAGTTAATCGCACCCCCACTAAAGCATTACAAGGTATAACACCGGAAGAAGCATGGAGTAAAACTAAACCTGATGTAAGTCACTTCCGTGTGTTTGGTAGTGAAGCATGGGCTCACATTACCGATGAAAAACAGAAAGCATTGCAGCTTAAAAGTGAAAAGTGCATATTTGTTGGATATTCTGAAGATGTAAAAGGTTATAGACTTCTTCAACCACATTCTCATGATATAATCATTAGAAGAGATGTTAAATTTGATGAAAATATCTTGGCCTGCGAGCCTTACTCGGCGATTGTGCCAGCCTTGGCTTGCGAGCCTGATTCGGCGTTTGTGCCTTCTTCTTCTTCTTCCAACTTCCTTGACAGGTTTCCAACTCCAGTTTCTGATGATGATAGTGAGGATGAAAATCCACCTCCGCCTGCTCATGTTCCTCTAGTTGCACCAGCATAAGTGCTTCCTCGATGGGTCCATTCAACATGTGAAGCAGTTGGTGATCTTGTCGGTGATCCTAGAGATCAACGTCGAACACGTTCTCAGTTTCAGTGAGCCTCTTCTCTTTTGGCTCAAGTTTCCGAGAATCATGATCGAGAAACTTTTGCAGAAGCTTCAAGGAATCCAGATTGGGATGCAGCCATGGATGAAGAATATCATTCCTTAATGGCGAACGATACTTGGGATCTTGTACCTCTTCCAAAAGGAAGAAAACTTGTCATATGTAAATGGGTCTATAGAACTAAGTATGCATCAGATGGAAGTGTTGAAAGACTTAAGGCAAGGTTAGTTGCCAAAGGTTTTTCCCAAGTTGAAGGGATTGACTACAATGAAACCTTTGCTCCCGTCGCAAAACTGAACTCCATCCGCCTTGTTCTTTCCCTTGCAGCCTTATACAACTGGGAAGTCCATCAAATGGATGTCAAGTCTGCCTTCTTGCATGGTGATTTACAGGAGGAAATTTACATGGAACAACCTCCTGGCTATGTTCAGAATAACTCTAGCCTTGTCTGCCGCCTTAAGAAATCCTTATATGGCCTTAAGCAAGCTCCTAGAGCTTGGTATGCCAAAATGGATAACTTTATCCTTGACACTAGTTTTTCTAGATGCCATTCTGACCCCAATGTCTATACCAAGAAAGTAGGAAACCATCTCATCATACTTGTTCTATATGTTGATGACCTTATTCTTACTGGTAGTGACCCTAAGCTTATAACCCATGTGAAATCCAGTCTTAAACAAAATTTTGAAATGTCAGACTTAGGACATTTGCATTATTCTCTTGGTCTCCAAGTCCTACAAACCAAAGAAGGAATCTTTCTTTCTCAGTCTAAGTATGCTTGTGACCTTCTTCGTCGCTTTCACATGGAAGATTGTACACCAGCCCCTTCTCCCTTCTAGTCTGGAGTCAAACTTTCTGCCACTTGTACTTCACCCGAAGTCGATTCCACCTTGTTGGTAGTCTCTTATATTTGACTCATTCCCGTCCTGACCTTTCCTTTGCCATTGGTTGTGTTTCCCGTTATATGCAGACACCTCATGAAAGTCACTAGAAAGCAACTAAAAGAATACTTCGATATATTCGAGGTACAGTTCAGTTTGGGATTCATTACAGTACAGGGGGGAAACCTTTGTTGGTTTGTTTCACTGATTCAGATTGGGTCGGCGATCCTGATGATCGAAAGTCTACTGCAGGTTATGTTTTCAGTCTGGGATCTGGACCTATTACTTGGGCTTGTAAGAAACAACAAGCTCTTACTCTTTCTTCAGCAGAGGCAGAATATCGAGCAGCCGTCAATGCCAGTCAGGAAGCTTTATGGCTTCGACAGATCCTTTCAGAGTTTGGATTCGAGCAGCAGTAGCCTACTCCACTTTGGTGCAACAATCAAAGTGTCATCAAGCTTGCCAAAGATCCAGTTCTACATCAACACAGCAAACACCTTGAGCTACATATGCACTTCATCAGAAACCTTGTTCATGATCGTGTTCTTGAAGTGCTCTTTTGCCCTACAAATGATCAAGTTGCATACATCTTCACCAAGTCTCTTACAGAAGCAAAGTTTTCTAAACTTCTATCTATGTAGGAGTTCAGGAACTTGTCATTAAGGGGGGATAGGCTCTAATGCCTCCTTCCTTCTCCTAATAGTGTCACTTTTATAAATCCTTCAATCCTATCCCAAGTTGTTCTTAAGGGGGGACGTTAGGATATTTAGACACTTAGGAGTTAGTTAAGATCAACTTGTGTAATATATCTGTTAGGGATAGTGTGTTTCTTTAGTATGCATTAGTATGCATTTGTAAATACTTAATCCGACAGTCACGATATGTTCCCGACATAGAGTGATTCGACGGCTCAACTTCTCTTAAATCAAACCTAACCTTGATCCGTGGCTTAACACCCGATTGGTCCATGATCTCTATTTAAAGAGCATGGAGGGTCATTGTTTAGTTGATCGATTATGAGAAGCTCATATGTAACTTTCTTTCTTTGCATAATAAATTGTCCTGTAGAAGCTATTTGGTCGGGGCTGTGGATTGTTTCCCTCAAGAGGGTTTAAACCATGTCAAAACATCGATGTGTTGATCTGTGATCTGTTTGTGTGAAGTGGTTGCTCTTGGTGTTCGGTCCTTTGGTAGTACCCGGTATTCCCGAACATGTACGACATGCCATGTGTCACTTGTTCACCTTCGGCCTATGAAAAGCATACCTACAAAAGTATAGTCCATGAACTACCTGTCACTTTTTACGAAATTTCATTTGGAGCTTCCTAGCCCAGGTTCTGACCCTTTTTCCTAGGTCACCTATTTATGACTGAGATCTGGAAGAGGCAGAAACCCAAACTTGTACTGATCATAAATCACAAAGTACAACGAATTAGAGGCTTTTCTTTGGACACAAGGTGTAGGGGTATGTTATCTACGACCTGTAAAGGTTTTGGATCCTGATCCTTCTCCAAAATGGTTATATAGCGAATGTTCCACGATGACTGGTGTTTGATATATAAAACTCTAACCTTCAAATTGTTGTAAGTGCCATACATTGCCTTCCTTCAGGCTAGCTCTTATACCATCTTAATATTCAATATCCTAAGATAGTAAATATCAGCATTACATTCCATTTCACAACAATAGCATATGCAGGATCACTAAAAGAACAACAAGCACAACATAAACACAAGAGACACATATTTATCATGGGAAACCCTCATGGGGTAGAAAATCCAGCAAAGCTTCCTCAATATAGATGACCAACAATTAGAAAGATGTAACCCACAACCATGAGCTCCTTCTCCTTCATAGTAGATCTCTCTCTCACCTATTCGCCAATCATAAGTGAGTGAATGTGTGTTAAATGAGGAACACACCTCCTCTATTTATACACAACTCCGACTTGTCTTTTACACAAGCTAGGTCGGCCCCAACTTACCTAATTAACATAATGTGATAGGGCCGAACCCACTAGGGTTGTATAATAACCCTTTCACCCACATGACTCATACAGGGCATACCCCCATTGGGGAAGTCTAATAACCCAAGTTACCACATTCTCCACAGAGGAATAAAACATCTTTGGATATACAATAAGGTCTTCACCGAGGAATAAAACATCTCCATAATAACAAAGTACAAATATAATATTCTTATAAGTTACAATATTTCAACAAAAGGGATAGCCTAAACCTATATGCAAGCTTCCAAATATACCAGATCAAATCGACGGACATGGAGATCATGATCCTATACTTGGGTAGATTTAATCCAATTATGCTCCCAGTGGCCCCACAAAAGATGTCCTTAGGTTGGTGCAACCAAATGCTTACAACTTCAAGGATATCTTCATTTGATGATAAAATGTAATCCAAGAAGTCATGTGAGCTGGGCGATCTCACAGCCCAAATGGGCCAAGTAACCAGAGCATATTCCTCTATTAAGGGAATATTTTGATCTAAATCTGCCAAAGCTATTTGATTAGCTTGGTACAAATCTTCTTCAATAGATAGGGGTGATCCAAATGATTGCCAACAAAATGACATTACACAAGCTGAGATCCCGTCATTCACTATGGTTAGATAGATGTTCTTACCATGATTCGTTACTTTAATTTGAAAAGCAACTTCGGAAAGGATCCTATGTGTTGAATGGTCTATGTCTGATGTGATCAAAGTCTCATCGGATGGATCAACAACACCAATTATTGACAATAGTTCCTTTCATTACACATAATTACATTGCAATACCTCCAAGGACGACATGGCACATGGTACTTGAGCTAGGTCCTCAAGAACATTACCGATCTGAGCAGCTCATGTGTTAGGATTATGCATTGTTCTATGTAGAACACCTTAGGGGGGACATGGTACTAAGACTATGGTTGGTTTCTCAATGTAGAGATAACCACTTGGCTGTGACTTGGATTGATCCGATGTACTAGGAGAGACATCATAAGAATCAAGTATTTTTTAAATGTTCATCTCATGATCATACATGAAGACATTGGCTTTGGGATCATTTCCCCCTTGTAGGTGGGTTGGCTAGTCTCCCCCTGGTGGGGGTGTCGGTTTCAAAATAGTGGGTTCTTGTTGCCCACTGCATTGAAGCATATTTGGTGCATATTTTTTCCCAGAGTTTGTATTTTGCTTACTCTTGTATTTCTTCTTATTGTCCCTAAGGTATTTGGACTTGACTATAAGGATTTAAGAAGTCTGGTAAGCATTAGCAGGTTCCTACATTGCATAACCAATTGTGGGTTGTGAATTCTGAATAGAAACTTGTCCCAAATGTCGGGTAATCTGCTCAAGTTGGTTAAGGGAATCCATTATACCATTGGCATGAGGTCCATGAGGAAGCCTAGCTGGATCAAACACAGGTCGTGCAGGTTGTTTCCAAAAAGATTGGTTACTTCCTAGAACCTGACCACCCCATTGCGGAATGGGGTTAATGGTTGGATTGCCCCTTTACGGGGTTAGGCCCAAAAAAGATTGGTTACTTTCTAGAACCTGACCACTCAATTGAAGTGATTCTTGGGTGTGATAAGAATTCCAAGGTGGGTTTCCCCTTTGTGGAGACTGAACCCAAGAAGTTTGGCTACTTCCTAAAGCATGACCAATGTGTGGATTGCCTCCTTGCGGAGGTGGGGCCCAAGAAGATTGGTTATTTCCTAGATCCCAACCACACCATGGTAGTTGAAATTGGTATTGAAAATCATTCAAAGGTTGACTTCGTCCTTGAGGAGGTGGCATCCAAAAGGATTGGTTACTTTCTGAATCTTTTCCACTCCATGGTGTAACAGGATGGATGGATGGATTGCACCCTTGCGGAGGTAGGCCCCGAAAATATTGGTTACTTTCTGGAATCTGACCAAACCATTGATTGTTTCCTTGGTTTAGATAAGCGTTCCAAGGTTGATTTCCTCCTTTCGAGGGTGGGCCCCAAGAAGATTGGATACTTCCTGAAACCTCCCCACTCCATGGAAGAATGGGGTTGATAGGTGGATTTCCCTTAGGAAATGTGCTAGGATACGTCGGAGGACAACCCGCCAGGGAATTTCCACTAATATGAGGAGCATAGCCCCAATTGGCATAAATGTTCCATGGTTGTCATGTCCCAAATTTGGTATTGGGTCACAATGGCCTAATCACATTGGCTCTATTCATTAGAGTTTGTCAAATTGATGCTAAAGGTCAAATAATTTCCAAGAAGGAAAATTACTAGTTTCCTAGGTTTGGGGTGGAAGCTTTGGGATTTGGAATAATGGGGATAATAAATGATGTTTGAACATTGGAATGGAATAAATATTTAATAAAAGATCTAAATAAATATATACAAGTGAAAATAAAAGTGGCATTTCATCATGAAGACACATGGAGGAAGTGGGACCCACATTTGGCTAGATTTCCCCACTACATTTGGCATCATTCTCTCACCAATTCGAATTCAAGGTGAATGGTAACATACTTGGGGGAGTCCAAAAGGTATTATTCATTGCATGACTCATCCAAGGTCGAAATATAGAGAAAGAGTAACTCCCATGGAAGAGGAAGAGGCAATTTGGAGCTAGTGAGACACTTGGGCTAGATTCCCTAGCCCCTATGACACCAATGATGGAGCATCTATGACAACTATGACAAATTGCAGACCTGACCTCTGACATCTGACCACTATGACATGTCAGCCCCAAAAATAGGCTCAAGGAAGTCGAATTTGGGAGTTGGAGAAGCCAAAGAGACCCAAAATCGAATTTGGGAGAAGATGGAAGGTTGGAACTAGGAGACAAGTGGCAAATGTGGAATATTTCCTAAATGGAAATCTATTGAATCTATTGAGAGGATTTCGACCCTTAGAAGGATAATGTTGGTTATAAAATGTAGAAATGAAGTATGAGAAGAGCTTTTGATCATTTGTAGAATTTGCAATTGCATTTGTGAAGAGGGAGAGCTAGTGGATGACTAGTTTCTTGCCTTAGCCAATTTCGAGGGTGAAAGATTCCCATCCAAGTTGGCAATTGGAAAGGCCATTCAGACCTTTCATTTGGAGCTTTAATGGAGTCTTTATTTGCAGGTGTAAGCTACAGGGAAGCTCATGGTTTCTTCTATTGCAGCTCGCTCCTTCAACCATTTCCAGTTTTGATGGCATATTCTTGATCCTTGAGGGAGGGCGTTTTTGGTGAGCTATTGTACTATTTGGGGGAGCTTCTAATGCCCCATTTCTTTTGTAATATGAAGTAAATACTCTGTTCTTCATCTCCAGAAAGTTTCAGGTCGAAATTCCAAGTAGAAATGTATAAATCTCATTTTTAATGGAAGAACAATGCCATTTCCCCACTACCTTGTTGTGAACCAATGTATTGATAATGATTTCGAATGAATGGATGATTATATGATATATTTGTGATCAATATACTGCCATGGATGTATTATACAAGTTTCATGTACTGTACTTGAGCATTTGAAGCATTTTTACTCAGTTTAGTTGTATTGGGAGGTGAAATAGTGCCATTTCCCCAAGGGTCGAATTGGGGATTTTTGCAGTTGAATGGGAGAGGGTGAGAACAGTTGTAATAAACCATTAATGGTGCATATGAGACCTTAATAACATACTTAACACATTACATACCTCTGTTCATAAATTTGAGTGGGTTTGGAGGCATTTGGGAAGCCATTTTCAGTACTTACCTCAGGGGGATTTGAACCCCAAATTACTAGTAAAATTGCATACTTGGTCCAGAATCTTAAGAGAGTTTGCAGAGGTCTTTTGGTGGCCATATGTTATCCCTGAACATCATATTCAATTCCTAATATCATTCATAAACCTTCCTTGAAGATTTGAAGGCATTTGGAGTCAATTTGAGACCTAGAGACCAATACTAGTCAAAGGGAAATCACTAGTAAAGTTACCTACATTGACCAGAATTGAAAGAGTATTTGCAGAAGTGTTTTAAAGGTACAAAGGCATCCCTGAAACACATATTTATGTTGTAATATCATTCATATACCTTCTCAGAAGATTTGGGATCATTTGGGGCAAATTTGGGACCTAGAGATCGAAACTAGTCCAAGGTCGAACCAAGGAAAAAAGTGAAAAATTGCAATTTTAATAAAATTCCTAACAAGGGACATTACAATGGTTCATTGCTTCCTTCAAGAATATTACCATTCCATGGTGAAGGGTTGTCCCCGGAAGTAGAATTTGGACAAGTGTTTTGTATACCATGAGGATGTTGGTTTACTCCCTGCGTCTTTTGACCTTGATTAGCTGAACCATATGGAAAATCAATGTTTTGTAAGGCACACCCTTCAGTAGGAATTCCTATAGACGAAGTGGATGTACTTCCGAGATTGGAACCCAAAACTGTACCAACTGGCATTGAAGTGCAGGTTGAACTTGTGCTACTAATAGGTATACTAACTATTTGGATTGATGTAAAGGCCAAATTGGAAGTAATTACATTTCCAACAACTATTTGGTGTTTCTGTGATGTAGTCCCTTGTGCTCTTGATGAAGCCATAGGGTCACTTGTTGATTTGTGCATGTTATTCAAACTTTCAAAAAGAGGCTTGATATCACCCAGTGACTCACGAATAGTAAGTACAACCGGTTCTGAAAGACTCATCAAAGGTGGAATTATATGAGCATTTGTGTGATTTTTCAATGTTTCAGTTTCAACTAGAGTAAGATCATCAACTATGTCTGTATTCAGTTCATGATGTGAAGATGAATTCTTAGGGTTGATTTGATGTTGTTCTTCTCGAGTAATATTAATTGAGTTTAAAATCAGTTATGTTTCCAAGTCATTAAGATGTGGTTTTTGTATCTATCTTTGCAATGTAGCAGGGCCTTCAATTTCTGGTGACTCACCTCACTACCGCCATGACTGGCAGATCGGGAGAGTAGCCAATTCTAAGAATTTGATAAAAGAATGTGTTTAAAATGATATTCTTAATCAAACAATCCTAAGGAAAACTAGTATCAACAAAAATAAAAAGTGTCCATATAGTAAAAAGTCCTATAGATCCAAGCAAGCAAACTAATTTTCCAAATAGCTGAAGTTCAGTGAAAGTTGGATTAGAAGGCCTTCCGAAACTAATAGTTGTTAAGGGATACTAGGACTGAGACAATTGCTAGCAGGGAAGGTATGAGAAACAGTTACAATAAACTTTAATCGCCAAGGGTGCAAGTGTTGGTTCCTGACCAATCACCCTTCCAAGGAGTAAAAGTTCCAAAGTCTGTCTCAGGTATTGCAAGTGTCTCCCACTCACAATAGCCCATGTGATATCTTTGGAATAGCCACTAAAGTTACAACTTCACAATCGATGGTCGAGCGGAACAGTTGTAAGTCGAGGACAACTCTCATAACTAGGAACTCTAGAAATAGTGATGTCACCACGAGGACTTGTCACTGAACATAGAATCCCCTCGATAAGCTCATGTCGCAATAAACAAGCAAGAGGGGGTAACCACTCTTATTTATCCAGATTGACCTTGTGCTTTACACAGATTTCAAGAGCACTTTCTCGACAAGTGTTTTTTGTTACTAATGGATTTACTCTCAGTAATCAATGCTAGTTTCAAAAGTTTTGCAGCCGAGGAGTGTTAACTCTCCAAACCTAATCTAGGGCACTAACCTAATCTTGTTCGTGATATAAAGATCAAAATTTGGTCAATTTTAGATTAAGCGCCAATTTTAAGGGTAGTTTGCTTAGTTTCAGAAGTGGAAGTGAAACTGGTGGTGTGTTGACTAGGAAAATATGAACCAAACAATGCAATATGCTCACTACTATACCTTTCAATTCGATGAATGTTCTAAAATAATGAAAGGTTAGAGGTTCATGTGTGTCTTTCAAACATGCAAGATTGTTTGGTAGATTTTGTATGTTCATGCATAGTTCTTATGAAATATGGATAATAATTGATGTTAATGACTAATGTAACCCAAATAGATATCTCAAGTGAAAATGAAACTAATTCTATTACACAGGGGATCTCTGTTTCTCATTTACAAGATCGCACGAATGTCCAAGTGAAGAGGATACGCAAAGCCCTTTGGAATGCTTATGAATCAAATTCTAGACTGTTACACTTGAGATCCACTTTCTCATTCATAAGATCGCACGAAGGCCCAAGTGAAGAGGATACGGTGGCTCGAAAAAATGCATGAAAAAAAATAAATCTACTCTATTACATGTGAGATCCACTTTCTCATTCACAAGATCGCCATAAGGTGCGAGTGAAGAGGATACGGTGGCTCGATAATAAGATGCTTGAAAAATCAAATCTTAAACTTATTGCAAGTGAGATCCACTTTCTCATTCACAAGATCGCCATAAGGTGCAAGTGAAGAGGATACGGTGGCTCATACACAATATATCTTAAGAAAACTGAACTCTAAATGTGCAACTCTCTCTAATTGTGCATCAAAATCATGAAAATATTCTAACTCCAAAACAAAATGTAACTAATTAAATTTTATTTCTGTTTTTTGGAAATAAATTACTCTCAAATTATCTCAACATGTGATACTCAAAGTGTGTTTTTCAAATGCAAATGTATTTGAATGATTCTTTCAAATGTGTATGATTAATTAACTTGGAGCATTTTTAAATGTTCTTGGAAGCTCTTTCCAATGAAAAAGATTTTACCCTCAACTATGCAAAACTTTTGCAAAATTTTTCAAAAGGAGTAATACGTTGTTTGTAGTTATATTCCTTTTGGAACTCAAATCTTATTATTTTTCATTAGCGAAGAACCCAACATACAATCTTCCGACAAGTTGTACTACTGCACGTAGTTATCTTGGTTGGTGATTATATCTATTGGATGGTCAAAGCATTATTGTAAATGTTTACCAAATGAAATAGACAAGCCATCAATAAGGTGTGAATACCAAAGGCATCAACCTCAAGAGAAATTACCTCACCAAAATCACTAAAGAACAAGAATGTTGATTTTATTGACATCAATAAATGCTTTGTATGTTCAAATGAAAGCTGCCAGAGGACGTGGCATATCTAACCCAGTTGCACTTGCTTGGAGTCTAATTTTGATTTGTTATAAGATATTAACCGTAGGTTTAAAGTGTATCATGTGAAAAGAGATCTCCTACGAACTATCTGGTAGTTATACCAGTTCACCACGTTATTATGGCTACAACACTAGCAGAAAACTCCAACTCGATGAGAACATGCCACCTGCCCATAGGGTCTATCAAAATCATCAATAAGGAACACGTTATCTTTGCTAGCGATATGAGATTCTTTCAAATTTAATTATAGTGACGTGTTCCACTTTCCAACAAAAGGATCTCCAACTGCTATCAAATTACCAAGAATATTATTTACTTCAATCGTTTTCTTTCAACGGATAGTTAGACAGGTTTGACCTATCGCTGATGCATTATTCACCACCCTACGCAGACCTAACACACCCACAACCGGAAGATTACTGACAGATCATTGATGCATTATTCACCAAAAACTGGCAGATCACTGATGCGTTATTCACCACCCTACGCAGACCTAGCACGCCCACAACTTGCAGATTACTGATAGATCATTGATGCATTATTCACCAACAACTAGCAGATCACTGATGCATTATTCACCAACCCTAGATTAACGCTTACCCGATATTAATGCTTACCCGATATTAACGCTGAGATTTACTAACCTTCAACACTTCACATTCTAGTTGCAGATGGAAATGGAGTATAGAGTTTGGAGAAATGATCTCGCGCCCAAAGGGTCAATAATATTTGATGCAAAAAGCACAATTACTGTGTTTCCAATTAATTTTCATGGACTCTAGAAATATGATCGTTGATGCTTCTATATTGGAACTCTACAGAAAAAGAAATACTTTATTTGTTCTGGAACTCCTGGTGCTGGTAAAGCTTGGGTAGCAACATTACACTCCAGAAATGGAATGAGCATTGAGTCACTTTAGATCCAATGACTCGAAAAATGGAGTATAGAGTTCGAGTAAATGATCAAATATAGAAGCAAGAAGGTGAAGTTTTAGTAACCACAACAAAGGAGGCAAAGCATATTGGGTTGGAGCTTTTGTTTTGCGTAGAGAATGAATGGAGGCTTACACACGGGACAATAGAGTTAAGTGGATCGATATCAATATATCACTAAAGTTATTTGACTGTAACCCAATCTAAATTTTAACATTGATGTCTGGAACGTCATGACAGTAACACGATCAGAAAATCAATATTGATTTTTGAAATTATAAGATAGGGATATGATTTGAAGATTTAAAACAGATTTCTGGAGTGAAACAGAGCATTGACCTCTAAACACAAGCAAATTCGAAATCTAGATGAATTTTGAAGTAATTTTGTGAATTAGGGGTATGATGAGGCCGGTTTGGAGTCTCTTAAGTTGGATCTTAAGTTCTTTAAGGGATCTTTAACCCACAAAGGAGTAGATATAAAGAAAGAACACCAAAAAATGAAGAAGAATCAAGAAATTTCAAGAGATTTCAACAAGCAGTATGGTCGCCATTCTGATAACAACAAATAGTATAGGGATGTGTCTACTCTATTTTAGCTATTTTACTAAGAAGTGCTGAGCTTCTATGTCAACAAATGAAAATAATTATCACAAGTTATTATTAAGATCTACATTCATTCATCAAACATGATAAGCAAAGCTAAGATCTAATGTCATTTGGAAATCTAAATCATACAATATAAGCAACATTCAAACATTCAAATGGAACAAACTTGAATCATTTCATATTAAAACAATGAAGAGGTACATCCTTACCATGGATCTTGGTGTGAATCCCTCCTCCATTTCCATGAGATTTCCTTTCTCCACCCTTGATTTTGAAGAAATTGAGCTTTTCCTCCTCCTTCAGAATCTTTCCAGCATGACTTTGCTCTTCCTTTGTGTACCTTACAATGCCCCAAATGTCTTTCTTATATAGCATTGGGAAGTGTGCTCTCCAGCTTTTCTTTTCAATATGGAATTGCTCCTTTTCATTATTTTAGATCATTTTGTTAAATTTTTAGTATTAAATCACAATACTATAGGATCTTTGCTGAGAGAATAACATCTACAGTATATCAATGTATGACAATCATAATATGACAAGCATCACAAGCATCACAAGAATCAAAAGCATAGAGACAAGAGACACAGAGTTTCCGTGGGGAAAACCCTAAGGTGAAAAACCCCACAACTTCCTCAGAGATAGAGAGAGCAATGGCTCAACCAAAATACAACCAAATAATACAGAGATAGTCTCCTAGCAGATGATCCTCCTCCTCCTCACTAGTGCGCCACTTTTCAGAGAGAGAGATAGATACTTTTCCGAGTGAGTAAAATAGAGATCTCCTATCTCTATTTATACTCACCTTTTTTCCCAGTGACCTACTGGGGCCGACTTGTCTACTTGAGTACATCCACATTATATTATATATTAATTAGGGCCGACCCCATAAGGTGGTCTAATAACCCATCGTCAAGTACACACACTTGCGACACTTGTCAATCCACATGACGACACTTCCTTATAGAGGAATAACACATCTCTTATAAGGGTACAATAAATATATATATAATACATAGATGAAATACATTCCGAAGTTACATATACATCAACACTCCCTCTTAACTAGGAAGGTATTTCTCGACACAGATCTGCTAGACAAGTCTTCTTCTCTGGATCATCGTCATCGATGCATCGTCACTGCTGCTTCTATCTCATCCAATCTCTGTCTCTACTCGTCATAGGAAGTTCTACAGAGCCAGTCCTTTTTCATACTGGATGTAGGCCCACCACCTGCAGGTATTCATCATCACTGGCCATACTGTGGAATCCTCAGGACTTTTACGTGCATCACAAAACCTCGCAAGAGCATCCCAGGCTGTTACGAGCACACAGCTCTACCTATAGGATCTCCCAGGGCAACGAATTACATGTGACCTCACCACAAAACCTCGCAAGAGCATCCCAGGCTGTTATGAGCACACAGCTCTACCTATAGGATCTCCCAGGGCAACGAATTACATGTGGTCATGGCAAAACCTCGCAAGAGCATCCCAGGACTGATTACGGGCACACAGCCCAACCTATCGGATCTGCCAGGGCAACGAATTACATGCCATAGGACAAAACCTCGCAAGAGCATCTGCCAGATATCCCAGGGCAATGAATTACATGCCATAGGAAAAACCTCGCAAGACTATCTGCAGATCTCCCAGGGCAACGAATTACATGTCCTCCCAGAGCAAAACCTCGAAAGAGCATTTGCCAGATGTCCCAGGGCAACGAATTACATGCCATAGGCAAAACCTCGCAAGACCATCTGCAAATCTCCCAGGGCAACGAATTACATGCTCATCTGCACAACCTGATCCACGGCCACGGAGTATCAACCTGATACTCACCATACATCATCCTGATGTATCCATGATCATCCTGATCATCATCACTGCAACGTCCTGCTGCATGTCATTTGGAGCAACATCCTGAAGCTCGTCATCTATGATCATCCTGATCATCACTGCAACATCCTGCTGCATGTCATCTGGAGCAACATCCTGAAGCTCGTCATCTATGATCATCCTGATCATCACTGCAACATCCTGCTGCATGTCATCTGGAGCAACATCCTGAAGCTCGTCATCTATGATCATCCTGATCATCACTGCAACATCCTGCTGCATACCAAGTATCTACCTGATACATATCATCATACATGATCCTCTTGATCATCAATGCAACATCCTGCTGCATACCAAGTATCTACCTGATACATATCATCATAAATGATCCTCCTGATCATCAATTCAACATCCTGTTGCATACCAAGTATCTACCTGATACATATCATCATACATGATCCTCCTGATCATCAATGTATCCACCTGATACAAATACAAAACATATGATATATATCACCATACATGATCCACCTGATCATACAATGTATCCACCTGATACATATACAGATACATGGTCCAAGCATCCAACATGATGCATATAAAATACATACACATGATCCAACTGATCATATCCAGCATCCAACATGATGCGTACATACATACATAAAATGATCCAACTGATCATATCCAGCATCCAACATGATGCGTACATACATACATAAAATGATCCAACTGATCATATCCAGCATCCAACATGATGCGTACATACATACATAAAAATGATCCAACTGATCATATCTAGCATCCAACATGATGCGTACATACATACATACAATGATCCAACTGATCATATCCAGCAGAAACTAGAACATCATCCTGATGTTCATCATCCAGCGCTTACATCCACAGCCATGTGAAGGATCCTCCTTCCAACATGCTTGGAATGGCTTCAGCAAATGTGTCCATCACTTCTTCCTAGAAGTGTCCTCGATCTGAATAACCCCAAGCCTCTCTCTGAAGTACTCGAACTTCACCCTGGCTAGTGGCTTCGTCAGCACATCTGCAATCTGCTCGTCCGTTGCAACATACAGGAGCTTCACAGCTCCTCTCTGCACCATATCCCTGATATAGTGATATTTGATCTCTATGTGTTTCGACCTGTCATGAAACACTGGGTTCTCGAACAGCTTCACACAACTCTGGTTATCACAGAAGATACCAGTAGCTTCCAACGGGAGATCAAATAACTCAGACAGTAGCTTCCGCAGCCATACTGCCTCACAACTAGCTGAACAGGCTGCAACATACTCTGCCTCAGCTGTACTCAGTGCTACGCAGGATTGCTTCCTGCTAAACCAAGAGATCACACCTGATCCCATACTGAAGCAACACCCAGATGTGCTCTTCCTATCTGCAGCACTGCCAGCCCAATCTGAATCAAAATAACCCTGCAGGTTAAACTTTTGATTCACCTCATATCTGAGCCCATAATCCACTGTACCCTTCAGGTACCTCAGAACATGCTTTACAGCAACCAGGTGAACACTCCTCGGATCCGTCAGGAACTGGCTCAATGTGTTCACAGCAAAGCAAATATCTGGTCTCGTGTTCGTCAGGTACATCAAGGACCCAATAATCTGACGATACATAGAAACATCAACTGGCTCAGATGAAGCATCACAAAGAAGCTTCAGATTCGATGCCATAGGTGTGGCCATGGCTTTGCAATCCATCATCCCAAATCTCTTCAGGATATCTACTGTGTACTTCCCTTGACCAAGGAAGATCCCACCTACATTCTGCCACACCTCCATACCTAGGAAATAGTGCATCATTCCCAAATCTTTCATATCGAATTCAGCTGCAAGCTTCCTCTTGGTATCTGCAATCATTCTGTCATCTCCTGTCACAAATAGGTCATCCACATACAGTAGTAGAATCACATGATTCCCTTCCTCAACCTTGTAGTAAAGGTTGGAATCTGCTTTACTCTTGGTAAAGCCCAAACTAGATAGGAAACTGTCCATCCTACCATACCAGGTTCTGGGGGCTTGCTTCAAGCCATACAAGGCTTTCTTCAATCTGCATACATAAGATTCGCTGTCATGTATTTCAAAGCCGAGTGGCTGTTCCACATATATTTCCTCTTCTACTACACCGTTCAGGAAAGCAGTCTTGACATCCATCTGGTGTATCTTCCATTTCATTGCTGCAGCCAGGGCAAGTACTGTTCTGATGGAAGTATATCTGGCTACAGGTGCAAAGGTTTCTTCATAGTCTATTCCTTCCTTCTGAGAGAAACCACGAGCTACGAATCTTGCTTTATATTTTTCCACATTGCCATCTGCAGCATGCTTGATTTTGTAGATCCACTTGGAAGTCACAACAGACTTCTCTTTAGGTCTTGGGACAACATCCCAAACATCATTCTTCATAATTGATTGATATTCCTCAACCATAGCATCCTTCCATTCTTTCTTTTCTGCTGCCTCTTCATAACTGGAAGGCTCTTTGTTCATGATGTCACAGAGTAAAGCAACATAACTGGTGTGTGATCTGGTTCTCTTCTTTGCTCTGTGTTCTTCTTCTGGAATGCCAAATCTTTCTGCATCATGAATGAGCTCTCTAGCCCATACAGGTTTCCTTTTGTGAGAGTTATCCTCACGGGGTGGATCTACGGGTTCTTGTGGATCTTCAAACTCACGAGCAGTTTCTGGAACTGCTTCAGTCATGGTAGTGTCCTAAAATCTTGTTTCCTTAGGTTCTTCATAAACTTCGGTAGGTGCCTTTCTTGATTTGATGAATGCTGAATTCTCATCAAATGTTACATCCCTGCTGACATCAATCTTCTTGAACCCTGGAAAATATATTCTGTAAGCCTTCGAGCTTTCACTATAACCCACAAAGATGCCCTTCTTTCCTGAAGGATCTAGTTTAGTCCTCTTCTCCTTTGGGACATGAGTGTATACTGGACAACCAAATATTCTGAGGTGGCTGACTTCAGGTTTCTTACCAGAAAAGACTTCTTCTGGTGTCTTGTTGTCCAAAATCTTGTGGGGTGTTCTATTCTGCACATATACAGCTGTTCTAGCTGCTTCTGCCCATAGATGCATAGGAAGATCCTGGTCATGCAACATTGCCCTTGCTGCTTCCATGATAGTTCTGTTCTTCCTTTCTGCAACTCCATTCTGTTGAGGATTATAAGGAGCAGTCAACTCCCTCTTAATCCCGGAATCACTGCAAAGCTTCTTGAAGTCATTTGAGGTGAATTCTCCACCATTGTCAGATCTGAATGTCTTGATTTTCTTGTCAGTTTGATTCTTCATCAAGGTTTTGAATTCCTTGAATTTATCAAACACCTCATCTTTGCCCTTCAAGAAGTATACCCAAGTCTTCCTGGAGAAGTCATCAATAAATGATACATAGTAAACATACCCACTTAGGGAACTGGATGACATGGGGCCACATACATCTGAGTGGATGATTTCCAGGATGTCTTTTGCCTTGCTTTCACTACTTGGGAAAGCCTTCTTAATGTTCTTACCTTTTGCACATCCTTTGCAAACACCTTCATGTTTGGTCTTGATTTCAGGAAGACCTTCTACAGCCTTGCTTGCAATTGGAAGTGCTCTATAGTGCATGTGAGCAAGTCTCCTATGCCAAAGTTCACTGGGCTCCATGGATTCATGTACCATGGCATGTTCAGGTTGACCCTTTAATTTATACAAGCCTCCCTCTTGCTCTCCAATCACTACTGCATCATCAATAGTCTTTCCCTTTGGCCACATTAGAACTTGGCCATCAACAAATGCAACCCTCATACCTTTTGCATCTAAAGCAGAGATGGAGAGTAAGTTTTTCTTGAGCCCAGGTACATAGAGGACTTCCTTCATCTTCAGAGATTTTCCAGAATCTAGGTTGTAAGAGGCTTCACCACTTCCTTTGATTGGGTATTGATAATCATCCCCAAGTTTCACCTTATGGGGTGATTCATGTTCAGAAAGGTTTACAAAAGATTCCTTGAACCCAGTCATGTGTTTGTAAGCCCCACTATCAATCAACCAATCATTACAACCATGGGAGATGGTACCAGTGAGTGTAGAGATCAGAACATACTCTTCTTCACTTGATGAATCATCATCACTACTACTTTCTACCTTAGCCTTCTTCTTTGGGGGTTCATCATCTTCAGCAGCATGAGCATGAAACCTTCTTTTGCTGCCCTTCTTACTAGGATTTTTGTTATTATCCCTTTTGTTCTTAGGACAATCTGAAGCAAAGTGACCCTTCTCATTGCATGTGAAACATCTTAGGTCTTTCCTGTTCTTCTTTTGATGGGACCTATTGAGGCGAGAGGGATCCTTCTTGATTTTGCTTCTTTTGGTGTGAGCTGCAAGAGCTTGATCTTCTCCTCCCATCTTTTCCTCACGAGCTATAAGTCTAGCTTCTTCTTGAGAGCATTCTTCCCGAAGTCTACTGAAGGAGATTAACTTCTTCCTTGCACAAATTCCTTGAATAAAGGAATCCCATGACCTGGGTAGGCCATTTAGAGTAGTCATCACCACCTCACCATTCTCCACCATTTCATCTACTGCTTCTAATTGTTCCTTGATCTGAGAGACCCTTGAAAAGTAAGATTGAATGGTTTCTCCATTCTGAAACTTCACTGCTTTCAATTGGTTCCGCAGGGTCATCTTCCGATTTATGTTCTTTCCTTCAAATAGCTTGGTCAAAGATTCAAACATCTCTTTGGGTGTCTTGAGAGAAGACACATGGGGTATAAGATGGTCTTTGATAGAATCAGCAATGATTCTCTTTGCCTTGACCAAGTTCTTCTTGTGCAATGCCTTGGCCTCTTCATCCTCTGGGACAGGGATGTCTTCTTTCACATATGAGTCCAACTCATTCTCTTCCAGGATTATCCCAATCCTATACTTCCAGGCTCGGAAGTTATCAGCCCCTTCAAGCTTATCCTCAAGCTTGGTGTGAAGAGACATCTTTAAGAGTACTTCAAATGGAAATAGAAAAGATTTAGAACTTACCACTTGAAGTGCTGAAAACTGGATCTGGTCCCGGATTAGGGTTTGTCAGAGAAACCCTGAAAATTCAAAATGTGAATTTCAAAATTCCGAAAGGATAGAAAGATGCGCCTTGGAGAGCTGATCAGCCTAGTACATTCAGAATTTGAGATCAGCAAAGTCTTGCCCTTCAGAATTGCCTTTTTGTCCTCCCGAGTTCACTGGGGAGAGCCCTGAATTAGGGTTTGAGTTTCCCGGAGATCTACCCAGCCAAAAATCTCGATCCAAAGCTCAAACCTTTGATTTTTGCAAGGAGCTTACAGCTGTACCTTCAGTTTCCAGAAATTCCTATTTTTGTGGAAACCCTAATTTTTAGGGCCAAAACTGAAAATGCTCAGAACTGAAATCTGATTGGACAGAAATATGCGCCTTGATGAGTAGATCCAATCTACTATACTGAATTTCAAAAATCTGTGGAGAGAAACCCAATAAACAAGGAATACAAGCTTCCGTCACTGCAAAATGTCTTCTTCTCAGTTAAGCTCTGATACCATGTTAAATTTTTAGTATTAAATCACAATACTATAGGATCTTTGCTGAGAGAATAACATCTACAGTATATCAATGTATGACAATCATAATATGACAAGCATCACAAGCATCACAAGAATCAAAAGCATAGAGACAAGAGACACAGAGTTTCCGTGGGGAAAACCCTAAGGTGAAAAACCCCACAACTTCCTCAGAGATAGAGAGAGCAATGGCTCAACCAAAATACAACCAAATAATACAGAGATAGTCTCCTAGCAGATGATCCTCCTCCTCCTCACTAGTGCGCCACTTTTCAGAGAGAGAGATAGATACTTTTCCGAGTGAGTAAAATAGAGATCTCCTATCTCTATTTGTACTCACCTTTTTGCCCAGTGACCTACTGGGGCCGACTTGTCTACTTGAGTACATCCACATTATATTATATATTAATTAGGGCCAACCCCATAAGGTTGTCTAATAACCCATCGGCAAGTACACACACTTGCGACACTTGTCAATCCACATGACGACACTTCCTTATAGAGGAATAACACATCTCTTATAAGGGTACAATAAATATATATATAATACACAGATGAAATACATTCCGAAGTTACATATACATCAACACATTTTCACTCAAAAACCCACTTTTCCCTAGTTTTTAGGCCTTTTTGCACAACTTAGCATAGTTTGAGCACAATTAATGCATTGTAATGCATTTCTCTTCACTTTTTGATTGGTGTAGCTTAGTTTTGGACCTTTTGTGAGCGGTTCAATCACTGAACTTGGTCTCCTTAGGTTCTTACTTTCTTCACCTAATCCTTCCATTCATGGGAGAAGTGATTAGGTCAGAGAGGATTTGTCTCTGAATGTACTTGTGTTCTATCTTCATGTTGTGGGTGCATAGGAAAAATATGCTTCTTCTATGACATGACTAAGGGTGTTAATTTGATTGTTAACAGATGCCCCCTAATGTGTGAGGTCTGAAGCAGAGCTAAGGGCCAAAATAAATTATTGAAATTTATACTTTGTATACTGATACTCTTTACCATTCAAAGCAAGGATGAGGAAAGGAAAAAACCACAGGCGCAAGATTGAGGATCACACCTGCATGGAAAACATAGCAATTTCTCAAATATATAATATCTTCCTAAGGCAGGCATACCCATGCTTAGCAGTAAACAAGCATGTCCACGAATAATACACAGTGGATCCATGCCAAAAGTAAATTTTTTAGAAGTGTAAACATGCACTTTAATGAGTGTAAACTTGGATAATCTTGGAAGTTGGTGCTTCCCATGAATGTAATATGAAACATATAAGAAAGCATTCTATGGTTTTCTCTCGTTTCAGTTTCCACCTTAAATCTTTGTGCTATGTGTATTGCACATGTGTTGATGAATTAATTTTTTTATGATGAATGCATAATATAAGGGTTGTTTATATTTGATAAAAGTGAAAATTGTTCATAACTACGCATAATATTGATTCACCCCCCCTCTCAGTATTAATAATATTTCCAACAATTGGTATTAGAGAAGGTGCCTTCAATAATAGCTTAACAATTGGAAGATAGATACTTCTGCATATATGGATATGCAAGAAAAACTCTTCATGACTAATGGAGAATACCTAAAGATCATGGACACAAAATATGAAGCAGTGGCGGAAGTAGATTTTGAAGGAGAATTGACCAATGCCTTCGAAGAACTGAATAAATCAAGAAAAAAGAACAAATATATACAAGAACTATTATTCAAATTAGAACTAGATAAAACAAAATAGTTGAAATAGAGAGAAGAAAAATGTGAGGGGGTAGATCCTGAGGTTATTTACCTAAAAGAAGAATTACAAAAGGTTGGCATCTAGTTGGAGTGTTGACAAAAATTCAAAAACAACACTAAAAATGTATCAGAACTAGACTATGAAGATTCAAACTCAATCTGTGAAGCAAAAGAAAGAAGTTTTACTCATGTACTCAAGAGTCATATTCCAAAGAAAAATCAAAAGTTTGAATAAAAGGACAAGGAGTCAGTTTGCAAGGAAACTGAAATTGTGCAATTCAAAAGAAATCCTCCAGCCACGTATCAAAATCTCTTTTTAGGAAATTGCTACTTCTATAACAATTTTGGTATTAAGTAAATAAAATGCAAAGCACGCACAAATATGAATACTAGAAGAGATAACAATTGTGATTAGGCTAGTCCCATACAACACAATATCAAAAGAATAGATGAACCTGCAAAATAAAATTGTAATTCATTTATCTCTCTGAACTTAGATGTTGAATGCAATAAATGTCACAATCATGGTCATAATAGTCAGGATTGCAAAGACCAGTTGTCATCTGCGCAGTTGGTTGAAACCAAAGAACATTCCCAGCAAAATAGATTCTGTGGAGATCCAAAAAGACCAACTCCATCCACAAGGATGTATCCTGGATTTACATGCACAAAATAAAAGGGGACACTGGTACATTGAAAGCGATTTATATAAAAACACGACAGGGGACAAAGACAGCTTCTTGAAATATAGGGAAGAAAAGGTTGGTAGTGTCTACTTTGGAGATAACATCTCTACCAAAATTCTATAAAAAGGCTTAGTACGCTTGGGGAATATAAGAACCAAATCAAAGAATGGATTTCTGGTTAAAAACGTGAAACACAATCTCCTCAACATAAGACAAATGTGTGATCAAGGACATACACTTGCTATTGATTTAGAAAAATACAAAATACAAAACAAGGATACACGCATAATAGTTGCAATGACAACTAGAATCCCTAATAATGTATACATTCTAAACGAAGGAAAGGAATAAAATTGTTGCATGGGACAAATATATGAAAGATGGCTCTGGCACAAAATATTGGGGCATATCAATTTCGACAATTTGCTCGGAATTAGTAAGAAACAAGTTGTAAGAGATATTCCATGAAACACGAAACCCTTGAATTCCGTTTGCAAGGACTGCCTAGATGGGAAGCAAACAAGAGTAAGTTTCAAGACAAAAGAATAATCTACAAAAAAACCATTGGATCTAGTGTACACTGATTCTGTAGACTAATGAGAACCAAAGGGTTAAAAGGTGAGTCCTATTTTCTTCTCTTCATTGATTATTATACTAGAATGACATGCATTTTCTTCCTTAAAGAGAAGCTAGAATAATTTAAATGCTTCAAAGTTTTTAAAGAAGTAGTTGAGAATGAAACTGAATTAAGAATTAAGTGTTTGACATTGGAAAATGGAGGTGAATACACCTCAAATAAATTCAAATATTTATGTGAAAAACATGGAATCAAAAGACAATTCTAAGTTTCCAGAACTCCACATCAATTTGGAGTAGCAAAAAGGAAGAACATAATTGTGCAGGAAGTGGCGAGAACAATGTTAAATGATTCAAAACTATTAGATTTTTTTGGACTTGGGATATTCATACAACTATTCACATTCTTAACAGATTTCAAATACGGAAAAAAAATAATATGACTCCTTATGAACTTTGGAAAGGAAGGCCATCCACTCTCAATAGTTGTAGTGTTTGGAAGCAAGTTCTATATTAAGAGAAATGAATATAACTTGGGAAAATTTGACTCCATATATGGTGAAGGAATCTTTCTTGGGTATGCCACCAAAATCAAAGCATACAAGTGCTATAACTCATGACTAAGGAATATGTTAAAGAGGCCATATGTAAAGGTAGATGAAGTGTTCACGCATAGGAGAATAGAGCATGATGATGATCAACCAGTATTTCAACAATTATTTGAGGACCTACAAAAAAATGAAGAAACAAGAGAATCACAGGACGTGATATATCAATGTGAATCAGAAGAAGTGAGACATGATACAAAAGGCCCTTCTAGATACATTCAAAAGAATCACTTCGAGGATTTGATTATTGGAGACAAGAATGGTGGTGTAGAAATAAGAAGGAGGTACTTAAAAAATATGACTAAGAGGTTCATTTGTGCTTGTTGTCCCAAATAGAACTAGAAGGCTTTGAGGAAGCTAGAACTGACAAGAAATGGGTTAAAGCTATGGAAGAAGAATTAAACCATATTGAAAATAATCAGACATGGGAACTTGTTCCAAGTCCCAAGGATAAAAAATTTATTGGAACCAAATGGGTATTCAGGATCAAACTTAATGAAGAAGGACAGGTAGTCATAACTAAGGCAAGGTTGGTATGCAAGGGATATGAGCAGATTGAATGAATAGATTTTGAAGAAACCTTTGCTCCTGTAGCACAAATGGAAGCAATTAGGTCACTCTTGTCCTATACTTGTTTTGAAAACATCATAGTATATCAAATGTATGTAAAGTAAACATTTTTAAATGGAGATCTAGAAGAGGAAGTGTACATAGAACAATCAGAGAGATTCTATCTTTTAGATAATAAAAACTGTGTCTAGAAAATAAAGAAATCTTTGTATGGAATCAAGCAAGCACCCAAAGCTTGGTATTCAAGATTAGAGAAATATCTGCAACAACAAGGATTCCAAAGGGGTAGTGTACACAATAACCTTTACATAAAAATTGAGCATGAAAATATTATTTTTGTTGAGTATATGTCGATGATATCATTTTTTGAAGCAATGATGATAGTTTAAGTCAACAATTTGCTAAAGACATGAAAAAAGAGTTTTAAATGTCTATGCTCGGAGAACTGAATTTCTTTAGCGATCTATAGATATCTCAACTTGATAATGGTATTTTCATTTCTCAAACCAAATATGTGAAAGAAATGTTAAATAAATTCAATTTGGAGGACTACAAACTGGTATGTACACCCATGGTCATTGGTTGCAAACTAAGTAAAAAGGATGAAGCAAAGGAAGTAGATAAAAAAATCTACAAATCAATCTTTGGAATCTTATTATATGTAACAACCTCAATACCAGACATAATGCAGCCTATAGGACTAGTTGCAAGATTTCAAGCAACACCTAAAGAAACGCATGTCCAAGTAGTAAACACGATTTTTAGATATTTGAAAGGGACCTTAAACTTTGTATTGTTGTATCCATGAAGCGATGATATGAAATTAGTAGCATATACAGAATCTTACTAGGCAGGTAGCGTTGATGACAAAAGAAGCACATGCATAGCTGCATTCTTCCTAGGAAATTGCCTGGTATACTAGATTAGAAAAAAACAACCATCAGTGGCACTATTTATACAAGAAGTTGAATAAATTGCAACAACAACCTGTTATGTGCAAGTATTGTGCATGAAACAAAATCTACAAGATGTCCAAGTGAAACTTGATCATCCCATACCAATTTGATGTGACAATACAAGTGTAGTTCGCATTTAAAAAAATCCTGTCATGCACTGCAAAACTAAACATATTCCTATCAAATATCATTTCATGACAAGAGGTTAATGAAAATACTACCGGACTAGAATATGCCGACACCAAAGAACATATTGTAGATATATTTTCAAAACCACTCCCAACAAACACGTTCAAATACCTTGGACAAAAATTAGGTGTTCTTCCCAGTCAACAACATCATCAAAGCCTCGAAAAGATGGAATAAAGGAAAAACAAACTCTGTAGTGCGCACAGTAAGTGCGATAGGAAGATGAATAAACAAGCATGAAAGATTAAATATGATAGGTGTTGATGTATATGTAACTTCGGAATGTATTTCACATATATGTATATTGTATTCCTATAGAGATGTTATTATTCCTCTATATGGAAGTGGTTGTATTCCTATAGAGATGTTATTATTCCTCTGTACGGAAGTGTCGTCATTTATATTGTAAGTGTCGTAACTTATACTTGATGGGTTATTAGACCACCTTGTTGGGGTCGGCCTTGTATAAGTCATGTGGGTCAAAGGGTTATTAGGCCACCCTATTGGGGTTCGGCCATGTGGGTCAAAGGATTATTAGACCACCCTAGTGGGGGTCGGCCTAGTCAGCATTGTGTTAAGTGGTGAAGTTGAGGCCGACCTAGTTGAGTAAAGGTCAAGTCAAGCTAGTGTATAAATAGAGAGTGTGTCTCTCTCATTTTACACATTCTATTCTCTCACTCACACTGTGGAGAGTGGCGCACTTGTGGAGGAGGAGGCTTTGCTGCTAGGAGAAGACTATCTCTTATATTCTGGTTGTATCATTTCTCTATCTATCTCTGAGGAAGTTATTGGGGTTTTTCACCTTAATGGTTTTCCCCATGTAAACTTGGTGTCTCTTCTGTGCTTGCATTGTTGTGTCCATGAATGATATGCTGTAGATTTGCTATACATGTTGTTTTCTCAGTTAAGATCCTAGATTGGATTGAAGTAAATTCTGAAAATTTAACATGGTATCAAATCTAGCCTGAAAGAAGGCATGATATGGCATGTATAACACTTGTTTCACTTACGATGCTAGGGCTTGATATAGCAAAAACCAGTCATCATAGTACTTTCGCTATAAATCCGTTTTCAAAAAAAATTTGGATCTGAAACCTTTACAGGTCGAAGATTAAATCCCCATGTACCTTGTGTCCAAAGGAAAACCTCTAATTCATTTTACTTTGTGATTTATGATCTGTACAATATAGGATTGCTACCTCTTCCAGATCTGAGTCAAAATAAGGTGAACTTGGGAAAAAGGTCATAACTTGGGCTAGGAAGATCCAAATGCAATTTCGTAAAAAGCGACAGGTATTACACAGACTTTACTATCTCAAGAAAAGTTTTCAGAGGCCGAATTTGAACCAATGACACGTGGCACGCCGTACAAGTTTGCTCTCCTGTATTATCCCATAAACATGTCACATTGTGACACTTGGCATAATGCTGTCTTAGAGAATTCCATTGAGGTCAGAACTATCAGGATGGAATGATAACAGGTCGAGCTATCTCAGGAAAATTTTTCAGACCCTGTGGATTGAAAAGTTAGGAGTTACACCAGAAACAATGAGGTACATATTTATGTCAAAACAGAATTATTTTTTAGTACCTTCATTCATGGCTTCCGGAATTTAGGGCTTCGAAGAAAGTTGGAATTTTTGTAATCGGAGACCACGGCTGAATGCTATTCATTAAAATAAAAATTTAGAGACAAAGATCAAAATTTTTGGTTGGGCAAAAGGCCTGGCTTGATCAGACCCTAGTTCGGGACTTTGATCAGAAAAGTTGAAAATTAGGGCTTCTATAAAAATGGGAATTTTTGAAATCTGTGACCACGGCTGGAAGCTCCTCAGAAAAATAGAAGCTTAGAGATTTTGATCAAACCTTTTAATTGGGCGGAAGAGTGGGCTTCATCAAACCCTAGTTCAAGGTCACGTCTAGTGAATCCAGAAATTTCAAAGGCAAAATTGAGGAGTGAAACTTTGCGGTTTTCAAATTCTGAATATACCAGCTTGATCAGCTCATCAAGGTGCATATTTCTATCCTTTCGGAAGTTTGAAATTCAAAGTTTGAATTTTTGGGGTTTCTCTGACAAACCCATATCCAGCTCCAGGTCTAGTTCTTGCAAATCAAGTGGATTGGGTTAATCCTAGAAGAAGATGGATTGGTCACCTGCATAAGTGAAGAAGTTCCTGTTTCAGAGGGAGATGAGGCTAAGGCCTTACATAAGAATATTACAAGCGATCTCGACAGGTATGAATCATCGAGGTATGTTTCGATATTTGTTCATGATTAAGTTTATGGTATGTTTGTCTTCCTGTTATTACAGTTAGTACAATCTTGATTTTAGATTTGTTGTATCACCTTAACAAAATTATGAATGCATGATAGAAGATATTCATTGGTTAGGGTGTTGACACTTATGATTGTACTAATGCATTATGGTGTTGTATGAGGTTTATGTTGTCTGCTAACATAAAAGGTACACCAAGAAAGACAAATCATGTTCTACTTCAAGAACGTATGATCATGGTGACATGAAGACAAGGATTCATCCATTGTCATGGATCACATAGAAGATCTACTTTCGAGGTATGTATAACTTGTTTCTACAATGGTTAACTTATGAGACATGCAGGTTACTAGCACAAGTCACTGAAGAGAACCAGAAGACATTATGCGGGTATGTTAGACATAACTAGCTAGCATGCTAATACAGGTATGTTTTTCCTATATCAAGCTAGAATCCTACCTTGTGTTAGGATCTTATACTGTTGTGTTGTTGATAATGATTATTCATGAAGTCATAGGTTTGAATAATCATGGTTGTATGCATATTATGTTTCTTACCATAATTGATGATTCAACTAACCAGAAGAGTCCTATGATCAAATAAGAAAATGTATGAGTAAAAGAAGACTTCCCTGAAACCTTGAATACTAATGTTTATTATCTGTGAATGATCATGAATATACATGTTTAAGATTATTGTGTTTTGGTAGTATTAAGATTATACTAATAAATGTGTGATTATGTATGAGACCTCAAGGATAACACAATGATGATACTAATAAGCATGCATAGTGATTAAGGATGGATGTAAGTTCAAGGACAGGTAATCTAGGAAGCAAAGATCAAGAGGGAGCACATTCCAGTTGTTCCTGCAAGAAAGAAAAGGAGCACACTTCAGTAGTTTCTGCAAGGATGTAGATATTCAGAGGGAGTTGACCACTTCTCACAATTCACATAAGAATGGAGTTGCAGAAAAGAAGCAAAGACTGAGAGGGAGTCAACCCAACAAACAAACAAAGATAAGTATTTGAATTGTCATTACTTGCATATTTTATTGTTTAAATAATACTATTCAATAATGTATATACTGATGTTCTTAGAATTAGGTTGTGTAATATGCATATTAGAATAGTTTCATTGATGAACAACATACTACTAATATGCATGGGTAAGTACCCTATGCCACTGTACAACATTCCATTGCTACTTATCTAGAACGAAACCTCTTTGCTGACATGTTGGAAGTTGTGGACACTCTTAACAATGTTTTGGTAGAGATTGGGAGGCATCTAGAAAGTTACGGGATATGGATAAATGTTGTATTGAAGCATTGGCTAAGATAATTGCATGATTGTATGACATATTTCTTTATGTATAAGAATTTGTTCTTAAAACTATGAGATGTTTTCTAATCATGCAATTTAACTTGTTGTGTAGGAAAGATCGTATGCCATCTCCTACGAAAGAAGAACTACAACATTTGTTCAGCAACAAAATTATCTATTGAAGATATTGAAGTTCCCAGGATATGGGAAGAATGCCATGATCCGTCGATCATGAAGAATGATGTTTGGGATGTAGTCCCAAGACCTAAAGGGAAGTTTGGTATGACTTCCATATGGATCTATCAAGATCAAGCATGCTGCAGATGGCAGCATAGAGAAATATAAAAGTGATGAAATAGAAGATACACCAGATAGATTTCAAGACAGCTTTCTTGAATGGTGTAGTTGAAGAAGAAGTGTATTTGGAGCAGCCACATGGTTCTAAGACACATGACAGGAAATCACACATGTGCAGAACTTGGTATGGTACGATAGGCAGCTTTCTATCCAGTTTGGTCTTTACCAAGAGTAAAGTGGGTTCCAACCTTTACTACAAGGTTGAGGAAGGAAATCCAGTGATACTACTATGTGGATGCCTATTTGTATTAGGTGAGGATAGATTGATTGCCGACACACAGCGGAAGCTTGCTGCCAAGTTCTAGTGAAGGAAATTGGGGATGATGCACTATTTGTTTTTGGCATGGTGATGTGGCAGAGTGGTGGAATCTTATTTGGGCAAGGGAAGTATGCAGTAGAGATCCTGAAGAGGTTCGGGATGATGGACTGCAAGGCTATGGCCACACCTATGGCATCGAACCTGAAGAGTCTATGTGATGCTTTAGATGAGCCGGTTGATATCACTATGTATCGTCAGATGATTGGGTCCTTGATGTACCTGACGAACACGAGACCAGATATTTGCTTTGCGATGAACACATTGAGCTAGTTCCTGATGGATCCGAGGAGTGTTCACCTAGTTGCTATAAAGCATGTTCTGAGGTACCTGAAGGGTACAGTGGATTATGGGCTCAAGTATGAAGCGAATCAAAAGTTTAACCTGCAGGGTTATGTTGATTCAGATTGGGAAGGTAGTGATGCAGATAGGAAGAGCACATCTGGATGCTGCTTTAGTATGGGATCTGGTGTGATCTCTTGGTTTAGCAGGAAGCAGTCCTATGTAGCACTGAGTACAGGTGAGGCAAAGTATGTTGCATCCTGTTCAGCTAGTTGTGAGGCAGTATGGCTACGGAAGCTACTGTCTGAGTTATTTGATCTCCCGTTGGATGCTACTGGTATCTTTTGTGATAACCAAAGTTGTGTGAAGCTGTCTGAGAACCCAGTGTTTCATGACAGGTCGAAACACATAGAGATCAAATATCACTATATCATGGATATGGTGCAGAGGGGAGCTGTGAAGCTCCTGTACATTGTGACGACGAGCAGATTGCAGATGTGCTGACGAAGCCACTAGCCAGGGTGAAGTTTGAGTACTTCAGCGAGAGGCTTGGTGTTCTTCAGATTGATGACACTCCGAGGAATAAGTGATTGACACATTTGCAGAAGCCATTCCAAGCATGTTGGAAGGAGGATCCTTCACATGGCTGTGGATGTAAGTGCTGGATGATGAGCATCAGGACAATGCTCCAGTTACTGCTCTGTATATGCATCATGTTGGATGTTGGATATGAACAGTTGGATCATTTATATATTTATGCATCATGTTGGATGTTGGATATGATCAGTTGGATCATTTATATGTATATGTATGTATGCATCATGTTGGATGCTGGATATGATTGGTTGGATCATTTGTATGTATTTTGTATATGCATCATGTATCTGTATATGTATCAGGTGGATACATTGTATGATCAGGTGGATCATGTATGATGATATGTATCAGGTAGATACTTGGTATGCATCAGGTAGATGCATTGTATGATCAGGTGGATCATGTATGGTGATATGTATCATGTATTTGTATTTGTATCAGGTGGATCATGTATGATGATATGTATCAGGTAGATACTTGGTATGCATCAGGTAGATGCATTGTATGATCAGAATGATCATGGATGACGAGCTTCAGGATGTTGCTCCAGATGACATGCAGCAGGATGTTGCAGTGATGATAATCGATGATCATGTGTACATCAGGATGATGTATGGTGAGTATCAAGTTGATACTCTGTGGCCGTAGAACAGGTTGTGCAGATAAGCATGTAATCTGTGCCCTGGGAGATTTGCAAATAGTCTTTCGAGGTTTTTCCTATGGCACGTAATTTGTACCCTGGGATATCTGGCAAATGCTGTTTCGAGGTTTTGCTTGGGAGGACATATAATTTGTGCCCTGGGAGATCTGCAGATAGTCTTTTGAGGTTTTTCCTATGGCATGTAATTTGTGCGCTGGGATATCTGGCAGATGCTCTTTTGAGGTTTTGTCCTATGGCATGTAATTTGTGCCCTGGGAAATCTGATAGGTTGATTTGTGTGCTCATAATCAGTCCTGGGATGCTCTCAAGTTTTTGCCATGACCACATGTAATTTGTGCCCTGGGAGATCTGATAGGTTGAGCCTTGTGCTCGTAATCAGTCCTGGGATGCTCTTTAAAGGTTTTATGGTGACCACATGTAATTTGTGCCCTGGGAGATCCGATAGGTTGAGCCTTGTGCTCGTAATCAGTCCTGGGATTCTCTTTCGAGGTTTTGTGGTGGGGTCACATGTAATAAGTCCTGGAGATCTGGACAGGATGAAAAAGGCCTTAGATGCTCTTTAGGCTTCTTGCTAGTCAAGAGACTCTTTTAAGGTTTTGTGACGCACGTAATAAGTCCTGAGATTTCCACAGTATGGCCAGTGATGACGAAGACCTGTAGGTGGTGGGCCTACGTCCAGTATGAAAAAGGACTAGCTCTATAGAACTTCCTATGACGAGTAGATTCAGAGATTGATTGAGATAGCAGTAGCGGTGACGATGATGATGACTCAATGACGATTTTCCAATGACGATGATCCAGAGAAGATGACTTGTGCTAGAAGACCTGTGTCGAGAAATACCTTCCTAGTTAAGAGGGAGTGTTGATGTATATGTAACTTCAGAATGTATTTCACATATATGTATATTGTATTCCTATAGAGATGTTATTATTCCTCTATACTGAAGTGGTTGTATTCCTATAGAGATGTTATTATTCCTCTATGCGGAAGTGTCGTCATTTATATTGTAAGTGTCGTAACTTATACTTTATGGGTTATTAGACCACCGTGTTGGGGTCGGCCCTATATAAGTCATGTGGGTCAAAGGGTTATTAGACCTCCTTATTGGGGGTCAGCCATGTGGGTCAAAGGGTTATTAGACCACCCTAGTGGGGGTCAGCCTAGTCAGCATTATGTTAAGTGGTTAAGTTGAGGTTGACCTAGTTGAGTAAAGGTCAAGTCAAGTTAGTGTATAAATAGGGAGTGTGTCTCTCTCATTTTACACATTCTATTCTCTCACTCACACTGTGGAGAGTGGTGCACATGTGGAGGAGGAGGCTCTGCTACTAGGAGAAGACTATCTCTTGTATTCTGGTTGTATCATTGCTCTATCTATCTCTGAGGAAGTTATTGGGGTTTTTCACCTTTATGGTTTTTCACCTTTATGGTTTTCCCCAAGTAAACTCGGTGTCTCTTCTATGCTTGCATTATTATGTCCATGAATGATATGCTGTAGATTTTCTATACATGTTCTCTCAGTTAAGATCCTAGATCAGATTGAAGTAAATTCTGAAAATTTAACAATAGGGACAGAATATCAATATTAAGAGATGTTGGAAACTGTACAGGGGGATCATATTCGAGACAGCTACATATATAGTGTTTGATGTATAGGTTGCAAGGCGACTGAGCTTTGCACACCAACAATAGAAAAAGGTAAGAGAATGAATCATGAAGCCAGGGGGACTATGATCCGCATCATAGTTGGAACTTTTGTCGAATGTTAGCTTTCCTACTACAACAAGTGATCGACGTCGACACAACTCCAACGAGTCTTGAATTCGACATACTATGACACACTCCGCACCTTCGACATGTTCAACAACCTCACAATTCAGGACATCAACAAGCAGCGTCGACATGCGACCAGCGACTGTTGAACTTTGACAGACTATCTCTCTGTGTTCCAGTTGAATGTAATGGTTGAACTATTCTAACTTATTCTAACTTTGACAGGCAGGAACCCAAGGGTCTCAGAATTCTATATAAGCATGTATAATATTGTAACATACATCTCTGATCAGGAATTTACCCAGTAATAGAATCATTTCGCATTCCTGCATATTGCCTATGCGTATTTTTGTTTATCTATGTAGCGTAATCCTACTTTGCTCATTATGCTTATTCTTAATTGCTTGCTACATAATAGAGCCGACTCATTCAATCAAACTATTGTACCCCTCGTGCTTCCTGGACACGATTCAAATTAGAGTAATAAAAGAAAAGTTGCATCAACATGAAAGCCAGTGCAAAGATGAAGTATAAGTGAAAGGAAAACCTAAAATTGCACATGTAAAGCATCATGAAGCACGTATTAGTAACAGTGAACTATGCATAAATGAAAGAAAAAAAAAGTATTGATAGCAGGTTATGTAGAAGAACAAAGATTCAAACTAGTAAGAACACAAGGGAAATACTATGATATGTGCAAAGAGAACAAAGGAATTCATAATCAGAAAGAGAAAATCTTCATAAGGAGTTGACATCAATACCAAAGGGGGATATTATTGAACTTTGGTTTTCATTGATGTCAAAGGATGTCAAAGAGGACCTTAGTATCCTTGTGCCAATTTGAATAAATATATGAAATCTAGTTTGAAGAAGTACATCCAGTTTGTAGAAGTACATCCAGGTTGAAGAAGACTTACATCCAGTTTGAATAAGTATATGAAATCCATCCAAAAGAAGTACATAAGGTACATGTGCAAGTCGCAATCCATCTAGTTGTAATGCTTCAAAGGTAATGTCAAAGAGGTGGTTGGACAAGTATCAGGAGTGCACAAGAGGATCAGGTGAAAGAATTGATTGGACATGTATGCAAGTATCAGAAGTGTGCAAGACCAATCAAGCAGAATAAGTATACAAGCCTCGGAAGCGTGTAAGAGCCTTAGAAGCAAGAGGTGGTTGGACAATTCAAGTGTCCAAGACTCACCAAGTGATGATACTTCAAGGGTACAAGACCCAACGGGTAGTGGTTCCCAAGTGTGCAAGGCCCAATATGATAAGGACCAAGTGTGCACAAGACCGACAAGGCATGATACCTCAGTTGCGTAGATCATGAGAAGTGGCGAATGTGTGAGTAAGCTTGATTGTGAAGCAAGGAAGACGGGATGTTATGATAAACTTGTGGACACATGGTTTGCACAAGCCAAGTATAAATAAGAAGCCAAGTTGGAGAGTGAAAAAAAGCTTGAATATGCGAAAGTGGTAGTATTCTGATTTGGTAATCATTGAATTATTGGGGTATCAATGGCTCAATGAACCGGAATAACATAATCTAGCAAATAGCCAGATGCGCAAGAACATAAATGAAGAACAATGGACGATGTGGAGGATGATGTGATTTATCTAAGACAAATGCACAAAAATAGAAGACCAACAAAGAAGATGATGCACAATATGATGAATTTTATGTGAGACAAGCGCGCCGGAATAGAAAGGTAGTATCACAAATGGTGCACATAAGGTTATTGTTTATCTGATACACATGTGCAAGAACATAACTACAGAACACTCGAGGATGTGTAGCTTAAGTTTATTATGCAAATGTGCAGAAACATAGACATATGCTGAAATAAAACAAATATTGCATAAGGTTATGAAAAACAAGAATTAGTGGGTAATACTGAAGAGATTGTGGAAATATATGAAGTTTGAGAATGAGTGTGCAATATTAATGCAGTGACAATACAGTACAATCATTGCAAGAACAGAGTATATATCAAGTGCGCACAAATGAATGAATTGTAGTACATTTGAATAGTGCGCAAATTAGTAGAACATCAAAGAAGAATCTTCTACAGTCATACCAGGGTGGTAGGATGGGGCAAGGAATAGGGATTTGGTGCTTCCTTCAAGTCGGAGGCTATAAATCTAGGGAGTCGGTGCCTCCTTCTAGTTGGTGCTTCCTTCAAGTTGTAGTCTATAAATAAAGGGGTTGGAGCCTCCTTCCACTAACTGCTAGAGAATCTTGGATTTTGGTGCTTCCCATGAAGTTAATATTTACCATATAAGAAAGCATTATGTGGTTTTCTCCCATTTTGGTTTCCATGTTAAGTATTTTTGTTTTATGTATTGCACATGTCTTGATGAATGACTTTGTTTATGGTGAAGACATAATAGAAGTGTTGTTTATATTTGGTAAAAGTGAAAATTGTTCATAACTGGACATAATACCGATTCACCCCTCCTCTTAGTATTAATAAGATTTCCAACATATATTTCATGATTATTTGTTTCTCCATGGGTCTATTTCATGTGTTATTCAAATCTCATGTGCGAGAGACATACTCAATGGTTTATTCTACAAAAATTTGTCCCAATACGCTTTTCCAAATCAAATTATTCCTTGGTATTTCCTTGTCTTGGTTGATGGAGGATTCCCTAATGCCTCTTTCCTAACAGATCTCTTCCCATTGAATTTAGCACATCATGATCTAGGAGTAGGATCTAGAGTCTCTATAGTACCTTTGGGATTGAAGTAATCAGTGGTAGGTTGCATCACCATCAAGCAATGGAAATACATCAATGTTTCCTACTTGACAGATTCTACTGGTGTTCGAATCTAATTCATTTATTCACACTTGATAGATTGTTGAGAAGAACCTGCAACAATTAATTGATGAAATGCATGATATATCAGATCACAGAATATTTTTATTGATCACAGGAAGCTTCGAGGGGGAAACCTCCTTTGAGAAAAATCAATACAAAATAACTTCACGGTGCCTTCATTGGCCTCAACAAAAACTTATATACTAAGTCTAGGCACCAATATTATGGGTCAATACCATGGGCCAGTATAAACTATGGGTCAACAAATACTACAGGACAACTTACAAAGCATATGCATCCAACAAAGATAACACGAACTATGGATCAACAAATACTACGGGACGACTTACAAAGCATATGCATCCAACAAAAATATACTAACAAAGTAAATACATGGTTTCCTAACATACCCTCCCCCTTAGAAAAAGCTTTGTCCTCAAAGCTTTATATGTGGAAATTGTTGTTGAATCTGAAGGAGTCGTTCACATATAGCATCCTCTGGTTGCATGCTATGCCACTGAATTAAGACCTCTGTGATAGAGAGAGAGCGAAGCTAATGAGTGATCCGATTGAGGATGACCTCAAGAATCCAAAAGGATGGATCCTTCATTATCCAGTTCTGGTAAAATATTTTTTCCTCTGATGTTGGTTCCAAGAACTTTCTTCAGACAATAGACATGCATTACTGGATGAATGCGGGAATAAGGAGGAAGTTCCAATTTATAAGCAACTAACCCAATCTTCTGAAGAATCCTATATGGCCCATAGAACTTTGGAACGAGCTTATGACGCCCTTTGAGTTTCAGGGAGGATTGCTGGTAAGGCTGTAAATGAAGAAAAACCATATCACCTACTTGAAAAGTGCGCCCAAAATGGTGCTAATCCACTTTATGCTTCATTCTATTTCTTACCATGTGAAGATTGTCCCGCAAAATGCGAAGAATCAGATCGTGGTTTCGAAGGACCATGTCAACTTCCTAAACTGGTGAACTGCTAGGGACATATGGAGGAAGAACTGGTGGTGCTTGACCATAGACTGCTTCATATGGAGTCATTTTAGAGGTAGTGTGGTAAGAGGTATCGTACCACCATTCAACGAGAGGGAGCCACTTTTCCCACTAATGTTGTTGTTCATAGGTGAAGCAACAAAGATAAGTTTCCAGGCATTTATTGATAATTTCAGTCTAACCATCTTTTTTTGGGTGATATCCTAAACTCATCCTCAGTTTGGTGCCAGTGTGGTGAAATAATTCTATCCAAGAATGACTGGTGAAAGTCGCATCATGATCTGAGACAGTGGAAGAAGGGAATCCATGAAAATGAAAGATCTGTTCCAGGAAAATTTGAGTGACTGAGGAGGTTGTATAGGGATGGTTGAGAGCACAAAAATGACTATATTTGGAGAGGCAATCAAACAAAACCAAAATCACTGTCTTGCCTCCAGACTTAGGGAGCCCTTCAATGAAATCCATCGAGATATCTGTCCAAATCTATGTCGGGATGGGAAAAGGTTCAAAAAATCCCAAAAGGACTGTCGTTTCACCCTTATTGCACTGGCACGTATCACATTCAGCCACCATCTATTGAATTGTCCTTTTCATTCCATGCTAAAATAAGTTATTTCATGCCCGCTCATACATTTTGAGGAACCCAGAGTGCCCTACTGATGGAGAAGCATGGAGTTCAGAGAAGACATCTTGGTGAAGATCTGTGCTTTGGGGAAGTGCCAGACGACCCTTGTATCTCAGGGAAGAACCATCCCAAGAGTAATGTGGTACAACAAAAGGGTTGTTGGCCAAGCGTTGGATGATTTGAGATAATGACGATTCATTGACATAGCACTATTGAACAGATTGCAATCAATTTGGAATAGGCATAGAAATAGTTGAAAGAGAAACTTGGTCATCAAATGTGCGAGAAAGGGCATCTTCCACAATATTGTCCTTACCCTTCTTGTAAGTGATCTCATAGTCATAACCCATGATTTTTCTAACCCATTTCTGTTGTGCTAGGGAGGATACACATTGTTCCAGGAAATATTTCAGACTCTGGTGATTAGTCTTGATGCATAAATGATTCCCTAATAGGTATGGTCGCCACTTCTTTACTGCATGCAAAATAGCCATCATTTCCTTCTCATATGTAGAGGCAGCTAAATTCTTACCTGAAAGGGATTTGCTCGTGAACACAATGGGATGTTCATCTTGAAGGAGAACAACACCAATTCCATTGCTGCAAGCATCACTCTCAATAGTGAAGGGATTGGAAAAATTGGGCATACCTAGAACACGTTGTTAGGATAACTCATCATCCAGTTATGTACTTTGCATGCATGCACGCATTGACATGACGCCCAATCACTAGTTTGATGCCTCCAGCACCTAGTCCCTAGTCTGCCAACACCCAAGAGATTCCTTCCACTCAGCTTTATCCCTCCTAGTGCTTAGATCACCCATCATGCACCTACAACTTGAGAAAGGTGTGTTGATCTATTTGTAACTTCGGAATGTATTTCATACATGTATATTGTATTCCTATAGAGATGTTATTATTCCTCTATACGGAAGTGTCGTCATTTATATTGTAAGTGATGTAACTTATAATTGATGGGTTATTAGACCACCTTGTTGGGGTTGGCTCTGTATGAGTCATGTGGGTTAAAGGGTTATTAGACTACCCTATTGGGGGTTAGCCCTATCAACATTACGTTATGTGGTTAAGTTAAGGCCGGCCTAGTAAAGGTTATTAGGCAAGTCAAGTCAAGTATAAATAAAGTGCAGGAGGCACTCTATTTGAACACTTCACTTCTCACTCATACTCTCATTGGAGAGTGACTCAATTGTGGAGGAGGAGAAGCTGCTACTAGGAGAAGACTATCTCTTATGCTTGGGTTGTATCATTTCTCTATCTATCTCTGAGGAAGTTGTGGGGTTTTTCACCTTTATGGTTTTCCCCAGTGAAATTCTGTGTGTCTATTATCTCTTGTGTGCTTGGATTATTATGTCAATGATTGATATGCTATAGATATGATGTACATGTTGTTCTCTCAGTTAAGATCCTAGATCAGATTGAAGTAAATTTTGAAAAAATAACATGGTATCAGAGCTAGCCTAAAAGGAGGCATGGTATGGCATTTATGACACTTGTTGCACTTGCGAAGCTAGGGCTTGATATAGCAAAAACCATTCATCGTAGAACTTTATTTATAAATCCAATTTGGAAAAGGTTCAGGATCTGAAACTACTACAGGTCGAATATAAGATCCCAATGTAACTTATGTCCAAAGCACAACTTCTAATTCATTGTACTTTGTGTTTTATGATCTGTACAATCTAGGGGTTCTGCCTCTTCCAGATCTCAGTCGTAAATAGGTGACCTGAGAAAAAAGGTCACAACTTGGGATAGGAAGCTCCAAATGAAATTTAGTAAAAAGTGAAAGGTAGGGAACAGAATGTATTTTCACAATCTGAAGGTTTAGAGGCCAAAAGTGAACCAGTGACACGTGGCACTCCGTACAAGTTCGCTCTCCTATTGTATCCTATAAAAAGGTCACATTGTGACACTTGGCATAACTCTCTCTCAGAGAATCTATTTGAGGTCAGACCTATGGGGTTGGAAATATAACAGGTCCAACTACCACAAGAAAAATTTTCAGACCCTATAGATCGGAACTTTCAAAGTTACACCAGAAACAATTAGGTAGATATTTCTGTCAAAACAAAATTGAATTTTGAGCACCTTCATTCATGGCTCCGAGAATTTAGGGTTTCGGAGAATGGTGGAATTTTTGTATCGAAGACCACAGCTGGATGCTCCTCATCAAAATCAAAATTTAGAGATCAAGATCAAATTTTTTGGTTGGGCAAAAGGCCGGGCTTGATCAAACCTTAGTTCAGGACTTTGATGGGAAAAGTGAAAATATAGGGCTTCTGCAAAAATGGGAATTTTTGAAATCTGTGACCATATCTGGAAGCTCCTTGAAAACATCGAAGTTTAGAGCTTTGGATCAAACTATTTGGTTGGGTGAAGCTCCGGGAAACTCAAACCCTAATTCAGGGTCCTCCCTAGTGAATCCGGAAATCTAAAAGGCAATTTTGAGGGGTGAAAATTTGCAGTTTTCAAATTCTGAGTATACCAGCTTCACCAGCTCAGAAAGGCACATCTTTCTATGCTTTTAGAAGTTTGAAATTCAAAGTTTGAATTTTTAGGGTTTCTCTGACAAACCCTAATCCAGCTCCAGATCTAGTTTCAACAAATCAAAGTGGATTGGGTTAATCCTATAAGAGAATGGATTGGTCACCTTCATAAGTGAAGAAGTTCATGTTTCAAAGGGAGATGAGGCTAAGGCCTTACATAAGAAGATTACAAGCAATCTCGACAGGTATGACTTATCCAGGTATGTTTCGAGATATGTTCATGATTAAGTTTATGGTATGTTTGTCTTCATTAAGGTTAGTACAATCTTGATTAAATTTAGACTTGTCATATCACCTTAATAAAAGTATGAATGCAGATATTCATTGATTAGGGTTTTGGACACTTATGATTGTACTAATGCATTATTGTACTGTATGAGGTTGATGTTGTCTGCTAACATGAAAGGTACATCAAAAAAGACAAATCATGTTCTAGTTCAAGAACATATGACCATCGTGGCATGAAGACAAAGATTCATCCATTGTCATGGATTACATAGAAGCTCTATTTATGAGGTATGTATAATTTGGTTCTACAATGCTTAACGTATGAGATATGCAGGTTACTAGCACAAGTCATTGAAGAGAACAATAAGACATTGCTAGACATAACTAGCAAATATGATAACCAAGTATGTTTTTCCTATATCAGGTTAGAATCCTACTCATGTTAGGATCTTATATTGTTGTATGGTTGATAATGATTATTCATGAAGTTAGAAATGTAAGTAATCAAGATTTTATGCATATTATGTCTCTTACTTTGATTGATGATATGACTAACCAAAAAAGTCTTTTAGTCAAATAAAGAATATGCATGTGTCAAAGAAGTATTCCTTGAAACCTTGAATACAAATGTTTATTATCTGTGTTTGAAATGATCATGACTATACATGTTTAAGATTATTGTATTTTGATAGTAATGATATTATACTAATGAATGTATGTATGAGACCTCGAGGATAACACAATGATGATACTAGTAAGTATGCATAAGTGATCAAGGATGGATATAAGTTAAAGGACAGGTAAATCGAGGAAGCAAAGATCAAGAGGGAGCACACTCCAGTAGTTCCTGCAAGGAAGCAAATATTGAGAGGGAGTCCACCCTACAAACCAAACAAAGATAAGCATTTGAATTGTCATTTCTTACATATTTGTTTGTTTAAATAATATTGTTCAATGATGCATATGCTTATGTTCCTAGACTTAGGGTGTGTATTATGCATATTAGAATAATTGCATTAATGAACAGTATAGTACTAATATGCATGTGATGGGTAAGTGGCATACGGCACTGTACAACATTCCATTGCTACTTATCTAGAATGAAACCTCTTTGCTAACATGTTGGGAGTTGTGCGCACTCTTAACAATGTTCTGGTAGAGATTGGAAGGCATCTAGAAAGTTACGGGATATGGATAAATGTTGTATTGAAAGCATTGGCTAAAATAAGTGCATGGCTATATGACATATTTCTTTGTGTAAGAATTTGTTCTGAAAACTATGAGATGTTTCTAATCATGCAATTTAAATTGATTTGTAGGAAAGATCGTATAACATAACCTACAAAAGAAGGACTACAACATTTGTTCAACAACAAAGTTATCTATTGAAGATATTGAAGTTCCCTGGATTCGAGAAGAATCCCATGATTGAGGAGTACCATTCGATCATGAAGAATGATGTTTGGGATGCAGTCCCAAGACCAGATGGGAAGTCTGTGGTGACTTCCAAATGGATCTATAAGATCAAGCATGTTGCAGATGGAAGCATAGAAAAATATACGGAAAGGTTTGTAGCTCGTGGCTTCTCCCAAAAAGAAGGGATTGATTATGAAGAAGACCTTTGCTCCTGTGGCTAGATACACTTCCATTAGATCAGTACTTTCTTTGGCTGCAGTGATGAAATTGAAGGTAGACCAGATGGATGTCAAGACATCATTCTTGAATGGTGTAGTTGAAGAGTAAGTGTATGTGGAGTAGCCACTCGGGTTTGAGACACATGACCGAGAGTCACATGTGTGCAAACTGAAGAAAGCCATGTATGGTTTGAAACAGGCACCCAGGACCTGGTATCGCAGGATGGATGGCTTCCTATCCAGTTTGGGATTTACCAAGAGTAAAGCGGATTCCAAACTGTACTACAATGTTGAGGAAGGAAATCCAGTGATACTACTATTGTATGTGAATGACCTGTTTGTAACAGGCGAGGATAGTTTTTCGACACAAAGAGGAAGCTTGCTGTCAAGTTTGAGATGAAGGACTTGGGTATGATGCACTACTTTCTTGGTATCGATGTGTGGCAGAGTGTAGATGGAATCTTCCTTAGATAAGGGAAGTATGCAGTAGAGATCCTGAAGAGGTTTGGGATGATGGATTGCAAGGCCATGGCCACACGAATGGCATCAAACCTAAAGCTTCTGTGTGATGCTTCATCTGAGTTGGTTGGTGCTACAATGTATCGTCAGATGATTGGGTCCTTGATGTACCTGACGAATATGAGACCAGACATCTTGTTTGCGGTGAACACCTTGAGCCAATACTTGACAGATCCGAGACATGTTCACTTGATAGCTACAAAGCATATTCTGAGGTACCTGAAGGGTACAGTTGACTATGGCCTCAAGTATGAGGTGAATCAAAAATTTAACCTGGAGGGTTATGTTGATTTGGATTGGGTAGGTAGTGCCATTGATCGGAAGAGCACTTCAGCGTGCTGCTTCAGTGTGGGATCCGGTATGGTCTCTTGGTTTAGAAGGAAGTAGTCCTATTTGGCACTGAGTACAGCTGAAGCAGAGTATGTCGTAGCTTGTTCGGCTAGTTGTGAGGTATTATGGCTCAGGAAGCTAGTGTCTCATCTGTTTGATCTCCAGTTATGTGCTACTTGAATATAGTGTTACAACCAGAGTTGTGTGAAGTTGCCAGAGAACCTAGTGTTCCATGACAAGTCGAAGCACATTGAGATCGAGTATCACTATTAGGGACATGGTGCAGAGAGGAGCAGTGAAGCTATTGTATGTTGCGACGAACGAGCAGATAGCTGATGTGTTGACTAAGCCACTGGCCAGAGTGAAGTTTGAATACTTTAGAGGGAGACTTGGTGTACTTCATATCAATATGTCTTCCAAGGGAAAGTGATGAGTTCGGAGACACAGATTCACATGAACCATTTCGACATGGTTGAAGTTTGTCTTACCATGGTCATTGATGTAAGGGCTGGAGCCATTCCAACATGGTTGAAGTTTTTCTTACCATGGTTGTTGATGTAAGGGTTAGGCCATTTGAGCATGGTTGAGGTGTGTCTTCCCATGTCTACGATATAAGTGTTGGGACATACGAGCATGGTTGAGGTGTGTCTTCCCATGGCTGCAATATAAGTGTTGTGCCATTCGAGCATGGTTGAGGTGTATTTTCCCATGGCTGCGATATAAGTGTTGGGCCATTCGAGCATGGTTGAGGTGTGTCTTCCCATTGCTATGATATAAATGTTGTGCCATTCAAGCATGGTTGAGGTGTGTCTTCCCATGGCTACAATATAAGTACTAGTCCATTCGAGCATGGTTGAGGTGTGTCTTCCCATGGCTGCGATATAAGTGTTGTGCCATTCCTAGCATGGTTGAGGTGTGTCTTCCCATGGCTATGGATATAAGTGTGGTGCCATTCTCGCATGGTTGAGGTGTGTCTTCCCATGGTGTAGATATAAGGGTTGAGCCTTTCATGGATGGTTGAGGTGTGTCTTCCCATGCCGGTGAGTGTAAGTGTTGTGTGATGTGCATCTGGGTTGTGCTCCATGGACGATGAGGTGATATGAAGATGATGATGTAACAGTATGGTACACTGGTTTTGCAGGGGCATATGATTAGTCCTGAGATGCTCTTGTAGGTTTTGCAGAGGTAGTGTAATTAGTCCTAAGAGATCTTGCAGGTTTTGCAGAGGTAGTGTAATCCATCTTGAGCTATAACTACTTGATGGCTTGCTTGCTGAGATGACATGATCAGTATGATCATGAGTATTAGGATGATACTCCATGGTCCTGGACAGGTTGTGCAGTTGCATGTAAAATATCCTGGGAGATTCGATAGGTTGAGCAGTATGCTCGTAATCAGTCCTGGGATGCTCTTTCGAGGTTTTGGCTTAATGCACGTAATCAGTCCTGAGGATTCCACAGTATGGCTAGTGATGATGAAGACCTATAGGTGGTGGGCCTACATATAGCATGAAAAAATAGTGGCTTTGTAGAACTTCCTATGATGAGTAGATCAGAGATTGATTGAGATAGCAACAATAGTGACGATGACGATGATTCGATGACGATGATCCAGTGACGATGATCCAGAGAAGAAGACTTATGCTAGCAGATCTGTGTCGAGAAATACATTCCCAGTTAGGAGGGAGTGTTGATGTATTTGTAACTTCAGAATGTATTTAATATATGTATATTGTATTCCTATAGAGATGTTATTATTTCTCTATACGGAAGTGTCGTCATTTATATTGTAAGTGTCGTAACTTATACTTGATGGGTTATTAGACCACCTTGTTGGGGTTGGCCCTGTATGAGTCATGTGGGTTAAAGGGTTATTAGACCACCCTATTGGGGGTCGACCCTATCAGCATTATGTTATGTGGTTAAGTTAAGGCCGACCTAGTAAAGGTTATTAGGAAAGTCAATTCAAGTATAAATAGAGTGCGAGGGGCACTCTATTTGATCATTTCACTTCTCACTCATACTATCATTCGAGAGTGGCACAATTGTGGAAGAGGATAAGCTACTGCTAGAGGAAGACTATCTCTTATGCTTGGGTTGTATCATTTCTCTATCTATCTCTGAGGAAGTTGTGGGGTTTTTCACCTTTATGGTTTTCCCCAGTGAAACTCTATGTGTCTATTGTCTCTTGTGTGCTTGCATTATTATGTCCATTATTGATATGCTGTAGATATGTTGTATATGTTGCTCTCTCAGTTAAGATCCTATATCATATTGAAGTAAATTCGGAAAAACTAACAAGGCACCTTTTCTCACCTACCACTCCATTTCACTTTAGTTAGTTGAGTTCTTTCCTTGATTTGAGGCTAGACTAACTCTCAACTTATTGTATCACTCTGATGGACCTCCAGTGAGACTAGACTACCTATTCTGACTCCACTTAGCTCCTCATGCACCCTCCATTGAGCCTCCTTCATTTAGTTACTGCCTACATGTTCCAGTTACACCTACCACACTCAGTTTGAAACTTGGTTGACTGTTACTTGTGCATCGATGACTCCACTGATCTGATAATGAGACTCCTAGTTGGAGCCAAGCTATTCCATGCAGTAGATTCGAATGACCTCCTTGGTTAATTCGAATTTCTCATTCATTGTGACATGATTGTATTGTATTTTCATTATTCTAAGTTATAGAGCACTGATGCATCTCTCTTGCACAGTTTTTACTCCAATTTGTTTTACATCATTGTGATTGATTTACTTGTTCAATTCATCTATTGTGACTAATTTTACATGGTATCAGAGCCATGGTAGGGACAAGATTTCTCTTTTGCAGGTGCTCTACATGAAGGATTGAGTGAATTTTCTCAAAATACTACACAACGGCATGCAAAATCTCATGTGCATTCGTCCATGTGCATGCAAGGCTAAAATTTCTCTCTAATCCACTCCAGAAGCTTGAGTTTTCCACAAAATTGCTGGACATGAATCATTGGATCTTCAACCTTGCTTGATCTCCTATGCCGAGTGTGATGCAACTCTAAAAGGGTGGATTGTTCGACCTTATAGTTCTTGTTTTCTTGTGATTTGCAGGTTTATAACTCCTCCATTAGCACTTGTTTTCATTGAGATGGATTCTTCTTCTTCAAAGCTCCTCACTCCCTTCAATTGTTTTGAATGTAAGAATGACATGGAGATTATGTTGCGCTCAAAAGGGTACTACAGAGTCACCATGGGCCTCGAAGTTGAGCCAAATACACTCATTGAGAAATCCAAGCACTTCAACAAATTGGATGAAGCATATGGTCTTCTTTGGCTCAATATTTCCAAGGATCTTCACTTTCACCTCATTGGGTTGAATACTCCAAAGGAAGTTGTTACACCTAAAATCCTACCATCCCGAGATTCAGTGTATACATCCTTGAAGTTTCATTAGCTAAGTATTTTACCTGGAAGGGATGCCATTTCATTTATGCTGGGTTTTGAGAGGTCATTGCAGGCTGCACTCATGCAGCCTGCGACGTCGCATCTTGCTTTATTGCAGGGTGTGACAAAGTTAGTTAATGGACAAAAACAGGTGCTTCCAGCTCATTCTCGAATCGTGTTGACTTGGATCCTTATCTCTGACCTCTTGGGAGAGGTATCACTCAGCTCCTAACCTCTTGTGAGGATCCCCTATCTCTCTCCTACCATATCTCAACCTACCCTATCCATACCCTATCCACTTAGTCCTATATAAGTGAAGCTCTACCCCTCTCCAAAGGGAGGAAGTCTATAGTGTCTACATGCTAGTGAAATCTTATTGGAGAGATCTCTAACTCATCCATTGAGAGACTCATACTTCCTTGGAAAGATTTGGAAACGGGCTTGGGTGAAGAAGGGATACTACATTAAGCCTTGGTTGTAGTCTATTCTTATCTATGTACTTTCCCTATATTTACAATAATATAAACGCTTTCCACAAACATTGTTTATGTGTGATGATATTGTATAGTTTAGCTACTTAATTGTTTACTTAGATCTCTTATTGTATAGATGCTTTTTACTAATTCTCATTGTTCTATGTGTCTTGATAGTTTTTGCAGCTGAGATCTGACGACCGTGGGATGTAAGCAACATGAAGGAGAAAGGATTGTGAAGTTAAGGTAAGGCATCTAGTAGTTGATCCTTAAGTAGATCTAGGGAAGTTGTTTGTAGTCTGTTCTATTTGTTCTAGACTAACATTGAGCTAGGGAGATCCGGCTCGTGTCTGCTCGAGTTGATTGTCCGTCAAACAAATCTGGAGACCATACTGGGGACAAGAACATTGCTTTGTAGTTGTCAATTTGAATGTCGTTTTTCAATTGATTTCTTGCCAAGCCATTCTATTTTGTCATCTCCTTCTTGAGTTGATTTCACCATCAGATCTTCACTTTGAAGAGTCTGATTAGCTTCCTTTGAGTTTGTACTTGTCATTTGCAAACCTTTTTCATTCTCAATACCTAGGGAATTAGTTCATTTTTGAACTTAGATCTCACCCTGTTGCACCTGGTGAGTTTACTCAGAACGACACTGTATTGTTTTTTATCTTTGATCTTTGCCTATTAGTCTGTCATCGCAACCCTTCCATTAATATACTATGCCGTTGTTTCACTTCCTGCATTGGTGAACTTCGACGTCGCACTGTGTATAAGCATAGAGTGCATCGATCTACCATTTTTCCATACAGGAACCCTTTCTCCATTTCTATTTGAATATGGTTTGTGTGCAGACTCCCTCTGTATTGTGTGATCTAGTCAGAGATCCCATTTTTCTTTATGTGCTGAGTTATTTGGTTTTGTCTGGAGTTGTTTTGGGTTCTATCTTGGACAACTCTGATATTGGGTATTGGTGGACACTCTTGTCTCCCCCACCTACATCCACTCACCCTTGCATCCCTTCCTCTCCTCTATAGATCTGATCATTATATTGGCTCGGTTTCCATACCTCATTTGCATATATTTTGTGAGTTTTGCTTTCTTTTAGTGTTGCTTGTTACTGATTGATTTTGTGTGTTTGTGTGTATTTTCAGTCCATTGAGTGCTCATCTTTTCTTGATATTTTCTAAGTTATTAGAGTGCTACGAGTAATCTTTTCAGTTTAGCATTGATGTTTAAAAGCATTGTTGTTGTCAAATTGTTATTTTGATACATCCATTGAAATATCAAAATTTCTTTATTTCCATCATTTTTCAAGATCATTTGAAGAATTGCATATGCATTGGAATGTCTCAGTTGTAGATCTGTAATGTACCCACCTGTGGACCCAATTCGAGGAAGGGAACATTCTACAAGTCTATGGTGCTTTTCATAAAACTCGCCCAATTCATTAGATTCATACCATTAAAATATATGTGTGCAGATGGAAAACAAGAAATTATGCACAGTGGAATTAAAACATTATCCACACACATATCATATCCATACAACATATCAAAACAGTCATCCATTTAAAACATTGCAGAGGTAAATCACATAGACAAAGAAACACTTCTCTTTATGGTGAAATGGTCCCAAACAACTAGCTATGTCGCTGCAATGTTCCACCCAACCGTAGGTCTCTTCTCAGCCTGTATTATTTTAACACTCAGAGACCACCCCCGAGCTAGGCATGATTTCTAAAAGGAAAAGGGGACATTCCAACTCATTCATAGCCAATTAATCATTTCGTGTAAGCCAAGCCAGTCCACAGTTGGGTTTATCAGGCTACATCTGAACACCGGGTGCCTGCATTCAAGATCAAGCCAAAGCAATGGGTTTACCAATAGGATGTCAATGGTTTTGGGCTTTCCCCAAATCATTTCCATCCAAAAATGAATTGTGGGATGGGGAAAAACATTCACAGGGAGGAAAAACGTTTTCTCCCCTAACTCTCTTAGCATTTAACAGCAAAAATGGTCTCTATGGAACCCCAATTCAATTATCATTCTTCCCCACTGGTATACAATACAAAAACACCCTTCTCAGCTAGGAGAATGAAGGAAAACAAAACAAACATGGTTGGAAAACGCCCAGGTAGCTCCAAACTCATGAGGGAGAGCAACTGGTTGATGGATAATGACTTAGGGAGCAATTCATGGCTCTTTTCTTGCCCAAGAAGCAAAAAACGTGATTTCCCATGCAAGGTGGCTTGCCCATACTCGAATTTTCACAGCCATACCTCCCATTCCCCAAGGCATTAACTACCTCAACTAACTCTTGGGAGAAATCAATGATTGGGTACAAAATTCAACATGGGTAGTTGAGGGTTTGATGGGTTGTCTCATTGATACTTGGATTGACTTGATTGGCTCCAAGGGTTTGAATATTTCCCTCCCAATTCCTTGTAAAATCATGCTCCTGTCTCTTGTTGCATTGCATAACTAGTTGTGGGTATTTTATATTAAAATGCATATTTACAATTTCCATGGTTCACTAGCACATGGGTAGCATAATATCCAATAATTGCCTCTTCGAGGTCGAGTGTTCACTAGCAGGGCCTTGGCCTTGAGGTCCACGCTAGGAATCATACATAATATGCATACAATATTTATGTTATAGCCCAAAATATTATAAGGGTCAAACTGGGGACATTACATTCACCTCCCATTGGACTAACACCGTCCTTGGTGTTCCAATACTGAGGAATAAATACCCACTTTACACATGTCCAAAATTCACAAAATGTGGCAGGCATATCTTGCATTTCATTTTTTCACTTTGAGCTTTCAGGATCACTTCCTTTGGCTTCCACAACTTCTCCTACTAGCTTTGATCTTCTATCTCTGCAGATGGGCATTGCTCCATAGCAATCCCTTTCTTTTATTCACCTTCCAGCTGGTCTACAAGTATGCAATTCCATGGATTCCATCTTGCTTGCTATCCTGACAACTATTTGAGGAAGATTTCCAGCCAAAAAAAATAGCTTTTGGTTTGCTACCATGATCACGGTGCACAACTGGCTCTCACTTTTCTCAGTAGCAACACTTAGCTGGTAACAACTACAACCAATGGCTTTCAATGTCTCACCTGTGAGAGTCATCATGGAAATTCCTGTTAGGACAAGCAAAACACAATATTAAAATTAGTCAATTATTTTCCCATTTGACTTGGAATGTCCATGCTTTACTCATGAGACTTCCACATATTTCATGCTTTCCCATCATACACATGAACTCATTCATGTTCATCCTTTCACAGGAAAATAACTATTTCATCATTCACAATTCTTTTTCCAAGCAATTAAACACAATTTATTTTCAGCTATGACATGCACTCAACAATCCTTTGTTTTTAAGGTGCATCAGTCAAAAGGAAAGAGAAGAGTAAGAGTTTTTTCCCTCTTAGTCTTGTTCCAATCTGGAGCCACACCATCACTTGTGGTTCTATGCTACTTAACCTCGTTCACTTCAATGTGAATGCTTGACTTGCCCTTTCTTGGCTATGACACTTAGTGTCTAAGGTCTGTCCAATGCTTTTCAGTTAGGGAACCTTTCCCCATTGTTGCTTACAGAACCTTTGGCTGCTAGGACCCACACATGTCCACTAGCACCATCTTTCATTACTACTCATATTGAGCTCTATTTAGGGAGGTCACATGTCCACATGCATCCTCCAGATGCTTTCATAGTCCTTACTTCCAGCAATACCTACACTCAAACATTGAATCGATTCACATGTTTTGTGTATTTTCATAGGGTTTATCTCTAGACAAGAGTTTAAAAAATCATAATCAAATCATATACACACGTATATTCATAAGCAAGAGTTGCAAGATAACCAAATACTTATCTATATTGGGTGTCTTCACTTTATTCCACAGGATCCTTTCTTGGCTTTACAAGCTTTGGATTTCCCATGGGTACAATAACGAAGGTTGGGCTAACACACAGGCTACTCCACAATCATTTGAATGTTAATGCCAGGCTAGTACACCGACTGGGTTTTATCAATTAATTAAGGAATGTTTGGCCAGCATGCTGGCTACTCCACAACATCAAGTGGTTAATGTTCCCACCAACTACTCTCTGAACTTATCGAGCATCAACCACTCTCTGGATTTACCAAGAATTTTATAGTGCACAACCAGTTACTCTCTGGTTTTACCAAGTATTTCACAATGCACAACTAGTTACTCTCTGGCCTACCAAGTGTTTGTGGCTCTTTCAGGGTCCTTACTTCCTGCAATGGCCAAGGTTTCCAACAAAGAAACAATAGTGTACTAGCTTGGTTGTCATAAGACTTATACCTAAAATATTCATTATTCCAAACAAGAAATAAATGAAAATGAATACTTATGTATTGTGCATTTTCCTCGCTACTCCACAGGTTTCCTTCTCTGCTTTACAAGCCTTGGATCACCTGCGGGGTGGATGCTTGGCCAACACACATGCTGCTCCACAACATCATGCCAAGCCAGTTCACCGAGTAGGTTTATCAGGCATCCCAAAAATCAATATTCTAAGCCAGTACACCGACTGGGTTTATCAAGCATTTCAAAAATCAGTATGCTAAGCCAGTACGCCGACTGGGTTTATCAAGCATTCAACAACCATTTCCGAGCCAGTTCTCCGACTGGGTTTGTTAGGAAATGACACCCTTCACCAATACCTCCACAACATGCAAATAACCAATGTGAATCTAGTACATCGATTGGGTTTTCCAGGAATCCAATTTAACAACATGCCAAGCCAGTATATCAATTGGGTTTGTTAGGAATCCAACAACCCTTCACCACAACATCCAAATAACCAATGCCAAGCTAGTACACCGACTTGGTTTATCAGGAATGTAACAACATAATATGATTATGTGGCTCCTTCTCTTATGCAAACGAGTGGTCCCCTCCAGGAACTCCATAGGTGGCTCACTAGACTGCAGGCTAGCATGGCCCCACAATACCCACTCACACTACATAAGGATGATACATGTTTTCTGCAACACAGCTCCTTGGGCCTATCCATCTCTTATAGTATCCTTTAGTGTGAGTGTAGAAAGGTTACCACTACCCAATACAGTCCTCTTGAGCACCCTTTCTTCACTTTTCCTCTTAACGTGCAACACCAAATTGCATGTATGTAAGCTGATAACACAAGAAGGATAAGCAGGCTCATCAGTATTGCTGCTCTAAAATTGTAATCATATTTCATAACATTCACTATCAAGTATTGAAACACCAGGAATTCGTCCATTCCTTTAGGGTGTAGTCAATATTGAAAACCCTATCATAACCCATCACCCTAAAGGTATGCATCCCTATCTGATGTGAGCCATGTAGGCCTTAGTCACTCTCAAGCAGTCTGGAACAATAATGAAATAATAAAACATGCTCTGCATATTAAATCTAATAACCAGATGGTTATATTCTTAGTTAGGGTTAAAAAATAGTCATTTGTTTCACAAATGTATCTTTTCTTCATTTGCGAAGAATGGGGGCTCCCTTCTCTAAGTCAACAGTCCTTCGGTTTTCCACCCCAATCTTTTCACGTTCCATAACCCGCACATGCCTTCTTGACATACTTTTTACTGTCGCACTCACATGGTTTACCAACATGTAGTGCAATTGAGACATTGTCACATTTACATTGGCGTTTCACCCGAAACCCATTTCCAAAGCATGGGACCCTTCCCATCTAGTTTGGCTTCTGCAGGCCATCACACATGGTCTTCAGAAATTGATTTGCTTAGCAATGAGGCCCTCCTCGTATTGTTTGGCTCTTGTAAGTGGTATCACTCTATCCATTATGGTTTCACCCTTGCTACCATACATGAACATCCACCTACAGCCTGCCCTCCTGACACAATTTTATATAACCCAAACTGTGATTAGCAATTATAAGCAAATTCTCAAATCACAACTTTACAAATCTGTTTTCCTACAGAAATTATATTTGCAACCAAGAGATTATTCTCATAAACTTAAATCAGACAATTTTCAGATTTGTTTCATGCATAAGTTACAACCATGAGAACCCTCTCATAACCTTTGGCTTGTACACCTGGTAGATCCCGGTCTTTACTATGGACTTATCCTCATTGCCATACGCAAGACTTTTCTACCTAAAAACTAAAACTTCAATCAGCCAAACACGTTATGAGTATCTATGCATATAATCTTTTCATGCTACAATAGTCACTCAAGTGATCTCAGAATTACAACGCTCAATAATTCAAACACTTTCAGCTGTTAACATTTGAAATGTAATGAAATATATATTTATACAAATATATTTGTATGCATCCATATCATAATAAAATTGCAAGACACAGTCACGTCATTTATGCAATTTAAACGAAACTTTAGGTACTCATTACTTTGTATCCATACAAATCTGTCCTTCCAATAGAGTGCTCTGGTAGCCCATCACATGTCTACATTTTGTTGTTTCAGCAACATCCCCCCCAAAAATTTTGTACATATTGGGGGCCCCTCCTTTAAACTTTTTTAGAAAGGCTGCCTTAAGGGCCATTCCTAGCTTTTATCTTTGTTTTTCAACAGAAAATCTTGCCATCAACCACTCCAAATCTGCCAGAAAATCTTGTTTCTCAACATAAAATTTTTCATGAAGTCTTCCTCGAAATAGCGAACGATTTGATAAAGCCTCGCAGTGGCGGAAGCCTTTTGTTTAAACATCTCGGGAAGGACTTAGAAACTTTCTGAAAAAGTCGCGGAACTTAATAAGGAAGCTCTGCGGAATCATTCAGCTTTTGCTCCTGAAACAGCAGAAGCCATTCGCATAAACTTTCTGAAAAAGACTTAGCAACTTTCGTCTGAAAGCCGCGGAAGCAATTGGACAATTCTTTCCGAAACGACAGAGCTATTCGTCAAAACCTTCCGTAGCTACGGAGGGATTCGGGTTTTCCTCCCGAAATGGCGGAAACCATTCGTCTAAGCTTTCCGAAAAGGGACTTAGAAAACTTTTTTCGATTTTTTTGGAGCGCCCCACGAAACAATTCAAATTTTCCTCCCGAAACAGTGGGAACCGATCGTCTAAAATTCTCGAAAAGATTTGGAAGTTCTTGTTAAAAATTGCGGAAGCTTCTGACGAATTCCTTCCGAAACGGCGAAAGAATTCAAGAAAGCCGCCCGAAACATGCGGATGAAATTCGCCAACCTTCCCCGAATCTGCCAAGTAACTTAGTTTTTTCGAAAATCTTTAAGTCCTGAAGTTGCGGAAGCATTGGTGATATTCTTCCCGAGCCTTCGCGTTACCTTCCCGCAACCCCAGCGAGAAAAGTTGCGGAACCATTCAGGTTTTCTTTCTGCGATGGCGGAAGTCTGTTGCGGAAACCATTCGCGAAACCCACCCGAAACCCCATGGAGTCTTAGAATTTTTTACGAACGTCTTCACTTTATCTCACCGAAACAGCGGAGCCATTCGCCGATTCCTTCCAAAACGGCGGAAGCGAATCGCGAGAGCTTTCCGCAAAGTCAGAAACGAGTGCGGCCAAAAGTTAGAAATTTTCTCGAATCCGCAAGGGCCTCTTGCAGAAGCATTGGCGGAAGTCTTCCGAAACTACGGAAGCCACTTGCGAAAGCTTTCCGCAGTTTAATAAGCTTTCACGTTTTCACCTCGAAGAGGCCGCCAAAATACTTAATCGTCCACATTCCATTTTGCGGAAGCAATTCACCAACCTCTCCCGAAACGGTGAAGGAGTTCAGCGTAACCTTCTGCAACGACGGGTGGCGGTCGCGCGCGTATCAAGATCACTTGACGTGACCGCGACGTACAACGTATTTAAGCCATGTTTTAAATGCGCCAACAACCAAATTAAACTCGCACATGCCCGGACTCTTTAAATAAATGACGGGGGTACGAGCCAACACATTGTTATTTATCGATTGGCAAACCACTGTTGGACGTCGCGCGACCGCTCCATCTCATCTTACTCGTCCACCATTCACGGCCACCTCATCCAACCATCTTCACAGTGCCAGGTAGTGTGTTCTAACCATTATTTTTGTCTCTTCCACGCGTCAGTTTACCGTTGGGATTGTTCTGTTTAGAAGACGATAGGCATTGGGTGGATTTTGACGGGCAAAAGGCCCGTCATGGGCTATTTTTCCCATCAAATACGGCTTAATTTTCATTTTTTCCGTCATACAAAACATAGAAATCTTAAAGTGTTAGACCATTAGTCTGCAAGCCGCATATGTCGTTGCTCTTCACGTTCGAAGTCACCAAACCCCGTGAATGTTCAAACTGCACCAGCCGAAACCCTAAACTATAACCACCCGGGTTTTTCATCACCCACATTCCTGGTGTCGTCAACCCCTGTCCAAGTTTCAAAACCTACCGTAGAACGCCTCGCCAAGGTACCGTTAGATAACCATACCGGTCGAAGCTTCCGTCGGCTTGTAAATATGAAAATGCCTCCTTATTTCGTTGCAGAGTCATTTCAACCCCATACTTCCCCGCCATTAGCCATTTGAACCGCAACCATGGCGAGAGATACCATCCCTCTTAGATGCTGGGCCAAAAGCAGATTGCTTCCGCAACACGCTTATCCACGCAGGATCATTTCCAAACCCGCCCCTTTAAAAGAATTAGAATGTTTAAATCTAGATTGGAGTGGTGTAAATGCTTCCTAAAATGCAGCTTCACATTTTGGTTTTATCTCATTCACATATTAAAACGATGATGATCTCTGTTAAAATATCATAGTATGTTGCTCAATTTCATAATGACTTGTATGTGGGTGCCATCAAGGATAAGTCAAAATGCCAAAAGGTGGTAAGAAGAAGGCTAAGATGATTGAGAAAAAGCCTGCACCACTTAAAACTGAGACCTCACTCCAGGATACTAGGTGCACCACCGGTGTTCCTCCAGAAATCCACTGGGGTGAAATTTAAAAGATGATCTGAGACTAGGATGTCTCGGACATGTTGTTAGAAGAGGGGCATATTAATCTAAATATAAAAGCTTCAGGAATAACCAGAGCTGCTACCCGCCCTGAACTATTCCCCTGTGCTGAAGTAATCGTATGGATACTCCAACATGCCGACACGGAAGGAAGATTGATAAATGATAGCGGGAAAGTAGCCATTGCCTCATTCCACCTAATATACATTGCCGCAGCCTATAAGTTTCCCTGCTCCCAACAAGCTCTGACTGATGAATGGTTGGGAAAAATGAATAACGTTGAGATGGCCAAAAAGCTACTAGTAGCAGGCAAGCATTTGAGAAAGAAAGGAAATGACGAATACGACGTCCAGAATCTGAGACCTCCTTTCAGATTGATCGCCTTGATGTTGTGTAGAATCTTCGGCATGCCCAATGGCACCGTGTATAAGATTCAGTGGGTCCCTATTATCCACTTCGTGGCGTTTAAAGGAACTGTGTTTGACTGGGCCACTCTCCTGTCAGATAGTTTGGCCTCAATGATAGTTGTTGCAAGAGAAGGACTAGCCTTGAAAAAGGCAGAATTTTTCATGTCCTCAAATCTGATCGATTGTGTTTTGGCCAAGGTGGACTTCCCCAAATTGGGCTGCACATGGGATAAGGCCATCACCCTGGTTTATACCGCTTTCAAGATGATGTGGGCCCAGAATTACAAACCTAGCTACAAACTCATCTGTGAGGGGTTCATCATGCCCCTATATGAGAAGTTATTCAAGGAGGAGCCCAACTGCCTGTCAGAGAACGCTGTGGAAGTCCTTGAGAATTACGGGGATTTTTACTTTTCAGAGCAAGGCACCTACCTCAGAATGTTTGGAGGGACTAAAGCTCCATACATCTTGCCGCAGTATGCCACAGATTATGTGGTCCTTAAGGAAGCAGTAAGACAAATCTTCGTGGATGGAATTGGAGCAATGCTCCACAAACAACATAAGGCTTCCTTTCCCCCTCTACCTTTCTGCATAGGTGCTTACAAGTTCTCGGGGGTTGCCTCAGCCGAAGAGTTTGTTCAGGAGCTGAAAGCCTTCCACTTCGGTGAGTTGATCTTCCACAGGAATGACAGGAAGGGAAAAGTGGTCGAGCACTGTAGGGAAATCTATGCTCATTTTGAGTACTCTCACTATCCTGATGCCGAGGAAGAGGTATTCAGGGGCATCAGCAACATGGTTGAGCTGCGAACCTTTTGCCAAGGCAGTGGAGCAAGTTCTATCTCCACCAAGATCCAGAAGACCGGCCAGCAAAAGGAGAAAGAAGCTGATGATGCCCGCTCTCAAGAAGAGCTCAGATTAAGAGAGGAAGCCAGGTTGCTCCAGGAGGCTGAGGAAGCTAGGTTACTGTAGGAAGCTGAAGTGGCAAGAATGCATCAAGAAGCTGAAAGTGAGATGCTGCAGAAAGAAGCAGAGGAATCCCAACAGCAGAAGGAGGCTGAAGATGAAAAGCGACAGAAAGGAGCAGAAGGTCAACCATAAGTTGAAGGAGGGGAAGGAGGACAAGAAGCTGAACGGAAAGCAGAAAAAGAGCTGAAAGTAGGGGAAGATTCCCAAGCAAGTGGGTTCGGTTTCCAAGACATGGAAGTAGACGCATCTCAAGCAGGTGGCTCTGGTACCCAAAATGTGGGAGTAGATCCAGCTCAGGAAGTCCAGACCCCACCTGCTGAAGAATAAATAGACATTATGGACCTCCCAATTGTCCCGTACACTCCATCGGGAAAACATACAGTGTCCAGGTGGAATGAGTTTGTCTATGACAATAAAAGGAAAGCAATGGTCCTCAAATTAGAAGAGAGGATCAAGAGTCCCTTCCACGAGGACATCATTACCCACCGGGAGGTCAATGTAATGCGGAATACAGATAAAGATCCCTTTGCTATGGCATCTGCAGTTGTAGAAACATCAAAAGCATCACTGGACAATGTAGGTGTTATAGTCAGAGAAAATGAATTGACAAAAAAGAGAGCTCGTACACTACAACAGACTGTGGCTAATGAGAAAGCCTACAGGGATGTTGTGGTGAACAAGTATAAGTGCCTGTACGCCGAACATAAAGAGTTGTCAGACAAATATAACCGGTTAGAGGAAGAGAAGGAGCAGCTATCAGTCCTAATGATGATTGAAGAAGCAGAAAAGAATGATGCAGTAGCTAGAGTGTCCCAGCTTGAAACAGTCAAGCTAGCATTAATTGAGCAATTGGAGCAAGCTGAGAACAGAACGATGGACATGTCTCCCTTCCATGAGCTGTCCTGCAGCATCCTGAATCAAGTGCATGACACTCAGGAGCTAATCACTAATGAGGTTTGCAAGCTCAAGGCCATGGTGGTCTGGTTAAAAGAAGTTAATGCGGAGGCCCATAGGCTCAAAGCTAAGCATACCCATGTCAAGGCAAATATCATGAGCCAGATAAAATGGCGAGAAGGAAAGGGGGATTTCCCCGCACATCTCCCATTCAAATCCATGGAGGGTTTTAATGAAGATGTGGCCCTTTTGGACTTCTGCAGAAACTGTGGTAGTAAGCTGATAGCCAGTGTGCAAGGAACAAGGGATAGGACCAGTGGTCTGTATCAAAGAATCCAGGAAGTGCATGATAGGTGCAAATTGAATTTCCCACAATCCCTCGATGACTTCCCAGATTCAGAACAACGCTTGGTTGAGCTAAAGGAAGAGCTGGGCAGCCAAACCGAATACGTGAAGAAAATTGATGTCCTAGCAATTGATGACTTACAACATTATATTGGAATGTCATCAGTCCACAGCCATTTGCTTAAAGAAGTGCATCAAGCTGCAGTAACAGAGGTTCAAAGCATTGGAGCAGAGCTCGGGAAGAATGTGACTTCTCAGAAAATCTTGTTCCCTGCTGCAGCAAACATAGTCATAAGGGACACGGGTTTATGGTATAGTTACATAGCAGAGGAGGAGAAGAAAGTAGTAGCAGTAGCAGGAGCAACAGCAAATCCAGAATCTTCTCTCCCAACATCCATTCCAGCAACAACAGTGGGCTCGATTCCCTCTTCCCCATCAGTGGCAGAAATTTCAGCCAGCTCAATTCCTTCTTCCCAAGTAGAAGGGACATCGGTATATGGTATAGTTACATAGCGGAGTAGGAGAAAATCTTATTCCCTGCTGCAGCAAACATAGTCATAAGGGACATCGGTATATGGTATAGTTACATAGCGGAGTAGGAGAAGAAAGCAGCAGCAGTAGAAGGAGCAACAACAAATCCAGAATCTTCTCTCCCAACAGCCATTCCAGCAACAACAGTGGGCTCGATTCCCTCTTCCCCATCAGTGGCATAAATTTCAGCCAGCTCAATCCCTTCTTCCCAAGTAGAAGCAGCAGCAACAATGGGTTCGAGTGCCTCTCCTAAGGAAACATCAGCAGCATCAGTTGACTTGGGCGATCCTCTCCCAGCTGAAGCTCACGCACAAGAATGACAGCACTGATATTAGAACATTATTTCTGCTATGTTGTATTTTTTTTTTAAAACTCTCAAATGTATAAAGCGTGAGCTATGGGATAGTTGTCAATTCTCTTTTGTTAAATATTTTGTAAAAGAAGTAGTCACATTTTGGTCTGTTATAGGAGAGAATTTTCTGTAGATGACAAGTGGAAGAGGCCAGGTGGCAGCCCAAAGGGAAAATTTGTAATTATAAATAGAAGTTAGGAAGGATTAGAGAAGACTTTTGGAAGGGAATGAATTTTTGAGACATGTACGAGCTATCTTGTATTGGTTCTATGAAAACAAAATTTTCTAATAAAAGCCTGGAGATGGATGTTTTGCATGGGTATGATGGATGGATGTATATTGGACTATTCCAGTGAATTCCATACTGTAATGTGAGATCTTTCCTGCTGTTTAATTACTTCTGGGCAATTAATGATTTCACTTCTTTCTGTGCAATCAATTTCTCTTTTCATGAGTAATGAATGTGCTTCATATCAAATTAGAAGCTATCTTCTGATATCTCTCATTTTGCTGTAGCCTTACCTGTAAGAATTAATGGCTATCTGTTCTTTCTTTATGATATCTGTTACAGCTCATTGCTCATGCTTTAATTTGGCTCCTTGCAGGGACAATTAGATTTATTTCATGTGTTGTTAGATTTAGATCTGTTCCTTCAGTGTGCATCTAGATTAAATCATTTTGCTTCTCTGTTTCATGAGCAATAAATGTGTTTTATGTTAAATTAGAAGCTATCTTCTAAGATCTTTTATCTTTCTGTAGCTTTACCTGTAAGAATTGATGGCTATCTGTTCTTTCTTTATGATATCTATTACAGCTCATTGCTCATCCTTTAAATGTGCTCCTTGCAAGGATAGGTAGATTTACTTCTGTTTTAGACTTAGATCTATTTTAGTTTTGCATTTAGATCAGATATAAATTAGGCACTTGCATCTCATTAAAAAGACATAAAATCCAAAAGAAAGGTGGATCGGGCCGTAACCGGTATAATCGGAATTAAACTCCAAACCCACGGTTTCCAGAACCGCTAACCAGACGGATTCCCTATACCAAACGGTAGATAATCTAATTGGGATCATCTATCGGGAAGAATCCCTTTCTGATTGATGCTACGATATCCGAGGCATCAACAGTTTTTGGCGCTAGAAGGAGGGCCGAAAGTGCATGGCTGATAGAGGAAAATCTCCCACTGCCATAGATAACACTGAAAACCCGCCTAAAGAAAGCATTTCAAACAGCCAAGATCTTGAATTATCAAATCAAGAATGCCTCATTTCTGATCCTGAGCCTTAAGAAGCTTTATACGGTGTCCCTTTTATAGAAATAGAGGATTTTAGAAGGCATACAAGATCCTACGTTAGGCAGTTAGGTGGTTTAAATGCTGTAAATTTTCTCCCTAAGAAAACTACCCCTAGAAAAGAGCCACAATATACCCGAGATTCGATTCTTGTTCAACGTTTTGAAGAACTTGTGAATTTGACTTTGGAAGAAATTTCAGACACTCTTAACAAGGCAGATCCTGAAAACTCAGACAAAATTTCAGACCAAGAAAACCTTGAAGAACTTATTACTCCAAAGAGTACTCCCCAGAATTCACCATACAATTCTCTGCTAGGGTCTCCACATCCAAACATGGCTGTGCCTGCTTGGAGAGCAAGGGGAGCGTTGAACCTAGCTGGACCATTCCATAATCTTCCAAAAAACCCAGAAAAGGTCTTGCCTAAGTTCGATCCAGGGAAAGCCATTTCGGCGGAAGACCATCTCAAGAGTTTTTACTTAGCTTTGAACCTTTTGAACATACAACATGAAGACATAGTCTGCAGGTTGTTTCCATATACATTCGAGCCAAAAGTATCATCCTGGTACTTTAGCCTACAACCCAGCTCAATCTCTAGTTGGGATGAATTCGAAAATTGTTTCTTAAAGAAATACGAAAACCAAAAGACTGTGACAACACTTATGAAAGAACTCTTATCCATGAGAATGGAAAAGAAAGAAAAGGTTCAAGATTTCAATCAAAGATTCACAACGCTGTTAAATAATTTCAGTGAAGCTAATAAACCAGCGGAGGAATCTCTGATTGAATACTACACTACCACTCTTGAAGGACCCATCGCAATGTTCGTAAAAAGATCCAAGAAAAATACCCTGATAGAGAACTTTGAGGAAGCTAGAAAGGTAGAAGAAGAAGCTGATAGCATTTATAAACATGCCTTAGATGTAGAACCAAAACCAGCAGCTAGCAAAACGCCTTTGCTGCTCACTAGAGGTAAAGAAGAGCCATCTACAGACATGGAAAATGTAGTCAAGATGATGCAGAAATTATCTAATAAAATCGTAGATCTCGAGAAAGACAAGGCTGCTAGCACATCTAGGAAACCTTTCAAGCCATTTTATAAAAGAAGGGAAGATGGTGATCAAACTCATCCACCAATGAATACTTCTCCAGTCTTAAACTTGAACGAAATCGGGATGGAAAATTTCTGCACTTTTCATCAAGAACCACATTCGGAAAAGAGCTGCCCGCAATCGATTAATTCCATGAGCTTAGCCATGAACCAAATGTTAGATTCACAGATCCAAGACCAAGATGATTCTCCAGAGGAATCGAGCCTTGACTTGGAGGAACCAACCCCGGACACTACTATGGTGCTATGGGATTGGGTACCTATGACTGAATCAGCAGAAGAAGATCCCATAGAAAGCTCTCCCTCTACTGTAAACGTTGCTACTCGCAGAAAAGGCCCAATTGCCGATCTTGTGCCAAGCGCAGCTCCTCATAAGCCTAAAGTTTCAAAAGAACCACCTAGGAGACACATAACAATTATCCCGCCACAGCCAAAAGTCAGCCAAACAGCGACCAAGCAGCCAAGCGCTGACACCATAGTTCAGCTACCTAAGGTCACAACAAGTAAAACAGATCAGCCAACTCGAGTTGGGAACGAATCTGACATAGGATACGATATTATTGAAGATATCAAGAAAGTCAAAGCGAATGTGTCAATATTTGACATGTGCAGCTTACCCCATCAACGAGACAAACTGTTGCATGTTCTACAACCCCAGATCAGCGCTCCATTAACGGATTCTCAAATCAATCCCGAAATTAATGAGGCCAGCATCGGTGGGAAATCTAAATCTCAAACATTGTCGTTCCTATTGACTTTTGAAATTTTTAATCACAATGTCCACAACTATTTGGTAGATTCTGGAGCATCCTCAAACGTTATGCCACTGTCAATTTGTAAAAAGATTAACGGGCAGCCTGTTCCATCTCCAGCTCAAATTATCAAATTAGATAGGATTGCTGTCAAAGTAATTGGGGAGATGAAAGACGTTCTCATTAGATTATCAGTTGATCCTAGAGTCTGTCAATTCATTGACATAATGGTGGTCGATATGCCTGAAGCCTATGGGCTGATTTTAACTAGGGATTGGTCTACCAAGATGAGTGGCTACTTTGCTACTGATTGGTCCCACCTATGGCTGCCTTATCAGAACATGCAGAATCAGATTAAAGTTCTTAGGGAACCTCATATGAAGCAAAATGTAACTCAGTTAGAAGGAAAAAATGAGGCCGTAGCCTTCTCATCCTCGGTTCTGGGGAATTATTTCTTAGAAATGGATCCGGGTAATTATCAGTCTGAAGCCATTAGCCATGAATCAAATAAACAGTACGGTCTCCTTCATTTCTCTCGGACTGATGATGTTGATTGTAACATAGTCAATTTAGTTACTGACATAGATCACAAAGAAACTAACTTAGTTGAATCTAAAGATACCTTTTGGACATTATACTTTGATGGTTCTAAAACTCTGGAAGGATCCGGAGCCCGTTGTGTTCTAATGGATCCAAAAAGAAACAAGTATTTTTTGTCTTGTAGATTAGAACTCGATTGTACTAATAACACCGCTGAATATGAAGCTTTGGTACATGGATTAAAGAAGGCCATTGGCTTAAATGTTAAGTACCTGAAGGTCTTTGGTGACTCCGAGATAGTTGTAAGACAGGTAAGGGACACCATTCATTGTCTCTCACCTCACTTGAAGGGTTATCAGGCTGAGGTATGGGATTTAATTATGCATTTTGACGCTTTCAATATAAAATCAATTCCTATATTGCAAAATTCTGCTGCTGATTTGTTAGCAACATCTGCTTCTAGATTGGTGCCATCAAATAATAAATGCTCGATTGAATTGATTTTCAGGCCTTTTGTTCCCGATAACATCACAAACTTCAGAGTCTTCAACGATGATGAACAAATTATCAGCTTTCTAACAAACGAAGATAGCTTCAAAGGAGCTGCGATAGATGAAGAAGAGCATGATGCTGATTTGAAGAAGAAGGATGAGGAGAAAGGAAATTTCATTCCCAAAGGGGTAAGGTCCCTCGAAATGTTGTTCGATCTTCAAAATAAGTTCAAAAGGCCAGCTAATACCAAAACTAACAGCTCATCAATGCAACATGAGTTAGTTAATTTGGGTATCGAGGCAGAACCAAAATTTGTCAACCTTGGCAAATGTTGTTCACCAGGAGAAAGAGACAGGTTCATCAAATTGTTTAAACAATACAAGGATGTTTTCGCATGGACCTATGAAGATATGAAGACGTATGACGTCCGCATTATTCAGCATGTTATACCAATGAAAGTGGGTGTCAATCCATTTCAGCAGCAGTTAAGAAGAATGCATCCCACTCTAGAACCGCTGATCCAAAAGGAATTAAAGAAGCTCCTGGACGCTAAGATAATCTTTAAGGTCCGGCATTCTGAATGGGTTGAAAACCTAGTTCCCATAAGAAAGAAGTCGCGAGAGATAAGGCTATGTGTAGATTTCAGAAATTTAAACAGAGCTTCGGATAAAGACAACTACCCCGTCCCTTCAATGGAACAAATCCTTCAAATGGTGTCAGGATCTGAATTGTTTTCTCTCCTAGATGGTTTCTCTGGCTACAATCAAGTTTTAGTAGCCGAAGAATATCGTCTTAAGACTACTTTCCGAACTAAGTGGGGAAATTTCGCATACAGAAGGATGCCATTTGGTCTGATAAACACAGGAGCTACATTCCAAAGGGCGATGGATATTGCCTTCTGAGAATTGGGTGGACAATGCGTGGTTGTATACTTAGATGATGTTACAGTCTTTTCAAAGAAAAGGGAAGATCTTGCTATTCATATAAAGCATATTTTTGATCGCTATCGGAAATATGGTATTTCCTTGAATCCCAAGAAGAGCGTATTTGCTGTTCCCGAAGGTAAGCTCTTGGGTCATATCATCTCCAAAGGGGGAGTGTCAATAGATCAAGAAAGAGTCCAAGCTATTAATAAGATTCCAATGCCTTACAACAAGAAATTTATGCAGTCTTTTATGGGCACCATCAATTTCGTCTGCAGATTTGTTCCGGATTTCGCACAAATTGTTAAGCCATTGCAACAGATGGTTAAACAAAGCATGCAATTCAAGTGGACAGATCTGGAGAAGGACGCATTTAGAGATATAAAGGCAGCCATAGCTAAGGCTCCTTCCTTGAGGAGCCCATATTTTGATAAGGATTTCATCTTGTATACCTTCGCTTCTGATGACTCTCTCGCAGCTGTACTCACACAAAAGGTGGAGCAAGGAGATGAGTACCCAATTTCATTTATGAGAACTGGTCTGCAAGGGGATGAGCTGAATTATCCTGTGGTTGACAAGAATGCAAATGCGGTCTTCAAAGCAGTCAAGCAGTTTAGGCCATATATTCTGAAGAACAGAACGAAAGTTATAGTTCCTCACCCGGCTGTTAGGTCCCTTTTTGTTCAAGAGGAACTAGGAGAAAGGAGGGGGAACTGGGTCACAGCTCTTCAAGAATATGATTTAGAATTTAAACCAGCCACGATCATCAAAGGACAAGGCCTATGCAAGTTACTTGCAGGAAACTCGACTGATGAAGAACAACATTGGAAGAATGAAGCTGAGTTAAATTCGGTTGAAGTGTGTCATATCTTCACAACTCCACAGTCCTAGTATAGGGATCTGGTGCACTATTTACAGCAGGGATATCTACCTGAGCACTGGAACTCTAAGAAAAGATGGGCACTCCGCTTGAAGTCAGCACCTTATCAAATCATTGATGGGATACTTTTCAGGAAGAATTATGATGGAGTTTTCCTTAAATGTTTGGAGAAGGAAGATGCAAACAAAGTTGTCAAAGAATTGCATGATTGCCCCGCAGGTGGACATTATTCAGGAGAGACGACAACACACAAGATACTGAGAGCTGGTTATTATTGGAGCACTCTATTCCGAGATGCCCATACGTATGCACGAAACTGTGATGTATGTCAAAGAAGTGTTGGGAAGTTACCTAAGGCAGCAGGACCATTGCAGCCGGTTATCATCTCCGAGCCTTTTAAGTAGTGGGGTATAGATTTTATCGGAGAGATAAATCCAAATTCTTTGTTGCAACATCGATACATCCTGACGGCTACCGACTACTTCACTAGGTGGACGTAGGCTATCCCGTTATGCAAGTTCAATGAAGACGCGGTCATCAGCTTCTTGAAATAGAACATCATAACCAGGTTTGGGGTTCCAATTTCCCTTGTTTTTGATAATGCTACTTATTTTTCATCTTGCAAGATAAATGAATTTGTTTATGAATGGGGAATTAAGTTGCATTATTCAGCCAATTATTATCCTCAGGGGAACGGATTAGCTGAATCCTCAAATAAGAATCTGATTCGAATTCTTAAGAAGACTGTGATAGAAAACCAGAGAAGTTGGCATGTAGCTCTCCCAAATGCCTTATGGGCAGATAGGGTGACCCCAAAGAATGCTTTAGGTGTTTCCCCTTTCACTCTTGTCTATGGCAAGGAAGCCATCCTTCCTCCAAACATCTTACTCCCATCCTTACAGTTATCCCAAGCCTCTCGGGGTTCTAGTAGCCAAGCCTTACAAGCCAGGATCAACACCCTGCTTCAACTTGAAGAAGCCCGACAGAAAGCTAAAGACCGATTCCATCAACATCAAGACATAGTTAAGAGATGGTTCGATAAAAGGAAGTCCGGTAAGAGAAGCTTTGAAATTAGGAACTTAGTCCTAAAATGGGACCATAATCACGAAGGCAAAGGAATGCATATGAAATTTCAACATCTATGGGTAGGCCCGTACCAAATTTCGGCAAAATTAGGCCCATCCACTTACAAATTGACAAATCTCGAGGGAGAAGAAGTAACCCTTCCTCTCAATGGCCTCGCTCTGAAACAATACTTTGCATAGTCTCGTTGAGACTTCCTGTACATAAATAAAGTTTTCTTTTATTGTTGCCTTAGCCTTTAGTTGCTTTATTTTTTGGCCATTTTTGTCTCTTTTAGTGTCATTTGAACCTTTGCAACAAGTTTTGTGAAGGCCCTTTTGGTTGAGTTTCCCATTGAGGATAAGTCTCTCAAAGAAAACTTGCGACCCATGAGTCCAGAACTATGCTCGAATAAATCCTGTCTGTTGTGCTCTCGCTGAAATGTTCAGAAGGAAGGAAGCCTACTCTGCTGGTCACACTAATCCTGTTTAACAGCAGAGACCTATGACCATCTTCACTACTATCGTTGGGCTCCACCCACTCTCACACTTTAAAGGCATCTCAAGAAGGTTATTCAAGTTGGACCCATGGAAAGTAGCACACCTCGAGCGCATAGGGTATTGAAGTGACTCCATGCTGCAAATCTAACAACCAAAATGGCTTATACTCAAAAGTCTATTTTCCAGAGATTCTCGCCTCAATTAAAGCATGGCTGAGACAAAAGCAAAAGACATGTAAAATCAAGAAGGTTGTCCAAAAGGCTCAGCCAAAAATGGGCTCCTCTCTGTCCATGAGGCGTGATCAAGTCAATAAAATTTCTAACTCACACAAAAGGAAATTATGGATTGAGGAGCGTAAATCAAAGATCATGTCCAAAGAAAATATCTCTGGAAGGCTCAAACAGCTAAGCTGTCCAAAGAACAAACATCCAAAAGGAAGCAAGCAGCATGGGAATGAGGAACAAGAGCAATAATGTCCATGAGAAAGTGTTGCAAATCCTGTGGAGTCCGGCAGTAGTAACCATCTGAAGGATGACCCTCCTAAAACGAATCTCATATGTTGGCCCTTTGAGAGTGGTGAAGATGTCTCGGTCGAAGCTCCCCTTCCCCCAATGGCTAGCAGGTAAAGTGCCTTCTTCCCCTCACATGAATTTAAAATGCTCAGCTGAGTAGTGCACCTAAGATGGATGTCTTTGATTAGGTTTCGTACCATGAAGAGGAATTTTCAGAGATCTGTGTTCGCCAGCGACTTGCCAGTGTTGTTGCGGCAACATCCCCCCCAAAAATTTTGTACATATTGGGGGCCCCTCCTTTAAAATTTTTTAGAAAGGCTGCCTTAAGGGCCATTCCCATCTTTTATCTTTGTTTTTCAATAGAAAATCTTGCCATGAACCACTCCAAGTCTGCCAGAAAATCTTGTTTCTCAACAGAAAAATTTTCATGAAGTCTTCCTGGAAATCGTGGAACGATTTGATAAAGCCTCACAGTGGCGGAAGCTTTTTGTTTAAACATCTCGCGAAGGACTTAGAAACTTTCTGAAAAAGTCACGGAACTTAAGAAGGAAGCTCTGCGGAATCATTCAGCTTTTGCTCCCGAAACAGCGGAAGCCATTCGCATAAACTTTCCAAAAAAGACTTAGAAACTTTCGTCTGAAAGCCGCGGAAGCCATTCGACAATTCTTTCTAAAACGGTGGAGCTATTCGTCAAAACCTTCCATAGCTACGGAGGGATTCGGGTTTTCCTCCCAAAATGGCGGAAACCATTCATCTAAGCTTTCTGAAAAGGGACTTAGAAAACTTTTTTCAATTTTATTGAGCACCCCATGGAACAATTCAAATTTTCCTCCCGAAATGGTGGGAACCGATCGTCTAAACTTCTCGAAAATATTTGGAAATTCTTGTTAAAAATTGCGGAAGCTTCTGACGAATTCTTTCCGAAACGGTGGAAGAATTCAAGAAAGCCGCCCGAAACTTGCGGATGAAATTCGCCAACCTTCCTCAAATCCGCCAAGTAACTTAGTTTTTACGAAAATATTTAAGTCCTGAAGTTGCGGAAGTGTTGTCGATATTCTTCCCGAGCCTTCGCGGAAGCCTTCGCATTACCTTCCCGCAACCCCGGCGTGAAAAGTTGCGGAACCATTCAGGTTTTCTTTCCGCGATGGCGGAAGTCTGTTGCGGAAACCATTCACGAAACCCGCCCGAAACCCCGCAAAGTCTTAGAATTTTTTGCGGACGTCTTCACTTTATCTCACCGAAACAACGGAGCCATTCGCCGATTCCTTCCGAAACGGCGGAAGTGAATCGCGAGAGCTTTCGCAAAGTCAAAAACGAGTGTGGCCAAAACTTAGAAATTTTCTTGAATCCGCGAGGGCCTTTTGCGGAAGCATTGGCGGAAGTCTTCCAAAACTGTGGAAGCCACTTGCGAAAGCTTTCTGCAGTTTTGGAAGCTTTCACGTTTTCACCCCAAAGAGGCCGCCAAAAGACTTAATCGTCTGCGTTCCATTTTGCAGAAGCAATTCACCAACCTCTCCCGAAACGACGAAGGAGTTCAGCATAACGTTCCGCAACGGTGGGTGGCAGTTGCGAGTTCATCCCGCAGGTGGCGGTCGTGCATGTATCGAGATCACTTGACATGACCGCAGTGTACGATGTATTTAAGACGCATTTTAAATGCGCCAACAACCAAATTAAACTCGCACGTGCCCGGTTTATTTAAATAAACGACAGGGGTACGAGCCGACACATTGTTATTTATCGATTGGCAAGCCACTATTGGACGTTGCGCGATCGCTCCAGCTCAGCTTACTTGTCAACGATTCACGGCCACCTCATCCAGGTAGGGTGTTCTAACCATTATTTTTGTCTCTTCCACGCATCAATTTACAGTTGGGATTGTTCTGTTTAGAAGACGATAGGCATTGGGTGGATTTTGACAGGCAAAAGGCCCGTCATGGGCTATTTTTCCCATCAAATACGGCTTAATTTTCATTTTTTCTATCATACAAAACATAGAAATCTTAAAGTGTTATACCGTTAGTCTGCAAGCCGCATACGTCATTTTTCTTCGCGTTGGAAGTCACCAAACCCCGTGAATGTTCAAACTACACCAGCCGAAACCCTGAACTATAACCAGCCAGGTTTTTCATCACCCACATTCCCGGCGTCGTCAACCCCTGTCCGAGTTTCAAAACCTACTGTAGAACGCCTCGCTAAGGTACCGTCAGATAACCATAGTGGTCGAAGCTTCCGTCGGCTCATAAATATGAAAATGCCTCCTTATTTCGTCGCAGAGTCATTTCAACCCCAGACTTCCCCGCCATTAGCCATTTGAACCACAACCATGGCGAGAGATACCATCCCTCCTAGATACTGGGCCAAAAGCAGATTGCTTCCGCAACACACTTATCCGTGCAGGATCATTTCCAAACCCGCCTCTTTAAAAGAATTAGAATGTTTAAATCTAGATTGGAGTGGTGTATTTGCTTCCTAAAATGCAGCTTCACATTTTGGTTTTATCTCATTCACATATTAAAAGGATGATGATCTCTATTAAAATATCACAGTATGTTGCTCAATTTCATAATGACTTGTATGTGGGTGCCATCAAGGATAAGTCAAAATGCCAAAAGGTGGTAAGAAGAAGGCTAAGATGACTGAGAAAAAGCCTGCACCACTTAAAACTGAGACCTCACTACAGGATACTAGGTGCACCACCGGTGTTCCTCCAGAAAGCCGCTGGGGTGACATTTACAGGATGATCCGAGACTAGGATGTCCCAGACATGTTGTTAGAAGAGGGGCAGATTTATCTAAATATCAAAGCTTCAGGCATAACCAGAGCTGCTACCTGCCCTGAACTATTCCCCTGTGCTGAAGTAATCGGATGGATACTCCAACATGTCGACTTGGAAGGAAGAGTGATAAATGACAGCAGGAAAGTAGCCATTGCCTCATTCCACCCAGCATACATTGCAGCAGCCTATAAGTTTCCCCCCTCACAGCAAGATCTGACTGATGAATGGTTGGGAAAAATGAATAACGTTGAGATGGCCAAAAAGCTACTAGTAGCAGGCAAGCATTTGAGAAAGAAAGGAAATGATGAATACGACGTCCAGAATCTGAGACCTCCTTTCAGATTGATCGCCTTGATGCTGTGCAGAATCTTTGGTATGCCCGATGGAACCGTGTATAAGATTCAGTGGGTCCCTATTATCCACTTCGTGGCGTTTAAAGGAACTGTGTTTGACTGGACCACTCTCTTGTCAGATAGTTTGGCCTCAATGATAGTTGCTGCGAGAGAAGGACTAGCCTTGAAAAAGGAAGAATTTTTCATGTCCTCATATCTGATCGATTGTGTTTTGGCCAAGGTGGACTTCCCCAAATTGGGATGCACATGGGATAAGGCCACCACCCCGGTTTATACCGCTTTCAGGATGATGTGGGCCCAGAATTACAAACCTAGCTACAAACTCATCTGTGAGGGGTTCATCATGCCCCTATATGAGAAGTTATTCAAGGAGGAGCCCAACTGCCTATCAGAGAACGCTGTGGAAGTCCTTGAGAATTACGGGGATTTTTACTTTTCAGAGCAAGGCACCTACCTCAGAATGTTTGGAGGGACTAAAGCTCCATACATCTTGCCGCAGTATGCCACAGATTATGTGGTCCTTAAGGAAGCAGTAAGACAAATCTTCCTGATGGAATTGGAGCAATGCTCCACAAACAACATAAGGCTTCCTTTCCCCCTCTACCTTTCTGCATAGGTGCTTACAAGTTCTCGGGGGTTGCCTCAGCTGAAGAGTTTGTTCAGGAGCTGAAAGCCTTCCACTTCGGTGAGGTGATCTTCCACAGGAATGACAGGAAGGGAAAAGTGGCCAAGCACTGTAGGGAAATCTATGCTCATTTTGAGTACTCTCACTATCTCGATGCCGAGGAAGAGGTATTCAGGGGCATCAGCAACATGGATGAGCTGCAAACCTTTCTCCAAGGCAATGGAGCAAGTTCTAGCTCCACCAAGATCCAGAAGACCAGCCAGCAGAAGGAGAAAGAAGCTGATGATGCCCGCGCTCAGGAAGAGCTCAGATTAAGAGAGGAATCCAGGTTGCTCTAGGAGGCTGACGAAGCCAGGTTACTGCAGGAAGCTGAAGTGGCAAGAATGCAGCAAGAAGCGAAAAGTGAGAGGCTGCAGAAAGAAGCAGAGGAATCCCAACAACAGAAGGAGGCTGAAGATGAAAAGCGGCAGAAAGGAGCAGAAGGTCAGCCACAAGTTTAAGGAGGGGAAGGAGGACAAGAAGCTGAATAGAAAGCGGAAGAAGTGCTGAAAGCAGGGGAAGATGCCCAAGCAAGTGGGTCCAGTGTGCAAGACATGGAAGTAGATGCACCTCAAGAAGGTGGCTCTGGTACCCAAAATGTGGGAGTAGATCTAGCTCAGGAAGTCCGGACCCCACCTGCTGAAGAAGAAATAGACATTATGGACCACCCAATTGTCCCGTACACTCCATCGGGAAAACATACGGTGTCCAGGTGGAATGAGTTTGTCTATGACAAGAAGAGGAAAGCAATGGTCCTCAAATCGGAAGAGAGGATCAAGAGTCCCTTCCAGGAGGACATCATTACCCGCCGGGAGGTCACTGTAATGCGGAATACAGATAAAGATCCCTTTGCTATGGCATCCGCAGTTGTAGAAACAGCAAAAGCATCACTGGACAATGTAGGTGTTATAGTCAGAGAAAATGAATTGACAAAAAAGAAAGCTTGTATGCTACAACAGACTATGGCTAATGAGCAAGCCTATAGGGATCTTGTGGTGAACAAGTATAATTGCCTGTACGCCGAACATAAAGAGTTGTCAGACAAATATAACCGGTTAGAGGAAGAGAAGGAGCAGCTATCAGTCCTATTGATGATTGAAGAAGCAGAAAAGAATGATGCAGTAGCCAGAGTGTCCCATCTTGAAACAGACAAGCTGGCATTAGCTTAGCAATTAGAGCAAGCTGAGAACAGAACGATGGACATGTCTTCCTTCCATGAGTTGTCCTGCAGCATCCTAAAGCAAGTGCATGACACTCAGGAGCTAATCACTAATGAGGTTTGCAAGCTCAAGGCCATGGTGGTCAGGTTAAATGAAATTAATGCGGAGGCCCATAGGATCAAATCTAAGCATACCTGTGTCAAGGAAAATATCATGAGCCAGATAAAATGGTGAGAAGGAAAGGGGGATTTCCCCGCACATCTCCCATTCAAATATGTGGAGGGTTTTAATGAAGATGTGGCCCTTTTGGAATTCTACAGAAACTGTGGTAGTAAGTTGATAGCCAGTGTGCAAGGAACAAGGGATAGGACCAACGGTCTGTATCAAAGAATCCAGGAAGTGCCTGACAGGTGCAAATCGAATTTCCCACAATCCCTCGATGACTTCTCGGATTCAGAACAATGCTTGGCTGAGCTAAAGGAAGAGCTGGGCATCCAAACCGAATACGTGAAGAAAATTGATGTCCTAGCAATTGATGACTTACAACATTATATTGGAATGTCATCAGTCCACAGCCATTTGCTTAAAGAAGTGCATCAAGTTGCAGTAACAGAGGTTCAAAGCATTGGAGCAAAGCTCGGGAAGAATGTGACTACTCAGAAAATCTTGTTCCCTGCTGCAGCAAACATAGTCATAAGGGACATCGGTATATGGTATAGTTACATAGCGGAGTAGGAGAAGAAAGCAGCAGCAGTAGCAGGAGCAACAACAAATCCAGAATCTTCTCTCCCAACAGCCATTCCAGCAACAACAGTGGGCTCGATTCCCTCTTCCCCATCAGTGGCATAAATTTCAGCCAGCTCAATCCCTTCTTCCCAAGTAGAAGCAGCAGCAACAATGGGTTCGAGTGCCTCTTCTAAGGCAACATCAGCAGCATCAGTTGACTTGGGCGATCCTCTCCCAGCTAAAGCTCACGCACAAGAATGACAACACTGATATTAGAACATTAATTCTGCTATGTTGTATTTTTTTTTTTAAACTCTCAAATGTATAACGCGTGAGCTATGGGACAGCTGTCCATTCTCTTTTGTTAAATATTTTGTAAAAGAAGTAGTCACATTTTGGTCTGTTATAGGAGAGAATTTTCTGTAGGTGACAAGGAAGAGGCCAGGTGGCAGCCCAAGGGGCAAATTTGTAATTATAAATAGAAGTTAGCAAGGATTAGAGAAGACTTTTGGCAGGGAATGAATTTTTGAGACCTGTACGAGCTATCTTGTATTGGTTCTATGAAAACAAAATTTTCTAATAAAAGCCTGGAGATGGACATTTTGCATGGGTATGACGGATGGATGTATATTGGACTATTCCGGTGAATTCCATACTGTAATGTGAGATCTTTCCTGCTGTTTGAATTACTTCTGGGCAATTACTGATTTCACTTCTTTCTGTGCAATCGATTTCTCCTTTTCATGAGTAATGAATATGCTTCATATCAAATTAGAAGCTATCTTCTGATATCTCTCATTTTGTTGTAGCCTTACCTGTAAGAATTAATGGCTATCTGTTCTTTCTTTATGATATCTATTACAGCTCATTTCTCATGCTTTAATTTGGCTCCTTGCAGGGACAATTAGATTTATTTCATGCGTTGTTAGATTTAGATCTGTTCTTTCAGTGTGCATCTAGATTAAATAATTTTGCTTCTCTATTTCATGAGCAATAAATGTGTTTTATGTTAAATTAGAAGCTATCTTCTAAGATCTTTTATCTTGCTGTAGCTTTACCTGTAAGAATCTATGGCTATCTGTTCTTTCTTTATGATATCTGTTACAGCTCATTGCTCATCCTTTAAATTTTCTCCTTGCAAGGATAGGTAGATTTACTTCAGTTTTAGACTTAGATCTGTTTTAGTTTTTGATTTAGATCAGATATAAATTAGGCACTTGCATCTCATTAAAAAGACATAAAATCCAAAAGAAAGGTGGATCAGGCCGTAACCGGTATAATCGAAATTAAACTCCAAACCCACGGTTGCCGGAACCGCTAACCGGATGGATTCCCTATACCAAATGGTAGATAATCTAATTGGGATCATCTATCAAGGAGAATCCCTTTCTGATTGATGCTACGATATCCAAGGCATCAACACATTCTTCATGCAGTCTTTCTCCTGCATTCATAGCAGCTCATGAAATGGTCTCGGGATTAACAATAGTTCACCATTCCATCTATTATCTAGTTGTAATGAAACATACACCACAATAATGCATTCACACAATGCATCTCAACATGTGCACCTATACATGTGCCTGCACTTTTAGATCACTCACATAATCTTTTAGTGTGCAATCACTCAATGTATAACCACAAGATTGTACATAATATTTTAGTGCACATCTCCTCAATGCAACCCTGCATTAATTTATGAGTACTATTCATTCAAACATATTATGGCCTAACCATGTACTACAATTACAGGGCCATAAGTCCTCACTTGCTTTGGTTGTTAAACTCACCATCGTCATGGCATGACATAATTCCGTATGAATGCATTGAGATTTCTAAGCAATTAGAGGGTGTAAGGATCATTTCCTTCACTTATCCATACCTCACCATACTTGGTAGGTTAATAGTCCCATTCGAGCACTCAATACCATATGAAAACCAAATCATCATAGTTCAAAACATAGTTGAAGGGATCCTACCAAAGCCTCTTTCAACATTCATGCAATTAAGCACAAATAACCATTACCTACATGGTTGTTATTAACATTGCTTGATGTTACCTGATCAGTTGGCCTCTTACCAAGGCTACTCATTCCTTTTACCAACATTGTTAACACCTAAAAAGTGCTCACTAGCTCATTCCCTTACTCACATGACCCATTTGTCCACTTTTCCACCATCTGAGCCTCTGAAAGCAACAAAAGGTCACCAAAAGACCTTAGTACACCCCTTTTTCCATTAAAAAAGATTATTTTTCCAAGAAAATCATAAAAAACCCTCAAAAAGGGTCCAAATTCCCAAAAATATTAAAAAGGGAATTAAAATATTATTTTTATTCAAAAAAAGGAAAAAGGAGGGAAAATTACCTAAACCATGTTGGTCAATACCATTGGTTTCCACAAAACCACAAATGGTATTCCTCACCACCAAAACCTATAAAAAGGTGGTAGGGGCTCCTCATTTCACATCCTTCCATTATGTCATCCTTATGCTGCTGAAATCTCCCCTGAGCACTTTTAGCCATTGAAGCAACCTTGGAGAAAGAGACCTATTGGATTTTGGAGCTACTCATCTTGGGAGTTGCTCAACATCAACCTTCACCATTGAAGGTAATATCGCAAGCACTTGCTTGCCCCCCACTTTTCAATACAAAAAATTATTTCTTATGTTTCTTGTTCTTGATTTTTGAAATATTTAAATTATTTGATTAGATTCTTGCTTAGATCCATGAAAAGTATTGTTTATTTAGTTTATTGTTTTTATTTCTATTGAAACTGCTGCTACTAGTTAGCAGGTGCCCATAGCACTAAGCTTGGTTGCAAAAATCAAGAATCAAGAACAAGAATGGTAAATATTTCAAAAATCAAGAACAAGAAACATAAGAAATAATTTTTGTATTGAAAAGTGGGGGGCAAGCAAGTGCTTGCGATATTACCTTCAATGGTGAAGGTTGATGTTGAGCAACTCCCAAGATGAGTAGCTCCAAACTCCAATAGGTCTCTTTCTCCAAGGTTGCTTCAATGGCTAAAAGTGCTCAGGGGAGATTTCAGCAGCATAAGGATGAGATAATGGAAGGATCTGAAATGAGGAGCCCCTACCACCTTTTTATAGGTTTTGGTGGTGAGGAATACCATTTGTGGTTTTGTGGAAACCAATGGTATTGACCAACATGGTTTAGGTAATTTTCCCTCCTTTTTCCTTTTTTGAATAAAAATAATATTTTAATTCCCTTTTTAATATTTTTGGGAATTTGGACCCTTTTTGAGGGTTTTTTATGATTTTCTTGGAAAAATAATCTTTTTTAATGGAAAAAGGGGTGTACTAAGGTCTTTTGGTGACCTTTTGTTGGTTTCAGAGGCTCAGATGGTGGAAAAGTGGACAAATGGGTCATGTGAGTAAGGGAATGAGCTAGTGAGCACTTTTTAGGTGTTAACAGATTGCCCCCTGATGTGTGAGGGCAGGAGCTCATCGTATGGCCGATAGACATCATAGTTCTTTTGTCCTTTTTCTGGATTTTAGGGGAGAGAAGAGACCGGTTGGAGACTGGAGCCACGGCCCTTGGAAGCTGCAAAAACAAAAAATATTACATTGCCTCAATATGAATGAGGTATAATCTCTGATAAAGGACGAGGCGGGCATTCCCATGCTCGTATCAAGACATATACAAAACAATTAGTCCCAAGAAGGGGGATCTAATACGTAAAGAAATATACTGGTACATCATAATGGTCCAGAGGGGACATGATTGTGGGATATACTCATGATCATGGCTGATCTCAATAACTGATACACTGGAATAACTGTTGAACTGCTGAAACTGAAGGTGTCCAACATCTGTATGGACTCAATGACTGTGAGCCATCTCTAGGCAGTATTGTAACTGTATACTCAAGGGAGTATGGAACCTGGGTAAATCTGAATACTGTCGCCATGCGCAGCCCGGATATCTATAGAAAAAGTGTAACTGGTGTTATCCATAGGAAGACTCTCAAATGTGGAGGAGTCAGGAGGTATCCGGGGTCTTCGACTAATAACTGAACGGACTAATACCCTGTGCGAGTCTCAACGATGCGATCAAGGTGTTGAAGTCGAGCATGTGAGAAACAACCATTGGGAGAGGCACTGAGGATTCCTCTCGAAATGATTCATAGGCACTCATCATAAATGGTAATGAGTCCAAGACACAGGGGCTTCTAGGTCTATCCTCTGGAATCAATGTGGTTGTCGTCGACAGAGGGAGACCAGCAACTAACAAGGCAATGATGTTTCCTTGCTGGGAGCGCGAGGTGTAAACTGAAGTGATGTAGTACTGCTGGTAGGACTGACATACTTGTGGGGATGGGAAATAACTGGGTCAAAAATGGGTAGACTCAAACTTCCTTTGTTCAGAGCAAGATGACGTGGTTGACCTGGCAGCGTAGGGAACTGACTTGTAGGTGTGGGGATCATCTTTTAGGGACTGAAGGGTATGTACTGACTCTGGGGGGGTGAAGCTGATGGTAGCTGTCGAGGGAGTTTCCGGGTGACATACTGCAGAATACTCTGAACAAAGGCGACCAGAATGGGGAAGCTGCTATGTGAGGAGATATGATCTGTCGTGGCGCCAAGAGGCACCCTTCTTCCTTCTTCGTAGTTTTAATGAGCTCCAAGAAGGGATAAAAGTGTGCTCTGAAATGGTACTGTCTTGTGGATTTTGTGAGCCCAGGACGGCGCATGCTCATGGTTGCTATCATGTTTAGAGAGTCTGAAAGCGGTAAGTGGACTCTATTGGTGTTCTTTTTCGTGGTTTAGTCTCCAAGGCCCAAAAAAGCATAAAATGATGCGGATGGAGAACTCTTCTAGCCGATGTGACTAGAGTATACCTTTTTCGTAATTAGTCTACGAGGTCCGGAAAAGGGGTAAACTTATACCAGGTAGACGCCCTTTCAGATACGTTTAGCGAGCATGAAAGGAAGCAAGATTGCTCGGCGATCTTTTCATTGTTTTAGGAGTCAGAAAAGAGCTTAACAGAAACTCCCTAAGTGCCTTTTTCGTAAGAGGGGTTGCTCGGCCCGAAAAAGGGATAAAATTATACCGAACAAAAATGGATTGATGAGGGCGAGAAAAGTTCTCAAGCATCGTCATCTGTTTGGAAAACTGGATACGGTGACATAAGGATTGTCGAAAAAGGAGAACGGCCGATGTGGCACGCTAACCGAGGTGACGAGGGGGGCGTGGAAAAGATGCCCGAAAAATATAAAGGTGAGAGTGAGAAATGATCTCTAGCATCATCACGAGCGCGGAAAACTGAATCCGGCGATATAAGGCAAGTCGAAAACGGAGAACGGCCGATGTGGCATGCTAACCGAGGTGACGAGGGGGGCGTGGAAAAGATGCCCGAAAAATATAAAGGTGAGAGCGAGAAATGATCTCTAGCATCATCACGAGCGCGGAAAACTGAATCCGGCGATATAAGGCACATCGAAAATGGAGAACGGCCGATGTGGCACGCAAACCGAGGTGACGAGGGGGCGTGGAAAAGATGCCCAGAAAATTTAAAGGTGAGAGCGAGAAATGATCTCAAGCATCATCACGGGCACAGAAATATGAATCCGGCAGTGCAAATGGTGCGAAAAACGGAGGTCATAAGGACTCCGGAATGGTTAAAGGAAAGAACTAGGTTAAAAAATGGCTACAAATAAAGGTGATCCCACCAAGCGAAGGATGCAGTGGTGGGGAGAAATGATGACCCGTGGGGGAAAAATACTAGGTGTATCAAATCAACTGAAATATACAAGTGACACATGACCTCAAAAATGGTTGAGATCACGAATATGAAAAAGCGAGCAGGGTTAATGACCTGCCCCCATGCTATGTGCATGGGGTTTGTGATTGTGGATCACATATGTGTTGGTTTGAACGATGGGCTCATTGAGGTGTTGAGATAGAGATGATGGGGTAGGTTCAAAATGATTGATCACGCCCCCTATCCCGGGGTCGAAGTAATCTATTATGCCCCCTAACTCAGAGGTGTCAATGTGGTGCAGATGTTGTCTCAGAGAGAGATCAATAGGGTATTGAACAACTGCTGGCGGGGTGTTATACCATGAGGCTGTGGATCGTGCTGGCATATTGAAGTGATGATATGATGATCGTGGATTCCCTTTGTGGGGTGGATGCCCCCAGTATCTCCGACGAGGATCACGATGATGACGAGTAAGCAAGGTTTTGGGCCTGCCCCCATGTTGTGGACATGTGGTTTCCTCATCGATTTGAAAGGGTTGAACATGTGTGTCTAAGGTATTAATTGAAGGGGCCGACCGGATAGAGGGGTATCCAGTGGAAACCATGTAAATGGTGTGGTCAAGGCCAGGCATTTCGGTATCTGGCCAAGTAAAGACATCAGTGAATTCTTGGAACAGTCGTTGGTATTCTCCGATCTCATGCTCACTGTGGGAGGCTCCTAATGTAATGGTATGAAGGGCACCAAGTGGGTCAGAGATGTCAATGTGGATGACGGGAGAAATATCGGCTATCGGATCCTTTAACCAGTCGACTCTAGTAGGAAAGAACTCTTTGGACTCAACCGCGGATTGCGTAGCGGTGGTGGATGAAGTCTCTTCCGGGAGGAAGTATGGACGATGGTGCATGTCTTCCCAGGGATGATTAAGGGCAGTAGGAGCCTCTAGAATTTCTTCATCATTGCGGGAGCTTTGAGTTGTCAAATCAAGTAATGAGGTAGTGGTAGTCGAAGAGATCATGTAGATGGTGTTAATCTCTCCGGATGATGATGGTGCGGGAGGGTAGATCTCCTCGATAGTAGGGGGTGCCATCTCTAGGTCCGAATTGTTCATCTCATAGAGAGCTGCTCTATAGTCTGGGATGTCGGGACAATTGTGGGAGTAGTGGCCGTAAATACCGCATATCGCACATGGGTGGTTGGTACGCAGTGATTTATCACGAGGCATGGGGTTTGGATCGAGCTTGACCACCGGGATGTTGGGGTCGTCGTCCAACATTTTGCAACCAAGCTTAGTGCTATGGGCACCTGCTAACTAGTAGCAGCAGTTTCAATAGAAATAAAAACAATAAACTAAATAAACAATACTTTTCATGGATCTAAGCAAGAATCTAATCAAATAATTTAAATATTTCAAAAATCAAGAACAAGAAACATAAGAAATAATTTTTTGTATTGAAAAGTGGGGGGCAAGCAAGTGCTTGCGATATTACCTTCAATGGTGAAGGTTGATGTTGAGCAACTCCCAAGATGAGTAGCTCCAAACTCCAATAGGTCTCTTTCTCCAAGGTTGCTTCAATGGCTAAAAGTGCTCAGGGGAGATTTCAGCAGCATAAGGATGAGATAATGGAAGGATGTGAAATGAGGAGCCCCTACCACCTTTTTATAGGTTTTGGTGGTGAGGAATACCATTTGTGGTTTTGTGGAAACCAATGGTATTGACCAACATGGTTTAGGTAATTTTCCCTCCTTTTTCCTTTTTTTGAATAAAAATAATATTTTAATTCCCTTTTTAATATTTTTGGGAATTTGGACCCTTTTTGAGGGTTTTTTATGATTTTCTTGGAAAAATAATCTTTTTTAATGGAAAAAGGGGTGTACTAAGGTCTTTTGGTGACCTTTTGTTGGTTTCAGAGGCTCAGATGGTGGAAAAGTGGACAAATGGGTCATGTGAGTAAGGGAATGAGCTAGTGAGCACTTTTTAGGTGTTAACAGATTGCCCCCTGATGTGTGAGGGCAGGAGCTCATCGTATGGCCGATAGACATCATAGTTCTTTTGTCCTTTTTCTGGGTTTTAGGGGAGAGAAGAGACCGGTTGGAGACTGGAGCCACGGCCCTTGGAAGCTGCAAAACCAAAAAATATTACATTGCCTCAATATGAATGAGGTATAATCTCTGATAAAGGACGAGGCGGGCATTCCCATGCTCGTATCAAGACATATACAAAACAATTAGTCCCAAGAAGGGGGATCTAATACGTAAAGAAATATACTGGTACATCATAATGGTCCAGAGGGGACATGATTGTGGGATATTCTCATGATCATGGCTGATCTCAATAACTGATACACTGGATTAACTGTGGAACTGCTGAAACTAAAGGTGTCCAACATCTGTAGGGACTCAAAGACTATGAGTCATCTCTGAGAATTAATGTAACTGTATACTCAAGGGAGTATGAAACAGGTGTAAATCTGAATACTGTCGCCATGCGCAACCCGGATATCCATAGAAAAAAGTGTAGCTGGTGTGATCCATAGGAAGACTCTCAAATGTGGAGGAGTCAGGAGGTATCCGGGGTTTTCGACTAATAACTGAACGGACCAATACCCTATGCGAGTCTCAATGATGCGATCAAGGTGTTGAAGTCGAGCATGTGAGAAACAACCATTTGGAGAGGCACTGAGGATTCCTCTCGAAATGATCCGTAGGCACCCATTATAAATGGTAATGAGTCCAAGACACAGGGACCTCTAGGTCTATCCTCTGGAATCAATGTGGTTGTCGTCGACAGAGGGAGACCAGCAACTAACAAGGCAATGATGTTTCCTTGACAGGAGCACGAGGTGTAGAACTGAAGTGGTGTAGTACTGCTGGTAGGACTGACATACTTGTGGGGATGGGAAATAACTGGGTCAAAAATGGGTAGACTCAAACTTCCTTTGTTCAGAGCATGATGACGTGGTTGACCTGGCAGCGTAGGGAACTGACTTGTAGGTGTGGGGATCTTTTTTCTAGGGACTGAAGGGTATGTACTGACTCTGGGGGGGTGAAGCTGATGGTAGCTGTCGAGGGAGTTTCCGGGTGACATACTGCAGAATACTCTGAACAAAGGCGACCAGAATGGGGAAGCTGCTATGTGAGTAGACATGATCTGTCGTGGCGCCAAGAGGCACCATTCTTCCTTCTTTGTAGTTTTAATGAGCTCCAAGAAGGGATAAAAGTGTGCTCTGAAATGGTACGGTCCTGTGGATTTTGTGAGCCCAGGACGGCGCATGCTCATGGTTGCTTTCATGTTTAGAGAGTCTGAAAACGGTAAGTGGACTCTGTTGGTGTTTCTTTTTCGTAAGTTTAGTCTCCAAGGCCCGAAAAAGGATAAAATGATGCGGATGGAGAACTCTTCTAGCCGATGTGACTAGAGTATACCTTTTTCGTAATTAGTCTACGAGGTCCGGAAAAGGGGTAAACTTATACCAGGTAGACGCCCTTTCAGATATGTTTATCGAGCATGAAAGGAAGCAAGATTGCTCGGCGATCTTTTCATTGTTTTAGGAGTCAGAAAAGAGCTTAACAGAAACTCCCTAAGTGCCTTTTTCGTAAAAGGGGTTGCTCGACCCGAAAAAGGGATAAAATTATACCGAACAAAAAATAGATTGATGAGGGCAAGAAAAGGTTTCAAGCACCGTCATCTGTGCGGAAAACTGGATCCGGTGACATACGGATTGTCGAAAACGGAGAACGGCCGATGTGGCACGCAAACCGAGGTGATGAGGGGGCGTGGAAAAAATGCCCGAAAAATATAAAGGTGAGAGCGAGAAATGGTCTCAAGCATCATCACGAGCGCGGAAAACTGAATCCGGCTATATAAGGCACGTCTAAAATGGAGAACGGCCGATGTGGCACGCAAACCGAGGCGACGAGGGGGCGTGGAAAAAATGCCCAAAAAATCTAGGCGTGAGAGCGAGAAATGATCTCTAGCATCGTCACAAGCGCGGAAAAATGAATCCGATGATATAAGGCACATCGAAAATGGAGAACGGCCGATGTGGCACGCAAACCGAGGTGACGAGGGGGCATGGAAAAGATGCCCAGAAAATCTAAAGGTGAGAGCGAGAAATGATCTCAAGCATCATCACGGGCACGGAAATATGAATTCGGCAGTGCAAATGGTGCGAAAAACGGAGGTCATAAGGACTCCGGAATGGTTAAAGGAAAGAACTAGGTTAAAAAATGGCTACAAATAAAGGTGATCCCACCAAGCGAAGGATGCAGTGGTGGGGAGAAATGATGACCCGTGGGGGAAAAATACTAGGTGTATCAAATCAACTGAAATATACAAGTGACACATGACCTCAAAAATGGTTGAGATCACGAATATGAAAAAGTGAGCAGGGTTAATGGTCTGCCCCCATGCTATGTGCATGGGGTTTGTGATTGTGGATCACATATGTGTTGGTTTGAAAGATGGGCTCATTGAGGTGTTGAGATAGAGATGATGGGGAAGGTTCAAAATGATTGATCATGCCCCCTATCCCGGGGTCGAGGTAATCTATTATGCCCCCTAACTCAGAGGTGTCAATGTGGTGCAGATGTTGTCTCATAGAGAGATCAATAGGGCATTGAGCAACTGCTGGCGGGGTGTTATACCATGAGGCTGTGGGTCGTGGTGGCATACTGAAGTGATGATATGATAATGGGGGATTCCCTTTGTGGGGTGGATGCCCCCAGTATCTCCGACGAGGATCACGGTGATGATGAGTAGGCAAGGTTTTGGGCATGCCCCCATGTTGTGGACATGTGGTTTCCTGGTTGATTTGAAAGGGTTCAACCTGTGTGTCAAAGGGATCAATGGAAGGGGCCGACCGGACAGAGGGGTATCCAGTGGAGATCATATAAATGGCGGGGTCAAGGCCAGGCATTTCGGTATCTGACCAAGTAAAGACATCAGTGAATTCTTGGAACAGTTGTTGGTATTCTCCGATCTCATGCTCACTGTGGGAGGTTCCTAATGTGATGGTATGAAGGGCACCAAGTGGGTCAGAGATGTCAATGTGGATGACGGGAGAAATATCGCCCATGGGATCCGTTAACCAGTCGATTTTAGTAGGAAGGAAATCCTTGGACTCAACCGCGGATTGGGTAGCGGTGGTGGATGAAGTCTCTTCCAGGAGGAAGTATGGACGATGGTGCATGTCTTCCCCGGGATAATCAAAGGTAGTAGGAGTCTCGAGAACCTCTTCATCATTGCGGGACCTTTGAGTGGTCAAATCGAGTGATGAGGTAGTGGTAGTCGAAGAGATCATGTAGATGGTGTTAATCTCTCCGGATGAGGATGATGCGGGAGGGTAGATCTCCTCGATAGTAGAGGGTGCCGTCTCTAGGTCCAAATTGTTCATCTCGTAGAGAGCTGCTCTGTAGTCTGGGATGTCAGGACAGTTATGCGAGTAGTGGCCATAAATACCGCATATCGCACATGGGTGGTTGGTACGCAGTGATTTATCACGAGGCATAGGGTTTGGATCTAGTTTGACCACCGGGATGTTGGGGTCGTCGTCCAACATTTGCATGTGTTCCTGCAATGCAGGTAACTGTGGGCACTGATGGGTTGGATGGCCTAACTCATCACACAGCGAGCATTTTGGAGGAGCACGAAATATGGGGGGAGGTTTAACTGCCTTGGGTGGGGGAACCGCAGTGTATGGTTGTGGGCCTCTGCCCCCAGTGGGCCTGACGAATGGAGGGGGATTCGTCGACGACGAAGGAGTCGTGATACCGGGAGGTGGTTGGGTAGAAGTAACAATGGGTTGCACCGGTTGTAGGATGACAATTGGTGTCGGTGGAGGAACGGGAGGCGTAATATACCACACGGGTAATCCTAATGTTAACCCGGGGAGACTAAGGGTAGCCATAAACGGGGCGCTTACTACACCCGAAGGAGGAAATAGAAAGGGGATTGTGTGGATAGGTGTAACACCGATGTGACTAGGGACCAATGGTGGTTTGGGTAACAAGGAGGGTTGATTACCGGGTGTTTGCGTATTCTGCGAAAGAGTACAGAGGTTTGCGACTTGGGTCTCTGGTGACGGTGGTGGAATGGCCTGGAATGTAGAGGTCATTGGTGTATCCGAATAAAGTCCGGGTGCCACAGAAGACACAAAGGAGGTAACTGCACTAGAAGCGGGTTGTTCAATCATGGGAAGAACATTCTCGGGTGCTGCAGGGGCGTTGGGATCATAGTAGGTGAGTTGGTCAATTTTGACCACGCGTCCCTCGTGGGGGAACATCATGGTGCGGAAAACGGAGGAGGCGACCGCTTTCATGGCATACATGTAACTGCGGCCAAGTAAAAGGTTATAGTCGAGCTGGGCGTTAATGACCTCTATGTCGATGAGCACAGTTTTCCCACCTAATTGGACGGGTACCTTGGGTAATAAACCTTGAGGTTGAGCTGACCGGCCGTCGTAGGCCCGCAAGGCAGTGGTGGATTGCTGGAGAGCAGGGGATCCCAACTTCTGCCAAACAAAAGTGGACATGACGCATGTGGAGGCACCCTCGTCGATGATACATCGATGGATGACAAGATTCTGGATAGAAACGGAAACTTGGACTGCTATGGTAGAAGGCAGCCGTGGTTCAGATTGGTCTAAATCAAAGGTCATCAAGTTCGAATCATTTGGGTCAATCGCCCCAATGGCGGAAAGTAAAGTCTTGCGCTGAGTAGGACAGGTTTTTAAGACTTCTAACGCAGACATGGCTGCGGGAGATTGAGCTAAGTCATCTACAATGTTGTAGTTGGACGCAGCCCGTGCATTGGGGTTGTTGTTGATTCGGCGTAGGGGAAAGCGAGGTGCTTTAGAAGCGCCGTCGAGTGGAACCTGAGGGATACGCAATGTTTGATCAGTGGGATGAGCACTAGTATCCTTTTCAGCGGGGGGGGCTTCAGCAGTCGGTCCGTATTGGTTTCGACGGGTTTGGATATTGACGTCAGCGGTGGACATCATCAATAAGTGGTGGGTTCCTGAATCAAACATGGGTTGGTCCGGAGCCGTATAAGTTATTTGTTGTGGTTGCACGTTGCCCTGTTGGGGGGCTAACGGCTGAGTGTTTACCACTCCCTGTGTTGGAAAAGGGTTTTGGAGGACCAAAGGTTGTTGTGGGGGTGGTGGGGGGTTGGGTGGTGGCTGAGGAGCCGCCTGCCCTTGACGATGGGCGTCATTTGTCCATAGTTGTCGAGCTCGCTCCAGATGTGGGCAAGCGTGGGTATAGTGGCCATAGACACCGCAAATGGAACAAGGATGGTTTGTTCGTAAATTAGCATTTTTGGGTTGCTTAGGTGGCCGATCCGGATTCTGATGAGCGGGCGCCGCGTTATTGTCTTGCGGAGGATGGGTAGGTTGTGGAGCTTGGTTACGGTTTTGATTGTTTCCACGGTTGGGTTGCCCACCCTGGTTACGTTGGTTATTTTGGTACTGGGGCTGATGTTGTTGTGCGTACACATGCCCTTGAGCGTTAGGGGGATTCTGAGGAGCCGCAGGTGCGGGAGCAAGTTGCGGTGGATAGTACGCAGGTGGAGCTGGAGGTGGTCCAGTTGCCTGCTGGGGTTGTTGGTACCCCTGAGCTGGTGGAGGTGTGAGGTTAGCCGGTGCAACCGGTTGTGGGTAATGAATGGGCTGTTGTTGGAACTGCATGGGGTTTTGTACCGTAGGGTGAGTATAGTATGTAGGGGGTACATATGCTGATGGCGCTTGGCCATAACAATGTTGTGGACAAGAGGGTCCATGAACATGATGGGTCTGGTTTGTTGGAGCATAAGAAGTTGTCGCTCCGGAACTGGATGTAGCCCTAGAAAGGTCTGGGGCGGGCATGGTGCTCACCATACTGAAAGGTTTGGCTTGCGGTGTAATTTGGCCAATAATGCCATCAGCGGCATGTGATGCCCCCGGTGTGTCACCGCGTGCGGAGTCACCTCGTGGTGCGTCAGGTATGATGGTGTATAGGTAACCTGATTGGGCATAGATAAGATCAAACTGTTGGGCCTTAAGGATGGCCTCCTCCTCAGACTGGGGTCTTTCAGATGCTACATCCTTCGCAATGAGAGGGAGGAGGGATTTAAGGAACCAGTCTAAAAAGATTCGGTCGTCTAATTTGATCTTGCATAGGCTTCGGCGCCGCCGCCAATCATGAATATGGTCAGTGATATGCGTGGCCGTGTTTTGTCTGCAAGACAGTAGGATCTCGACGCCCGCATCATAGCGGACTGGTAGCTGAAAGAACTGCAGGAAGGTCGAGGCAAGGGAGGTAAATGTGGAATGCGTCCCATGGGGTTGCTCGATATACCATTTGGTTGCAGAGCCAGTGAAGGTGCGCTGTAATAAACGGAGGCGGACAGAGTCGTCCACTATGGAGTTGGAGGAACACCATAAATGGAAGGACATGATGTGGTTCTGGGGGTCTTCTCTGGCCTTTCCCTCAAACTTAGGGATGTCAGAGGGAAGCTTAGTGGGCATATGGGGCCAAGCAGGATCATGCCTGATGGGGTCATTTGTGAGCCTAGCTAAATCTGGCAGGTTGAGACTTGCCATGTATGGTAGACTAGCGGATGTGGTGACCGGAACCGGGACCTGCCTAGCCATTGTGGTATGGTGTAGGGGTCCAGTAGCGCCTATAGGTATGCTAGGTATGGAGGGTATGTGCCCTCCAAAAGGTGTGGCCTGATATGGGTTAGCACTCCCAAGTGCAACTTGGGTTACACTTGGGTTAGGAATCGTACTAGGGATTCCTGGTATAGCACTACCGAGTGCAACATGGGTTACACTTGGGTTAGGAATCGCACTAGGGATTCCTGGGATAGGGTTTGTGGAAACCGAAGGGGGTATGACCCCCATGTTGGGCATGCCCATGACAGGTGGTGGTCCTGTGCTAGGCATTCTTGAATGTGGAGTGTTACCCATATTGGGCATACCCAAGGGGGTGGTGGTTGCCGTTGATGGTACTACCGCAGAAGGGTCTGCGGATGTCTGACCTATGGTTAATGTATATAGTGGATCAACTGGTGTTCCAGACATAATTGTGGTTGGTGGTAACTCTGTGGGATTTTCGGATTCTACCTCCAAATCAAAGGTGAAGTGGGGTATGTCAGAATCGGATGACTGTCTAATTGATTGACGATGTGTCGAATCAAGGGATAATGCTCTGCGTCCGTGATGTGGAGAGCCAAGTGGACTAAACTCTGGGAGTTCGCCCCGTAGACGACGAGAACGTCTAGAATTCTCAATGGTGAGAATATGTTTTTTATGTAAAAAATTGTTTTAAGTATCAGGTGGTGATATATATGTAAAAGACTCAAAACCCTAATGCAACCAAGGGTGCAAGAAGGGGAGTGAAAAAATAAGGCTCACAGGCCAAAAAATCAATCCTCAAAAAATGCACTTATCCTAGCAGCTGTGCTACAATAAGTGGAGGAATTCAACAACCGGTCAGAATACCAACATGCAAGCGGCTCCTAGAAAAAATAGGTGTAACTAGACTCAAAAGGTGGTAAAGATCATGCAAACACCTAATCTAAAAGTATTGTGACTCAAACAGACGATATCCTCTGCAAGGTGATGAAATCCAAGTCAGACAATATGAATGTAGAGACAACGGCTAGATATCCCCCTACCGGGAGGGACACCGGGTAATCAATCCTAAAAGACAGGCTACTAGGATACTCCGTTCATGACGCGTCGAGAAAAGGTAAATCTGCCGTTTGGTCCTTTGATCGCAATATCCCAATACAGGGATATCCCGAGAACTGCGAATGGTAGCCCTTCGGTTACTGAATGGGTTTCGGTATCCCACTCAGGCTTCCGGAACCATCCTCGCGACTTCAACCCTCCTAGGGGAGAGGCCTTCCCACAAACCGGTTGTGACCGCGCCAAAAAGTACTAAGAGATTTTAGCTCCCTAATTGGACAACTTCTATGTCTCAGATGTATGAACTGAGGGGTGTTATTGGAACACCTATCCCCCCAATACTACCTAGCTACAAGAATTCTTTTCGTGTTCCCCAAGTGGGGTTAAGAGTGTGTTCAAGTTAGGGTAAGTTTTAAGTCTTAGTTCAATTAAGTGATCGTGTGAGTGCACGTGAGGTGTTGTAAACTGAACTTGGAAAAATTAAATGCTTTTAAGGGAAATTTTCAAAAAATAAAGGACTTTTCGAAAATACAAAGCAAATATCTAAGACTTTTTCACTAAAAGGAATTAATATGCTTTTTCAAAAAATAACTCAAAAAATAAAAGATTTCTTGGATTTATGAAAGCAAATAATAAACTCCTTTTTAAAAGAAATAAATGGATTTCTTCGTTTCAAGAAAAATTGCTAAGGGCAAGATTCTAAAGAAGTAAACTAGAAAAAATTTGAATCTAGATGAAAATGCAAAATGAGTCTTTCTTTCACTTTCTTGAAAATTTTTAAAAAGATTTCTAGGTATGCACTTTTAAATAGTAAAAAAAAATTTCAAATCTGTAAACTATGCAGAATTTAGTACTGTAAAAAAAAAAAAAAAATGTGCTATGGGCAGAAAGTACAGTAAAAAATATTTTTCAAAATCGGGATGGCCGAATGAAAAAAATTCAGCCGCGCGGGTTTTGGATGAACAGCCGCGATGGGCCGCGCGGGTTTTGGCAGCACAGTCGCGATGGACCGCGCGGGTTTTGGCCGCAGAGTCGCGATGGACCGCGCGGGTTTTGGCCGCACAGTCGCGATGAGCCGCGCAGGTTTTGGCCGCACAGCCGCGATGAGCCGCGCAGGTTTTGGCCGTACAGCCGCGATGAGCAGCGCGGAAAAATACAGAAAAGTCGCGATGGACCGCGCGACTGTCTGTAAAAAATCCACGATGGACCGCGCGGAAAAAGTTCGAAAAGTCGCGATGGACCGCGCGACTGTCTGTAAAAAAAATAAAAAAATCCGCGAGGCGGAAGCCGTGCACGGAAACCGAGAAACGAACCCGAAAATTGAAAATTTCGGGCTGTTTATGGGGCCAAATCTCATAACAGCAATGGATCTGCTGTCTAAGATGGTAGATCTATGGATCTAAAGGTTAAAAATTCATAAAAACTAAGATTTAATGGCAAAGCTAGAGATCTAAAGTTCAAACCAAAGCGGAGTCGCCAAAAACTGTTGGCTCGGTTTTGCAACCAAGCTTAGTGCTATGGGCACCTACTAACTAGTAGCAGCAGTTTCAATAGAAATAAAAACAATAAACTAAATAAACAATACTTTTCATGGATCTAAGCAAGAATCTAATCAAATAATTTAAATATTTCAAAAATCAAGAACAAGAAACATAAGAAATAATTTTTTGTATTGAAAAGTGGGGGGCAAGCAAGTGCTTGCGATATTACCTTCAATGGTGAAGGTTGATGTTGAGCAACTCCCAAGATGAGTAGCTCCAAACTCCAATAGGTCTCTTTCTCCAAGGTTGCTTCAATGGCTAAAAGTGCTCAGGGGAGATTTCAGCAGCATAAGGATGAGATAATGGAAGGATGTGAAATGAGGAGCCCCTACCACCTTTTTATAGGTTTTGGTGGTGAGGAATACCATTTGTGGTTTTGTGGAAACCAATGGTATTGACCAACATGGTTTAGGTAATTTTCCCTCCTTTTTCCTTTTTTTGAATAAAAATAATATTTTAATTCCCTTTTTAATATTTTTGGGAATTTGGACCCTTTTTGAGGGTTTTTTATGATTTTCTTGGAAAAATAATCTTTTTTAATGGAAAAAGGGGTGTACTAAGGTCTTTTGGTGACCTTTTGTTGGTTTCAGAGGCTCAGATGGTGGAAAAGTGGACAAATGGGTCATGTGAGTAAGGGAATGAGCTAGTGAGCACTTTTTAGGTGTTAACAAACATCATGATCACGGACTTGTTGCACCATCCTCTCTTCATAAGGTCGTTGGTCACGTGCAACAATGTCATCAACTTCTTTAGCCATGTTTTGATTGTATTTGTCCTACAACCAATGCAGACACAACTAATTATTAGCAACCACCATAATTATCTCAATTGGCTCATTGCATATGTGAAACCTCACTATTTTACCAATATGCAATGTCCTATTCATGCACAAAAATTTCACATGCACTGTGCAATGTTTCTTAATATGCTTACTAATGCATAGTCATATCATCTATCTAATCTCTTGCATTTCAACATTCCTATGCCATAATTTATATGCACGACCACTTCAGAATTATAAATACATTATCAAGAGGGTAGTGGGGGAATTCTCCCTTCCAATTCCTCATTGTAGCATGGAATTTCATCTTCCACATCATAGCTGATCCAATTTCATGGGATCTCTACCATGCACACAAGCAATTATTAGCTATGATCTTCTCACAAAGTAGAAATTCAATATATGTATTCACGTGTATAACACTCATTCATGATATTTTCGAAGCATACAATTATTATGTTATAAACATAAATGGTTTAAGGTGAGAGATTTCCCTTTCATCACCGTTCCCTTACTGCTCCCATTGCTTTTCTGCAATGCATTTCCACAAACTTTCTATGCAATTCCTGCCTCTGCACTTCATACTTTCAACGACTGTCTATAGGGGATGACGGGGGTCAAGGGGGCTTGCTCCCTTGTGGCTTCTCCACTGCACGAAGGGTAAGGGTAGCGCTCTTGTTCTTTTTTTTTTGTAAATCCTTTGATTTCGCGCAATCTAGTGGATAATATTCATGGTGATTTTCCCATTTTCGGCACTTGAAAATGTCAGTGGAAAACTGCAGAAATCCTTTATTTCGGTGGACTTCGCCATTCTTTTCCGACCCATTGCGGACCAACTCATCGAGTTCTTCCACCGTTGTAGATCAACTCACTGATTTCTTCCACCATTGCGAACCAACTTGCCGAGCTCTTCCGCCATTGTGGACCAACTCGCCGAGTTCTTCCGCTGAAAGTCACTTAGAAATTTTTTTTGGACCAACTCACCGAGTCCTTCTGCCGTTGCCAACCAGCTTGCCGAAGTTCTTCCACCATTGCGGATTAACTTGTCGAGTTCTTCCGCCATTGTGGACCAACTCGCCGAGTTCTTCCACTGAAAGTCACTTAGAATTTCTTTTTTCGAACCAACTCGCCAAGTCCTTCTGCTGTTGTGGACCAGCTTGCCGAGTTCTTCCACCATTGCGGACCAACTCGCTAATTTCTTCCGGTGGAAAACTCCGCTTTCCCTTCCGACAACTTCGGTGCAAACTCGACATTCTTTCCGCCGCTTCAGTGAAAACTTGCCAAATTTTTCCATCGTTTTGGTTCAAAACTCATAACTTTCCGCTGAAATTTTTCTTCCTTTTTCGGTGAACTTATTGATTTCCTGCCGAATCGTTGTGAAGCAACTCACCAAGTTATTCCACCAACTTCGGTGCAAATATCGCAAGTTCCTTTCGATACAGACTTAGAAAAATTTCCAAAAACACTTAGAAGAATTTTGAAAATCTGAAATTTTCTTAAGGATCAGTTTGAGCAGAAGGAATACTTACCTCTACCACTGTGATAGGCAGCCCATGAAGGCCCAATGATACAACTAGTAGCTCTGATACAAAATTTAATGTACCCACCTGCGGACCCAATTAGAGGAAGGGAACATTCTACTAGTGTATGGGGCTTTTCATAAAACTCAGCCAATTCATTAGATTCATACCATTAAAAGATATGTGTGTAGATGGAAAACAAGAAATTACGCACATCGGAATTAAAACATTATCCACACACATATCATATGCATACAACATATCAAAACAGTCATCCATTTAAAACATTGCAGGGGTAAATCACATAGATAAAGAAACACTTATCTTTATGGTGAAATGGTCCCAAACAACTAGCTATGTCGTTGCAACATTCCACCCAACCATAGGTCTCTTCTCAGCCTGTATTATTTCAGCACTCAGAGACCACCCCTGAGCTGGGCATGATTTCTACAAAGAAAAGGGGACATTCCAGCTCATTCACAGCCAATTAATCATTTCGTCTAAGCCAATCCAATCCACAGCTTGGTTTATCAGGCTACATCTGAACCCCAGGTGTCTGCACTCAAACTCAAGCCAAAGCAATGGGTTTACCAACAGGATATCCATGGGTTTGGGCTTTCCTCAAATTGTTTCCATCCAAAAATGAATTGTGGGATTGGGAAAAACATTCACAAGGAGGAAAAACATTTTCTCCCCCAACTCTCTCAGCATTTAATAGAAAAAATGGTCTCTATGGAACCCCAATTCCATTCCTGTTCTTCCCCACTAGTATACAATACAAAAACGTCCTTCTCAGTTGGGAGAATGAAGGAAAACACAATAAACATGGCTAGAAAACTCCCAAGTAGCTCCAAACTCGTGAACGAGAGAAACTGGTTGACGGATAATGACTTAGGGAGCAATTCATGGCTCTTTTCTTGCCCAAGAAGCAAACAACGCGATTTTCCATGCAGGGTGGCCTGCCCATACTCAAATTTGCACAGCCATACCTCCCATTCCCCAAGGCATTAACTACCTCAACTAACTCTTGGGAAAAATCAATGATTGGGTACAAAAGTCAACATGGGTAGTTGAGGGTTTGATGGGTTATCTCATTGGCACTTGGCTTGACTTGATTGGCTCCAAGGGTTTGAATATTTCCCTCCCAATTCCCTGTAAAATCATGCCCCCATCTCTTGTTGCATTGCATAGCTAGTTGTGGGTATTTTATATTAAAATACATATTTAGAATTCCCATTGTTCACTAGCACATGGGTAGCATAATATCCAATAATTGCCTCTTCGAGGTCGAGTGTTCACTACCGAGGCCTTGGCCTTGAGCTCCACACTGGGAATCATACATATTATGCATACAATATTTATGTTATATCCCACAATATTATAAGGGTCAAACTGGGGACATTACAAGATCTTTTGGAAAAGTTGAAAGAAATTGAATTATTTTTATTTTTCATGAACTATGGGTTGTTCATCTTCTTGAAAAATTCAAATAGACATCAAGTTTTGCAAAAGTAGTTCCATGCTTAGAAAATTTAATTGTATCTTTTGATTTTTATGCTTTTAGGCCATCATAGTGAAAGTAAAAAGTTTGCATACTCTGCTTAGAAATTCTCTCTTTTCATCACTTAGCATCATTTTTATTTTGAAAAGACAAAAGAAAAAGAAAAAATATGCTTTCATTTGGTTTAGTAGTGTTGTGTCTTTTATGTTTCACTCAAAAAAGAAAAGAATACTGCATAGTCATTTTTTGGTAGATTTGGGATTGTCTTGCATTGCATTGCTTTGGTAAAATTGTTGGAAAGAAAAAGAAAACTTCTCCTTCCCATACATAGAGTTCATTGAAATAAAAGCGTATTTTTTATTGTAGTTAGGGCTTGCATTATGTTTACGATTATGTACTCACCTCATGCATTCATCTAACCGTCCAAATAAAATTAACGATAGAACTAGGGTAAAAAAATTTTGTAACTTGTGTGTAAGTTAGAGACGTGTTCCAATGTCATTAAGCGTGGCAGCTGTCATTATTTTCCAACACTGTATCCCAGGGGTATTGTAGTATTCCACATACTTATCGGTATATCAAGCTCCTTCGCATACCCACAAAGTCACCTTTAGTACTTTGCGTATATCGAAGGGTGTATCACATACTCGGTAGTATATCGGAAGGTCTCTTGTCAAACGATTGTGCATTAGACAACACCACTACAGATTTGAGCTCCCACGTACCTTGTGTATATCAGGAGACACCATTAGGATTCCTGAAACCAACTAAGTTAACCTTTTGGCCATCTTGGCAGAGAAATACACCGAGAATAGCACTCGGGGAGCTACTACACACATGTCATCCAGGTAATCAGGTATTCAGGCAAGGATACGGTCCTAATCCTCCTTGTCGCGTTTTACTGTTGGACCTTGCGGTATATCGCAAGTTGCGAAGCCTTGACAATCCTGTGAGGTTCCAAACCATTGAATACACTCTGATAACCATAAGTTTGCTTGTGGCCTTAGTTTGTGTATATTTTTTCTGGTCTTCTGTTCTTTCCTTTAGCTTTCCTTAGGAGAAACTTTTTGTTTCAGTCACTCTGGATGACTTTCCTTGGAGAAGGTCTCACAGGATTTAGAATTTGCCACCCGAATATCCCCTTAACCGGGAGGTAATTTCGAGGGTAAGAATGCATCCATAATCTAGGGTCGGGTAACATGAAGTGGAAAACCCCACTTTGAATGTTGGAGGACTTTTGTTTCCTCCTACTCCTCCAGATTCACCTGCCTCTCATCCCTTGCAGGGTGAAGAAGCAAAAATCCCCACTTCATAAGACTTACCTCTCATTGCACCAGGAGAGCCTAGGTCATTGGAATGGATAAATCAATCCCAGGACGACCGCACAGTAGCTGTTGGTCCATTAACAGCTTATTGGACATCTTCTCTAGGCCACCCAGTGGCCCATTTTGCCATTGCATCCCCACCTAGTTGGCCTACCCCTGAAGAAATATTCACACCCATTCATGATCGTTTGGAATGATTACATGTTAGGGGTGATGAACTTCGGAGACAGAGTCCTTCACAAAGGGTAGAAGACCCTCCATTATACTCTTATCAACCAATCCCAAGTCTTGTTTTATCTTTTGAGTCACCGGAATCATCCACACAACACGTGACCACTACTGAAACTGGTCAACCATCCATTCCTACACATGCATCTCCAAGACAGGAGGCCAGTTTAGTACCTCTCATAACCCAACCTGTTGAAGTACAACATTCCAACACACCTGTAACCACCGTAGTTACGTCACCTACTCCTCCCCCGCCCAAAAATTCAAAGGGAGGATACTCTTTATCCCCTACCTTCTTTACGGGTAGTGGAAATCCTACAGTGAATAATCTACAGCCAGTGTTGGGTCAACCTATACCTAGTGGTCAGCAAGTTGTTGCTGCGGGGAAACCCCCATCTCTTAACCATAATCCTACAGCAGGAGTTCCCATCGGGCATTCTGTTGGAAATTACCTACCTCATGTACCTTCCACTACGGGACTATCCCATGTTGGGGGACCATCTAATGTAATTCAACCTCCATCGAGTCAAGCGTATCTAGGTCATCTTAACCCTTTGTCGGGTCAACTGAATCTCGGAAACTCACTCTACAGGGTGCCCTACCTCTGTAATCCTTACACTCTATGGGGAAAACATAATTTTTTACAACATGGGCCCCCACTTACAGTTACTCAAGTCCCTCCACCCTCATTTGGTCCACCCCCACCTCTCATTGGAGGCGATAGTCCCCCACATAACTATGGAGGAGGTGGACCGTACCTTTTGGTGGAGGACCACTTCATTTCAGTCATCATGGTCAACCCCCCCCCTGGCAGAGGTGGTGGAGGACCACCCCCTCCCTCTGGCAGTGGTGGTGGGGGGGGACCATCTCATCCCGACAGTGGCGGAGGATCTCCACCCCCTCCTAGTGGTGGTGGTGGAGGACTTTTTCATCCTGGTGGCATTGGTGGTGGACCAACAGCCTACTATGGTCACTAGTGGATTTGGACCCAAAATTTGATGACAAAATCTGACGACCTCTGACAAAGAAGGACTATGTCGTCGGATTTCACCTTAAAAATTTCAAAATGTGATGATCTTTTTAAAATTGATAGAAGGAGACGACGGATATCCAATGGATATGCTCATATCCAATGGTTCTGTGGATATCCGACATCATATTATGCATTGGGATGTCGGATATCCGACACCAAGATATTCAACCCAAGGATGTCGAAAATCCGACATCAATTCTCCAATGGTAACTAGGTTCAAGGCGTCGGATATCCGACAGAAGGTTGACTTTTAAAAATTATAAATATTGAAACATTCTGAAATGTTTTCTATACAAGCGACGGTTTGCGGAAGGTTTTTTATTCAGTGGACTGTTTTTCATTATTTTCATTGTTTTTGAGATTCAAGCGAGCAGAGTGTGGAGCTTCATTTTCTAAGATTGATAATCTTCATTCAAGCTCTTTATGAGAAAATGTCAACTAGCAATATTCCTGATCCAGACAAACAAAATCAACAATTGCTTGCTAGATTGTGGGAAGGAGTTGAAAAAAGGGGTGATAGTAAATGCTATTGTCCATGTACTCAATGTAGGGGCTTTAAGAGGAGAAGAATTTTGATCACAACAACCACAAAACATTGTAGGGAGCATTGGCACGATGAGGGGGGACATGAATACCATCCATTTGTAAGTTTTGCATTATAGGTGTTTTTATTTTGATTGTTTTTGTAAATTTATGTATTTATCATGGTTTCGATAGATGGGGACTAACATGGACAATAAATATTATTTTAATATTAAATATTTATTATAATATTTCTTTTTCTTTTGTGCATGTTGAATCTAGGGTATAGTAGAATAACTCATTTATTTGTTCGATAGTGAGACTAACCCACTCACCAGGGAAAGCACTTAACTCTCTAGATTTGTGACACTTTCTATCATGATAATAGAAATAATGATTATATTGACATGTTGTAATTTCTCTTATAATTTCTCTATAGAAATTACCATATCATCATTTATCTTACCTTAGTGGAGTACAGTATGAGAAATTTTGTGTTATATTTGAGTAGCTTTGCTCAGTAATTGGGTCAATTATTATGTCTCTTGGATAGTTTGGATGCACCTATTTGACCAACCATATAATTGGTTGTTGCTCTTTTCATCTCAACATTACAAAATTTGTTACATTTTAAATGCATCACATAAATGTTTACATTTTGCATTTGAAATTTTTACATTTTGTCGTTGAATTTCTTATATTAATTTTTATCTATTGATGGTTTCATGTAATTATAAAGGAAAGACATCCTAGGGCACTTCGTCTGGAGGAAGTGCTTCCACAACAAGTACCAGAAGCTATAAATATTAATGGAGAACGAGTTAATGATCACATTAATGAAGAAGATGATCATTCTGAAAAAAACATAGTTGAAGATGATGTCACAAATAATTTGATCCATGATTCATTTAATGTTGGAATGGATGGTGTTGATCATGATGATGATGATCATGAAAATGATAATTAAAATGATGAACATTTTGATGATATTCATGATATACCTCTTCTTGATAAGGCATATGAACCCCTTTATGAGGGCTCCAAGACAAATATTCTCTCGGCTATATTATTGATAATGAACTTGAAGGTTATGAATGGTCTTTCAAACATATCAGTCACACGGATGTTAAGGTATGTAATATATTCCATCACAAAATATATATGATTGTGTATTTTGTTGTTCATTCATATATAAGTCAAATTATTATGGATGAAATTTGTTCCATTAATATTATTTCTATATTATATTAACTAGATTTTAATTTTAATTTTTTGTAGCATGATGGGTGAATATTTGTTACCACCATCAAATATTTTACCTTGCACATATTGAGATTTATCTTCCATCATGAAAGAAATTGGAATGAAGTATGAAGCAATTCATGCATGCCCCAATGACCATGTTCTATAATACAGTCGGCATGAATTTGCAACAGAATGTCCTAAATGTCATATCAATAGATATCCCACAGATCAAGTAACTAAAAAGGAGCCTCACAAGGTTCTATGTTATATTCCTATTATTCCACGTCTGCAATGACTGTTCACGTGCAGAAACATACCGCGGTTTATGGATTACCATGCACGGAACAGAAGTAAAGACGACATTATTCGGATGCCTACAGATGGGTCTGCATTTAGAGATATGGAGGAAAAATGGCCCCACTTTAAAGAAGAACCTTGTCATCTTAGGATTTCTTTGGCAGCATATTGTGTCAATCCATTTGCAAAGGTGAGATTCGTTTACTCGGTATGGCCTATTTTTGTTATTAACAACAACATTCCTCAATGGTTGACAATAAAGAGGGAGCACATAATGTTGTCGATGATTGTTCCAGGTATGAACCCTACAGTTTTTTTTAAATAGTTGTATCTCATTTGTCGTATTTTTGTCGCATAATGTCATATATACATTTAATGTTTTTCTATTGTGCAATATGGTTTAATATATGTAATCTAAATGGTATGTCTCATTTGTATATTTTGTATATGTTCATATCAATCAGCTAAGTACCAAGTGAAAGATATGAATGTATATATCAAACCTATTATTGATGAGCTACTAAAGTTATGGAATCGCAATACTATGTATGATATATCTAAACCAATACGACAAAGGAAATTAAATTCCATGCAATGCTTGTACGGACAATACATGATGCCCCATGGTTAACCCATTTTTGTGGTATGTAATTATAAGTTCCACTTTATTTGCAAAAAGTTATACGAACTCCTAGTTAATATACTACGCATGCATGTTTTTCTAAATAATCCAGTGATTTTGCATATAATTATAATTGACATAGATATTCCATCTCTTTATGTAGCTCTTCAGACAAAGGGGAAATTTTCATGTCCAGTTTGTGGTCCTAAGATCAAATCTCGTCATTCAAAAATCTTAGGAAAGGAGGTGTTTGATGAGTATAGGCACCTCCCCTATGGAAGTTGCAATATAATAGAAATCGTCAAGGTACGTATAATGAATCATCGTATATGATATGTTATATTGTATTTTTTTATATTGTGTGTTTTTTACTGTAATTGACATTAATTTATGTAATTTCATGATTGTCATTCATGTTATCATGAAGGAATTAATGGGCTTCCACAAGGAATGAAAAGTTATCCTAGACAATTCAGTATGTTTCCCTACTATGAGCACCTACAAATTGATCATCTATTTGATACAATGCATATCGGAAAGAATGTGACTGAAACATTATGGCGAATATTGGATGGAAGGAGTGACAAAGAAAAAATTGTCAAAATTTGCAAGGACATTCAAGATAGCAACCATGCAATGAAATACGCCATTCAATTTCATAGCAACGGAGAGAAAATTAATATAAACTCACTTCCATGGATGTTAACGGACCAGCAAAGTAATGTTGTAAAAGAAGTCATTCAAAAAATTAAATTTCCCACCGGATTTTGTGCGAACATGAAGAATACAATAACAAAGAAAGGTGATTTCGTGGGGGTGAAAACTCACGATTGGCATGTCTTCATGAAGGTAATTATTATGGTATAGATTTCATTTTTTTTTCCTATTACAGTGGATATGGTTGGTATATTTTTTATTTGTCTACTCTTTGTTGATAAAATGAAACTATTTGTATATTATTGTTACAGTATGTTCTACCTCTCTCTATCCTGGACAACTTCGACAACAATGTCAAGCAAATAATATATAGTCTCGGGAAATACATGAGCTAAGTGGTGATTTTTTCCATGCGCTTAGTATTTGTTTAATTCAACATAGAACTTATATTTGATTTTTGTTCTGTAATTCATGATGTTACGTAATATATTGTTTTTTTCTTTAATCTCTTGATTTGGTTGTCATGTCACTTGTAGATGGTTGTCATCTAAAGAATTCCATAAAGAAGACATAAAGTATTAGAGGAGATAAATTGCTCGTCTCATGTGTGAAATGCAGAAGCATCTACCTTCGGAAATTTTCAATGCACAAGAACACTACCTTGTACACCAAGTTGATGAGATTGAACTATGTGGACCTACGCACTCAAGCTCCATGTGGATGGTTGAGAGGCACTTGAAATTTATGAAGTGTTTGGTCAAACAACAAGCATATGCTTAGGGTTCTATGATGGAGGGATATATGGTATACCAAAACATGCAGTATATTAGTGAATGTCTTCCTAAATTAGCAGAAAATCTCAATTTACGTCGCCTTTCTGACCCTGAATCCAATAAGAGTTTCGAAGGGGAGTACTCAAAGGGGAAAGGTAGATCGAGGAAGGTGAAAGGTAATATAACACATTTTTATATTCAGTATTTTACATAAATTTATACAGGAATATACTTTGTTAAGTTACTATATTACATTTGTATTGAATTTTAATTTTATTGTCATGAAACAGTTGGTCGAGAGTGGGATGCAATTCATTTATACATCGCAAACAATCTTGACTGGATGAAGGTATGGATTGAACGATGTGAACAATCTAGTCATGGAATATCATGGGAAGGTGTGGCTTCATTGGTTAAAGCTGCACATCACAATGGAGACACCAATATAACACAAAGGGAAATCGATTTAGCAAGAGGTTTAAAAGATAAGAAGGTAAGCATATTAATCATCCACACTATTTTTTTTTGTAAAAAATAATTTCGTTGTACGTCACGCTGTTTTTTTCATTGTATGGCATTATAAACATGCACTATTTAATCATTAATATTGGATCATTATTTAATCTTTTCCTATATGGCTTGTTGTAGGTAAAACACCATAAGGCTATGTGGTGTAATGGATTTAGATATTGAATCAAAAAGTTGGATGAAGCAAAGAAAACATCTGATTGTGGGATATCTGCAGTCTTTGAGGTGACCAATGTTTCTTCTAGAAATGACAGACATCCAGAACTCTCTGAAAATCATTACTATGGGTATCTGGAAGACATTCTTCAGTGTGACTTTAACTCCTTCAAGGTATTTATGTTCATTTTCAAATGGTATAGGTGTCGATTGAATCAACCTGCCTGATAAAACAATAATTGAACATGATAATGGATTTACCATGGTAAATACAAGGTTGTTTGAGCCAGGAACGGAGCCCTATGTTCTTCCAACCCAATGTGAACAGGTATTTTACTCTGAGGTTCTAGGTAGAGCGGGTTGGTCACTTGTTGTGAGACACGATCCAAGGGGAAGGCCGATAAAGTATAACATAGATGAAGTTAATGAAGACATTCTCTAAGAAGAAGATGTCGTAGAAGATGATCATGATCAACATGAGTTAGATGATCATGTTCCTGAAAAAGATGTTGAAGAACTTATTGAATCAGATGATGTATCAGACAATGTCCATGAAGATGATATCGACGATGACATGATGATCGTAATTGACATTGACGACGAGGATGATATCGCCAATCCTTACAATGTTGAATCTGGATCATCGGATGATAGTACAGATGATGACCTAGATGAAGAAGATGATGAAGACCATTGAAGTTTATGAGGTATGCAGTAATAATAAATTAACTTTTTCTTAGTGAGTTTCCATTTTCCAGTATGATATAATTAGAAACATTTCTTGTCATAGAGTATGTCAAAAAACACATTTAAAGTTTTTGTACATAGATATTTTTGTCGGGTTATGGGGAATAGAGAGTGATGTGAGGGGGGGGAGGGGCCATAAGAGCTTCCACCTTCACGTGGTTGGCCCTGTTTAGTAGAGAATATTAAATTATTCTCGAAATAGATAGAAGCTTAGTAAGGAAATGCACAATTATCAAGACTCAAACATAATCATCATCGTCGTCATCATCATCATCATCGTCATCATCATCGATCGTCAGCATCATCATCGTCATCATCATCATCATCATGATCATCGTCATCATTGATCATCGTCATCATCATCGTCATCTTCATCATCATTATCTTCATCGTCGTCATCATCGTTATCCAAAGGGATACCCATTCAACAAAATTATTTGAGCCATACAAGTTGGCTAGCCATTCATGATCCCATAAATTATTTAAAAATTTTGTTATTTGATTAAAATTCTGTAACTTCAAAGTTCAAACACAATATTATTATTCGATTGAAATTTTGTAACTTCAAATGGGCCTTGAAGGCTTCAAATTTGAATCCTGGACCCGAGAGCGGGTTTGTCAAAAATATCCGTCAAAGGCTGTTCAGAACGACATTTATCGATTCCCAACCATAGCAACAACAACAATTGCTTCTTTCTTCATATGTTTTGTGTACACGCATATGATTCCATGTGCTCCTTTCCTTTCCCTATTTTCCATTGTTGCCCGATCAAAGCTCTTCAGAATTTAGCCTCCCTTTAACTTTCATGAAATGGAGGGGGCTAGCAATCTAATTGTAGCTACACTGATGCAGAAAAAAATATCTATAAAATTAGTTATCGCAATTCACACTTAACATCTGCAAAGTGGATTTTCTGTGTGTCTCCCAAGTTATGTTTCACTAATAAATTCCTCATGTGCAGGGATATCATGTAAGAGTAAAATAGTATTAATTTTGGCTATAAGGATGAAAGTTGGATTGGAATGGGGTTAGCAACTTAAATGTATTATTATACTGGTTAAAAGTTTAAGAGGCAAGATCAATTTGTGAAACTGCTAAGATGACAAAGGTGGCATAGTGGCCTAGAGACTGAGACCGCTAGATCCGGGAAAAATATGGTATATGACATATATAATGTTCAGTGATGCCATATCCATTGCAAAATAAAGCCTCTCGACTTTACTACTTAAGTAAACAATGAAATTTTGATGTATTAGTACATTTTCAAATTTGATCCTTACCCCTAACTAATCTATACTAACCTTTTTCAATAGATATTTTTTTTTCAATAGACAACTAACCTATTAACCTATACTAACCTATTAACCCCTAAACCCACCTAATACCTTAATTCTCCAACCATTAAATCCATACACCATTAAAACCAAAACCCCTAATTCTCTCACTGATCGATAATCTCGTCACTGATCACTATTCAATAGGGTGTTTCTGCATTTTGTTGGATGGAAAAGTCCACCTCCTCCGCATATTATTCAGACTTGCGTTCTGGTTTGTGTGATGGGAAATGTAGTTCGAAGGGTAGTGATGAATTGAAATTCTAATTCAGTGATCGATAGGGTGTTTCTCCATTTTGTCGAGGGAAAATTCCACGATCCAAGGGGAAGGCTGGTAAAGTATAACGTAGATGAAGGTAATGAAGACGTTCTCAAAGAAGAAGACACTATAGAAGATGATCATGATCAACATGAGTTAGATGATCATGTTCCAGAAGAAGATGTCGAAGAACTTATTGAATTAGATGATGTATCAGACAATGTCCATGAAGATGATATCGACGATGACATGATGATTGTAACTGACATCGACGACGAGGATGATATGGCCAATCCTTACAATGTTGAATCTGGATGATCAGATGATAGTACAGACGATGACCCAAATGAAGAAGATGATGAATACCATTGAAGTTTAGGAGGTATGCAGTAAGACTCAAACATGACTGGCACTAACAATTGCATCATAAAAAACCATACCTATACATTAAATAATGTGATACATGGGGCCAACGTTAAATTTTTTAAAATATGTGCTGGCTTGAATTGAAATTTGGCATGGTTAGACTAGACGCATGCATTGACGGTGTGGGAGGGTTTCCACACTCAAACATGACTGACACTAACCAGTGGAGTAAAATATTGATTATGGCCATCCATTACATTGAGTTATGTCTCTATTTTGTAGTTTTCTATTTTGGTTTCATCGATTTATCTCATCAACATGGATGGTTTTAATCATGAACATGGTTGTGGTGCAAAAGCTCCAATTCTTTCATCTCAATTTTTTCTCCCATGTCTTGTTTTACTTTATAAATTGCTCCTACACCACTCATGATTATGAGAACATCTAATTAAATGAAAATAATAAGTATGATGTTGTTACCACCTGTTTGATGTACATATTTGGATCCATTCGTCTCAAAAGAACTAGCTCTTGTATGCTCATGGATCACCATTCCCTTAGTTCTTACTTCAAGCCATAAAATTCTTTTATTAATTTGAAATTCAAATCCCCTTACTTACCTCCTCAAAATCCATTCTCACAAGTCATGTAGACATCCTCCTCTAGATATTGATTTATGAATTCACTCTATCTTGATCACATCCAGTTGATGGAAGCTCAAACTAAAGTGTGTTGCTAAGGCCAACATCAATTTGATTTTGATGATTTGTGTTGTCAGAGAAAAGATTTATTCGAAATGCACCCCTTCCATTTGTGCATAAATATTTTGTTCCAATATAATCTTAGACTTGTCAATAAAGTGAACTCCATTATACTTTGATAGGAAGACCCATTTGTAGTGAATGACATTCTTAACTTTTTACAGTTCAAGAAAACTCCAAGTGATCTTGTTTTCAATGAAGAAGAATTTATGATTTTGCTCATGAGGAAAAAGCTCACTAAGTTTACCACTTGCCTTCTTCCCCTTGTTGCAAATGTTAGGATTTTGACTTCTTTCTCACCACTCCTTTTTATCTCCTCCTATTTTTATCCATGTTTTTCCATTAGGAATCATTACATATGTTTCGTTCTCACAAGACACTCTTCATATAATATAATATCTAGTTTAATATATGGTATCCCATTAACCATTTTGTTCCTATGTAAAATATTAAGTTATGCAAAATTTAAATGAGTAAAAGCATATGCATAAGTAAAAGTAACCCCTAGTAATCAACATTGTTTATAACCCTTAGTGATAGACAAACCATAAACTTACCCATTAGATATCTAGTTCCAAAGGGATACCCATTCAGCAAAATTATTTGAGGCATACAAGTTGGCTAGCCCAATTATATGGATTTCCAAATTAACCTAACCTTAGACTTACCATTTCATCGCCCAATTATATGGATTTAAAAATTAACCAAATCTTAGACTTACCATTTCATCATCCTAACAATGTTACTCAATGATATTATATTAAATATGTTTATATTAAAAAGGGGTAATATGACTTGTTTGAATTAATTCATGACTACACTATTCGGTTTACTCATTCGATAACACTCCACCATAGTAACTCATCACGTGCTTTCGTCTCAACTGTAAATATGCTCAGTATCAAGTGTTGGCATTTTGCTGCTGCCATTGCCACATTTTCACCTTTCTACTCTCCTTGCAGAGCTTGCAAGGTCGCCGGAGCAATTCATATAAGAGGTGGTGAAGGTTGCATAGGTAACCATAGAGGTCGCAGAGGAGGTCAAGGAATTCACATAGGACGTCACAACAGAGGTCGAATAGGTTGAGGAGGTCATAGAGGAGGTGAAAGAGTTCGTCGAGGAGGTCAAGAAGCCACATAGGATGCAATGCCTCCCAAATCGGTTCGTACCCACTTCATTTACCTTTTTATTAATTGAATGCATGAATTATTGAGTGATTTTCTTTCATGATTGAGTTGCCAAGGATTTCACCTAGAGTAGGGCAAGCTCCCAAACTTCCCTCTGCCACAATGTGCAAATGAACCACCAAAACCCCAATGAATCATCCATTGGCACTTTTTTCACATTGACCATCCATGGAAATGAACCCAAAAGAACCCCAGTTGGACGCTCCAATTAACCCCAATGAACTCTGGTTGGATGGCATACCTCTTAGGGTTTGGAATGATGTTGAGATGGTTCCCAAATCTGGGAATGCGCGGTTAAAATAATTGATATTGGACGGCATACCTCTTAGGGTTTGGAATGATGTTGAGATGGTTCCCAAATCCAGGAATGCGTGGTTAAAATAATTGATATTGTTGTTAGATTTGTGATAGAACTATTTCCCTGTAAAATAATAAGAAAATGTAGAAAGGATGCATGCCATTGAATGATTTGGTTTTAGTCTAGGGTAGTGACTGGTTGATGATTAGTCAGAGGAGGGGTTGCAACAGAGGGTATGAGGACAACTTTGGGTACCCCGAGCATGTTATAAAGCTATTTTTTCCTTCATATATCAGTAAATGAGGACAATTAGTTCTAATTCTAATTAGAATGATAAGGATAAAGGTAGTATTCATCATTTTAATTCTAATTCCAACTAGCAGTAAGGAAATTTATGAAGGAAATTGTTGCATAATAAAGTCTTCACCTAAAAGTTGCCCCTTTTTCTCTATAAAGCAATTTTGATATTATTGCTCATTGTAAAATCTGGTAATGTTTTTGAGATTTTTGGGTGGTCTATGGCATAGTACAAACCATATAATGATGAAATTTTGGGTGGTCTATGGCCAATGCTCATCTTTGGATAGAATTTATGCCATGTTCCCATCTAGGTTTTTCCTTGGAGAGGCTTGACGCCATGGACTCATGCCCTGGGCTAGTCATCCATCAATTTGTCATCCTTGGGAGAGCCTTTATTTGCACCCTTTCTCATATCATGGAGAATTCATATCTTTGGAGGTCTCTTTTTCCATTTTGGTGGAACAACCACCTTAGAGTATGCTTCATATGCACTTATATAGGCCATGCTAAGATTGTGACATTCTTAATTTCTATATAATTTGTCTCAACAATAGAATATGATGACCAATATGCCTTGATAGGTTTGACACGATGACAAAAAAATAGTTTGTTGAATCTTTTTAATAGCATTTTTTGAATAAGTTCATGAGTTAGCAATAATGCAAAGAGTTGATGATGGTGAATATGAACCAATATTTACAACTTCTTCAACCAATGAAACAAATTGAAATGAGGAGAATGATTTTCATTTCCTTGAGAGAACCAATTCACTTCACATAGAAAAAGACTTCAAGGAAGTTGTAAATGGAATGAAATCAGTGGTTCCTAACTAGATGGTTCCTCTCATGGTCAATAGTGAGACGTTACCCATCATGGATAGTTCTATATGTGGCAATTTTGGTTGTAAATGATTTGAGCATGTAGAGCTTCCATTCAACATCTCTTTGAAGCTTGTAGCATGGTTTTCTTATGGTCCTATTTTACAACTTTTCTTCATTTAGAGTTTAGATATCTATAATATATATTGACTTATAACAGTAATAAAACAACAATATACCAGATCTGAAAATTATAAATGGGCTTGCTAAATAAGAAAAGAAATCATCCCAAGTTGCCAGTAGAAAAGCAATCAACCCAAGTTGCCCACGAAATCAGCACAAAAAATTCAGCCAACAAGAGAAAACTCATCTGAAAATTTAGATCTGCAACAAAAAATTGGACAACAATCCATTTACTTCTTGTTTACAATAAAGAAGATTGCACTACAGTACCTCAGCTTATCACAAGCTGGTTTACCCAAGTCCTTTTAGCCCATCCCAAAATAGGACTCCACAATGCTTCCCAAACCCTAGTTAGTGCATCACATGCCAACTCAACAAACCCTAACTAACAATATGCATCACATGCCAACTCAGAAAAGGCCCTAGGGCTAGAGCTAGAGTATGACATTTTCTACTAGTTGCTTTTTCCTATCTGTGAAGGGGGTGTTGCACACTTTGTCTTTGCGTCGAGAGGATCAATTATTACTATGTTGGAACGTTAAGTTAGTGATTGGGAACATTACGTTACATAATGTAACATGACAACATCTCCCCATATTGGGTTGTAGAAGCACCTCTCAATGCAAAGACAGAGTGTGCACCACTCGGGAGTCAAGACTCTGGGCAAGATTCAATGCTAATGTGTGATATTGTTGTTGCTTTAGATGTTCAAGAAATTGGAAAAAAAAAAGAATATTTTTGAATTTAAGGTTGTTGATGTTTCCCCAATGTTGTCAACAAGATTATTTTCAAACCCTTGATGACATAAACTCACGAGTCCCTTAAACCAACCTATCATAGACTTCCAAGGTTCTATTTTTTGCATTTTTCTCCATGCAGTATATTTACATATATATTTTGGAGGATGTAGGGGGGATGGATAGTTTCAGATTTTCAATACTCACAATCTCAAGAAGTTTCTAATTTTAGAAACTTCATCTTGCTTGAAATCTGAAAGTAAATTTGAATTCCTGTTGGAAAGATGAGCATGGTGTTTCAATTTTCATGTTGGTAAATTCTCAACTTGTTTTAGGCCCCAATTAAAGTTGGTCAACTCTTGTCAAACCCTAGGCCTAAAAATATTCTCATCTCTAAAAGATGATCAAATTCTTGAAGATCGAGCATTGAGTATAGTATGCGGTTAAAATTTGGTGGCAATGAAAGATTGTTGATTTGCGCTATATTTTTAGCAATGTGTTTTTTCAAAGTTTAACACAGCTTCTAGAGACCTAGTATGGTGTAAAAGATAAGATAAGTTTATTACTGTCCATCAAATAACCAAAAATTAGGTCAATGGGACTACTTAGTACATAAGTGGTGATTTGTTTAGTTCATCAAGGGAATCAATTTCTAAGGATGAAACAAAGTCAAGGGCAATGAATTCTACTGATCAAGCCCCGGATGCAACGACCAAATTAATGGAAACCGTGGAGAAACACCACGTATGTTACAAGGATTCAACACCAGATGGTTTGAGAGGAGAGAGCACATTATTGTGTGAAAGACCTTCCCCACAAGAAAGTAGGGATATGACATGCAATACTTATACCCAATGTCACGTGGTGTAACATACCCTTTTAGCTGGAAAACATTTTGTGTTAGCAAACATTATTATAACTTTTATTGTAAAGTTTTATGTTGGACAGGTGTCTAAGGATGACTGTAATTTGCACAATATATTATTATTAAATAAATAAAATAGGAGACAAACACCTAAGAGGACTGTTGAAAGAGTGGATACTAATCCACTAGGTGGAATGGAATCTGGGGTAGAAGGCAATGGACAAGTGGCAGCATCATGATGCAACTAACTAGCTGTTGGTATGGGACAACTCCCTTGAAATGTGGTCATAGTGCCCCGAAAGATGGGACTGGAGCTTGAGGCTCATTTATTCCAAACTAACCACTAAAAGACCTAGGCATTCTATATAATAGCCATCAAATATTGAATTGAGGTTCATCACTTTTCCTGACGAGCAAATTTACCTTGGGGTTTTGTTGTGTTTGCACCCAAGAGATTTGATGAGGGGATATGCTATGTTGTTGATCATGTTGTGAGTTTTCCAAACTCTTATTGAGTTCAGGAGGTTGATGTTGAGTGGAGAAAGCATTTTTGAGTGCCTTGCTTCTGTACAGATTCCACCCACTTATTGGATCAGTAATCAGGCTCGGGGGTTTACTAGAAGTCAGCAGTTGAGTTGCTTTTTCTGAAACAAGTTGGGAGGAACAGGCCTCCTTGGGTGTTTGTCGGCCCTATCATCATTCACAGGTTCTATTGTGTTATCTATTTTATTTTAAAGTTCTGTTATCTATTTAACTATTAAGTTTTATTCCATTTTCCTGAGTAAATTAATAATTTTGTATAAAATTGATTTGATTGAATAAAATAGTCTCTGTATTTTTCCCGATGCAAAAAAAAACAACATCGTACTCTAGTACAAAGATAGATTAATGTAGATAGATATGATAGACAAATTGCCAAGATGATGGAACTATCATTCTATATATTCTGTCAATTTAGCTACTGATAAGTAATTATTATTATTTCTGCATTCTTTTACATTACTGTTTTTATTTCCGTATTTTATTTTATCAAATAGAAATTCATTGTCTTAAAAGATTATTAATGTTCTTTATAATTATTATTGAGATCATTGCTGAAAACATAGTTTAAAATGATTGCTTAAACTCATGATAACATAATAGATATGTTACTTCCAGTTTCAATTTAGGATTTATAGTTTTCCATATATATATCTTCTCAAAGTTTACTATAACAACTGTTATTTCCATTATTGCACAAACAAAATAGATAAGTAAACAAAAGTCTCTTATCATAAACCTCGGGTTACATATTTCTCATGTTTTTATAGCCATAAATTAAAAACACACAATTGCAATTCTGTCTATAGAATCAAGCTAGTTAAACAAGCTCCCTGTCATTATGAAGATTTATTATTTTATTAACAATAGACAAACCAAACATTTATATAAAAAATCGTCCCTGTAGGTCGAGTAGTTATATACAAATATTATCTCCAGGGTTTAAGATATTATAATCACTGTAGGAGCAGAGTCAAACAGAAATCGCAAACACAGGTCGATGCCAAGGACATATCAATGAGCAACATCAACATCTTTACATTCCAAAAACGAAGGCTAAGCCCTAACCATAGAACTATTCATAAGTTTGAAACACAACAACATCTCTTACAATCGATGAAGTTGTATATAGGCCGAAGCCTAATTATGTATTACAAACATTTTAACCATTGTTTAAAAGACAGAAGCAACATTTTCACTTTTCTTAAATAGCATACGATTTGTTCTCCCAATAGTTAAACTTTTCATAACCTCAAAGACATAAAAGATAACGATAGCAACAGTTATATGCAAACTTAGCTACACAACTAAATTTTCGTATTTTATTAATTCAAACGCAGATGTCTACCAATTACGAAGCTTCTTATTCACATTTTTTTAAAATTGACGAGACAAACGTTCGTTTATGGGCTAAACCCCAAAATCTTTGAAACAAAACAACTACAACAACGCAGATTGACAATGATTCTTTTGTATTGAAAACTCGACAGAGTTTAAAGCCCTCGGTGACAGAAGAACATTTACAGTTTAACTCAATACTTAAAAACAATACTGAAAACTCATTCCAATGACCACATAATGGTTCAAAATCAACGACGGCCATTCTGCCAGGAGAACCTACGAAAGGTTTGCCACCGGGCCTTACCAGTTGAGCGAGCCCACATCTGCCTGCAAGCTTGAACTGTAAACTCCACGACAATGGCAGCACCTGCCACAGAAAACTACAACACGGTCATTACATTTCAGAGGTGAATGTTATACAAAGACAAACTAAAATCCTATGTATTTGCATTCATAAAAACATTAAGAATTACCTTCATAAAGAGCAAAAAGATGGATTGGCGATGCTTCCAATCACCCAACTGATATAACAAAAGCAACACGCAACTATAATAGCTTAGACGTCAATATTAACACCAACACAAAACCCTAACCTGCTACACGATGAAAGTCCTAGGGTTTCATCACCTATTGCTCTCTTTAAACCACACAAATATTATAACAGGATTTTACCTTTAAAACTGAAGATGCATAGTTACAGAAGCATCACAGAATCGACCCAAGATCAAACACTGGTATCTAGTGGCCTGTCGGCCTCTCATCCCCGAAAACAAAACTCCAAATGAATGAAAAACAAACAACAATGAAGTATAGTGAATGCCTTAGGGTTCAAGATCTCAGAAATCAATACTAGTTAGATAAACGGTTGAGAACTAGCTAGCCAAGCCACACCAATACCCAGGCAGAGTTATGGTCACCTACTATTTTAATGTTTCATTAAGTAGCAAATCCAAATGGATTGCCATATTGTTAACACCCAAAAAGTGCTCACTAGCTCATTTCCCTATTCACATGACCCATTTGTCCACTTTTTCACCATCTGAGCCTCTGAAACCAACAAAAGGTCACCAAAAGACCTAAGTACACCCCTTTTTCCATTAAAAAATATTATTTTTCCTAAAAAAACATAAAAAACCCTCAAAAAGGGTCCAAATTCCCAAAAATATTAAAAAGGGAATAAAAATATTAATTTTATTCAAAAAAGGAAAAAGGAGGGAAAAGTACCTAAACCATGTTGGTCAATACCATTTGGTTTCATAGACCCATGGTACGGAGACATTTTGATTTACCTCCGCACGCAAAAATTTCGACCACACATCGATCGTGACGGACGCCGTTGGATACGACACCATGCCCCCCGATACCTCTTAATAGGGGATGTACTTTATCGATGCGGCATTGATACCATCCTACGCCGATGCCTATCCCATAGTGAGGCAGAACAAGTCCTCAATGATTGTCATAGCGGTGCTTACGGAGGCCATTTCTCTGGCATGGCCACCGCCCAGAAGATCATTCGGGCAGGTTACTTTTGGCCATCATTGTTTACTGATTGCATCACCGCAGTCAAGCATTGCCAGAACTGCCAACTCTTTGCCCCCAAAGCAAGAACCCCCCCGCCCCCCTTCATCCAGTCATTACTGTTGGACCATTCTACAAATGGGCCATTGACTTCCTCGACTGCAACCCCACGTCAGCCGGCGGTCACAAACACATCATTGTGGCCGTAGATTATTTCACCAAGTGGGTAGAAGCCATGCCGACTTACAATTGCAAGGCTGACACTGCAGCACGGTTTTTCTTCAACCATGTTATCATTCATTTCGGAGTGCCGAAGCAACTAGTCTCTGACCACGGCTCTCACTTCGAAGATGCCGTCTGGAAAGAATTATCAACCATGTTGAAATTTGAACACCATTTCTCTTCCACCTACTATCCCCAAGGAAACGGCCAAGTCGAAGTGATCAATAAAATTTTGAAGACCATCTTCCAATGTACGGTAGACAAACACAAATCCAATTGGCACCACATGCTTTTCCCGGCACTATGGGCTTACCGCACCTCAACCAAAACTGCCACCGGTTTTACCCCTTTCCATTTAGTTCACGGTGTCGAATCCGTCCTCCCTATTGAGTGCCAGATTCCAGCCTTACATATCGCCGTTGAACTCCTACCGGACACTTCCCCCATTGAGCAACGATTACTACTCTTAGAGCAGGCCGATGAAGATCGGCGCATAGCCATTCAAAACATGGAAGCAGCCAAACAACGATCAAAACTAAGTTACGACAAACACGTCCACCCAAGAACCTTTTCTGAGGGAGACCTTGTCCTCGCTTACGATCAAGCTCATGATAAAACCGGAAAGGGGAAGTTTGTATCTATGTGGCAAGGCCCTTACATCGTACACACTTGCCTCGGGCAGGGGGCATACATTCTGACCGATTCAGAAGGCAATCCCCTACGCAACCCACGCAACGGGTTGTACCTTAAATGATTTTACCCATAGAAAATATGATGGACACCACCGTCCATTCTAGTATGGGCTTACTTTCTTTTCTCACAAAAAATTCAAAAACCTAAATATTTGTTTTTCTCTACATGACCACAGATGGATCCTCTTCCACTCTGCTATGTCAATTTCGCTGATGGTGCAAGCCGTTGGTCTCCCAATCTCGCCTCCGCAGCTTGGGTAATATACTCCCCTTTACATGAATTAATTCACATTGACGGAGTATGTTTAGGTGCCGCCACCAATAACCAAGCTGAGTACGATGCCGTGACCGGTCTCCTGGCCGCAGCTCTCCAAATGAGCATCCGTCACCTCAACGTTTTCTTGGACTCACAGCTCCTAGTTTCCCAGCTCAACAATGATTACCAGGTACGCAATCCCTGTCTTTTTAGATAATTCCTGCACACTAAACAAATGGTTAGACAGTTTGAATCCATTTCGTTCACACATGTCCCAAGACACCTCAATAGTGTAGCAGACCATATGGCCAACAATGTCCTCGACTGGCACACCAATCACATCATGTCATAACCAAAATGTGCATCCGCGTGCATAACATGTGCCTCCACGGGCATATACAAATAACAAAATAATGCATCCACGTGCATAACATGTGCCTCCATGGGCATATACAAATAACAAAATAATGCATCCACGTGCATAACATGTGCCTCCATGGGCATATACAAGAGACAAAAATGTGCATCCACGTGCATACACGACAATATATCCAAATATATATACACATATATATATAAACCATGATAGTCAACATGTCATAGGTGCCCTCAGCACCCAATATACAAAAAATACATCAATCGTACAAAAAATGCTTCCCCATATGTTCATCAGCATTTGGGGGCAGATACAATATCATCTACTCATCAGGATCCCTAGGCTCCTCCGGCTCCTCCTCCGCTAGCCCCACCGGGTCATGGCGAGCCCGAACTCTGCGCTCCTCTGGCACCTCCTTCGCTAGCCTCGCTGGGTCACCCCGTAGACGGATCCTCATATGAGTCGGCTCTGCCGGGACATCCCAAGCACCACCCTTGTGCTCTACCACAAACACCACTGTCCTCAACAAGAGCGACCACCACTCAGGCGGCGCACCGAAGCAACCCTCCAAAATATCCCAATCCAGGTCTCTCCAACCATCCTCGGGGAGTCCAGCTAGGATCCGGTCGAAGGTCTGTCTGACACCCTCTATGGCGTCATCTCGAGGGCCAACTCCTCTCCCACGAGCCACAAATCCTCCACCACATGGATGTGGTACCGCTGGAGGTGGATGAGCGACCACCATTGCCCGCCCCTGACGAGCGACGTAGTCGGCCGGTGGTACAGGCCCAACATCTTCACAATGCAAATAAACCATCATATGCAACTATAATCATAGACTGATAAATCAAACAACACATGATATAGTATAAAATAAAACACAAAACATACCGTCTAAACTCCAATCCTGTCCTGGGGCACGAGGCATCTCGGGGTCGCCTCGATAGTCCATGCCGACATAAGGGTAGTCCTCAATCAGTAGGGGCATCTGCTCCCATTGCTCATAAAAATCCTCAATGAAGAAACCACGGACACCACCGCCGCCACGAGGCATCATCTTCCCCCACCGCATCTTGCGAGGCTCACTCACCAAACCAGCACGAATGGGTACCCGTGGCCGCAAGGTCGGCACCCGCTCAAAGAAAAAACAGCATAGAAATGAGGCATAACAAAACTCTCCTCCCTCTCGATTGGCCTTGTCCAGATCTCTCTGGACACCAGCTAGAAACATCTGCCCCCAGGCATAGTAAGTCCCCCGTAGAACAGAATCCACCAACATCGTTTGCCCCCCAGACAAACGATGTGGTGCAGCAGCACCCAATATCCGTAGAACACATGCCCCAACAGCTCGCATATCCCACTCACGTAGGGATCGCAGACTAATAGAGCTGTTCTGCAAAACGGCATCACCAACACAGAAAGTCTGTAACAAGTCCTCCATATCTACACCCGGCAGGATCCTCGGCAAGAGATTGCCCACCTCACCTAAACGAGGCAACCCAGTCAAAAAATAGACATCCGTGAGGGTGATCTCCAACGTCTCACCCCCAATAATAAATGCACCCTCCGTCGACACCCACCAACTCACCATCTTGTTCAGGGGCCGTCTCACTGAATGAATAGGTGGGATCTGAGCGAACTTCAAAAGTTTGCTCACAGCCAGAGTCTGTCGCACCCCCGGATCAGTCTGAATCTTCTCCATCAGATCATCATCGATCTCCCGTTCTCGCCATGAGGACAATGGTCTCCTCAACATCCTACCAGAAAACAGAAGAAATTTTTAGCCCCAGCACAAAATTTTTTGAAAAAAAAATCCCATCGCGGCTTTTCCACCAAAAGCAGTGATGACCATCGCGGCCTTTTCACCAAAAGCTGTGATGACCATCGTGGCCTTTTCACCAAAATCCGCGATGACCATCGCGGCCTCCATCCCAAATCTGCGATGATCATCGCGGCCTCCATCCTAGAAACCACGATGAACATCGCGGGTTTTGGCCGGACAGACGCGATGAACATCGCGACTATCCCCCATGAACTCGCGATGAACATCACGAGTTCCAACCTCACAGTCGCGATGAATATCATGACTGTCAGCCTAAAACCCGCGCGGTTCATCGTGGGAAAAGACCCGAAACCCGCGATATTCCACGTTGAAGGGTCAACATGGAATTTCGCGACCTTCAGGGGCCCGCCGCCAAACAAAAAGGACATAATTGAAAAGGCTAAAGCAAATAGAGTTACCTGAAACTCTCAGAATCGAAAACCAACGGTGAAATCTCCTGGAAATCGAAAAATAGCTCTGACTGCTCTGCCAAACTCACACGTAACAATGACACGTCATTTGGGCCCCACACCCTATTTATAGAAATTCCACCATTTTTCAAACAACCATTGCGGTATCATACAAAGTCCATTTTTCAAACCGTTGGTACCATTGGAATCAGCACAGCGAGAACTTCATGCAGGTTCCTTCCTTTTCCCGTTTTCACGGGGTCTATTTTTTGACCATTTTTTGGCCTCTCTCGTGGCCTCGGTTTGCGTGCCACATCGGCCGTTCTCCGTTTTGGACATGTCATATATCACCGGATTCAGTTTTCCGCGCTTGTGATGATGCTTGAGATCATTTCTCACTGTCATGTCCTGATTTTTTGAGCATTTTTTTTTATGCCCCCACGTTGCCTCGGTTTGCGTGCCACATCGGTCGTTCTCCGTTTTGGACAAGTCTTATATCGCCGGATTCAGTTTTCCGCGCTTGTGATGATGCTTGAGATCATTTCTCGCTCTCACGCCCATCTTTTTCGGCCATTTTTTCAAAATGCCCTCTCATAGCCTCGGTTTGCGTGCCACAACGGCCGCAGCCCCCTTTGTGACAATCTTTATGTCACCGGATCTAGTATCCCACACACATGACGACGCTTGAGACCTTTTCTCGCTCCCATATATCCATTTTTGTTCAGTATAATTTTATCCCTTTTTCAGGCCGAGCAATCCCTTTTACGAAAAAGGCACTTAGGGAGTTTCTGTTAAGCTCTTTTCTGATTCCTAAAACAATGAAAAGATCGCCGAGCAATCTTGCTTCCTTTCATGCTCGCTAAACGTATCTGAAAGGGCATCTACCTGGTATAAGTTTACCCCTTTTCTGGACCTCGTAGACTAATTACGAAAAAGGTATACTCTAGTCACATCGGCTAGAAGAGTTCTCCATCCGCATCATTTTATGCTTTCTCGAGCCTTGGAGACTAAACTTACGAAAAAGAAACACCAATAGAGTCCACTTACCATTTTCAGACTCTCTAAACATGAAAGCAACCATGAACATGAGCCGTCCTGGGCTCACAAAATCCACAGGACCGTAACATTTCAGAGCACACTTTTATCCCTTCTTGGAGCTCATTAAAACTACGAAGAAGGAATCAATGGTGCCTCTTGGCGCCACGACAGATCACATCTAATCATATGGCAGCTTCCCCATTTTGGTCACCTTTGTTAAGAGAATTCTGCAGTATGTTACCTTGAAAATCCCTCGACAGCACCTATCAGCTCATCCTCCCCCCCCAGAGTCAATATATACCATTCACTCAAAGCAATGATCCCCACACCTACAAATCAGTTCCCTACGCTGCCAGGTCAACCATGTCATCATGCTATGAACAAAGGAAGTTTGAGTCTACCCACTTGTTGACCCAGTTATTTCCCATCCCCACAAGTATGTCAGTCCTACCATCAGTACTACAACACTTCAGTTCTACACCTCGTGCTCCTATCAAGAAAAAATCATTGCCTTGTTAGTTGCTGGTCTCCCTCTGTCGATGACAACCACATTTATTCCAGAGGATAGACCTAGAGGTCCCTGTGTCTTGGACTCATTACCATTTATGATGAGTGCCTACGAATCATTTCAAGAGGAATCCTCATTGCCTCTCCAAATGGTTGTTTCTCACATGCTCGACTTCAACACCTTGATCGCATCGTTGAGACTCGCACAGGACATTGATCCTTTCAGTTATTAGTCAAAGACCCCGGATACCTCCTGACTCCTCCACATTTGAGAATCTTCCTATGGATACAACCAGTTACACTTTTTCTATAGATATCTGGGTTGCGCATGGTGACAGTATTCAGATGTACCCCAGTTTCATACTCCCTTGAGTACACAGTTACATTAATTCTCAGAGATGACTCATAATCTTTGAGTCCCTACAGATGTTGGACACCTTCAGTTTCAGTAGTTCACCAGTTATTCCAGTGTATCAGTTATTGAGATCAGTTATGATCAAGAGTATATCCCAAAATAATGTCCCCCCTGGACCATTATGATGTACCAGTAGATTCTTTAAGTATTAGATCCCCCTTCTTGGGACTAATTGTTATGTATATGTCTTGATACGAGCATGGGAATGCCCGCCTCGTCCATTATCAGAGATTATACCTCATTCATATTGAGGCCATATAATATGTTTTATTTTTTGCAGCTTCCAAGGGTCGTGGCTCCAGTCTACAACGGGTCTCTTCTCTCCCCTAAAACCCCAGAAAAAGACAAATGAACTATGATGTCTATCGGCCATACAATGAGCTCCTGCCCTCACACATCAGGGGGCAATCTGTTAACACCCAAAAAGTGCTCACTAGCTCATTTCCCTATTCACATGACCCATTTGTTCACTTTTACACCATCTGAGCCTCTGAAACCAACAAAAGGTCACCAAAAGACCTAAGTACACCCCTTTTTCCATTAAAAAAGATTATTTTCCCTAAAAAAGCATAAAAAACCCTCAAAAAGGGTCCAAATTCCCAAAAATATTAAAAAGGGAATAAAAATATTAATTTTATTCAAAAAAGGAAAAAGGAGGGAAAAGTACCTAAACCATGTTGGTCAATACCATTTGGTTTCCACGAAACCACAAATGGTATTCCCCACCACCAAAACCTATAAAAAGGTGGTAGGGGCTCATCATTTCACATCCATCCATTATCTCATCCTCATGCTGCCGAAATCTTCCTTGAGTATTTCGGCCATTGTAAGCAACCTTGGAGAAGGAGACCTCTTGGAGCTTGGAGCTACTCATCTTGGGAGTTGCTCAACATCAACCTTCACCATTGAAGGTATTATCGCAAGCACTTGCTTTCCCCCCCATTTTTTAATACAAATTCATTCTTTAATATTTTCTTGTTCTTGTTTTTTAAATGTTTACACTATTTGCTTATATTCTTGCATAGATCCATGATTATTTTTGTTTAGATTAGTTTATTGTTATTTGCTTTACATTGAAACTGCTGCTACTAGTTAGCAGGTGCCCATAGCACTAAGCCTGGTTGCAAAACTGGGCCAACACATATCACCATGGAGGAGATCACAGCTCGACAAGACACAACAGTTTCTTCAACTTTTTCAGGTGGAGCTAAACTGACGTTGGAGCCAACAAGACATTCCATAATACCACACCGTGTTTCCAATTAATGCTTGATCTAAACGTATCCTCTGCCAGGCCATTACCTGCAACCGCATTTAACTCACGTCAGTATCGAAGTTATCGTTCCAGATATTTTTATCATTCCCATAACCGTTATATAGTTTCCAAACCTTAGAATATGATCATACGACGGTAATACAACCATGTACATAGTTCCCAAACTATGTTATAATTTGCATAACAACTTTATATATATTGCATAACACTACATTCTATAGTTTTCCAAACTATACGTTGGATTTCATATAAACACGATGTGAATCGAGTCCAAACCATATCAAATTAATGTCTATGACTTATGCATTTTAGCGTTAAGTCTCCAATTTGCTAAGGCGCACATATATGAATGTCCAAAGTTAAATTATCATTTGTATAATATGCACATAGGGAAATATAAGTGCTAAGTTCCTATTGTTTATAACTAGGCATTGTGACCCTAACAAGGTATTCTATATAAGTATTATGACAAATCAATATGGGTCTATATTACACATCAACTATTATCCTGTCAATATAGTGATATAGTCGAAAAAGTTTATTATTAGCACTTATGAATCAAGTACTTCAAACCTGTCATGAAGGCTTTTGAAGACTATCGTTATCACAACTTTAGATCTCTTATTATTCAACCCTGGTATATTGATAACATTACCACCTGCTCGACGCAACTTATATATTGTAAAATTTCACTTGACAACCATATCAATTGCTTTCCCTAATGGATGACAACATCGAATATAGCAGAAGTATAGTGTCAAAATATCTCTAGCTGCACCTACAAGTGTTAGGACAAAAATAGTACAGATCAAAAAGATAAATCCAAAATTACATACCATCATCACCTTCATGCACGACGGTATTTACATCTATCTTAAACACAAAGATGACAAGCTGAAGCTTATAACTTGTCTTGTAAAAAATGGAATTACTCTATTACCTTACCTGCAGACATGCGAAAGAAAGAATCCAATGCTTTAGCTTTCAAAGCTAAGTAAACCCAAGGGGACGCTGTAGGAACCCCTTCAGAAATATGAAAATAAATCAGTATTGTTACCAGATCTTTACACATAACGAAATAAACATTGTTCTGTCACATCTCATCTACAACCAAGTATCTTTTATGTTTAAAAATAAATACGGGCATTTTATGAAGCAGTTATTATCTATTAGTTATTTCATTATCATTCCGCAGATAGCATTTATCTTTTAAAATAGGCTATATCAAAATTTTTTAAAATTTTCCGATTTTTGGGATGTTACATGTGGTATAAGAGTGCAAGTTCAAACTCTAGGCCTAATTGAGGCTCATGCGCGCAAACAAAAAAATAAATTGGAAAGTTTATGTTACTAACTTTTGCAATTTTATTTTATTTTTTCACAGAACAGATTGACCTTTAATTTCAGGTATGGAAATACCAGAAGAGTCAACAGAGGATAGATCTCCTCGTAATGAATGTATTAATCATAATAATACTGAAGGAATTTATGTTGAGTTAAACAACCAGTCTTCTGAAATTTTATGCACTATACAGGATTTAAAATCTGAATTAAAAGCTGTTAAAGAAGAAAATGAACGGATCGTTAAGGTATAGGAAGAGTTACAACAGAATTTAAAAAAAAAACTATCATAGTGATGAAAGAGGCAGAAAATCAAAATTTAAGGCTGATTTTGAAATGATTTCCCACCAACATAAGCATAAGAAAACAAGAAATGATAAAAGGAACAGTTACTCATCCTCTAAATCTGATTCAAGTAATCAAAATATAAATTATGACAGCAGTAACAGTGAATGCTTGCTCTAGAAAGAGAAAACATAAGCATCATGAGCAGATTACTGGGGAATTTAAAAAGATTAAGCCACCTACTTTTATTGGCGAAAGTGAGAAGCGTGAGACAACAAAAGCTTGGCTGTCTGGAATGAAAAAGTACTTTAATATTTATGACTACTCTTATAAACTAAAAGCCAAGATGGCCATTTATAATATAACTGAGAAGGCAGATATCTGGTGGCAGGATCTTAAAAGAATCAAGAGCATAAAAGAAAAAGAAGTAACTTGGACTATGTTTAAAAGTTTGTTTAAAAATAAGTTTTCGTTGGAACAGTACTTTGAAGATAAGTCAAAAGAGTTTTACAATTTAAAGTTGGGTACAATGAACATGAACGAACTGTGCAACAAGTTCCTTAACTTGCTGAGGTACGTACCCTACATGGTTGAGGAAAATCCCAAAGTACAAAGGTTTCTCAGTTGTTTACCTTCTAATATAAAATATTGTATTGAGTATGATAATCGTTCCACTTTGGAAGAGGCCATGAGGAAGGCAAATTTTTGCTTTGATCAAAACAGAAAAAGAGAAGGAACAACTAGTTGGAAGAACAGTAAGACTAATCAGTATCACCATAAAAAGAAGAATTTTAATCAGAATGCTGGAGGTTTTACGAAAAGTTTTAATAACATAAATTTTCCTAATAATTACCGGAATAATGCATCTCAGAACTCTACTGCTGCAAGAAATGTACCTAATAATAATAATCACACCAATAATAATCACAATAACAATAGGTATGTTGGTCAGAAAGGACCCATAAAGTGTTATGAATGTGGCAGACCACATAAGAGAGAAGATTGCCCACGCAACAAGAGGACAACCAACAATATTCATACCATGCAAGCAGAACCTACAGTTGGAGATATCGCAAGAGAAATGTCCAGGATAAATGCAGCATTGGAGAACCATCAAGTAAACCATCAAACATCCATGGTCGAAATTGAAGGTATGATACAAAATGAGTCTATTTCTATTTTAATAGATCCAGGTGCAAATCTAAGTTATATATCACCTACTTTAGTAAACCGTTGCAAGCTAAAAACAGAGAAATTTGTTAATGCATGGTTAGTTCAGCTTGCAACAAGAACTAAAAGAAAGGTTACAGATTATGTCAAGAATTGTGAAGTATTTTTAAATTAGTTGAAAACGCAAGTTAATCTGAATGTTTTACCCTTAGGGTCATACGATTTGTTGATAGGCATGGATTGGCTTGAACAGCATAGAGTTATACTGAATTGTTATGATAAATCTTTTAGATGTATAAATAATGAAGGTAATTTAGAAACAGTAAAAGGAATTCATAGGTAGATTTCAGTAAGGCAGATTTCTCCCTTACAAGTAAAGAGAGTTGCCAGAAAAGGTTGTAAACTGTTTGCTATTAATGTTGTTAATGATGAGCATACATCTAAAGAAGGCAAGTTAAAACTAGAGGATATTCCCATCCTTAGGGACTTTTCTGACATATTCCCGGAAGAAATTCCAGGATTACCTCCGAAAAGAGAACCTGATTTCACCATTGAGTTAGTACTCGGTGCGATACCAAACTCAAAGGCCCCCTATAGGATGAATATTCTAGAGTTGAATGAGTTAAAATCTCAGATGAAAGAATTAATAGATAAAAACTACATAAGACCCATTATGTCCCTTTGGGGAGCCCCATTAATTTTTGTTAAAAAGAAGGACGGTACCATGTGTTTGTGCATTGATTACCGTCAGCTTAATAAAATGACAATTAAGAACCGGTATCCCTTACCCCGCATAAATGATCTATTTGATCAAGTACGCAGAGCAGAGATATTCACTAAAATTGATCTAAGGTCGGGTTATCATCATGTCCGGATAAAAGACAAGGACATATTCAAAACTGCATTCAGAACGCGTTATGGACACTACAAGTTCATAGTTATGCCTTTTGGGCTAACCAATGCATCGACAGTGTTCATGTGTTTAATGAACAACGTTTTGCATAAATATTTGGATAAGTTCGTAGTGGCATTCATTGATGATATCTTGGTTTACTCAAAAACTAAAGAAGAACATCATGAACATTTAAAAATCATTTTACAAGTACTTAGAGATCATCAGCTCTACGCTAAGTTCAGTAAGTGTGATTTCTATAAAGATAAAATTCAGTATTTGGGTCATATAATTTCTAAAGATGGTATTTCGGTTGATCTTGATAAAAGAAAAGTTATTAATGAATGGCCTGTCCCTAAAGACGTAACTTATGTACGGTCATTCATGGGAATAACAGGGTATTATATAAAGTTTATTGAAGGGTTCTCTATAATCGCTAATCCCATCACTTCTTTGCAGAAGAAAGGGAAGAAATTCATATGGGATCAAAAGTGTCAAGACAACTTTAATAAGTTAAAAGAATTGTTAACTACTACACCCATTTTAAAAATTGTAGATCCTAATAAGGATTTCGTCGTATGCACAGATGCCTACAACAAAAGACTTGGAGGGGTCTTAAGTCAAGAAGGTCATGCAATTGCTTTTGAGTCAAGGAAGTTAAAAATACATGCAAAGAATTATGCAACGTATGATCTTGTGTTGGCAGCCATGATATATGCTTTAAAAATGTGGCGCCATCACTTAATCGGAAGAAAATTCAATTTAATGACTGATAATAAGGGCTTAAAGTATTTATTGGATCAAACAAATCTTAACGCAAGGCAAGCTAGGTGGTTAGATTTTCTTAGTCAGTACAATTTTGAGATCCATCACATTAATGGAAAGGAGAATAAGGTTTTTGATGCATTGAGCAGAAATGCTAGATTGAGTTTTGTGGCAGCAATCAGTACTTTTAAAACTGATCTGGAAAATCAGATCAAAGAAGGAATTAAGCAAGACGAAAATTATGAAAAATTACATGATAAAGTGGCTGAAAATTCATTTGAAAATGTTATAACAGATTACAGAATTAATGAAAAAGGCTTCTTAACATATAAAAACAGAATTTTATGTACCTAATTTTTCAAAGGTTAAGTTGTTGATTTTAGATGACGTTCACAAGAGTCCTTATTCAGGGCATCCTGGTTATCAGAAAATGATAACTATGTTAAGAAAGGAGTATTTTTGGCCCAACATGAAGAGTGAAGTTGCCGAATATATAGCTAGATGCTTTGACTGTGAGACTATTAAAGCTGAACATCAATATCTAGCTGGGCTATTGCAGCCCTTACCAATTCCAAAATGGAAATGGGAAATTATAAGCATTGACTTTATTATAGTTTTTCCTAAAAATCAGAAGCAGAATGATTCAATTATGGTTGTTGTTGATAAACTTAGTAAAGATGCTCATTTTATTCCTATTAAAACTACTTTCAAGGCTTCTAACATTGCAGTTATTTTCATGAAACAAATTTTTCGCTTGCATGGAATTTCGAAGGTAATTATTTCAGATCGAGACTCTAAGTTCACCGGTAACTTTTGGATAGCACTGTTTAAAGGATTAAATACTAAACTAAATTTCAACACTTCTTTCCACCCACAAACTGATGGTCAAATAGAAAGGGTAAATCAGATTTTGGAAAATATGTTAAGACTATATGTTAAAGATCAACCATCTAAGTGGGAAGATTACTTGCACTGAGCAGAATTTGCCTACAATAATAATTATCAAGCATCTGCTAAGTTAAGTCCATTTGAAATTTTGTATGGAAGAAAATATTGTACTCCAATTTCTTGGGATAATCCTGTAGACAGATTGATGTTAGGACTAGATTTATTGAACGAAATGGAGCTAACTATGGAACAGGTTCAAGGTAACTTAAAAGTTTCCCAAGATCGACCGAAAAGCTATGCTGATTTGAAATGCACAGAAAGAGAATTGCAGGTAGGAGATCATGTTTTATAAAGGTAAGGCCCATGAAAAGTTCTTTGAAGCTTGGGAGATGTGCTAAATTAGCACCAACATATTGTGGACCATTCAAAATCCTATCAAGGATAGGAGCTGTTGCATATCAATTGGCATTGCCATATGATTTTAAAATACACAATGTTTTTCACATTTATGTTTTAAAGAAGTATGTGCACGATGCTACTCATGTGCTGAATTGGAATGACATACAGGTGGAACCTAAAGGATATTTTCAGGTGGAACCGGACTATATTCTCAACTGGAGGGAAATTATGCTTCGGAATCGAACCATAGGGTAGGTAAAGGTGCAATGGAAGCACCTTAGCCCTGATGAAGCTACTTGGGAGCTGGAAAGTAATATGCGGGTAGCATATCCCGTTCTAGTCCAGGAGGAACTTGATGATGAATAAGCAACATCGAGGAGGATGTTGAGCTTAAGAGTGGGTGTTTGTAACATACCCTTTTAGCTGGAAAACATTTTGTGTTAGCAAACATTATTATAACTTTTATTGTAAAGTTTTATGTTGGACAGGTGTCCAAGGATTACTGTAATTTGCATAATATATTATTATTAAATAAATAAAATAGGAGACAAACACCTAAGAGGACTGTTGAAAGAGTGGTTACTGATCGACTAGGTGGAATGGAATCTGGGGTAGAAGGAAATGGAAAAGTGGCAGCATCATAATGCAACTAAATAGCTGTTGGTATGGGACAACTCCCTTGAAATGTGGCCATAGTGCCCTAAAAGATGGGACTGGAGCTTGAGGCTCATTTATTCCAAACTGACCACTAAAAGACCTAGGCAATCTATATAATAGCCATCAAATATTGAAATGAGGTTGATCAGTTTTCTTGAGGATGAATTTTACCTTAGGGTTTTGCTGTGTTTGAACCCAAGAGATTTGATGAGGGGATATGCTATGTTGTTGATCATGTTGTGAGTCTGCCAAACTCTTATTGAGTTTAGGAGGATGATGCTGAGTGGAGAAGGCATTTTATTTCAGGAGGTTGATGCTGAGCGGAGAAGGCATTTTTGATGGCCTTGCTTCTACACAGATTCCACCCACTTATTGGATTAGTAATCAAGCTTGGGGTTTCACTAGAAGTCAACAGTTGAGTTGCTTCTTCTGAAGCACGTTGGGAGGAATAGGACTCCTTGGGTGTTTTTCGTCCCTATCATCATTCACAGGTTCTATTGTGTTATCTATTTTATTGTAAAGTTCTGTTATCTATTTAACTGTTAAGTTTTATTCCATTTTCCTCAGTAAATTAATAATTCTGTATAAAATTGATTTGATTGAATAAAATAGTCTCTGAATTTTTCCCCATGCAAAAAGGAACAACATAGTACTCTAGTACAAAGACAGATTAATGTATATAGATATGATAGGCAAATTGCCAAGATGATGGAAGTATCATTATGTATATTCTGTCAATTTAGCTACTGATAAGGAATTAGTATTATTTCTGCATTCTTTTAAATTACTATTTTTATTTCCATAATTTATTTTGTCAAATAGAAATTCATTGTCTTAAAAGATTATTACTGTTCTTTATAATTATTATTGAGATCATTGCTGAAAACAGAGTTTAAACTGATTGCTTAAACTCATGATAACAGAACATATATGTTACTTCAAGTTTAAATTTAGGGTTTATTTCCATTATTGCACACACATAATAGATAAGTAAACAAATGTATTTATCATAAACCTAGGGTTACATATTTCTCATGTTCTTATAGCCATAAATTAAAAACACACAATTGCAATTCTGTCTATAGAATTGAGCTAGTTAAACAAGCTCCCTATCATTATGAAGATTTATTATTTTATAAACAATAGACAAACCACACATTTATATAAAAAATCATCCTTGTAGGTCGAGTAGTTATTTACAAATATTATCTCTAGGGTTTAAGATATTATAATGACTGTAGGAGCAGAGGCAAAGAGAAATCTCAAACAGAGGTTGATGCCGAGCACATATCAACGAGCAACATCAACATCTTTACATTCCAAAAATGAAGGCTAAACCCTAACCATAGAACTATTCATAAGTTTGAAACGCAGCAACATCTCTTACAATCGACGAAGCTGTATATAGGCTAAAGCCTAATTATGTATTACAAACATTTTAACCATCGTTTAAAAGATAGAAGCAGCATTTGCACTTTTCTTAAATAGCATATGATTTCTTCTCCCAATAGTTAAACTTTTCATAACCTCACAGACATCAAAGATAACAATAGTAGCAGTTATATGCAAACTTAGCTACCCAACTAAATTTTCGTATTTTATTGATTCAAACGCAGAGGTCTGCCAATTACGAAGCTTCTTATTCACATTTTTTTTAAATTGACGAGACACAGGTTTGTTTACGGACCAAACCCCCAAATATTTGAAACAAAACAACTACAGCAACGCATATTGACAATCATTCTTTTGTATTGAAAACTGGACAGAGTTTAAAACCCTCGACGACAGAAGAACATTTATAGTTTAACTCAAAACTTAAAAACAATACTGAAAACTCATTCCAATGACCACATAATGGTTCAACATCAATGATGGCCATTCTGCCAGGTGAACCTACTAAAGGTTTGCCACTGGGGCTTACCAGTTCAGGGAGCCCACATCTGCCAGTAAGCTTGAACTCTGTAAACTCCACGACAATGGCAGCACCTACCATAGAAAACTACAACGCGGTCATTACATTTCAGAGGTGAATCTTATACAAAGACAAACTAAATTCATATGTATTTCCATTCATAAAAACATTAAGAATTACCTTCATAAAGAGCAGAAAGATGGATTGGTGATGCTTCCAATCACCCAACCGATACAACAAAGCAACATGCAACTATAATAGCTCAGACCTCAAGATTAACACCAACACAAAACTTTAACCTGCTACATGATGAAATTCACAGGGTTTCGTCACCTATTTCTCTCTTTAAACCACACAAATCTTATAACAGACTTTCACCATTAAAACTGAAGATGCATAGTTACAGAAGCATCACAGAATCAACCCGAGATCAAACTCTGGTATCTAGCGGCCTGTCGGCCTCTCATCGCCAAAACAAAACTCCAAATGAATGAAAAACAAACAAAAATGAAGTATAGTGAATGCCTTAGGGTTCAATATCTCCAAAATCGATACCAGTTAGATCAACGATTGAGAACTAGCCAGCCAAGCCATGCCAGTACCCAGGCAGAGTTATGGTCACCTACTATTTTAATGTTTCATTAAGTAGCAAATCCAAATGGATTGCCATATCACCATGGAGGAGCTCACAGCTCGGCAAGACACAACAGTTTATACAACTTCTTCACGTGGAGCTAAACATACGTTGGAACCAACAAGACATTCCATAACACCACACCAAGTTTCCATTTAATGTTGGATATAATCGTATCCTCTGCCAGGCCATTACCTGCAATTGCATTTAACTCACGTCAGTATTGAAGTTATGGTTCCAGATATTATTATCATTTCCATAACCGTTATACAGTTTCCAAACCTTAGAATATGATCATACTACGGTATTACAACCATGTACATAGTTCCCAAACTATGTTATAATTTGCATAACAACTTTATATATATTTCAAAACACTACGTTCTATAGTTTTCCAAACTATACGTTGGATTTCATATAAACATGATGTGAATCAAGTTCAAACCATATCACATTAATGTCTATGACTTATGCATTCAACGTTAAGTCTCCAATTTGCTAAGGCGCACATCTATGAATGTCCAAAGTTAAATTATCATTTGTATAATATGCACATAGGGAAATATAAGTGCTAAGTTCCTATTGTTTATAACTAGGCATTGTGATCCTAACAAAGTATTCTATAGAAGTATTATGACAATTCAATATGGGTCTATATTACACATCAACTATAATCCTGTCAATATAGTGATATAGTCGAAAATGTTTATTATTAGCACTTATGAATGAAGTACTTGAAACCTGTCATGAAGGATTTTGAAGACTATCGTTGTCACAACTTTAGATCTCTTATTATTCAAACCTGATATATTGATAACATTACCACCTGCTGAACACAACTTATATATTGTAAAATTTCACTTGACAACCATATCAATTGTTTTCCCTAATGGATGACAACATCGAATATAGCAGAAGTATAGTTTCGAAATATCTCTAGCTACACCTACAAGTTTTCGGACAAAAATAGTATAGATTGAAAAACATAAATCCAAAATTACATACCATCGTCACCTTCATGCACGGAAATATTTACATCTATCTTAAACACAGAGACGACAGGCTGAAGCTTATAACTTGTCTTGTAAAAAATGGAATTACTCTATTACCTTACCTGCAAATATGCGAAAGAAAGAATCCAATGCTTTAGCTTTCAAAGCTAAGTAAACCCAAGGGCACGTTGTAGGAACCCCTTCAGAAATATGCAAATAAATCAGTATTGTTACCAGATCTTTACACATAACGAAATAAACATTGTTCTATCGCATCTCATCTACAACCAAGTATATTTTTATGTTTAAAAATAAATACGAGCATTTTATGAAGCAATTATTATCTATTAGTTAATTAATTATCAATCCGTAGATAGCATTTATCTTTTAAAATAGGCTATATCAAAAAAAATTTAAATTTTATGATTTTTGGGATGTTACATGTGGTATCAGAGCTCAAGTTCAAACTCTAGGCCTGAGTGAGGCTTATGCGCGCAAGCAGAAAAATAAATCAAAAAGTTTATGTTACTAACTTTTGTAATTTTATTTTATTTTTGCATAGAACAGATTGACCTTTAATTTCGGGTATGGAAATACCAGAAGAGTCAGTAGAGGACAAATTTCCTTGTAATGAACGTATTAATCATAATAACACTGAAGGAATTTATGTTGAGTTAAACAACCAGTCTTCTGAAATTTTACGCACTGTAAGGGATTTAAAATATGAATTAAAAGTAGTTAAAGAAGAAAATAAGCGGATCCTTAAGGTATAGGAAGAGTTACAACATAATTTAAAAGGAAACTGTCATAGTGATGAAAGAGGTAGAAAATTAGAATTTAAGGCTGATTCTGAAATAATGTCCCACCAACATAAGCATAAGAAAACAAGAAATGATAAAAGGAACAATTACTCATCCTCTAAATATTATTCAAGTAATGAAAATATAAATTATGACAGCAGTAATAGTGAACCGTGCTCTAAAAAGAAAGAACATAAGCATCATGAACAGATTATTGGGGAATTTAAAAAGATTAAGCCACCTACTTTTAATGGCGAAAGTGAGAAGGGTGAGACAGCAGAAGCTTAACTGTATGGAATGAAAAAGTACTTTAATATTTATGACTACTTTTCTCAACTGAAAGCCAAGATGGCCATTTATAATCTAACCAAGAAGGAAGATATCTTGTGGCAGGATCTTAAAAGAATCAAGAGCATAAAAGAAAAAGAAGTATCTTGGACTATGTTTAAAAGTTTGTTTAAAAATATGTTTTTGTTGAAACAATACTTTGAAGATAAGTCAAAAGAGTTTTACGATTTAAAGTTGGGTACAATGAACATGAAAGAACTGTGTAGCAAGTTCCTTAGCTTGCTAAGGTACGTACCCTACATGGTTGATGAAAAGCCTAAAGTACAAAGTTTTCTCAGTTGTTTACCTTTTAATATAAAAGATTGTATTGAGTATGATAATCCTTCCACTTTGGAATTGGCCATGAGGAAGACAAATTTTTGCTTTGATCAAAATAGAATAAGAGAAGGAACAACTAGCTAGAAGAACAGTAAGACTAATCAGTATCACCATAAAAAGAAGAATTTTAATCAGAATGCTGGAGGTTTTAAGAAAAATTTTAATAACATAAATTTTCCTAATAATTACCAGAATAATTCATCTTAGAACTCTACTGCTACAAGAAATGTACCTAATAATAATAATCACAGCAATAATAATCACAATAACAACAGGTATGATGACCAGAAAGGACCCATAAAGTGTTATGAATGTGGCGGACCACATAAGAGAGCATATTTCCCACGCAACAAGAGGACAGCCAACAATATTCATACCATGCAAGCAGAACCTACAGTTGGAGATATTGCAAGAGAAATGCCCAGGATAAATGCAGCACTGGAGAACCGTCAAGAAGACCATCAAACATCCATGGTTGAAATTGAAGGTATGATACAAAACGAGTCTCTTTCTATTCTAATAGATCCAGGTGCAAATCTAAGTTATATATCACCTACTTTAGAAAACCGTTGCAAGCTAAAAAGAGAGAAATTTGATAATGCATGGTTAGTCAACTTGCAACAGGAACTAAAAGAAAGGTTACAAATTATGTCAAGAATTGTGAAGTATTTTTAAATCAGCTGAAAACGCAAGTTAATCTGAATGTTTTACGCTTAGGGTCATATGATTTGTTGATAGGCTTGGATTGGCTTGAACATCATAGAGCTATACTTAATTGTTATGATAAATCTTTTACATGTATAAATAATGAAGGTAATTGAAAAACAGTAAAATGAATTCATACGCAGATTTCAGTAAGGCAGATTTATGCCTTACAATTAAAGAGAGTTTCTAGAAAAGGTTGTAAAATGTTTGTTGTTAATGTTGTTAATGATGAGCATACATCTAAAGAAGACAAGTTAAAACTAGAGGATATTCCCATCCTTAGAGACTTTTCTGACGTATTCCTGGAAGAAATTCCAGGATTACCTCGAAAAAGAGAACTTGATTTGACCATTGTGTTAGTACCCGGTGCAGTACCAAACTCAAAGGCCCCCTATAGGATCAATACTCTGGAGTTAAATGAGTTAAAATATCAGCTGAAAGAATTAAAAGATAAAAGCTACATAAGACCTAGTGTGTCCCCTTGGGGAGCACCAGTAATTTTTGTTAAAAAGAAGGATAGTACGATGCGTTTGTGCATTGATTACCGTCAGCTTAATAAAATGACAATTAAGAACCAGTATCCCTTACCCCACATAGATGATCTATTTGATCAAGTACGTGGAGTGGAGATATTCACTAAAATTGATCTAAGGTTGGGTTATCATCAAGTCTGGATAAAAGATGAGGACATATTCCAAACTGCATTCAGAATGCGTTATGGACAATACGAGTTTGTAGTTATTCCTTTTGGGCTAACCAACGCACTGGCTGTGTTCATGTGTTTAATGAACAATGTTCTGCCTAAATATTTGGATAAGTTCATAGTGGTATTCATTGATGATATCTTGGTTTTCTCAAAAACTAAAGAAAAGCATGATGAACATTTTAAAATAATTTTACAAGTACTTAGAGATCATCAGCTCTATGCTAAGTTCAGTAAGTGTGATTTCTATAAAGATAAAATTCAGTATTTGGGTCATATAATTTCTAAAGATGGTATTTCGGTTGATCTTGAAAAAATAAAAGCTTTTAATGAATGGAATGTCCCTAAAGATGTAACTGATGTACGGTCATTCATGGGAATAACAGGGTATTATAGAAATTTTATTGAAGAGTTCTCTAGAATCGCTAATCCCATCAATTCTTTGCAGAAGAAAGGGAAGAAATTCATATGGGATCAAAAGTGTCAAGACAGCTTTAATAAGTTAAAAGAATTGTTAACTACTGCACCCATTTTAAAAATTGCAGATCCTAATAAGGATTTCGTTGTATGCACAGATGCATGCAATGAAGGACTTGGAGGGGTTTTAAGTAAAGAAGGTCATGCAATTGATTTTGAGTCAAGGAAGTTAAAAATACATGAAAATAATTATGCAACGTATGATCTTGAGTTGGCAGAAAATGTGGTGCCATCACTTAATCGGAAGAAAATTCATTTTAATGACTGATAATAAGGGCTTAAAGTATTTATTCTATCAAACAAATCTTAACGCAAGGCAAGCTAAGTGGTTAGCTTTTTTTAGCGAGTACGATTTTGAGATCCATCACATTAATGGAAAGGAGAATATGGTTGTTGATGCATTGAGCAGAAATGCTAGATTGAGTTTTGTGGCAGCAATGAGTACTTTTAAAACTGATCTGGAAAATCAGATCGAAGAAGGAATTAAGCAAGACGAAAATTACCAAAAATTACATGAAAAAGTGGCTGAAAATTCATCTAAAAATGTTATAACAGATTACAAAATTAATGAAAAAGGCTTCTTAACCTATAAAAACAGAATTTATGTACCTAATTTTTCAAAGGTTAAGTTTTTTATTTTAGATGAAGTTCACAAGAGTCCTTATTCAGGGCATCCTGGTTATCAGAAAATGATAACTATGTTAAGAAAGGAGCATTTTTGGCCCAACATGAAGAGTGAAGTTGCTGAATATATAGCTAGATGCTTTGACTGTCAGACTATTAAAGCTAAACATCAACATCCAGCTGGGCTATTGCAGCCCTTACCAATTCCAGAATGGAAATAGGAAATTATAAGTATTGACTTTATTACAGGTTTGCCTAAAAATCAGAAGCAGAATGACTCAATTACGGTTGTTGTTGATAAAATTAGTAAAGTTGCTCATTTTATTCCTGTTAAAACTACTTTCAAGGATTCTAAAATTGCAGATATTTTCATGAAGCAAATTTTTCGCTTGCATGGAATTCCAAAGGTAATTATTTCAGACCGAGACTCTAAGTTCACCGGTAACTTTTGGATAGCACTGTTTAAAGGATTAAATACTAAACTAAATTTCAGCACTTTTTTCCACCCACAAACGGATGCTCAAACAAAAAGGGTAAATCAGATTTTTGAAAATATGTTAAGATTGTATGTTAAAGATCAACCATCTAAGTGGGAAGATTACTTGCACTTAGCAGAATTTGCCTACAATAATAATTATCAAGCATCTGCTAAGTTAAGTCCATTTGAAATTTTGTATGGAAGAAAATGTTGTACTCCAATTTCTTGGGATAATCCTGTAGACAGATGGATGTTAGGACCAGATTTATTGAACCAAATGGAGCTAACCGTGAAATAGGTCCAAGGTAACTTAAAAGTTGCCCAAGATCGACAGAAAAGCTATGCTGATTTGAAACGCACAGAAAGATAATTTCAGGTAGGAGATCATGTTTTTATAAAGGTAAAGCCCAAGAAAAATTCTTTGAAGTTTGGTTGCTGTGCTAAATTAGCACCAAGGTATTGCGGACCATTTGAAATCCTATCAAGCATAGGAGCTATTGCATATCAATTGGCATTGCCATACGTTTTAAAATCCATAATTTTTTTCACGTTTCTATTTTAAAGAAGTATGTGCATGATGCTACTCATGTGTTGAATTGGAATGACATACAGGTGGAACCCGAAGGATATTTTCAAGTGGAACCCGACTGTATTCTCGACCGGAGGGAAATTATGCTTCGGAATCGCACCATAGGGCAGGTAAAGGTGCAATGGAAGCACCTTAGCCCTGATGAAGCTACTTGGGAGCTGGAAAGTAATATGGGGGCAACATATCCAGTTCTATTCCATGAGGAACTTGATGATGAATAATCAACATCGAGGAGGATGTTGAGCTTAAGAGGGGGTGTTTGTAACATACCCTTTTAGCTGGAAAACATTTTGTGTTAGCAAACAATATTATAACTTTTATTGTAAAGTTTTATGTTGGACATTTGTCCAAGGATGACTGTAATTTACACAATACATTATTATTAAATAAATAAAATAGGAGACAAACACCTAAGAGGACTATTGAAAGAGTGGTTACTGATCCACTAGGTGGAATGGAATCTGGGGTAGAAGGAAATGGACAAGTGGCAGCATCATGATGCAACTAACTAACTATTGGTATGGGACAACTCCCTTGAAATGTGGTCATAGTGCCTTGAAAGATGGGACTAGACCTTCAGGCTCATTTATTCCAAACTGACCACTAAAAGACCTAGGCAATCTATATAATAGCCATCAAATATTGAACTGAGGTTCATCAGTTTTCCTGACGAGGAAATTTTCCTTGGGGTTTTGTTGTGTTTGCACCCAATAGATTTGATGAGGGGATATGCTATGTTGTTGATCATGTTGAGAGTATGCCAAACTCTTATTGAGTTCAGGAGGTTGATGCTGAGTGGAGAAGGCATTTTGTTTCAGGAGGTTGATGCTGAGTAGGGAAGGCATTTTTGAGTGCCTTGCTTCTGCACAGATTCCACCCACTTATTGGATTAGTAATCAAGCTCGGGGGTTCACTAGAAGTCAGAAGTTGAGCTACTTCTTCTGAAGCAGGTTGGGAGGAACATGCCTTCTTGGTTTTTTGTCGGCCCTATCATCATTCACAGTTTCTATTGTGTTATCTATTTTAGTTTAAAGATCTGTTATCTATTTAATTGTTAAATTTTATTCCATTTTGTTGTGTAAATTAATAATTCTGTATAAAATTGATTTGATTGAATAAAATAGTCTTTACATTTTTCCCCATGCAAAAAGGAACAATTTTGTACTCTAGTACAGAGACAGATTATTGTAGATAGATATGATAGGAAAATTGCCAAGATGATGGAAGTATCATTCTGTATATTCTGGCAATTTAGTTGCTGATAAGCATATAGTATTATTTCTGCATTCTTTTACATAACTGTTTTTATTTCCATATTTTATTTTGTGAAATAGAAATTCATTGTCTTAAATTATTATTACTATTCTTTATAATTATTATTGAGAGCATTGCTGAAAACATAGTTTAAAATGATTGCTTAAACTCATGATAACAGAACATATATGTTACTTCAAGTTTCAATTTAGGGTTTATATTTGTCCATATATTTTCTTCTCAAACTTTACTATAACAGCTGTTATTTCCATTATTGCACATAAATAATAGATAAGTAAACAAAAGTCTCTTATCATAAACCTAGGGTTACATATTTCCCATGTTCTTATAGCCATAAATTAAAAAGACACAATTGCAATTCTGTCTATAGAATCGAGCTAGTTAAACAAGCTCCCTGTCATTATGAACATTTATTATTTTATTAACAATAGACAAACCAAACATTTATATCAAAAATCGTCCCTGTAGGTCGAGTAGTTATTTACAAATATTATCTCCATGCTTTAAGATATTATAATTACTGTAGGAGCAGAATCAAACAGAAATACAAAACACAGGTTGATGCCGAGGACATATCAACAAGAAACATCAACATCTTTACATTCCAAAAGTGAAGGCTAAACCCTAACCATAGAACTATTCATAAGTTTGAAACACAGCAACATCTCTTACAATAGACGAAGCTGTATATAGGATGAAGCCTAATTATGTATTACAAACATTTTAACCATTGTTTAAAAGACAGAAGCAACATTTGCACTTTTCTTAAATAGCATACGATTTCTTCTCCCAATAGTTAAACTTTTTATAACCTCACAGACATCAAAGATAACGATAGCAGCAGTTATATCCAAACTTAGCTACACAACTACATTTTCTTATTTTATTAATTCAAACGTAGAGGTCTACCAATTACAAAGCTTCCTATTCACATTTTTTTTAAATTGACGAGACATAGGTTTGTTTACGGGCCAAGCCCCCAAATCTTTGAAACAAAACAACTACGGCAACACAAATTGACAATCATTCTTTTGTATTGAAAACTGGAGAGAGTTTAAAACCCTCGATGACAAAAGAACATTTCTAGTTTAACTCAAAACTTAAAAACAATACTGAAAACTCATTCCAATGACCACATAATGGTTCAACATCAACGACGGCCATTCTGCCAGGAGAACCTACAAAAGGTTTGCCACCGTGGCTTACCAGTTGAGCAAGCCCACATCTTCCAGTAAGCTTGAACTCTGTAAACTCCACGACAATGGCAGCACTTGCCATAGAAAACTACAATGCGGTCATTCCATTTCAGAGGTGAATGTTATACAAAGACAAACTAAATTCATATGTACTTGCATTCATATAAACATTAAGAATTACCTTCATAAAGAGAAGAAAGATGGATTGGTGACTTTTCCAATCACCCAACCGACAAAACAAAAGCAACACGCAGCTATAACAGCTCAGACCTCAAGATTAACTCCAACACAAAACCCTAACCTGCTACACGATGAAATTCATAGGGTTTCATCACCTATTTATCTCTTTAAACGACACAAATCTTATAACAGGCTTTCACCATTAAAACTGAAGATGCATAGTTACAGAAGCATCATAGAATCGACCCATGATCAAACCCTGGTATCTAGCGGCCTATCGGCCTCTCATCCCCGAAAATAAAAAAATCCAAATGAATGAAAAACATACAACAATGAAGTATATCGAATGCCTTAGGGTTCAAGATCTCCAAAATCGATACCAGTTAGATCAATGGTTGAGAACTAGTCATCCAAGCCACGCCAGTACCCAGGTAGAGTTACGGTAACCTACTATTTTAATGTTTCATTAAGTAGCAAATCCAAATGGATTTAAATATCACCATGGAGGAGCTCACAGCTCGGCAAGACACAGCAGTTTCTACAACTTCTTCAGGTGGAGCTAAACTGACATTGGAGCCAACAAGACATTCCATAATACCACACCGAGTTTCCATTTAATGTTGGATCTAATTGTATCCTCTGCCAAGCCATTATCAGCAACCGCATTTAACTCACGTCAGTATTGAAGTTATGGTTCCGGATATTATTATCATTGCTATAACCGTTATATAGTTTCCAAACCCTGGAATATGATCATACTACGGTATTACAACCATGTACATAGTTCCCAAACTATGTTATAATTTGCATAACAACTTTATATATATTGCAAAACACTACATTTTATAGTTTTCCAAACTATACATTGGATTTCATATAAACACGATATGAATCGAGTTCAAACCATATCACATTAATGTCTATGACTTATGCATTTTAGTGTTAAGTTTCCAATTTGCTAAGGCGCACATATATGAATGTCCAAAGTTAAATTATCATTTGTATAATATGCACATAGGGAAATATAAGTGCTAAGTTCCTATTGTTTATAACTAGGCATTGTGACCCTAACAAAGTATTCTATATAAGTATTATGACAATTCAATATGGGTCTATATTACACATCAACTATTATCCTGTCAATATAGTGATATAGTCGAAAAAGTTTATTATTAGCACTTATGAATCAAGTACTTGAAACCTGTCATGAAGGCTTTTGAAGACTATCATTATCACAACTTTTGATCTCTTATTATTCAACCCTGATATATTGATAACATTACCACTTGCTTGACGCAACTTATAGATTGTAAAATTTCACTTGACAACCATATCAATTGTTTTCCCTAATGGATGACAACATCGAATATAGCAGAATTATAGTGTCAAAATATCTCTAGCTACACCTACAAGTGTTAGGACAAAAATAGTACAGATCGACAAAGATAAATCCAAAATTACATACCATCGTCACCTTCATGCACGACAGTATTTACATCTATCTTAAACACAGAGACGACAAGCTGAAGATTATAACTTGTCTTTTAAAAATTGGAATTACTCTATTACCTTACTTGCAGATCTGCAAAAGAAAGAATCCAATGCTTTAGCTTTCAAAGCTAAGTAAACCCAAGGGCACCCTGTAGGAACCCCTTCAGAAATATGCAAATAAATCAGTATTGTTACCGGATCTTTACACATAACGAAATAAACATTGTTCTGTCGCATCTCATTTACAACCAAGGATCTTTTTATGTTTAAAAATAAATACCATCATTTTATGAAGCAATTATTATCTATTAGTTAATTAATTATCATTCTGTAGATAGCGTTTATCTTTTAAAATAGGCTATATCAAAAAAAAATTAAATTTTGCAATTTTTGGGATGTTACATCTGGAGAGAAGTTGGGAGTTACATATTAGCTTTGCTTTAAGGAAGGTGGAAATGAAAACAAGTTGTTCCAAGCTATGCCACCAAGAGATATCCTTACTAAACAAAAAAAGTTGTCCAAAGGCCACTAGAACATCCACATGAAAATATAGAAAGTGTTAATGTGTTGAATTTGAATTTACCTAATAAGTTGTTGTTAGCACTTAGATTTTATCCCAGTTGTAAAAGAATAACACCTAATGTAACCTATTTCAAACCAAACTTTAGGTAGAAAACTTAGCCATTTTTTCCACCAGAGAGGGCTCTCTCACAAGATGTATGTAAAGGCTAAAAATATATAAAAGTACGTTCAAAATTTCTCCAAATGATTTTTTGGGTTGAAAAGGAAAACAAGAAACATTGGGCATGGAGTCAATGTTTCAAATATTTAATATGTCAGTAAGAGATTTATACCAAACAAATTTCCACAGAGGCAAGATAGCAATCATATCACAGTCAATTTGATTTTTCAGATGATATAGAAAGAAGTAATGACATTCCATCAACAATAGGCATCTAACTGGGATGAATCTATTGTCAACTTTGGAGAAAATAGTGAATATTTAAATGCGATAAAACGAGGCATAACCAGTACAAATCTCGATTTATTTCAAGCGTTCATTTAAATATAGAAAAAAAACATAATGGAAGATATAACAAAGAAAGTGGACATGCACATATAAAGATAAGGGAAAAACAGACTGTAAAGTTGATCAACACATGAATCTCTCGTCTCCAAAGATAGGTATTTTCACTGTACTGCCTTTTATTTATCAAAAATAGACTTCAAAACATACTCGTCTTTCAAAGAATTTCCAACCCTTTCAAAAATGACTCTCATAGTTTTTTATACAAAATTCAGAAGAAGCTTGACATAACTGCTTCTTCTAACTAATATCTGAAAATATTTTAACTCAAAAGATAACTGTCTTTGAACAATAGAAAATTGTCTTCAAATAATATTACAAATTTAAAATAAAAGTACCTTTTTCCACTTGGCAAAAATTCTGAATAACATCTTTTTTGCCACTTGGCAAGAGTTTTGAATATATCTATGAATGGACAGAATATCTTGTCCTTCCATATTTGTCCACATAGTTCCACTGGTCGGCCGTGGGCAAATCATAACTGGTCATTTCTTTACCAAGACTCGCATTTCAACATGACCTGCATAAGAAACAGGAAGAAGATTCTCACAGGTTGAGATCAACATATTTAAAATTTCAAAGTCTTCTGCTATTTTCTCCATTAAAATTTTCCCTGTAAGCATATGATCCAACTGCTGAAACTTTCTACGATCCATTCTTATGTCAAACAACAATCTCTTATTTTCACTAGGAGGAATCAATTCATTCTTTTCATTCCAGAAAGCAGGGAATCCTTTGTTTATTAATTTTTCAAATTGATTCTTAAACTTTACTACTTCCTCCCGTATATCTCCAGCTTTAGCTTCAATATTTTTAACATGCGAATACTTTCCCAAGATTCTTCTGGCCCATGTAATGACTAAAATTCTATTCATTCTATTCATTGTTGTCAAGTCTGCTTCAGTTAAACTATTTAAGAAAGTTATAGCTTTCTGTGCTATTTCTTTTGGCTTTTTATTTAGATTCTCCCTGACTGCTCTACAACTCTCAAAGGCATCTTTGGCTACTTTTTCTTTGACTCTTATATAATCCAGATAGGGTCTTAATTTTTCAACTTCCTTTATAATTTGATCCCATAACATATGTTTGCAACCTTGCATAGCATCTTTCCCTGTCACATGAGATGCCAAACCTTTATTATTATCACTTAATTCTTGATTCCTTATCTGCAAAGTTTTTATTTCCTTATCTTTAATTTCATTTTCTTCTTTCAGCTTTTGTATTTCCATCTTCAATTCTTTAATTTCACCTTCTTTCAAACTCAGTTGGGACATGGCTTGTAAGAGACCATCTAATCCAGTTTTATCTTCATCTGTATCTGTCTGTACCTGTTGCTGACCAATTTCTGCTAATCTTTTCTTTGATTCCTCCAATTGCTCTTCTAAAACAATTTTCTCTTTTTCCCAATGATCTCTTTCCTTAGAGAGCTTTAACATTTTTGCAGTAACATCCTTTACCTCATTTGATAGCTCTTCTTTTTCTTTTTCCAGTACTGTTAGTTCGGCTCCTTGGATAAGCACAGTGTCTGGAATTTTTAGCTTTCGTCTTAACATCAGAATCGTATCATCTTTTTCTTTGAGCAATTTTGCTGCTGCATCTCCCTCTTTATTTATCAAATCTACTTGCAATCTTTTTATCTGTTGTTGTCGAGACTTATTTTCTGCTCTGTTGTTGTCGAGACTTATTTTCTGCTTTCTCTTGTCTGAACTGATTATTCAATTTATCTAGTGAACTTTTCAATTTGTCTGCCTTTAATATTGCTCCCAAATAATCTGAATATATAACCTCTCATGTTTGTCTGTGCAATAAAATTTTATCCGGGGCATTTATTTTTGTCAAATCTACTTTCATCTCTGAGATCTTATCTTTAGTAACAACTGAAAACTTTAAAGAATTTTCTTTGATATTTCTACTAGTAAATAAACTTACTTCAGTGTTGGATATATTTCTAACTTTTGGAAACAACTGACTAGTTTGACTAGAGGATTCCTGTTTATTCTGACTATGTTCATTAAATATATCCATCATATTGTGGGGTCTATTTACATCACCTTCCACTGGGATTCTTCAATACTCTATTCTTTTACCATGACCTCTGGTATTTTTTCTTCAGTTCTTTTTCCCTCTTCTGAAACTATTATCAACTCTTGTTATTCATTCAATTTCAACTTTTTTTCTTTTTGTGTTCCTTTATCCTCAATGTTCATTATGTCCTATATGGTTCTTTTAAACCCCACCAATGCAACATTCATTGTGTTTTCAGCCTCTGTTGTTGTATCTATCAATACCATTTCTTTATTGTGTGCATCTGGAATGATTTCTTCTTTATACTCCAGCCAATTGGCTCTGTTAGACATTCCTTCAATCATCTGATGGTTCAACGCTTTGATGCGATGATCCGTTCTCCGTTTTGATATTATGTTTAACGGATCATACTCAATAGCCATGTCTGTCTCAAAACCCATATCCTTCAATAATTTCTCTATATACACAACAGTGTTTTTATTCTTTACTATGAAAGGGGCCAAGTGTGAATGGATACTTGATGTCTGTTGCTTGTTTGTAAACCAAGAAATTGTTATCTTCAACAATTAACTTTTGTCTCAGGAACTCCAAAGCAAAAACCCTTAAGGTAAGAAATGCTGGTAAAACATAAGGTTTATGTTTGAACCCGTATAATCTGATCACCGTACTATCTTTTGACAAGAACCAATCTCCTACAGCATACTCTGCACTCAATTGCATGCATGCTTGCATTTCTGGTAATACTCTCGGCAATTTTTTACCAAAGACATTCTCTAAATCTCAGAGAGCATATAATTTATGTAATTGAACATGTTAGTTTCTAACAAAGTTTTGAAAATGATCTCAGGGAATTGCAACTCTTCATGACTAGCTACCATGATCATTTTCATCAAAAAAGACTGAAATATGAAATGCCTCAAAGTGGGGAAATTTACCATCTGGTCATGAATCTTCTCTGTCAAAAATTCTTCAAAATTAAGTCGAGGGATTTGACTTTCATCAATCCCTGAGTGAATTGTACTCATTTTATACAAAATACTCAACTGAAACCCAGTTACATGCATGTCTGTATCAAACCCTAGGATTAAAGCCAACAATGTCAGAACCAATTGGGTATTTTCATCAAACAAATTGATATCTATAGGGTACGGGACTTCTGAAATGTTGGTTTCTGGTTTAAGACACGAAGACAAAAACTTTTCTCTATCATCTTGAAGGGTTTGATGATAATATTCAATAACGGAGGTTTCAGAAAAAATTGCAAACTCGAGGGTTTGGGAAAATTCTATTTCTAGGGATTTAATTATTGCGGCCGACTCTATTTCACAAATGACTCTGGCTTTTTTACTGTCTAAGACAGTTCTTTCTTCTCTGGAGTAATTCTCAAAACACCACAATACAAATTCTGGGAAAGATGGGATTGGTCCGGGAAAAAAGCTAACAAGGACGACTGGTGGACTCTATGCAGGTCTATACCTTCTTTTAATAATTCAGACAACATGAGTTTAATTTCAGCGACTGGTAACCTGGTTAGGGTATCATGAATGTCCCTATCTCTATCTTCTAGGGCTTCTTTTGCTTTAAAAACGTCTATATCATGTACAGTTTCCATTTAAAACATTTCTTCAAACAAAATTCTATTTAAAAAAGTGGGCCAGGTCACCAGACCCTACATATATATACACGTCTTTATCCTTCTGTCGCAATCACTGATCTCCACCAGTCTTCAGAGCTCCCATGGATAACAGCACATATACAAAATGTCGTTATGTGAAGCCTTTTTGTTTTATATAAGTCTTTTTGATTAACTTCCTCGTAGCTTTCTAAATGTAGTTTAAATCCAACCGTTGATCTTGAGTCTTTTGATTTGAGCCATTAGATCTTGTGTCCTTTTATCCCCCATGGTGGTATCCGCAATCCTAAAATGGTTTTCTTCTCTGGTTTATTCCTTGTGCGGATCAACCATTTAATGACACATGTTTGAGTGGTTTACTTTCCGCGACCATTCGTCCTTCTATCGAGTGTGAACCTTTCCTGATGCGGATGAAAATTGGCCGTTGATTTTGTCCTGATGTATATTGTCCCTCCGATTGATATCGACATATGGCGTATTCCCTTACGCTTTCTCCATTTGCCACGTGCCATGTCCCACCACTTATTATCCTGCCACGTGATATGGCCTGCCATGCCTTATCCTTTGGTGGTTCCGCACGGCGTTGTGGTGGTTTATGATACCACTATCACGTATATGCAGACTAATGAAATTGTGACATGTATCCGGTGGTATCGAGTCCGCAACCAATCACTACTATTTGTGAACGATCCTTTTGGCGGTGCGGGGAAACTATAACGGCCGTTGATCTCGACCATTGTCATCTCCATTGTTGAAACTTGACCCAGACTTAACCTTTTCAAAGAATTGCTTTCGGACTTTGCATATGTGGGTTTTTCTTGTTGTTTTTTGTATTTCAAACCTTTTACTTCAACTCATTTGTAGTAATTTCCCTTCTTTTGGATATTTTTTGGCAAAATTTTTTTAGGGTTTGAGCATTTTCAGATATAGTGTCAACAACTGGCTCCAACTGGGGATTCTGTCCTCCCTGTGAGGTAGCAAAGAACATTGTAGACCAAGTGCCTGATCCATTGGGCTGCATTCAAACTTTTTTTGCAAATCAAAATTTATACTTTTTTTTTTTTTTTTGAAAAGATATTTACATTGTACAAAAACTCTCTTTCCCCTGTGTCTTTTAAGAAAGATAATGTTTGAGGTGTCTCCCATTTACTGGTCCTCCAGGATAGAATTCTCCATTGCAATTTTTTAGGATAAATGCATTTTCCCCTTGATATCCTGCAACAATATATGGACCTTTCCATAAATGCTCAAACTTCCCATGGTGATCTTCATTTCTAGAGTCCCACATATAAACCAAATTATTTATCTGAAAATTCTTTTCTTTAACCTTTCTGTCAAAAGTTTTCTTCATTTTCTCCTGATCCATTTGGGTTTTGTTATATGCCTTTTCTCTAACTTCATGCAATTCTATCATTTGATTTATTCTCCTATGCATATGATTTGGTTCTTCATCGACTTCTTGTAATAATTTCATAACTGAAAAACCCAAAGAAACAGGTAAAATTACCTATGTGCCATAAACCAACTGGAAAGGGGAAGTGCCAATTGCTCTCTTTGTACTGATCCTATCTTCCCACAGAGCATATTTTAGTTTAGTGTGCCAAGCCCTCTTGTTATCTTCTAGCAACCTCTTTATGATTCTCACTAAACTTTTATTTGAAGATTCGGCCAACCCATTCCCTTGTGGATAATAAGCAGTGGAATGATTCAAATGTATGTGATATTTGTGACAAAAATTTATCATCCTTTTTTATTTGAACGCTGGAGCATTATCTGTCACTATCCTTTTAGGACAACCAAACCTGGATAAAATGTTTTCTTCCAAAAAGTTCATAATCACTGTTTCTGTGGCATTTTTGGTTGGGATGGCCTCAATCCATTTTGTCAAGTAATATGTAGCAGTCAGAATCCACTTATGTTGCCCTGAAGAATTTGGGTTAATTTCACCAATAAAATCTAACCCCCACTATTGGAAAGGTGCTTCAACTGAAATAGGTTTCAACGGAAATGGTAATAATTCTCTTTTTCCATAAAAATTTGACATTCATGACATTTGGTTATTTCTTTATATACATCTGAATACATGCTGGGCCAATAAAAACCAGCTCTAAGAATTTTGTTCACTGTAGCCTTCCATGAATGATGTCCTCTACACATGCCTTTATGAAATTACACCATAATATGCTGCGCTTCATTCTTTAATAGGCAATTCAACAGGATTCCACCTGGATCTTTCCAGAATAAATTTCCATCTAATATGCAGAACTTGGTTGCTTTCAATTTTACTGATCTTGCTCTACTTTTTTCCATATTTGTAGGCACTTGGAGATTTTGCAGAACATATACAATGTCCGCGTACCATGGAGATAAAGAGAAATCTTCAATTACTTGTGAATTTGGAACGTTTTCATTTGAAATTTCAGAAAGAAAATCCATACCTAGAGAATCCCAATTTGTTTATGTCATCATTTTAGCCAAACCTTGACCTTTTATCAGCTTTGTAGGTTTAATGTCAAGATCATATTCCAATAACACTACTATCCACTTCGCTCTTTTCCCTTCAGGATCTGGCTAGGTAAGAATATCTTTCACTGCTGTTGATGGAACATGTGCTATTATATGAGAATGCAAAATGTATATCCTGAAATCCTTCAATGCTTTCACTAAAGCATAAGCTTGTTTCTCTATAATGTTATATTTTAATTCTGCATCCCTCAGAATCTTACTAAAAAATGCAATTGGTTGTTCCACACCTTCTTGATTCTTTTGCAACAATACCCCAGCTAATGTGTGTTTTGATGCACAAGTAAACATAATGAAATCCTTTGTATAATCTGGACTAATTAACACTGGTGCTTCAGTCAATGCTCTTTTAATATTATCAAAGGATTGTCTTGCTTCTTCAGTCCATTTAATTTCCTTGTCTTTCCTTAGCATTTCAGTTATGTTTCTCAAAATCTCAGCAAAACTAGGAATGAACCTTCTTAACCAATTTACCCTTCCAATAAATGACTGAATCTCTTTCTTGCTCCTATGGATTCCCACCTTCTGTATCACAGATACTCTCTCCGGGTCAATCTTAATGCCTTATTTTGATATGATGTGTCCCAATAATCTTCCTTCTTCCATGCAAAAATGAGATTTCTTTGGATTTAAAGAGATCCCAAATTTTCTACATTTTAGAAAAACTCTTTCCAGATGTTTCCAGTGATCAGCAGCATTCTTTGAATAAACAGTGATATAATCCATGTATACTACCACAAATTTGTCTCTTTCATCTGCAAATGCAATATCCATGGCTCTCTGAAAAGTTGCCCCTGCATTCATCAAACCAAATGGCATTTTGGAATACATAAATGTTCCCCATGGAGTAGTAAAAGCAGTTTTTTCCTGATCTTCTAGGTGAACTTTAATTTGATTGTAACCTGAGAAACCGTCTAACATGGAAATTCTTTCGGCTCCCACAACTTTCTGTAAAATCTGATCCATTTTAGGGAGTGGATAATTATCTTTCAAAGAAACTCTGTTCAAATTTCTAAAGTCTACGCACAACCTTATTTCGCCATTCTTTTTCCTTACTGGTACCAGTTTAGCCAACCATTTAGAAAATCTCAAGGACACAATTATCTTAGCATCAAACAACTTTATCACCTCTTTTTCTATCACTGGAAGCAACTTGGGATTTATTCTTCTCAACTTCTGCTTGAAAGGCTTTTCATAAGGTTTGATAGGAATTGTATGTTGTATAACAAAAACATCATATTCTTTCAGGTCTTCATAACTCTAGGCGAAAACATTTGAAAATCTTTTCATCACTTCCACGCTTTTATCCTCTTCCTTTTTTGGTAATTTCTTTGAAAGCTTTACCAATTTGGGATCTTTTTCAGAACCTAAATTGTAATCTTTTACATCCTGAGGTTTAGGTTCTACTTTTGGATTTTTCACCACATCATTTTTATCAAACAATTTTTCTAAAGGAATCAAGCCTCTAGGGATAACATTATTCTTCAGCTGAATTATATCCTTACCCCCAATCCTTTGCTTGAACTTTTCTATTTCTTCCGAGGAATCCACTTCATCTGGACCAGCTCCAGCATCTTCTGCATCAATAGACCTGTAATTGAATTCATCTGTCATTTCTAAAAAGCGTTTAATCTGTTGATCATCTTCAAAAACCTACCAATGTTTGATATTGTCTGGGATAGATGGTCTGTGTATGACCTCAATATCATATTTCTTTTTAGAAAAGATAGGATTTTTGAATGCAGCTCCCGCAGTGGCCAAATAATCTGCTACGGTGTTACTAACTCTGGGAATTGAAACAACATCATGTTCATCGAAAAAAATTTCCAATAAATCCCACACTTCATTCATATATGACCTCATTTTAGGATGTTTGGTCTGATAAATAGATTTTACCTGATTTATTACCAATTCGAAATCTCCAAACACTTCAATTCTTTTTGCTTTTAAATATCTCAATACATTCAACCCCAGAATCAAAGCTTCATATTATGCAGCATTGTTTGTATATTCAAAATTCAATTGGTAAGAAAACATTAGAAATTTTCGATCAGGTGTGATTATCCATACCCCTGCACCAGCCCCTTCTCTACTTCTAGCTCCATCAAAATGCATTGTGCAAGTTCCTTCTTTTCTCTTAACAGTCTTTCTTTTTCATTTTCTTTAGGTTCAATTAAATCAATCTTTTCTTTGAATTCAACATCATTGTACAAAATACAAGAACCCAAATCTATGTCTACTGCATATATAGCATGCTTTTCAGGTTCTTTTAAGTCACTTACCAAATAAGCAGCCATCTTTTCAGCATATAATCTTCTGTGTACCCCCAACACCGGAATAGTAGCAAAAGACATATCCATCTGCAGAGTTCCTTTTAACATCGAGGCCCGTGATCTAGACAATAGCATACCAAACTTTGCTGGAATATCAACAACCACCACATCCATGAGAATACCTTTGGCTGGTATTTTACTAAGATTGACTGTCAAATCTTTTATCAACCCTAAGCATTTGACTTTCCTTGAATCAAAAGAAAATAAGTCATCATATGGTCTTGTGATTTCCAATCCCAAAGATTCAACTACAAGTTTCAGCATCAGATTATGAGAAGCTCCTGATTCTAACATACAATTATGCACAACTTTATCATGAACATTCAAATTTACATAGAAAGGAGAAATTTCCCCAAAACTATTATTTTCCATTCTTGAACCCAGGCAGATATTAGGAGTATCATCATCTAATTCCAAAGTATCTATTTCCACTCGATTTTCTACTTGCATCATCTTAAAATTTTGTTCCTTGTATTCCTTATTCTTTAATATCTCATTGAAAGGTACAGAAATCTTGACTTTCGACATTTCACTCTGTATATTGAAAGGAACCAAATTTTTATCACCTTCCTTCACTGAATATTTCTTGTTATTTGAAATTACTTTTGGCTCATCTTCATTTTCTTTTCTTCTCGTTTGTTGTTCGTATTGACTAGTAGAAGGTTTATCTGTAGATCCTTTTGATTTGCCTATTGGCTCTTTTCCTTTGTCTATTATAACGTCTTGGTTTCTCAAATTTATCTTTCTTTGAAGATCGTTTATAGCATTTTGGTAACCAATCTGGTATTGATCAATTTCTGTTTCCAAATTACAACATTCCCCTTCTGTAAGGAACATATCATGCTCTTGTTTAGTCAAATACACTTCTGAATCAGAACTGCCACAATGGTGAATATCACTCTCAGGCATCTCAGCTTCAACTTCTCCAGCAATATAATTTTCAGGGAAAGGAGGTATGATTGGCTCTTCTTCTGCATTCCTTGGGTTTCTCTGCTCTCTTGGCCATATAGGTGGAACAAAGGGTCTCCTAAAATTAGGGTTTCTAATTTGAGGTTCTGTTTGTTCTTTATTCGGAGCTTTGTTATCCACCACTAACTTGTCTAATAACTTTTCTATAGTTTTCATCATTGCTTCAAATTTTACATCTGTGGAAGAAGAAGAAGAAGCTGTATTTTGATTATCTTCTCTAATTTTCTTTTGGTCCATATCTCTATGTCTCATCTTTCCAGAAGCCATCATATTAGCTTCAACTTCTACCACATCTTTCATCATTATTGCCAAAGTAGTAGATCTTCTTTCTCTTAATGTGCATGAAAAATCACCTTCAAAAGCATCTGCATAATGTAACTTGGCTGCTCCCACTAGAGGTTTTATATCTGTAGGGATAGAATTATAGACTTTCATAAATCTGGGAGAGAATTCTTGAATTGACTCAAAACCTCCTTTTTTTAGATTGTTATACTTTGTCAACACCTGTGAGGGATTTTTCTGGTCTTCCCATCTTTCGATAAAAAGAGTTGTGAAAGCATCATAATTAGCAATTGATCCTGCAGCCAAAGCTCTAACCCACTTTTTGACTTCACTGCGCAAGCTTTGGGCAAACAACCTCATTTTTGCATCATCATAATCCACTTCTTCTAAATCAATGAAATCACTAAATTTTTCAACATGTTGCTGTGCTGTATAATTACCCTCATTATCAAAAGTAAAGATTCTCTGTCCATAATTTTGAGGCAAATCGTGTAAAGCCACAGGTAAAACCAATGGGGCAAATCTGGCAGCCATGGGTGGTGGGTTATAAGGTGGAACAATCACTGCCTATTGTTTATTACTTTGCACAGGTATTCTTTGGGCTTTGGATATTCTAGACCCTGCCCTTTCAGATTTTTGTAAATTTTCCCAAACAGATTTTAAAGAATAATCCCACAAACTTTTTGGGTCAACTTTTGTTTCTTTGAAATCAGAATTTGATTTAGTTCTAAGCAAAATTCTTTCACTTGAACCAATATTTTCTTCTTCAAACAGATTTTCTTGAAAAGAAGGGAATATATTTGAAAACTGAGAAATACCTTCTTTCGTCTTGCCTTTGCCTTTTCCTTTATCCATCTTGAGGAGCTTTTCTGGATTATCCATGCCTAAAAAGAACTGTAAACCGGGATTTCTTTTGTAGCCACAATGTCTTTCTTAGAATATCTTCAAAAAACCTTAAAAAAATTTCACAAGTGAAGTCGCCAGGGCAATATCTACAACCAACTTATTTCAAACTTCCTTGCCCAAGAAATTTGACCTTTCTTTGTCGTTTCTCCTAGGGAAAATTTCACTTTCGTCCCCGGCAATGGTGCCAAAATGCTAGCACTTAGATTTTATCCTGGTTGTAAAAGAGTAACACATAAGGTAACCTATTTCAAACCAAACTTTAGGTAGAAAACTTAGCCATTTTTTCCACCAGAGAAGGCTCTCTCACAAGATATATGTAAAGGCTAAAAATATATAAAAGTACGTTCAAAATTTCTCAAAAGGATTTTCTGGTTGAAAAGGAAAACAAGAAACATTGGGCATGGAGTCAACGTTTCACATATTTAATATGTCAGTAAGAGATTTATACCAAATAGATTTCCATAGAGGCAAGATAGCAATCATATCACGGTCAATTTGATTTTTCAGGTGATATAGAAAGAAGTAATGACATTCCATCAACAATAGGCATCTAACTCGGATGAATCTATTGTCAACTTTGGAGAAAATAGTGAATATTTAAATGTGATAAAATGAGGTATAACCAGTATGAATCTCGATTTATTTCAAGCGTTCATTTAAATATAGAAGAAAAACATAATGGAAGATATAACAAAGAAAGTGGGCATGCACATATAAAGATAAGGGAAAAACAAACTGTAAAGTTGATCAACACATGAATCTACGGTCTCAAAAGATAGGTATTTTCACTGTACTGCCTCTTATTTATCAAAAATAGACTTCAAAACATACTCGTCTCTCAAAGAATTTTCAACCATTTAAAAAATGACTCTCATAGTTTTTTATACAAAATTCGGAAGAAGCTTGACATAACTGCTTCTTCTAACTAATAACTGAAAATATTTTAACTCGAAAGATAACTGTCTTTGAACAATAGATAACTGTCTTCAAATAATATTACAAATTTAAAATAAAAGTATCTTTTTGCCACTTGGCAAAAATTCTGAATAGCATCTTTTTTGCCACTTGGCAAGAGTTTTGAATGTATTTATGAATGGACAGAATATCTTGTCCTTCCATATTTGTCCACATAGTTCCATTGGTCGGCCGTGGGTAAATCATAACTGGTCATTTCTTTTACCAAGACTCACATTTCAACATGACTTGCATAAGAAACAGGAAGAAGATTCTCACAGGTTGAGATCAACATATTTAAAATTTCAAAGTCATTCGCTATTTTATCCATTCAAATTTTTCCTGTAAGCATATGATCCAACTGCTGAAACTTTCTATGATCCATTCTTATGTCAAACAACAATCTCTTATATTCATTAGTAGGAATCAATTCATTCTTTTCATTCCAAAAAGCAGGGAATCCTTTGTTTATTAATTTTTCAAATTGCTTCTTAAACTTTACTACTTCCTCCCGTATATCTCTAGCTTTAACTTCAATATTTTCAACATGCGAATACTTTCCCAAGATTCTTCTGGCCCATGTAATGACTGAAATTCTGTTCATTATATTCATTGTTGTCAAGTCTGCTTCAGTTAAACTGTTTAAGAAAATTATAGCTTTCTGTGCTATTTCTTTTGCCTTTTTATTTAGATTCTCCGTGACTGCTCTACAACTCTCAAAGGCATCTTTGGCTACATTTTCTTTGACTCTTATATAATCCAAATAGGGTCTTAATTTTTCAACTTCCTTTATAATTTGATCCCATACCATATGTTTGCAACCTTGTATAGCAGCTTGCCCTGTCACACGAGCTGCCAAACCTTTATTATTATCACTTAATTCCTGATTCCTTATCTACAAAGTTTGTATTTCCTTATCTTTAATTTCATTTTCTTCTTTCAGCTTTTGTATTTCCATCTTCAATTCTTTAATTTCACCTTCTTTCAAACTCACTTGGGACATGGCTTGTAAGAGACCATCTAATCCAGTTTTATCTTCATCTGTATCTGTCTGTACCTGTTGTTGACCAATTTCTTCTAATCTTTTCTTTGATTCCTCCAATTGCTCTTCTAAAACAATTTTCTCTTTTTCCCAATGATCTCTTTCCTCAGAGAGCTTTAACATTTTTGTAGTAACATCCTTTACCTCATTTGATAGCTCTTCTTTTTCTTTTTCCAGTATTGTTAGTTCGGCTCCTTGGATAAGCACAGTGTCTGGAATTTTTAGCTTTCGTCTTAACATCAGAATCGTATCATCTTTTTCTTTGAGCAATTTTGTTGCTGCATCTCCCTCTTTATTTATCAAATCTACTTGCAATATTTTTATCTGTTGTTGTCGAGACTTATTTTCTGCTTTCTCTTGTCTCAACTAATTATTCAATTTATCTAGTGAACTTTTCAATTTGTCTGCCTTTAATATTGCTCCCAAATAATCTGAATATATAACCTCTCCTATTTGTCTGTACAATAAAATTTTATCTGGGGCATTTATTTTTTTCAAATCTACTTTAATCTCTGAGATCTTATCTTTAGTAACAACTGAAAACTTTAAAGAATTTTCTTTGATATTTCTACTAGTAAATAAACTTACTTCAGTGTTGGATATATTTCTAACTTTTGGAAACAACTGACTGGTTTTCCTAGAGGATTCCTGTTTATTCTGACTATGTTCATTAAATACATCCATCATATTGTGGGGTCTATTTACATCACCTTCCACTGGGGATTCTTTAATACTGTATTCTTTTACCATGACCTCTGGTATTTTTTCTTCAGTTCTTTTTCCCTCTTCTGAAACTGCTATCAACTCTTGTTGTTCATTCATTTTCAACTTTTTCCTTTTTCTGTTCCTTCATCCTCAATGTTCATTATGTCCTCTATGGGTATTTTAAACCCCACCAATGCAATATTCATCGTGTTTTCTGCCTCTGTTGTTGTATCTGTCAATACCATTTCTTTATCGTGTGCATCTGGAATGATTTCTTCTTTATACTCCAGTCAATTGGCTTTGTCAGACATTCCTTCAATCATCTGATGGTTCAACGCTTTGATGCGATGATCCATTTTCCATTTTGATATTATGTTTAATGGATCATACTCAATAGCCATGTCTGTCTCAAAACCCACATCCTTCAATAATTTTTCTATATACACATCAGCGTTTTTATTCTTTACTGTGAATGGGCCAAGTGTGAACGGATACTTGATGCCTGTTGCTTGTTTGTAAACCAAGAAATTGTTATCTTCAACAATTAACTTTTGTCTTAGGAACTACAAAGCAAAAACCCTTAAGGTAAGAAATGCTGGTAAAAGATAAGGTTTATGTTTGAACCCATATAATCTGATCACCGTACTGTCTTTTTACAAGAACCAATCTCCTACAACATACTCTGCACTTAATTGCATGCATGCTTGCATTTCTGGTAATACTCTTGGCAATTTTTTACCAAAGATCATTTTGTAAATATCAGAGAGCATATAATTTATGTAATTGAACATGTTATTTTCTAACAAAGTTGTGACAATGATCTCAGGGAATTGCAACTCTTCATGACTGGCTACCATGATCATTTTCATCAAAAAAGACTGAAATATGAAATGCCTCAAAGTGGAGAAATTTACCATCTGGTCATGAATCTTCTCTATCAAAAATTCTTCAAAATTAAGTCGAGGGATTTGACTTTCATCAATCCCTGAGTGAATTGTACTCATTTTATACAAAAGACTCAACTGAAACTTGGTTACATGCATGTCTGTATCAAACCCTAGGATTAAAGCCAACAATGTCAGAACCAATTCGGTATTTTCATCAAACAAATTGATATTTATAGGGTACAGGACCTCTGAAATGTTGGTTTCTGGTTTAAGACACGAAGGCAAAAACTTTTCTCTCTCATCTTGAAGGGTTTGATGATAATATTCAATAACGGAGGTTTCAGAAAAAATCGCAAACTTGAGGGTTTGGGAAAATTCTATTTCTAGGGCTTTAATTATTGCAGCCGACTCTATTTCACAAATGACTCTGGTTTTTTTAATGTCTAAGACAATTCTTTCTTCTCTGGAGTAATTCTCGGCACACCACGACACAAATTCTGGGAAAGATGGGATTTGGTCTAGGCAAAAAGCGAACAAGGACGACTGGTGGACTCTATGCAGGTCTAAACCTTCTTTTAATAATTCAGACAATCTAAGTTTAATTTCAGCAACTAGTAACCTGGTTAGGGTATTATGAATGTCCCCGTCTCTATCTTCTAGGGCTTCTTTTTCTTTAAAAACATCTATATCATGTACAGTTTCCATTTAAAACGTTTCTTCAAACAAAATTTTGTTTAAAAAAGTGGGCCAGGTCACCAGACCCTACCTATATATACACGTCTTTATCCTTCTGTCGTAATCACTGATCTCCACCAATCTTCAGAGCTCCCAAAGATAATGACACATAATATACAAAATGTCGTTATGTGAAGCCTTTTTGTTTTATATAAGTCTTTTTGATTATCTTCCTGGCAGCTTTCTGAATGTAGTTTAAATCCAACCATTGATCTTGAGCCTTTTGATTTGAGGCGTTATATCTTGCGTCCTTTTATCCCCCATGGTGGTATCCGCAATCCTAAAATGGTTTTCTTCTCTGGTTTATTCCTTGTGCGGATCAACCATTTAATGACACATGTTTGAGTGGTTTACTTTCCGCGACCATTCTTCCTTCTATCGAGTATGCACCTTTCCTGATGCGGATGAAAATTGGCCATTGATTTTGTCCTAATGTATATTGTCCCTCCAATTGATATCGACATATGGCGTATTCCCTTATGCTTTCTCCATTTTCCACATGCCATGTCCCACCACTTATTATCCTGCCACGTGATATGGCCTGCCGCGCCTTATCCTTTGGTGGTTCCGCACGGTGTTGTGGTGGTTTATGATACCACTATCACGTATATGCAGACTAATAAAATTGTGACATGTATCCGGCGGTATTGAGTCCACAACCACTCACTACTATTTGCAAATGATCCTTTTGGTGTTGCAGGAAACTATAACAGCCGTTCATCTCGACCATTGTCATCTCCGCCGTTGAAACTTGACCTAGGCTTAACCTTTTCAAAGAATTGCTTTCGGACTTTACATATGTGGGATTTTCTTGTTCTTTTTGTATTTCAAACCTTTTACTTCAACTCATTTGTAGTAATTTCCCTTCTTTTGGATATTTTTTGGCAAAACTTTTTTAAGGTTTGAGCATTTTCAGATATAGTGTCAACAGTTGTCAAAAATCAAAATATTTGTGCCCCAAACTGAGTTGGTGAAGATTCTAGTGCAAATGGAAAAGTTAAGAAAAAATTTGGGCCTTGACGAAACAAATGAAGATTGTCCTATAGTGTTTCAAGGCATGAATCAAGGAAGAGAGAATGGCAATCAATACCCATTTTATATCAGTTTGATGGTGAATAAAATGTCATTTCATATTCATAATTTTATGCTAGACTCAGGGGCCTACAGTTGTGTTGCGAGCGGTCTTGAGTTTTAGCTTGGCAATGGTGACCCACGCCAGTCGTCACCGTTGCCATGCTGAAACTCAACACCGTTGGAAACACTCCTCGGATCGAGTCAGATTGTAATTAGTACTAGTAAATGACTATTCTTTAAGTTCACAATTCTATCCTGCATAATGATATTCCCCAGTTGTGGTTACTATTTTTTTATTAAGCTCAGTAACATTTTTATGCAGTTTATCGTTTTTACTATCACTGTGATTTTGTGATGAATGATTGAAGAATGTTATAAGTGTGCCTAAAGAATTATGAAGATGGATATATACAATTCATTATATTTATTATCACTTTTTTTTTATGTGATGAATTCATTTGCATGACTTGAGTATATCTGAAGCTCTCCTTAAGGTCCCATGAATGAACTTGAACACTTGTTACATTCATTTAATTTGAAAGACTAGTTATAGTTTGAAAGAACTCTCTCCTTACCTTAGCTAGCATTCATTGAGAGGAAAGGCTTATTTTATTCATATGCATTTGCATGGTTTGATTTAGTCATCACACCATGAGTTGCACTTCCATCACCCGGCTGAGTAATACAACCATTAAAATTTAACTCGCTTACTCAAAACACTTTAACCTCACTTGAGGATAAAAAGAATTTGTTAATTAGGTAGGACACCAGGGATAGGCATCCAAATAATTCCCCCTTGTCATTATCATCCAAGACATAGTTGTTGTCCTCTAGGGTGCTAAAATCCTCTTGTACTTGTTGACATGGTAAACGACCAGTTTGTGGAGGGGCATCCTGTTGTTTAAGGGGTTAAGCCACCGCGAGATCAGGAACTGGACGGACTCTGTGGAATGCCGCACTCCACTTAGCCCTAAGGCAACATCGATAATTGTCTTCCTTCAATTCTTCGGCCACCATATTGGTGATACAAGGGTGATAAGGCAGAAGCGCCAAAAACCTTTTCTGACGTGTCATGAACGAGGTAGCTTAGTAACTTTTCTACTAGGGCTCTTTTACCTGGGATCCCTTTAGGTAGAGGTATATCCTTCCATTATTGGTCTCTCATTTTGTATTATTCGACTTGGACTTCATCACCTTGCGAAGGATACAACTTGTTGAGGTCTCCAGCTCTTATTTAAGAGGTTTTGCTTGCTATTTCACCTTTTTAGAGGGTCTTTTTCTTTTTAGTGCTGCTTGTTGGCATTCTGGCCACTTTTGTTTCAGCTTTCTTACTGTGACATTGGTCCCAGTATAGTTTTTTGAGCTTATCTGATGATGTGTGATGTCCTCTTCTCCTAGGTCTTCGAGATGGTTGAGTTAGATGGTCTTCTCAAGGGACTGAACACCTCTTGATGGAGCCATTGATGCTTGACCTTAGGAGTAGTCTAGTGGACCACGTGATCACATCATCCATGTGGACTTTTCCGTTTACTGTGATGTTGGTCTTTCAGGTTATATGGAACAATGGTACATTTGAGATAGAGATGATTGGTACGTTGTACCCCACCTTGGTTGATTGTCTTATGGTCCTTCCATTTTGTCAATAATATTTGTGTTGTACCTTACCTTTTACCTTTTGGGTCTTTTACTCATCTTGGTATATCTTTTGATTTGTACCACCTTTTATGTTTTTGGTCTTGTGGGCACTACGGTGGTTTGTACACATTTGAGGTACACACCCTAATTTTTCCAAGTTGTTATGAGTCTTTATACCTTTTGGTGGTCCTATTTGAGTTACAAGAGGTAGTTACAAGGAGTTATTGCATATATTTGACATTATTTGACCTTCAATCTCTTTAGCATGTCAAATAACAGGTAGTTACAAGGAGCTATTACATATAAGAGGTAGTTACAAGGAGCTATTTCATATAAGAGGTAGTTACAAGGAGCTATTGCATATATTTGACATTATTTGACCTTCCATCTCTTTGGCATGTCAAATGGCAGGTAGTTACAAGGATCTATTGCAATATACATTTGACCTTATTTGTACCTTCCCCACAATGGTTGATTTACTTTTGGACCTTACACCCTGTTGTTTATTGGTCTTGTGGTAGCTTGTCCTTTCATGTTGGTCCTTTCATTTTTTTGTGGTACCTTGCCTCTCACCTTTTGGGTCTTTTACTGATCTTGAGTTATCTTTTGATTGTACTGCCTTTTTTGCTTTTGTTCTTGTGGATATAACTATGGTAGATTGTCCACATTTGAGGTACTACACCCCCTTAGTCCCAAGGGTTATGAGTCTAATTTATACCCACTCTTTTCTTTTTTACTTGTACCTTACTGGTTGGTTTTTTTACCCTTTGGTTGGTCCTTGTACCTTACTGGGGGCCGCGAGTATCTTTGGCCTCAATCTGCTGGTTGTCATCTCATCTTTATTGTGATTGTACTGAGACTTTTGACTATCATTGACTTTCTTTGATTGACCGTACCATATCCAGTCATCTCTCTCTCTCTAGTTTGTACTAACCCTATAATAGGGTCACTTGGTTCCTAGAGTTGACTGGCCTCTAAAAGGAATAGTCATTTCTTAAAGTAACACTTCCGAGTATATTATAGGAAACGTCTACACCCAAGTAATCAAATATGTGTTGTTTATAAGACTTAATTAGTAATCAAAGTGTTGGTAATAAAATACGTGGTAAATAATTTGAATTAAGTAGTTAAGGCTTGTCCTGTCATACAAAATTGATGGTAATCAAATTATATTTGTTGGTAAAGAATTTTAAGAGTGGTGGAACTCGACGTCGAACTAACTTGTGAGGAAAATTATCTTGGATAATAAGTGTCTTGATAGAAAACTCAGTAGAACTATGAATTTATTTCTTGAACCATGACATTATCATAACTATAACATATTACTCTAGGCTTCCATTTGTGAGCTAAACAACACATTAAAATTTGAAACAACAAAAGGAAAGTTTGCAAGATGGGAAGCATTGTTCTGATGTTATAACTTTACTGTTCATGAGCACATTTCTAGGAAATCAAAAAGCATTCCTGACTTTATAACAAGAGAATATTTGACAGAGAAGTGTGTTGTTAATTTTTAAGAAGCGGACCTAAAGCAAGCGAGCCTAAAACAAGTGAGCTTGGTGTAATCGAGCATAGAAGTTCAAAGCAGAATCCAGTGGGCCCATAACCCACAAGTAAACATGAAAATCTCTGCTTGGACCATAGGAAAAAATCATATCTATACTATCAATGATAATATGAGTTGGTTGGATTATATGCAATACTGGAAACCTAGGTGGGAGTTGAGACATGCTGAAGTATTAGATGCTAACTTACAAGGATCTGATGCTTTTATTATACTAGTGCCAGAACTCAGAAGAATGCCTATGGGATCTAGTATTGACATACCAGAGATGATTTACAACAACTCCTTGAGAAAATCAGTTGATGCAAGCAATTGGTTAACTCACCTATACCATTATCTTAACTTAATCTTGACAAAGGGCTCTACACCTCACCCCGGGCTATGACTAGAAAAACAATACTATTGTATTAACCAGATACATTCTTTGGAAGCATGGCCACATCAAGATGCTAGTCTCCAGTTTCCAAGTACTACACACACTTATGAAAAATATAAAAAATTATGGTGGAAATTCTTGAGAAAAGAAAATAAAGATAGAACATATTATACCGTGCTAAAGTTTGGACCTCAAATGACACATATCCATGAGGATCTTGCATGGTTTGTCTCTAATTAGACTAGAGACTAGTGGCAGTCATTCGACATCAACTTGAAAGCATTAGATCCAAGTGCTATTTATAATCTAAAACAGAAAGTTGGAGAATCTCTCGAATAGGTCAAAGATATTTTGCAGACAAATCTTATTCAGGCTCAAATCCTTTGGTACTACGTTAAAAATGAACGACAATGGCTTGTCAAAACCCACATAGATGTCTACATGTATCAGAATAGACGCGTGGTCCTGAGGTCTATTTATTCAAAGGGATGGGTTGTTGAATCCAACATATTTCGAGAATTGTATGGTCCCCCATACTCCAATGAGTTGTAAATATCTCAAAAGTATTTGGCTATGAGTGGGGCCTGTCCATTCAAATTTTCATAAAGATTGAAAAGAAAGTCTTTGTAACTATGTCATGATAATGTAAAGAAAGCCCTACTTTTCTCTCTGTCAATATGATTGAAAATCTATGTTATGTATTAAATACCCAAGGTCAATATTACAAGTAATTGTCCAAAGGCAACATTAGTTGGGACTATGACTGAAAGCTACAATTTTTCAAAACAGCTTACATGTTTACGGTTCCGTTTTTGCTTGATTCAATTACTTTCGGTCATCTAAGAAGACCATGCTTGAATAAGATTATACAAGTTCCACAACATTATATAAAATATTGTTTTTGAAGATTTGTGAACACTTATTAACCATCTAAAAGATCTTACTTTAGAAATTCTTAAAAACTTTTAGACGTTTTCCATAATGGTTAGTGATTTTTATTTTATATTATTATTGTTGAATATAAATATCTTACTAAATGTGACTGGACTTCAATTACCGAGTTGATGAACCCAAACTGATGGGATGAGAGAGACTTTAGGGAAATGATGACATAGCTGACAATTGGATGGTTTGATATGGGAGTCAAGACCCAAAGGTGCAATAAAAGAAAGCTCATAATTGCGTGAATTTGTACTCATAAGAAAGATAAAGTGATCGTCTTCCTCATCGCTTGAATTCCTAAATGTTGAGAAAGGGAATGAGGATCAAGTAACATTATAAAAGGTGCAACACATCACCTTTTAAGAGGTGCTATGCCTTGCGGTCGTATCTAAACTTTTTTCCCATGTTGCAGGTAGAACCAAACAGGTATTTGTCAGATCTGTCTTCCTTGAGCGAGGGGAGTTTAGGAAGGCTAGAGGAAAGTGAGACATCCATTAGGTCTAGAAGAGTTGTATATTCAACTAGATGTCAAAAGACCAGAAGAAAAATCAATAAACATAATGAATTTTTTCATGGTCAAGGGGGGTCATGTTCCTATGGTGATGAGACAAAAGACGGCCTCGAGGTGCCCTTGAGGTACAAACATTTAGTGAAACAATGGGTACCCAACGATCTTCCTCAACCAAACACAGATTTTTCTGTGAATGATAGGATATATCTAATAACACTGTTATCAATACATGGTTTCGGGTTGTTCAACATGGATGGCATAAGGTTTCCTTACAACACATGTACAGAATTGATGGAGTATGTTGGACTCTATTACAACTACAAATATTGGATGCGCCTGGTCCAATTTACAAAAAGTATGTGTAGCTATGGATTGTCAACAAATTGTTTACAGTTGCAAGAAAAAAATCAAAATAAAGGAGAAACGTTGTACATGGGCGGAAGGCCAAAGGCCATAGGGAATATTGTGGGGTTTATAAATAGTACACAACTAGGGTCTACAATTAAGCAACCAAACTGCAAATTTGAGGGGCGTGAAGGAAACCATTTTTTTGTAGTTGCCATTAAATCAATATCTGCAGGGGAAGAGTTGCTTATTAATTACAATTTGAACCAAGTAGATACAAAAAAGGTTACTATGGGAGTGGTACATATAACAATTTACCCAACCTTTTATTAATTAATTTAACATATTAAGGATTGTTTCGTTAGTTTATTTCATTTAAATTTTCCCCATTTACTTCGTAGGCTAGTGATCAGGATAAAACACCGCCAGTAGATGGTCGGAGGAGTACATCTTCCTTGAGGGATCAAGTATACATCTTTGTAATAGTGCAAATATAATAAGAAAAAATAGTTGACTTTCATTATGTCTAGGTGACTTTCACTATGTTTTTTATTTAGGTATCTATAAGGGGAAACTCCCAGTTATTAGCATATTGGGGAAAGTCAGCTATGAGCATTGATCCGAGGAGTGGATCGCGATCCTCTACGTTGCAATTATAATCCATTGGAATTGTTAATATAATTTTAGGAATCTATCATGATATAACTCAATAGTCTTTTATATTTTTTTGTTGCAGCCCGATGAATCATTATATGAAACAACATCAGAAGAATGTCCAATAGATCCTGAAGTGGCTGAGATCCTTAAAGATGATAGACAAACTGGTGAAGCCACAAACCGGTTTACAATGATAGAAAAATTGTTGGAAAAATATAGTGCAAAACTCGTTTTTCTGCTTATCAAGTTTTCGCAGACAAGCGAGAACCTAGCAAGGATTGAATTATTGGAACGGAAATCTGAATCCTTGGAAGTAAGTTGAGGAATCTTGATTCATAAAATAATTCATTTATAACTTTATATTTTTCTCCTTTATATGATAGTAATGAACGTGTAAGACGTGGTTTGTATTTACAGAATTATCGAAAAACACACAATAGTGCTGGAGGAGATGTTGGCCGCAGCGAGACTCATGGAGAGACGTGGCATCATGGGTAAACGACTCCACGTACTACATCAATTCCTTCACCATTGTTGTCGACTGAACAATCGGCCACACATTCTGACACACCACGAACCCCAACTGTGAGGGCACCAACCGCTGATGACCGACGCACACCAGATTGTCCACCAGAAGAGGTTGACAATGAGAATCCTAGTAATATTGATATTGACCTACTTGCATTTCCAGGATTTTCCCGTGTCACTAGCATGGGAACAATGGAGGTAACATTTTTGGTCGATGCCGATCTCATCCCAATAAAGATTGATAAGGTCCCAGGTAATTAATATACGTTGCTCAAGTTAATGTTTATAACGTCATTGTAATATACTGATAAAATGTTTTCTTTCAACTAATTATGATCATGGCATGATCGTTTCACAAGAAATGATGTTTTCTATAAACAAATGAATGACGTGTGCTTGGAGATCTTCGGGCCCACCATCCGAGAAAGGTGGGATAAACAATAGAAATTTTTAAAAGATGAACTCATGCATCGGTTGGTTGGATTGTTCAGCGACAAAACCTTTAATAAAGTCGAGGTCATGAAAAATTCTTGTCCACATGTGAAGGTTGTCCGAGACCAATATACGACACACCTTGAAAAAAAATCTAAGTATGAGCACCCTCCAATGATTTCACCAATGGAGTGGAGAGCTCTAGTGGAGGATGGAAGGGAGAGGGCTCAGAGAAGAGAAGGAAAGATAACACCAGGCACAGGGAGGTATGCAATACTTTCCGCAATGTAATTCAAAACCTTATTATTATTGAATATTTCTATATCGAACTTGGAACATCTAACGTATTTCAACACTTGCATAGGCTGCCAGACACATCAAAGGCCACAAAGACAAGAGTTGAAAAAATAGGTCAGCACAAGCTTGGGCCTGGTGGTTATTCCAATTTCGCGGCACGATTTGTAAGTTTCAAAAAACCAATAATGCATGCAAATAATAAATTGCAAATTATTTTTCGTTTTATTGCACCGGAAAATGTTAATTAACGATGTTATGCAAATTTGTAGGCCGAACGATTCAATGAATATGCCATTGAGGAATACATTAAGCTTGGCTTCAAGGAAGGCTTTGGAGTTGTTGTTGAATGATAAAAAATCTTGTCTGGCCAAACACAGTCTTCTGGTACCAATCCATATGGTGCACAGGTAAATAGAATCTATATACTTTATTGAAGATTAACCGCTTGTGCAATCTATTCATTATAAATACTTGAAAAACAATATTGACTCTGTTTTGAGAAGGAAAGCAATGATTCCCCTAATGTTGAGGAGGGAGAAAAAAAATTGAAGATCGTGCTTCTAATCCTGGTAATGAATTTATTCATATGCTAAACTTTTATGTATAGCATTGCAAATGGTGAACATTAATTGTAGTTCACCATATTTCAACTGCAGAGCATGTAGAGGGTGAAACTCTATAGGTTGAGTCTGGACAAGAACATGAACTACATGATGTGGCCACACCAGGTAAAAAACACCTTTGTAATGTTTTTTTTAAATGAAATACTTGTCATTACAGTATCAAAATAAAACGATGTAACATTTCACATTGTTGCAGCAAATCCGAACCCCTTGTCGTAGACATTGCCACAAGCGCCTGATGAAGAACCAAGAACTGGAAGAGAAATTCCAAGGGTAGATGCTCCTCTTAGAGATTATTTACCATTTATAAAGAGAAGAAAAACTGCTAGTAAAATGAAGTGACTCAAAAAATGTACTCGTCTAATTATTTTTGATAACAATATATCATCCATGATTTTTGGCCTAATGAATGAATGAATGGTTTAATGGTTTAATGATTCAGTGTAGTAAATTGTTACCTTTATTGAATGTCAATTTTTATTGAATGAACGTGTTGACTGAATGAATGAATGGTTAATTGAATGTTATCTTTTATTGTATGAATGTGTTGACTGAATGAAACAATGGTTTAATGAATGTTAGCTTTTATTGAATGAATGGTAGATGAAAGTTCATAATGAAATATGGATGAATTTGCACGTATTTGTTTTTTCAAGTACATGCATTGGGTATGGGGAATTGAGAGTGATGTGAGGGGGGGGAGGCGCCATAAGAGCTTCCCCTTTCACGTGGTTGGTCCTGTTCAATAGAGAATATTAAATTATTCTCGAAACAGATAAAAGCTCAATGAATGGCTACGATGCTGGCTTTCTACAACCCACTCATGTGTCATCTAAATTTTGACAATTTCTTGGAGCTTGTTGTGATGTTTGGTTGCTCATCATAAGCAATTTCGAGTTTCCACAACTTCAAAGGCTGAGTAAATGATGCACTGGAATCAATATCCTTAACCTTCTCTTTAATTTCATTGGAATCAATATCCTTAACCTCACATTAAACCCTTCCAAAATGGTATATTTACCATTGAAGCATGGCTTTTGAAGCATGATATTTTCAACTAATCTAGTAGACACAAAAAATAATTAGAAACATGCTACCTATTGTCAATGTTCATCATTTTTTATGGTTGCAACTTAAATGAGGATATTCGAAACTACGACCTATGTCTAGTCCCAAGGCTAACACCTTCAAGCTTGAAGTGCAACTGACAATGGGAGACCACCTTCAAGCATCTTGATTCATTCTGCATGCATTTCATAGTGGGAGATGACGGGATACCACCTTGCTTGATTCATTATGCATGCATTTCACTATGCAACAGTCTCAAATACCCTCTGTGCTTTCCCTAAATTAGTTTCTCGATTCAACATGACCCACGCCTGTCGTCTAAAGAGTGTTTCCAATGGTCTAGAGTTTCATCCTGGAAACGATGACGAATCATGGTATTATGTTTCCCTTCGGCTGCAATATGACAAACTCAAAGCTCTCATACGAAGGTTTGTTTGACAAATGTGATGGTTTCGGTTTCTCGATTCAGCATGACCCAAACAATCACATTTGTCAAACAAACCTTCGCAGTGGAATATGCGTTTTCCATATTGCAACTGAAAGGAAACATAATACCATGAATCGTCACTGTTTCCAGGCTGAAACTCAAGACCATTGGAAATACTCCTTGGACGGCGGGTGTGGGTCATATTGAATTGAGACACTAATTCAAGAAAAACGTAGTGAATCTGAGACCATTGCATAGTGAAATGCATGTAGAATGAATGAAGAGTATTGGGTGTCGAGAGAAATGGTTGTGGGACTTTGTATGAGAGGAAATGGTGATGGGAATTGATTGACAAGGTCAGGATTGAAGGTGGTATCCTTGGGACTAGACATAGGTCACAGGTTCGAATCTCCTCAGTTTAGTTCATACCCGGTTATTCTTTCGATGCAAATTATAGATTTTATTTATTTTCTTTGTCACTTTACGTATCCTTTTATGTGTTTTATTTATTTTCCTTTTTTAACATTATGTATCCCCTTGTGATAATCAGAATTGTGAATATCGAGTCACTCGAGAATGAACGTAAACAGGATTTCCACGGAAATTTGTTCCATCCAAACCTATCAAGTGTACTTTTAGGTCAAAAATATTCTTGTAACAAAGCGATGAAAGATCTTATAAGAAAATGTAACAAATCCCTAAAAGAAGTTCACGTAATATAGTGGTTTGTGTTTGCAGGAATCCTTCAATTTATAGGGTGAAAATCATGGCCATAGAGCTGCCACAGTTTAGAGACGTAAAAATTGCTGACCTGAAAGTGCACTAGATAGGTTCGGAATATGGAATATATTACCATTGAAATACTCTTTATGTTCATTCTAGAGTTTTGAGAAAACCATAGATATATGAAACAATGCATTATGACAGTCCGACTTCACAGTCGCCTCTTGAAACCAAGGTAAGACTAGTTAGATATGGTGGGACAAGTTCATATGATAGCGGGGGTTGTTTGAGCAAATGAAGTAAAAGTTCATTTTCTTCGACTACTCCACCTATTGACTGATCTTGATATTGTGTCTTGTAAATTATCCTTGTACCTTTCCATCTTCATCAACATTTTGTTGTTGGTTTTTTCATGCTAAAATGCTCCCCCTTATGCTACTTCAAACTTCAACAAGGTTCTGTCAAGTAAATTCATGAAAGGTAAGCATGCATCATCATTCCATACTCCCTCAAATCTCTCTCTCATCTTTTTTTGAATCATGCTTACTTCCTCTCCATCCTCCCTCTTCTACAACATTACCATTTTCAAGCAACAAACTCCACAAATTCTTGGACTTCTCAATCATCTCCTCATTTTGATTTTTTTTTTTACTTTGATTTTATCCACTCTGTTTTCTTTTGTTGCACTTTCAAATTCATCTGCAATGATATCAACACACTACACATTATGGGAATAAGATATTCACATTTGCATCTTCCACTACTACATCTAATTAAATATAATCTCTTTGCAACTCCACCATTGTAACACCACTCTCTTCTATAGTGTCATCTTCTACAACAACACCACTCACTACTGCAACATATATCCATTGCAACTTTTCCATTGTTTATTGAGTTTCTTGTACAAGTTCGACCTTTACCCCCAATCTTTTCCTTATTGTATTTTGCTACAATCAATTCTTCTACACCTTTACTTGGAATTATAGCAACATACACTTCCAAACAATATTGGTTTTTTTTTTTAATTTCTCAAAGGTGTCAGATAACCGATGGCCATAACAAAGACAACCAACGACTTTTCCATAGATCCGACGGCAAACGACATCGGTGCTCAGCAATTTTCAAGTGGGATGGGAGTCAGTTTTTTTACCTCCATAGTGCACAAAACCAACAACATTTCCATAGATCTAACGGCAAATGACGTCGGTGCTCAACCATTATTAGTTCTGCATGGAGTCAGTTCTCCGACGGCAGTAGTAAATAAAACCGACAAGTATGCCATAGATCCAACGACAAAAAGAGGTTGGATCCAAGACATTTTCAGTTGTGACTGGAGTCGGTTGTCTGACATCCGATGGGGTCGAATGACCGACGAAGACTGAGATGTCGGTTTTAATCCAAAATTGGATTGATGTTAAAAAAATACTGACAATGTTGGATAGTTGACCACAAGATGTAGAAAATCTAACTTTCAAACGGTTGGATTTTGGGTCCAAAAAACCTAGTGGGTGGAGGTAGCGGAGGAGGCTCCTACCCTTCCACTGGTGGTGGTGGCCCACCACCCCCTCTCAGGGGAGGTGGTGGAGTCTTGTTCTATTTTGGTGGTGGTAGTGGACCACCACCTCCTCTCGGTAGAGGCGGTGGTGGCCCATCCTACCCTAGGGGTGGTGGTGGACCCCCACCATTCGGAGGTGGGACACCCCCGCCTGGGGGTGGAGGCAGGCCCCAACCTTATGGAAATGGGCCACCTTATTATGGTTATGGACCACCTTACTTTGGCGGCGGACCTACATTTGGTCCGAGTGGCCTGTACCCGTATGGCCAGTTTCCTCCTGGGACACCATAGGTCCTTACATGCCTTATCCGTACTGTCAGTACTCCCAGCCTAATCCGCAGCTACCATTTTTGGCTACTTTGGATCTACATGACCTATCTCGCTTAACTAATGACCCCATCTACCATGGAACTAATTTTCCACCCATTCTGGTGAAACTTCCATCAGATATCCCAATATTTGATGGTAAGTCGGGTGAAGATCTTAAAAACCATGTGATGACATACCACTTATGGTGTTCATCCAACTCCCTAATTAATGACTCAATCTGTCTTCGGTTATTCCAACAAACTCTCACTGGTTCGGCTGCTAAGTGGTATATTGAATTACCACCTCATTGTTTTCCTGATTTTGGCTCTCTTGCTATGAACTTTTTGACTCGTTTCTAGCTGCCTATATGGTATGAAACTGGTACAGAGATTTTAACCTCGCTCCGTCAAAATACTGCTACTCATATATCATATCATATACAAGAATGGCAGAGGAGATGATGTCTCATTAAGGCTCCTATTCCAGATCAACTCCTATCAGACTGGTTTACGAAGTCTCTCATTCCTACCATAGCACAGGATGTTTCCATGGGTGGCATTGTCACTGAGGAACAAGCCATTGTTCATTCCCATTTGCTAGACTTAGTTTATGTTCAATTTGGCACATTGTTTGATATTCTTCCCGACGTGCCCCGCAACACTTACGACCCTGCAAAACCACCCAAGGGACCCCAAGCCAATGGCATCATTGGATCCCTTCACACCGAACCTTTCTCTCAAATTGTTGGTTCGTCGAACCCACAAGGTTCTTCCCCGTCACCAACACAGGATGGTCATGGCACCACCAAATCATCCACTCCTGCTGTCACCGAAGAAGTGAACTCTACTTCATCGGTTTCACCTCAAAAGTCTGGTGGTAAGAAGAAGAACGAGGGGAAACCTAAGAAATTATCCACCCAGCAGGAACAAAAGAGCACCCCTGATGATACCAAATAGAAAAGGAAGTTGAAGTATCCTTTCCTATTGTGTGGTGATGACCACTTTTCTAAAGAATGCCCCCACCGAGACAAAGTTCAAAAGTTTCTTAAGGGAAACCCACACCCACAATTCTCAATGATCCCTTCCCTGCTCAAAATCAGCAGTCGATTGCTCACACTTCTTCCTCCCAAGGAGAAGCATCCACCACTGCACATGTTCTGATGGTACGTAGTGAGACTATCAACTTGAACACCTGCTCTCATTTGTAGGATTTCATTCCAGCCGAAGAACTTGTTGGAAGTAATACTGAAAAATATTCCACTTCGATGCCCGACATCACCGTACCGGCTGCTCCTCTCACCATAGGGAATCCCTCTCTCAAGTCAGTGTTGCGTCCACCCAAGAGCATGATTAGAAAATAAATTTTCAATCCTAATGCTTGGGTTGTTCAAAACTACAACATTATAGAGGACCTAGCACAAGCTCCTTGTTCTATGTCGACACTCGAGGTCTTGCAAAACTGTTTGAATCAACGCAAGAATACTTCAAACCAAGGCTCTCCCATCAATTAGCATTTCAAGTTGCTACAAACATTGCTCAGAAGATAATCCATCATACCATTTTGGACGAAGGAGCCTCTATGTCAGTCATGTCGATCACCTGTTGGAGAGCCATTGCTTCTCCCAAGTTGAACTGTTTTCCTACCACTTTGAGAGCCTTTGACTGACATGGCTTTCAACCTCATGGATTGTTACAAGATTTACCAGTCGATATGGGGGGCAAGACCGCAACCCTTAACGTGGAAGTAGTCGCTTCCCTGTTAGTAATAACATTCTTCTTGGTAGAAATTGGTTCTATGCTATGACTGCAGTCGCATCATCTGTCTTCAGCATAGTACAATTCCCCCATCAAGGCCGAATTGTCACAGTCGACCAACTAGATTTTTGCACACCTGACACCACTACTCACCCAACTGATAATGTTCCTTCGATTGGACAATCTTCGCAAAAGTATGAGAGTGTGGGGGTTGAACTCCTTAAGTATTCATCCCTTATGGGCATCTTTCCTACTTCGGATCCCCCAAACCATGTTGCCACAGTGAACATGATCTCCTTGCAAATTTCATCCACTCCTAACTCCACTGATTCATGGCTTTTACTTGATGAAGCAACCACACACCTAATTGGAGACACTATGCCTCTATCACCTGATGTACTCATGTATGAGGCTATCCAATCAGTGTCAGAGGACCACTTAGCTGTGGCCTCCACCTCCTGTTATCTACAACGGACATCATCTGATCCTCTGCTACAGACTTTTCATTCTAACGAGTCCATTATGGAAATCATGAGCATAGATGATCCGCCATGGGAAGACCTCCACCATCATTCATATTTCCTTCCCTCGTTAGATGTTGTGGAGAACACCATTCACACCATCTTTACACCGAATGTCTACTATGGCTCTCAGTCCTTGATACTTGCATGTCAAAAGGACTCCGAAGGAAACTTCGCCAACATTGAGCCTACCACTTTAATAGACATTTCAGTTACTCCTGGTTTAGTGGAACACATTCAGTTAGGCCAAAAGTGTTCCCGTGAAGAAGTCATCGCCGCCATGGCCTTATTCAAGCGATTCCGAGATGTGTTTCCTTGGACCTTTGAGGAGATGCCTAGGATAGACCCCTCCATTGTTTTACATGATATTAAAACCTATCCTGACATCAAACATGTCCACCAAAAACTATGACCGGTACACCCTCAGAAGACTACGGCAATCAAGGAAGAGATTGAGAAACTCTTGAAGGCCAGTTTCATTTACCCTATCCCATTGACAGAGTGGGTCTCAAACCTCATCCCTATTAATAAAAAACAGGATAGCATTGGTGTCTGTGTCAAATATCAGGATCTCAACAAAGCTTGTCCCAAGGACAACTACCCGACTCCCTTCATTGACCAGATCATCGACAATTGTGATGGAAGTGTCATTTTTTCATTCATGGATGGCTTTTCTGGATACAACCAAATTGAGATCCACCTGGCCAATCAACACAACACTGCATTCATCTGCCCTTGGGGAACATTTGCCTATAGTAAACTTCTATTATGCTTTAAAAATGTTGGTGCCACATTGCAACAGGCCATGTTGTACACCTTCCATGATGTGAAGGACTTTGTGGAACCTTACTTGGATGACCTCCCTACCCACTCAAAGCAGCGTGAGTTCCACTTAGATCATTTGACTGCCATTTTCCTCATATGCAGGCGGTACAATATTCGTTTGAATCCTCACAAGAGTGTTTTTTGTTTCGATTCCGGACGCTTCTTATGCTTTATCTCCTCAAAAGATGGGATTTGTATTGATCCCTCAAAGGTGTAAGCCATCATCGCTCTTCCACCTCCAACCAACTTTATGGAAATTCAGAGTCTGCAAGGAAGAGCAACCTATTTACGATGCTTGGTTTGTAATTTCACGCAAAAGACGCAAGGGTACATGAGATTGATGAAAAAGGACGTCCCATTCATTTGGGATGATCAAGCTCATCAATCTTTCGATATTTTAAAACATGCCATCATGCATGACCCTGTGATCCAACCACTAAATTACTATCAATATTACATTTTATATCTCGCCGCTTCCGACAACACTATTGCCATGGTTTTGGTTCAAGAAGACCAGAACGCCCAAGAACATGTGATATACTATGCCAGTAAAGGTCTTGTTGACGCTGAAACTCGCTATTCACATGTTGAGAAGCTCGCTCTCGCGGCAATCATACCCATGCATAAGTTTCGTCATTATATTTTACTTCACACCACCACCATCATCGCTGATTTGAACCCCATGTACCACGTTATGACTCATCAGGTACTTGGGGGCAAGTATTCACGTTGGATCGTGATACTGGAAGAATTCGATCTTCTTTTCGAAAAATCCAAGTCTAAAAATTCTTTGGTGTTTGCTGAGCTCATCTGCAACCTCCCCCATACTAATGCAAAATCTGAGCCCAATGACTCCTTTCCAGATGAGTCATTGTTTCTTATCAGTATGTCTGATCCATCGTATGCAGATATCACATTGTATCTTCAAATGCAACGTTTCAGCACTGAATTGTCTTGGGATGACCGTCGTCGAATATGCCATCATGTGAAGTATTATCTAATTTTCAGTGATACTTTGTACCGTCATGGTATTGATTCTATCCTTCGACATTGTCTGGCTCATGATGAGGCTGAACGCGTTCTGAATGATTGTCATGCTGTGCCGTGTGGCGGTCACCTCTCTCGGATAGCTACATCCCAGACAATTTTGCGCGCAGGATATTACTGGCCGTCTATCTTCAAAGATTGTATCGAGGCCATAGAAAAATGTCTTCCATGTCAACATTTTCATATGAAAATGTTAAATTTTGAGCATTAGTTCACAATACTCTAGGATCCTCACTGAGATAATAACATATACAGTATATCAATGCATGACAATCACAATAAGCATCACAAGCATCACAAGAATCAAAAGCATGAGAGACAAGAGACACAGAGTTTCCATGGGGAAAACCCTAAGGTGAAAAACCCCACAACTTCCTCAGAGATAGAGAGAGCAATGGCTGAACCAATGTACAACCAAAAAAACACTGAGATAGTCTCCTAGTAGCAGATGATCCTCCTCCTCACTAGTGCGCCACTTTCTAAGTGAGAGAGATATGACTTTCTGAATGATCAAAATAGAGATCACCTGATCTCTATTTATACTAACCTATTTTCCTAGTGACCTTATGAGGCCGACTTGTCTAGCTAGGTACATCCACATTATAATATATATATTTCAGGGTTGACCACACACATGGTGGTCTAATAACTCATTGGCAAGTACACACACTTGCGACACTTGTCAATCCACATGACGACACTTCCTTATATAGGAATAACACATCTCTAATAAGGGTACAATAAATATATATGAAATACATAGATGAAATACATTCCGAAGTTACATATACATCAACACTCCCTCTTAACTAGGAAGGTATTTCTCGACATAGATCTGGTAGACAAGTATTCTTCAAGGGATCATCATCATCGATGCATCGTCATCGTCATTGTCACTGCTGCTGCTATCTCAACCAATCTCTGAATCTACTCGTCATAGGAAGTTCTATAGAGCCTGTCCTTTTTCATATTGGATGTAGGCCCACCACCTGTAGGTCTTCCTCATCACTGGCCATACTATGGAATCCTCAGGACTTATTACGTGCGTCGAAAAACCTCGAAAGAGCATCCCAGGCTGTTACGAGAACACGGCTCTACCTATAGGATCTTCCAGGGCCATATTATATGTGACCTCACCACAAAACCTCCCAAGAGCATCCCAGGATGTTACAAGCACACAGCTCTACCTATAGGATCTCCCAGGGACAGATTATATGTGGTCACCACAAAACCTTGCAAGAGCATCCCAGGCTATAACAAGCACATAGCTCTACCTATACGATCTCCCAGGGACAAATTATATGTGGTCATGGCAAAACCTCACAAGAGCATCCCAGGACTTATTACGGGCACACATCCCAACCTATCGGATCTCCCAGGGACATATTATATGCCATAGGACAAAACCTCGAAAGAGCATCTGCCAGATATCCCAAGGCCAAATTATATGCCATAGGAAAAACCTCGAAAGAGCATCTGCCAGATATCCCAAGGCCAAATTATATGCCAGAGAAAAAACCTCGAAAGACTATCTGCATATCTCCTAGGGCCAAATTATATGTCCTCCCAGAGCAAAACCTCGAAAGAGCATTTGCCAGATATCCCAGGGCCAAATTATATGCTCATCTGCACAACCTGATCCACGGCCATATAGTATCAACCTGATACTCACTATACATCATCTTGATGTACACATGATCATCCTGATCATCATCACTACAACATCCTACTGCATGTCATTTGGAGCAACATCCTGAAGCTCGTCATCCACGATCATCCTGATCATACAATGCATCTACCTGATGCATACCAAGTATCTACTTGATACATATCATCATACATGATCCACCTGATCATACAATGTATCCACCTGATACAAATACAAATACATGATACATATCACCATACATGATCCACCTGATACATATACAGATACATGGTCCAAGCATCCAACATGATGCATACATACATATAAATGATCCAACTTATCATATCCAGCATCCAACATGATGCGTACATACATATAAATGATCCAACTAATCATATCCAGCATCCAACATGATGCATACATACATATAAATGATCCAACTGATCATATCCAGCATCCAACATGATGCATACATACATATAAATGATCCCACTAATCATACAAAGCAGAATCCAGAACATCATCCTGATGCTCATCATCGAACGCTTACATCCATAGCCATGTGAAGGATTCTCCTTCCAACATGCTTGGAATGGCTTCAGCAAATGTGTCCATCACTTCTTCCTCGAAGTGTCATCAATCTGAAGAATGCCAAGCCTCTCCCTGAAGTACTCGAACTTCACCCTGGCTAGTGGCTTTGTCAGCACATCTGCAATCTGCTCGTCCGTCGCAACATACAGGAGCTTCACAGCTCCTCTCTGCACCATATCCCTAATATAGTGATATTTGATCTCTATGTGTTTTGACCTGTCATGAAACACTGGGTTCTCGGATAGCTTCACACAACTTTGGTTATCACAAAAGATACCAGTAGCATCCAACAGGACATCAAATAACTCAGACAGTAGCTTCCGTAGCCATACTGCCTCACAACTAGCTAAACAGGATGCAACATACTCTTCCTCAGCTGTACTCAGTGCTATGCAAGACTGCTTCCTGCTAAACCAAGAGATCACACCTAATCCCATACTGAAGCAGCACCCAGATGTGCTTTTCCTATCTGCAGCACTGCCAGCCCAATCTGAATCAACATAACCTTGAAGGTTGAACTTTTGATTCGCTTCATACTTGAGCCCATAATCCACTGTACCCTTCAGGTACCTCAAAACATGCTTTACAGCAACCAAGTGAACACTCCTCAGATCTGTCAGGAACTGACTCAATGTGTTCATAGCAAAGAAAATTTTTGGTCTTGTGTTCATCAGGTACATCAAGGACCCAATCATCTGACGATACATAGAGACATCAACCGGCTCAGATGAAGCATCACATAGAAGCTTCAGATTCAATGCCATAGGTGTGGCCATGGCCTTGCAATCCATCATCCCGAATCTCTTCAGGATATCTACTATGTACTTCCCTTGACCAAGGAATATCCCACCTACACTCTACCACACCTCCATACCTAGGAAATAGTGCATCATTGCAAAATCTTTCATATCGAACTCAGCAGCAAGCTTCCTCTTAGTATCTCCAATCAGTCTGTCATCTCCTGTTACAAATAAGTCATCCACATACAGGAGTAGAATCACAGGATTCGCTTCCTCAACCTTGTAGTAGAGGTTGGAATCTTCTTTACTCTTGGTAAAGCCCAAACTAGATAGGAAACTGTCCATCCTACCATACCAGGTTTTGAGAGCTTGTTTCAAGCCATACAAGGCTTTCTTCAATCTGCACACATATGACTCCCTGTCATGTATTTCAAAACTGAGTGGCTGCTCCACATATACTTCCTCTTCAACTACACCATTCAAGAAGGCAGTCTTGACATCCATCTGGTGTATTTTCCATTTCATTGTTGCAGCTAGGGCAAGTACTGTTCTGACAGAAGTATACCTGGCTACAGGTGCAAAATTTTCTTCATAATCTATTCCCTCTTTCTGCGAGAAGCCACGAGCTACAAATCTTGCCTTGTATTTCTCTACATTGCCATCTGCAACATGCTTGATTTTGTAAATCCATTTGGAAGTCACAACAGACTTGTCTTTAGGTCTTGGAACAACATCCCAAACATCATTCTTCATTATTCATTGGTATTCCTCAACCATGGCATCCTTCCATTCTTTCTTTTCCATTGCTTCTTCATAACTAGAAGGCTCTTTTTTCATAATGGCACAGAGTAAAGCAACATAGCTGATATGTGATCTGGTTCTCTTTTTTGTTCTGTGTTCTTCTTCTGGAATGCCAAATCTTTCTGCATCTTGAATGAGCTCTCTAGCCCATACAGGTTTCCTCTTGTGAGAGTTATCCTCACAGGGTGAATCTACAGGTTCTTGTGGATCTTCAAACTCATGAACAACTTCTGGAACTGCTTCAGTCATGGTAGTGTCTTGAAATCTAGTTTCCTTAGGTTCTTCATAAAATTCGACAGGTGCCTTCCTTGATATGATGAATGCTGAGTTTTCATCAAATGTTACATCCCTGCTGACATCAATCTTCTTGAACCCTGGAAAGTATATTCTGTAAGCCTTCGAGCTTTCACTGTAACCCATAAAGATACCCTTCTTTCCTGAAGGATGTAATTTAGTCCTCTTTTCCTTTGGGACATGAGTGTATACTAAACAACCAAATATTCTTAGATGGTTGACTTCAGGTTTCTTAACAGAAAAGACCTCTTCTAGAGTCTTGTTGTCCAATATCTTGTGGGGTGTTCTGTTCTGCACATATACAGCTGTTCTAGCTGCTTCTGCCCATAGTTGCATAGGTAGATCCTGGTCATGCATCATTGCCCTTGCTGCTTCCATGATAGTTCTGTTCTTCCTTTCTGCAACTCCATTATGTTGAGGATTATAAGGAGTAGTCAACTCCCTCTTAATACCTGAATCACTACAAAGCTTCTTGAAGTCACCTGAGATGAATTCTCCACCATTATCGGATCTGAATGTTTTGATCTTCTTGTCAATTTGATTCTCCATCAAAGTTTTGAATTCCTTGAACTTATCAAACACCTCATCTTTGTTCTTCAAGAAGTATACCCAAGTCTTCCTAGAGAAGTCATCAATAAATGAGACATAGTAAACATACCCAGTAAGAGAACTGGATGACGTAGGACCACATACATCTGAATGGATGATTTCCAGGATATCTTTGGCCTTGCTTTCACTGCTTCGGAAAGCCTTCTTAATATTCTTACCTTTTGCACATCCTTTGCAAACACCTTCATGTTTGGTCTTGATTTCATGAAGACCTTCTACAGCCTTGCTTGGAATTGGAAGTGCCCTATGGTGCATATGAGCAAGTCTTCTATGCCAAAGTTCACTTAGCTCCATGGATTCATGCACCATGGCATGTTCAGGTTTTCCCTTCAATTTATACAATCCTCCCTCTTGCTCTCCAATCACTACTACATCATCTATGGTCTTTCCCTTTGGCCACATTAGGACTTGGCCATCCACAAATGCAAAACTCATACCTTTTGCATCCAATGCAGAGATGGAGAGTAAGTTCTTCTTGAGCCCAGGTACATAAAGGACTTCTTTCATCTTCAAAGATTTTCCAGAATCTAGGTTGTAGGAGGCTTCACCACTTCCTTTGATTGGGTATTGATAATCATCCCTGAGTTTCACCTTATGGGGTGATTCATGTTCAGATAGATTCACAAAAGATTCCTTAAACCCAGTCATGTATTTGGAAGCCCCACTATCAATCAACCAATCATTACAACCATGGGAGATAGTACCTGTGAGAGCAGAGATTAGAACATACTCTTCTTCACTTGATGAGTCATCATCACTATCATCACTTTCTACCCTAGTCTTCTTCTTTGGAGATTTATCATCCTCGGCAGCATGAGCATGGAACTTTCTTTTGCTGCCCTTCTTCTTCTTGTTGGAGTTATTGTTATTATCCCTTTTGTTCTTGGGACAATCTGAAGCAAAGTGACCCTTCTCATTGCATGTGAAGCATCTTAGATCCTTCTTATTTTTTTGATAGGATCTCTTGTAGCGAGAGTGCTCCTTCTTGGGATTGCTTCTTTTGGTGTGAGCTGCAAGATCTTGATCTTCACCTCCCATCTTTTCCTCACGAGCTACAAGTCTAGCTTCTTCTTGAGAGCATTCTTCCCATAGTTTACTGAAAGAGATCAATTTCTTTCTTGCACATATTCCTTGAATAAAGGAGTCCCATGACCAAGGTAGGCCATTCAGAGTTGTCATAACAACTTCACCATTGTCCACTACTTCATCCACAGCCTCAAGTTCATCCTTGATATGAGAGACCTTGGAGAAGTAAGATTGAATGGTTTCTCCATTCAACATCTTGACCCCTTTCAATTGATTCTGCAGAGTCATCTTCTGATTTATGTTCTTCGCTTCAAATAGCTTGGTCAAAGAGTCAAACATCTCCTTGGGTGTATTTAGAGAAGACACATGGGGTATGAGATGGTCTTTGATAGAATTAGCAATGATTCTCTTTGCCTTGAACAAGTTCTTCTTATGAAATACCTTGGCCTCTTCATCCTTTGGGATAGGGATGTCTTCTTTTATATATGAGTCCAACTCATTCTCTTCCAGGATTAACCCAATCCTATACTTCCAAGCTCGGAACTTATCAGCCCCTTCAAGCTTATCCTCAAGCTTGGTGTGGTGAGACATCTTAAAGAGTACTTCAAATTGAAATAGAAAAGATTTAGATCTTACCACTTGAAATGCTGAAAACTGGATTTGGTCCCGGATTAGGGTTTGTCGAAAAAACCCTAAAAATTAAAAATGTGAATTTCAAATTTCTGAAAGGATAGAAAGATGCGCTTTGATGAGTTGATCAGCCTAGTGCATTCAGAATTTGAGATCAGCAAAGTTTTACCCTTTATATTTTCCTTTTTGTCCTTTCGGGTTCACTGGGAGAGCCATGAATTAGGGCTTGAGTTTCCCGGAGATCTACCCAGCCAAAAATCTCATTCCAAAGCTATAAACTTCAATTTTTGCAAGGAGCTTCTAGCTGTGTCTTCAGATTCCAGAAATTCCTATTTTTGTGGAAACCCAAATTTTTAGGGCCAAATCTGAAAATGCTCAGAATTGAATTCTGATTGGACAGATAGATTCGCCTTGATGAGTAGAGTCAATCTACTATTCTGCTTTTCCAAAATCTGTGGAAAGAAACCCAATAAACAAGAAACTCAAGTTTTTGTCACTGCAAAATGTCTTCTTCTCAGGTTAGCTCTGATACCATATTAAATTTTGAGCATTAATTCACAATACTCTAGGATATTCAATGAGAGAATAACATATACATTATATCAATGCATGACAATCACAATAATCATGACAAGCATCACAAGAATCAAAAACATGAGAGATAAGAGACACAGAGTTTCCGTGGGGAAAACCCTAAGGTGAAAAACCCCACAACTTTCTCAGAGATAGAGAAAGAAATTGCTGAACCAAAGTACAACCAAAAAAACACTGAGATAGTCTCCTAGTAGCAGATGATCCTCCTCCTCACTAGTGCACCACTTTCTAAGTGAGAGAGATATGACTTTCCGAATGATCTAAATAGAGATCACCTGATCTCTATTTATACTAACCTATTTTCCCAGTGACCTTATGGGGCCGACTTGTCTAGCTAGGTACATCCACATTATAATATATATATTTCAGGGCCAACCCCACACATGGTGGTCTAATAACCCATCGGCAAGTACACACACTTGCAACACTTGTCAATCCACATGACGACACTTCCTTATAGAGGAATAACACATCTCTAATAAGGGTACAATAAATATATATGAAATACATAGATGAAATACATTCCAAAGTTACATATACATAAACAGAAAAAGCACACCCATCCCGCCCCGTTACACTCGGTTATTGCCATTGGCCCATTTGCTAAATGGGGAATCGATTTCATGCATTGTAAGCCTACCTCATCTGGGGGGCATAATTATATCATTGTAGCTCTGGACTACTTTACAAAGTGGATCGAGGCAATGCCTACAAACACGAACGATGGCAATACCGCTGCACTATTCACGTTTAACCATGTAATAGCGCGGTTTGGAGTTCCTCGAGCGATAGTTACTGACCATGGTTCTCACTTTATGAACCATATGGTCGACGAGTTGAGCAGGAGATTAGGTTTTCACCATGAAAACTGAACACCATACTACCCATAGTGAAACAGATAGGTCGAGGCCATTAACAAGGTCTTGAAAACTATGGTCCAACGTATGGTGGGTATGCATAAGGCCAATTGGCATAACATGCTCTTCTTCGCGCTTTGGGCTTATAGAAACTCTGTTAAAATTGCCACTAGATTTACTCCTTTCCAACTAGTGTATGGATTGGAGGCGGTCCTTCCCATTGAGTGTGAGACACTACTGCCGAGGAAGAATGCTTCCTCTACCTAGCTAAGCTCAACGAGACTCGCTGAGATTCCACTCTTGCCAACGAGGCTCATAGGAAATGCATCAAAGCGCAGTACGACAAGTCGGTAGAACCTCACGCCTATAGAGAAGGGGATTTGGTCCTCACGTTTGACCAGAAGCGTGGTAAGCTAGGGATAGGAAAATTTGAGCCCATGTGGCATGGACCTTACATAGTGAAACGCATCCTGGAGAAGGGAGCTTGTAAGCTTGAAGATTACAATGGGATATCTTTGGGTGAGCCCCGCAATGGGCTCTACCTAAAGAGGTACTTTGCCTAAGTCTTTCACGCATAAGTACTTTTGTATATATTGTACATGGCATGTGTGTGTTTTTGTATGGTGTGGCGCTTTTGTTTTCTTGTATGATTAGGTCTTGTTTCGTTTCTTATACTGTGTTCTGTCTACATGTGTAGATGGAAACGTGCTACGGATTCACAGGAGACGCCAGCTAGTATACCTGTAACCTTTATTTGGAAGCCTGGGTAATCTATTCACCTACTATCGAGCTCATCAACTTAGGGGGAATGTGTCTAGGTTTCGCAACCAACAATGCTACAGAATATCAAGCAGTCATTGGAACCCTAACTTACGCCATTTATTTGGGTATGTACCATGTTGTCATCCACCTGGATTCTCAACTAGTGGTATCTTATCTTAACCAATTCTATGCCATCCACGATCCCATTTTCCTCCGTCTCTATCGACGAGTCTGTCTCCTGGAAAGGTCCTACGAGTCCATTCAGTACCTCCACATTCCACGAGACGTGAACACAGTTTTCAATTCTATGGACAACTTCATCTTAGATTGGTACATTCCACACACATAAGCATATATCATGAACTGTTAAAAGTAGACATAACATGTAGATAACTCATTTTATATAAGCAAACACATAACAAGACCACACCATTCATCCATTTTAAAACACATAATGTAAAAATATCTAGAATGTCTGTATATATATATATCATCATAAAAAGTAGTGTTGGTACAAAATCTGAAGCACGGTGGCTTTTAGTGAGTCTACAAAATATGAATCCTTGTAGCTTTCAATAAGTACAAAAAATATGAGGCCTCTATGCTCTCAGTACATGATAACAACATAGGGCCTAGCGCCTGGCCCGTACAACCCTAGGTGGTCTAACAGCTCTATCCTGTTGAGTGTGGAAACAGTCAACTGCTCTCGCAACCCTGTGAAGTAGCATGTTGAAGCGCGCAATCACTCCAACCATGTACACCTGCATGGGTTGCGGCACCTCATCTACCATCGGCTCAGGAACGTCTAACATCAAACCACACATTGTTAGCGCAGACCCGATCCATATCTGCAATGGAAGCATGTAAAACAGGACTCGTGATTGCTCCCTCTCTTCTCTCTGTCCTCACAAGAGGAGAGAGTCCCAATGGTCGTACGAGGCCCACAGCTGCACACACATGTTGTTAACTTTTCAGCACTATAGAAAAAAAAATTATAAAAACGCAAAAATTAAAAAGTACAAGGGTTTATTGTTCTTACCTATGTCTCCCTGTGTTGGTCCCTCGGTAAGCGGCAAGTCTGGGTCATCTCTAAAGTCCGTACCACTGTACGGGAAGTCCTCTACCATCAGTAACTTTCCCCCTAGCCAGCTGAAGAGATCAATACCATATGAGATGATGGGACCCCCACCATGATGGTACATCACCTCTTTCCATCTAGCCATGTATGGATCCCTAGGATCCCTGTCATCCAGTGGTACCTGAGGGCACAAGAGGGGAACCCATTCCAATAATAACGAGATCACTATTGAACCGTAGCCAAAATGTTTGAGCTCTCCCCACCGACACTTGGTAAGCTGAGCTCACATGTTTGTGAGGAGTCCCTTGCACTTGTTGAAGATCTTCAAAGACATGCAGTCCTCTCCATACAGCATCTGAGACCTTGTGGCTAAGTGAGGAGTTTGGCTCCTTGCCATCCTTGTAATGGTGAAAAGTATGGCGTGCAATGGACATTCCCGCACATCTTTTATGGGAATCTTTCCACTAGAAGCACGAGTGTTGGGAGTACAGTGTTGTAGGATCATGTCACCCACAGTCCGATCACTTCCATGTGATCCAGTAAGAAGCGCATTGTCCTCTCTTCAGGACAATCCATTCAATAAGTAGATGTCCTCGACATCTATGGTAAGAACGTGCTCACAGATCACGAAATATTGTTGGGCCGCATCCCAACATCGGAGCATATGGGTTAGTAATGGTATTTGGGCCCTCATGCCCTGGATCTCAAAGAGCTTGAGGATCCCACAGTTCCTTAGTGCTTCCAGACATCATGGATCATTTGCAGCCCGTTCATCATCTAGCTCACGCTCCCGTTCACACCACTCCAAAACCATTGTGGTTGCTGGTAACCTGCCAAAATGAGAGATTAAGCATTGTTAACACTTACTTCAACTACCAAAAGTTCCTTTTTTGGGCATGGTTTGTGTTTGGGGATGGACGTTTCCGTCATCGCACCCCGTTATTGCTAATAGTGCGACGTCATCACATTCCATCCATGTGACCATTGCGACGACTCAGTCTCGTCGCAATTCCTGAAAGGGCAGACTACGACGACCCAAGGACGCAATGGCCCTTCACAAACCAAGCTAAAAACCAAAAAAATGAACCAAATTAAAAAATGTAAACCACTACAATTATGCTAGATGAAGTTTAGAGTTAGCTACTCTGGACGGCGGGTGAAATGGCTGCTCGTAGATCCCAGAATTGACAAGTGAAGTTTTGGCTCCAAATGGCACTTCTCCTCCCAATTTGGCAAATGAAACAATGGGGACTATGTTTGGATTTTGTTTCTATTTATAAACAAAATGGAATATTCTTTTTTCAAATATTTGATGCCTTTAGGTCATTTGCTATAGTTTGGATCGTTTTTATTAGATTTGAATGCTTGCTTAACTATTTGACCTAGTATTTTGAGTGTGCAGGAGTCATAAGTGTCTTTTTACGCCGTTTTCATCATTGGAATGGTCAGCTTAGGTATGAACACCCCTTGTGTGTTTTTCTATCGTTACTTTCCATTCATTAGATTGTAATTATTTTATGATGATGAGCTTACTCTTTGTTCTTTCTCATGCTCTTGAAAGTATGAGAATACATTACCGAGTTACGATTTATCACTTTTCCGGGCTCATTAAACTCCTATGGAAAAGGGACCTGCCTGGAGTCTATCTTTAAGCTCTTTTTAGACTCTCGAAATATGAAAATATTTCCAAGCAAACTTGTCGCGTTCATGCTTGTAAAATAATTTGAATGGTCATCTTCCTGGTGATAGTTTACCCCTTTTTCGAACCAGGGGGCACTACTTATGAAAAAGGTATACTCCAGCCAATCATGACTGGAAGAGTCCTCTCCCGCGTTGTTTTACCCTTTTTCGGGCGATAAGGATAACTTTACAAAAAAGGACCGTTGGAGTCTTCTTTAGTTCTTTTCAAACTCTCTAAACATGAAATGATGACCGAGTTTTGTTAATTTTTGAGCATTAATTCAATATAATCTAGGATCTTTATTGAGAGAATAACATGTAGAACATATCAATCATATCAAGCATGTCAATCACAACAAGAGGAAAACATAAGAGACAATAGACACACAAATTTTCCATGGAAAAAACCCTAATTTGAAAAACCCCACAACTTCCTCAGAGATTGATAGAGCAATAATACAACCAAGGTACAACCAAAGTACAAGAGATAGTCTTCTACTAGCAGCTCCTCCTCCTCCTCAACTAGTGCACCACTTTCCGAGTGATGTACAAGTGAATAGTGAGATGTCCAAATAGAGATCTCTCGATCTCTATTTATACTTTTCCTGTCCTGACCAATAAACTAATGGGGTCGACTTGTCTAGCTTAGCCTAATAACCCATGGTTAACTTAATCAGCGCCGACCCCACACATGGTGGTCTAATAACCCATCGGCAAGTTACGACACATGCGACACTTGTCAATGCAAATGATGACACTTCCATATAGAGGAATAACACATCTCTATAGGAGTACAATATACATAGATGAAATACATTCTGAAGTTACATATACATCAACACTCCCTCTTAACTAGGAAGGCATTTCTTGACATAGAACTACTAGCACAAGTCTTCTTCTCTCGATCATCATCAATGAATCATCATCCTCGAATCATCGTCATCATCATAGCTGATGCTATCTTAATCAATCTCTAAATCTACTCATCATAGGAAGTTCTATAGAGCCAGTCCTTTTTCATATTGGATGTAGGCCCACCACCTGCAGGTCTTCATCATCACTAGCCATACTGTGGAATTCTCAAGACTTATTACATGCATCACAAAACCTCAAAAGAGCATCCTAGGTTGTTACTAGCACATAGCTCTACCTGTCAGATCTCCTCGGGCTGTATTATATGTGACCCCACCCCAAAACCTCAAAAGAGAATCCCAGGCCATTACGGGCACACAGCTCTGACCTATAGGATCTCCCAGGGATGTATTATATGTGGTCACCACAAAACCTCGAAAGAGCATCCCAGGCTATTACGGGCACACAACTCTGACCTATAGGATCTCCCAGGGTTGTATTATATTTGGTCATGGAAAAACCTCGAAAGAGCATCCCAGGCTATTACGGGTACACAACTCCGACCTATAGGATCTCCCAGGGCTGGATTATATGCCATAGGACAAAACCTTGAAACAGCATCCCAGGATTGATTATGAGCACACAGATCAAGCTATCAGATCTCCCAGGGATGGATTATATGTCCTCCCAAAGAAAAACCTCGAAAGAGCACTTGTCAGATATCCCAGGGCCACATTACATGCCATAGCCAAAACCTCGAAAGACTATCTGCAAATCTCCCAGGGCTGGATTATATGCTTATCTGTACAACCTGTTCCATGGCCACTGAGTATCAACCTGATACTCACCATACATCATCCTGACGTAGACATGATCATCCTAATCATCATCACTGCATAGTCCTGATGCATGTCATCTAGAGCAACATCCTGAAGCTCGTCATCCATGATCATCTTGATCATACAATACATCCACCTGATTCATACCAAGTATCTATCTAATACATATCATCATACATGATCCACCTGATCATACAATGTATCCACCTGATACATACACAGATACATGATCCACCTGATATATATCATACATGATCTACCTGATCATACAACGTATCCACCTGATACACATACAGATACATGGTCCAAGCATCCAACATGATGCATATACATATACATGATCCAATTGTCATAACAAGCATCCAACATGATCCATATACATATACATGATCCAACTGATCATAACAAGCATCCAACATTATGCATACATACATATAAATGATCCAACTAATCATACAGAACAGAAACTCGAATATAGTCCTGATGATCATCATCCAGCGCTTTCATCCACAGCCATGGGAAGGATCCTCCTCTCGTCATGCTTGGAATGGCTCCAGCAAATGTGTCCATCACTTCTTCCTCGAATTTTTGTCAATCTGAAGAACACCAAGCCTCTCTCTGAAGTATTCAAACTTCACTCTAGCTAGTGGTTTTGTTAGCACATCTACAATCTGCTCATCCACCGCAACATATAGAAGCTTCACTACTCCTCTCTGCACCATATCCCTGATATAGTGATATTTGATCTCAATGTGCTTCAACCTGTTGTAGAACATCGGGTTCTCATACAACTTCACACAACTCTGGTTATCACGAAAGATACCAGTAGCCTCCAGTGGGAGATCGAATAATCTAGACAGTAGCTTCTGGAGCCATACTGCCTCGCAACTAGCCGAACAAGCTGCAACATACTCTGCTTCGTCTGTAATCAGTGCTACGCAGGATTGCTTCTTGCTAAACCAAGAGATCACACCTGATCCCATACTGAAGTAGCACCCAGATGTGCTCTTCCTATCTGCAGCACTTTCTGCCCAATCCAAATCAACATAACCCTACAGGTTAAAAATTTTATTCGCATCATACTTGAGCCCATAGTCAATTGTACCCTTCAGATACCTTAGAATATGCTTTACAGCAACCAAGTGAACACCTCTGGGATCTGTCAGGAACTGGCTCAATGTGTTCACCGCAAAGTATATATCTGGTCTCCTGTTCGTCAGGCACATCAACGACCCAATCATCTGATGATACATAGTGGCATCAACTGGATCAGATGAAGCATCACACAAAAGCTTCAGGTTCAATGCCATAGGTGTGGCCATGGCCTTGCAGTCCATCATCCCGAACCTCTTCAGGATCTCTATTGCATACTTCCCTTGTCCAAGTAAGATTCCCTCTGCACTCTGCCACACCTCCATGCCTAGAAAATAATGCATCATCGCCAAGTCCTTCATCTTGAACTCAGTTGCAAGCTTCCTCTTGGTATTGGCAATCAATCTATCATCACCTGTAACAAATAGATCATCCACATAAAATAGTATTATCACGGGATTGACCTCCTCAACCTTGTAGTAAAGGTTGGAATCTGCTTTACTCTTGGTAAAGCCCAAACTAGATAGAAAGTTTTCTATCCTCCCATACCAAGTCCTAGGAGCTTGCTTCAAGCCATACAAGGATTTCTTCAACCTGCACACATATGACTTCCTGTCATGTGTCTCAAAACCAAGTGGCTGCTCCACATACACTTCCTCCTCGACTACACCATTCAAGAAGGTTGTCTTGATGTCCATCTGGTGTATCTTCCATTTCATCACTGTAGCCAGAGCAAGTACTGATCTGATGGAAGTGTATCTGGCTACAGGAGAAAAATTTTCTTCATAGTCAATTCCTTCTTTCTGGGAGAAGCCACGAGCTACAAATCTCGCTTTGTATTTCTCTATGCTTCCATCTGCAGCATGATTGATCTTGTAGGTCCATTTGGAAGTCATAACAAACTTCCCTTCAGGTCTCAAGACAACATCGCAAACATCATTCTTCATTATTGATTGGTAATCCTCAACCATGGCATCGTTCCATTCTTTCTTTTCTGCTACCTGTTCATAACTGGAAGGTTCTTTGTTCATGATATCACAGAGTAAAGCAACATAGCTGGTATGTGATCTTGTCCTCTTCTTTGCTCTATGTTCTTCTTCTAGAATGCCATACATTTCTGCATCTTGAATGATCTCTCTAGCCCATGCGGGTTTCCTCTTGTGAGAGTCCTTCTCACGAGGTGGATCTACAGGTTCTTACGGATCTTCAATTTCATGATCAACATTTGGAATTGCTTCAGTCATGTTAGTATCTTGAAATTTGGTTTCCTTTGGTTCTTCATGATCTTCAATAGGTGTCTTCCTTGATTTTATGAATGTTGAGTTTTCATCAAATGTTACATCTTTGCTGACATCAATCTTCTTGAACCCTGGAAAGTATATTCTGTAAGCCTTCAGGCTTTCACTGTAACCCACAAAGATACCCTTCTTTCATGAAGGATCTAGCTTAGTCCTCTTTTCCTTTGGGACATGAGTATATACTAGACAACCAAATATTCTAAGATGGCTGACTTCAGGTTTCTTACCAGAGAAGACCTCTTTTGGTGTCTTGTTGTCCAATATCTTGTGTGGTGTTTTGTTCTACACATATATAGCTGTCTTGGCTACTTCTGCCCACAGATGCATAGGAAGATCCTGGTCATGCAGCATTGCCCGTGCTGCTTCCATGATTGTTTGATTATTCCTTTCTGCAACTCCATTTTTTTTTCGATTGTAGGGAGCAGTCAACTCCCTCTTAATCCTTGAATCACTGCATAGCTTCTTGAATTCTCCTAAAGTAAATTCTCTGCCATTGTCGGATCTGAATGTTTTGATCTTCTTATCAGTTTGGTTTTCCATCAAGGCTTTGAATTCCTTGAACTTATCAAACACTTCATCCTTGTTATTCAACAAGTAAACCCAAGTATTCCTGGAGAAGTCATCAATGAAAGAGACATAGTAAACATACCCACTCAAAGAACTGGAAGACATCGGTCCACATACATTAGAGTGGATAATTTCCAAGATTCCTTTTTCCTTTCTTTCACTGCTTGGAAATGCCTTCTTTATGTTCTTTCCTTTTGCACATCCTTTGCAAACACCTTCATGCTTGGTCTTGATTTCGGGAAGACCCTCTACATCTTTTCTTGCAATTGGTAGTGCTCTATAGTGCACATGATCAAGCCTTCTATGCCAAAGTTCACTTGGCTCCATGGATTCATGTACCATGGCATGTTCAAGTTGTCCCTTGAATTTATACAATCCTCCCTCTTTCTCTCCAATCACCATTGCATCATCTGTAGTTTTACCTTTTGGCCACATTAGGACTTGTCCATCTACAAATGCAACCCTCATGCCTTTTGCATCCAATGCAGATATGGAGAGTAAGTTCTTCTTGAGCCCAAGTACATATAGAACCTATTTCATCTTCAAAGACTTCCCAGAGTCTAGGTTGTAGGAGGCTTCACCACTTCCTTTCGTAGGATATTGATAGTCATCCCCAAGTTTCACCTTATGGGGTGACTCATGTTTAGATAGATTTACAAAAGATTCTTTAAACCTAGCCATGTTTTTGGAAGCCCCACTATCAATAAGCCAATCATTAAAACTAAGAGAGATAGTACCTGTGAGAGAAGAGATTAGAACATATTCTTCTTTGCTTATTGAGTCATCATCGTCACTTTCTGTTCTAGCCTTCATCTTGCGAGGTTCATCATCCTTAGCAGCATGAGCATGATATCTCTCCTTGTTTCCTTTCTTCTTCTTGTTGAAGTTGTTGTCCTTTTTGTTCTTAGGACAATATACAACAAAGTGTCCTTTCTCATTACATGTGAAGCATCTCATATCTTTCCTATTCTTTAGATGGGTGTGAGAGGATTTCTTGTAATGAGAGTGCTCCTTCTTAGCCTTGCTTCTTTTGGTGTGAGCTGTGAGAGCTTGATATTCATTTCCCATCTTTTCTTCTCGGGCTACAAGCTTAGCCTCTTCTTGTGAACATTCATCCAACAATCTACTGAAGGAGATTAACTTCCTTCTTTCACATATTCCTTGGATAAAGGAATCCCATGACCTAGGTAGGCCATTCAAAGTGGTCATCACAATTTCTCCATTCTCCACCACTTCATCTACAGCTTCAAGTTGTTCCTTGATCTGAGAGACTTTGGATAAATAAGATTGAATGGTCTCTCCATTCAACAGCTTCACCCCTTTCAATTGATTCCGCAGAGTCATCTTCCGATTTATGTTCTTCCCTTCAAATAGCTTAGGTCAAAGAGTCAAACATCTCCTTGGGTGTCTTCAGAGATGACACATGTGGTATGAGATGGTCTTTGATAGAATCAGCAATGATTCTCTTTGCCTTGACCAAGTTCTTCTTATGCAATACCTTAGCCTCTTCATCCTCTGGGATAGGGACCTCAGAGCTTATGTAGGTGTCCAATTCATTGTCTTCCACGATTAACCCAATCCTATACTTCAAGGCTCGGAAGTTATCAGCTCCTTCAAGCTTATTCTCAATCTTCGTGTGGTGAGACATCTTAAAGAGTACTTCAAATGGAAATAGAAAAGATTTAGGTCTTACTACTTGATTTGCTGGAAACTGGATCTGGTCTCAGATTAGGGTTTGTCAGAGAAACCCTAAAAATTCAAAATGTGAATTTAAAAATTTTGAAAGGATAGAAAGATGCGCCTTGATGAGCTGATAATCCTGGTATATTCATAACTTGAGATATGAAAAGTTTCACCCTTCGGAAATGCCTTTTAGTCTTCCCGAATTCACTAGGGAGGACCCTAAATTAGGGTTTGAGTTTCCCGGATCTTCACCCAACCCAAAATCTCGATCCAAAGCTCTAAACTTCAATTTTTCCAAGGAGCTTCCAGCAATGTCTTTCGATTTCAGAAATTCCTATTTTTGTGGAAACCCTGATTTTTAGGGCCAAAACTGAAAGTGCTCAGAATTGAATTCTCATTGGATAGATAGATTCTCCTTTATGAATAGAGTAATCTACCTTACTACTTTTCCCAAATATGTGGGAGAATTCCAATAAATAAGAAACCCTAGTTTCTGCCACTGCACAATGTCTTCTTGTCAGGGAAGCTATGATACCATGTTAATTTTTTAGCATTAATTCAATATACTCTAGGATCTTTACTGAGAGAATAATATGTACAGCATATCAATCATATAAAGTATGTCAATCACAACAAGAGGAAAACATAAGAGACAATAGACACAAATAGTTTATGTGGGTAAAACCCTAAGGTGAAAAACCCCACAACTTCCTCAGAGATAGATAGAGCAATAATACAACCAAGGTACAACCAAAGTACAAGAGATAGTCTTCTACTACCAGCTCCTCCTCCTCCTCGACTAGTGCACCACTTTCTGAGTGATGTACAAGTGAATAATGAGATGTCAAAATAGAGATCTCCTGATCTCTATTTATACTTGTCCTGTCCTGCCCAATAATCTAATGGGGTCGACTTCTCTATCTTAGCCTAAAAACCCATGGTTAACTTAATCAAGGCCGACCCCACACATTGTGGTCTAATAACCCATCAGCAAGTAATGACACTTGCGACACTTGTCAATACAAATGAAGACACTTCCATATGGAGGAATAACACATCTCTATAAGAGTACAATATACATAGATGAAATACATTCCAAAGTTACATGTACATCAACAACTTTAACTCCTATGGACTCGTTAAACTTTCACATCAAAGGGCCTGGCATGGGACGAACCCCTCCTATCCCAGGTTCGAAAAATATTTGGGATTGGACTCATCTATGAGATGAGCTATACCGAGCATCTGGTTACCCTCATCAAGCTCGTGAAAAACACATGAGGCACTCATCATTCATGATGGGGAAAAATGAAAGCTTTTATCTTACACCCCTTATCAGTGGCAGTATCTAGTCATTTCTTGAACATGGCACTCATCTGCATTTGCATACTACACTTAGATCATATGTTTGTCCTCGAGTTTCACATATTTCCTGAGTCTTGTTACTCCTTTGATTCATTCAAAGAACGCTTCCATCATCAGTTGCATTAGGAGTTGGTATCATAACTCGTCAGGTCAATACTGCCAAGGAATGCCATGCCCATGTTCAAGAATATTCTCGCTACTTGTTATCTACAGTCAGTACACCTTCCATCATGTCATTCTACTCTGATTCGGTCTTGCATGTCACTATACCATCCGATCTGCTCTACACATCCTTTGTTGTGTTTTGTGTCGATGATGGGGGATTCATCATGGCCCTCCTTCGACGGATTCATCCTTGTCGACTTCAAATCATCATCCGAGGATTGAATCTAGAAACCAACCAAGTACCTTGGCCCTGCAAGCCTCAATGGCAAGATACCTCGCTTTCAACATGAGTTTACATCATTGACTCTTGATTGAAAGATTTCATCTCACATTCGACTTCAACTCATTTATTCATGCTTGATGATATGTATTGTGATACCTTGGGGATCATTGACAGTAATGGTGATTTTCCTCACACGTGTTAATGGTATACATCAATGACCGGTAATAAAGTGGTTTCTACCATGTTCGATGTCAAGACATTTGTAATCACATGGATATATTCATACCATTGCAGGTTCAGCTTGAATACCCTGGGGAGTCATGTTTTACCCAAGTTGCGATGGAGTTTGTATTGAGTCATGTCACACGGATCCACATTTGTATTGGTCGTGGTTGTGTTATCATCTCATCATGGATCTACACTTGTGTCTAGTAGCCATGATTGTGTTCAATCAGTCATTAGTACCATGGATCTGCAATGTATTGGTTGGCAGCCATGTTGTATGTGATATGAGAGAGTGTACTCAGAGTCAGTTGTACTGCAGCAGTGTCCTTCGCCCGACAAGCCTTTGCCATTTTTTCTATCAAATCATTTCACCTGTCCAAATTTCAACAGCTTCATGCTTTAGGGGGCATTCTATTACACCTAAAATCCTATTATCCTGAGATTCAATGTATACATCCCTGAAGTTTCATTGGCTTAGTATTTTACCTAGAAGGGGTTCCATTTCATTTATGCTGGGTTTCGAGAGGTTGTCACAAGCTACACTCATGCAACCTGCTACGTTGCATCTTTCTCTATTGCAGGGTTCGACGAATTAGTTAATGGAAAAAAATAGGTCCTTCAAGCTCATTCTCAAAGCCTGTTGACTTGAATCTTTATCCCTTACCTCTTGGGAGGATCCCCTATCTCTTTCCTACCATATCTCAACCTACCCTATCCATACCCTATCGACTTAGTCCTATATAAGTGAAGATCTACCCCTCTCCAAACGAAGGAAGTCTATAGTGTCTACATGCTAGTGAAATCATATTGGAGAGATCTCTAACTCATCCATTGAGAGACTCATACTTCCTTGGAAATATTTGGCAATTGGCTTGGGTGGAGAAGGGATACTACCTTAAGCCTTGGTTGTAGTCTATTCTTATCTATGTACTTTCCCTATATTTACAGTAATATAAATGCTTTCCACCAATATAGTTTATGTGTGATGATATTGTGTAGTTTAGTTGCTTAACTGTTTACTTAGATCTCTCATTGTATAGATGATTTTTACTCGTTTGCATTTTTCTATGTGTCTTGACAGGCTTTGCAGCTTCGATCTGACGACAGTGGGATGTGGAGCAGCATCCAGGAGAAAGGATTGCGAAGTTAAGATAAGGCATCTAATACTCGATCCTTAAGTAGATCTAGGAAAGTTGTTTGTAGTATGTACTATTTGTTCTAGACTCACATTGAGCTGGGGAGATCCGGCTCGCGTCTGCTCGAGTAAATTGTCCATGAAATAGTAGTATGGGAGCAACTCGAAAATATTTTTGGTAAGCAAGATGACATGAGTTCTTTTCAATTGCAAAATGAATTGGTTTCCTTGAATCCTGAAAATTTCGAGACCATCAATGATTTCTTCACCAAATTCAAGCACTTGGTATTGCTATTGAAGCAAGGTGGAGTTTTAAAAGATGATAAACAATTGATTCTTTCTATTCTTTCAAAACTTGGAAAAGATTATTTGGTATTTGTCTCTACATTCAATTCTGGAAAGCTCACAATTTTGAATTGGAAAATGCCTACCTTAAGTGCCTTCATTGAATCCATGACGAAGGACCATGATAAACTCATTCAAATGGGGACCATATGCTCCAAAGACCAAGCATTATTTACTGGAGGATCCAAAGAAAGGAATGGCAAAGGGAAGCAAAATAAAGAGAAGCCAAAGTTTGATCCATCTAAGCAAAGAGAGAAAAGCAAGCAAGCGGATGAGCCATATGGTTCAAGAAACAAGAAAAAAGGCAAAGAGACCAAAGATAAGTCAAAATGTTCTTATTGCAGAAGAGGCTATCATCCCGAAAGCTCATGCGTGAAGAAGAAAATAGATCAAATGACACTTCTCTTGGAGAAAAACAACATAACCCTTCCTGACGGTGCAAGGAAGAAGGACAAAAATGATCATCCCGAAAGAGGTCATGCACTCATGGCAATAGTTTCGAATTCCTCCACTCCTCTCATTAACTTTGGAGCTTTGAACCACATGGCTGCAAATAAAAATTCTCTATCAGATTATGATCTGTCAAGCACAATTGCCATCCACATGGTGGATGACTCTCAGATTTCATCAAAGAGAAAAGGTACCATTCATTTAGAGCATGGCAGTTTTTACAATGTTCTCTATGTTCCTTCCTTAGCTTTGAATATTCTTTCCATTTATCAGATGAATCACACTGGTACACCAAAGAAAGTTGTATTCTTCCCTAACAAATTTGAAATTTTTTATATTCAAAGTGGAAAACTTATTGCGGTTGGAAAAGCAAATCACACCGCAAAAGCTTATGAGTTTTCGCACTTTCTGCCACAACACAAGCCCACTTCTCTTCTCACACATGGCAATGAGATTAGTAGGATTTGGAATGAAATATTTGGACACCTAAATTTTAAATATTTGCAACTGCTACAGAAAAAATTCCATGGTTGATGGCCTTCCAACGATCAAATCCTCGAAGGGAATATGCAAAGGTTGCATCATTGGGAAGCACCCCGAGCACAAATTTGACCGAGGCAAAGCTAGAAGAGCTTCTACTATTTTGGGGCTGATACATTCCGATATCAGTGGTCTGCTGCCACATACATCCATGAATGGATCAAGCTATGTTCTAACATTCATCGACGACTTCTCCATATTTACATGGGTTTTCTTCCTCAAAAACAAGTCAGAAGTACTAGAAAAATTCAAGTTTTTTAAGGCTTCTATTGAGACTAGTACTAAAAGGAAGATCAAAGATCTTAGATCTCATAATGGAGGTGAATATATCAAATCAGAGCTACTGCAACTTTGTGTTGAAAGCGGCATTCAGATCTAGCACACAGTTCCCTACACACATCAGATGAACGGTGTAGCGGAAAGGAAAAACAGATCATTGAAAGAGATCACAACTTGTATGATTCAATCAAAAGGTTTTTCTGAAAATAGGGTTCCACATTCATCTTTGACTAATGTTACACCTTTCGAAGGTTACACAGGTCACAAACCTAATGTGTCCAATTTCAGAGTTTTTGGCTCAACCACTTCGGCTAGAATTCAGTCTAAAAAGAGAAGATCTTTGTATCCGCAAAGTGTTGAATGCATCCTATTGGGATATGCTGAAGAATCAAAGGGATACAAACTCATGGATATCAGATCCAAAATATATTCATTGAGCAAAGTGTCAACTTTGAAGAACCGCTTCAAAATCTAGAGCTAGTCGAGGAAGAAATTGTCGATTCACCGCCTCCACCAGAAGAAGAATTTGAAGAAGATGATGAAAGTATTGGTTCTAATGTTTCTTATATTTTATCAGAATTTGATGAACATGATATATCAGGTTCAGAAGCTGATCCAGTTGTGCCTCCACACTTGCCAAAGTGGGCCCAAAATACACTCAATTCTCCTGGTCCAAACATTGGAAATCCTGTTGATCCAAGAAGACTCGAGTAGACTTTCAAAGAGCATGTATGACTCTTTCTTTCTCTGATCCTTTGCTATCTAAGAAATAAGTTTTGATGATATGTTCAGATCCTAAATCATATTATCATGCCCATTGATATCCGATATGGCAAACCGCCATGGATGAAGAGTACAGTTCTCTTCAAAAAAATGCGACATGGGAGCTAGTTTCTCTTCCACCTGGAAGAAAATTAGTCCAATGTAAATGGGTCTACCACATGAAGGTTGATTATGATGGCTCTATCAAAAAATACAAAGCTAGGCTGGTGGAAAAAGGTTTCTCCCAATTCCAAAGAGTGGGCTACACTGAGACATTTGGACCGGTTGGAAAGATGGATTCCATCTGCCTAGTTTTGGCTACTTCTGCATCCAAGCACTAGGAAGTGCAACATATGGATGTGAAGAGTGCTTTTCTACATGGAGATGTAAATGAAAAAATATATATGAAGCATCCAGAAGGATACATATCAGATCCATCTTTAGTTTGCATATTGAAGAAATCTTTGTATGGATTGAAACAGGCCCCAAGAGCTTGGTATGGAAAGATGGATTCTTTCCATCTTTCTCAGAATTTCAAAAGATGCAAATCTGATCTGAATGTGTATCTACATAAAGTTAAAGGTAATTTTATGATTATTGTTATTTATGTTGATGATCTTCTCATTACTTGTATCACTCTCCTTACAATCAACAAGCTAAAAACTGCCTTAAATCTAGCTTTTGACATGAGCGATTTGGGCTTGCTGAAGCAATTTTTGGGCTTGGAGATAGCTCAAAATTTTTATGGGATCACATTATATTAGCAAAAGTATGCTTTAGAGATGATATTAAAATTTAATATGGTAGAATGTAAGGAAGCTCCGTTCCCATTCCTCTTCGGAATCAGTCTTGAGGAGGGAAATTCTACATCGCTTGTAGATTGCACTATGTATCGACAGTTGATTGGTTCACTACTATACTTGACACACTCAAGGCCTGATATTTATTATTCCATGAGTGTTGTATCAAGGTATATGGAGAATCCCCATGAGCTTCATTGGTGGGCAGCCAAAAGGATCTTGCAATATGTGCAAGGTAGGAGACATTTTGGCATACACTATGCTACAGATTCTGAGCTAGATTTCATTGGTTTCACTGATTCAGATTGGGCGGGTGATAGCATTGATCAAAATTCCACATCTAGATATGTTTTCATGATTGGACATGGCCCTATTGGTTGGTCAAGCAAAAAAGTAGGCAGCCATTGCACTTTCTTCACTAGAGACAGAGTATCGAAGTGCAGTCAATGCCTGCATTCAGGTAGTTTGGCTGCAGGGAATTCTTTTCGAGTTTGATTTTGGTAGCACTACTTCGATTGTCATCTTTTGTGACAATCAAAGTTCTATCAAGATCTCCACAAATCCCTTTTAGTAGTAGAGGACCAAGCACACTGAGATTCACATGCACTACATCCGAGAGCTTGTGCATGATCGCACCATTATTCTGCAATATTGCCCTATCGATGAGCAAATTGCAGACATCTTCACCAAGAGCTTCACTAAGAATAAGTTATCTTACCTCCGTTCACTATTTGGGGTGAGTTCCATCATGGTGGAGACAGATTAGATCCTTCTACGTTCAGTTTGAGGGGGGGGGATTTCTTCCCATTTGGTTTTCCCTTCTTTTCTCACTTAGATTTATTTCTAGCATTTTTGGATTATTGTATTGGGGTGACCTTTGGTCTCAGTAACCAGGGCCCTATTTAGTTATTATTTTTTACATCATAGTATAGCTTGAGGGGGGGTGTTAGGATATCTCATCATTCAGTTATGTACTTTGCTTGCATTTTGCATGCATGCATTTGCATGCAGCCCAATCACTAGTTTGATGCCTCCAGCACACAGTCCCTAGTCTACCAGCACCCGGGAGCTTCCTTCCACTCAGTTTTAGCCCTCCTAGTGCTTAGTGTGCCCAGCATGCACAAACCACTTGAGAAGGGCACCTTTTCTCACCTACCACTCCAATTCACTATAGTTGCTCGAGTTCTTTCCTTGATTTGAAGATAAATTGACTCTCAACTGATTGTATCACTCCGATGGACCTCCAGTGAGACTAGACTGCGTATTCCAACTCCAGTTAGCTCCTCGTGCACCCTCCACTGAGCCTCCTTCATTCAGTTAGTGCCTACATGTTTCAGTTATACCTACCACACTTAGTTAGACTCAGTTTGACACCTGATTGACCCTTACTTGTGCATTGATGACTCTAGTGATATGATGATGAGACTCCTAGTTGGAGCCAAGCTATTCCATGCAGTAGATTCGAATGACCTCCTTGTTTAATTCGAATTGCTCATTCATTGTGATAGGATTGTATTGTATTTTCACTATTATGAGTTATAGAGCACCGATGCATCTCTCTTGCACAGTTTTTACTCCAATTTGTTTTACATCATTATGATTGACTTACTTGTTCAATAGATCTGTTGTGACTAATTTTACACAAGTGTAGTACATATAGCTTGTTTCAGTTCGTCAAATGCACACTCACTAGCACGTGTCCATGTAAAAGAATTTTTTTTAATAGAGCATTTAATGGAGATGCAATCTTTCCATAATCCTTAACAAAATTGCGGTAGTAGCCAGTCAACCCCAAAAAAACACGAAGGCTCTTGAGTGTCTGAGGATGCGGCCAATTTTTCATGGCAACTATTTTGGCAGGATCCACGCGAATCCCTTGTGCTGAAATAATGTGCCTGAGATACTCTACTTCCTTCTGTCCAAAAACACATTTAGACTATTTGGCGTGGAGATTATGGTCAGAGAAAAGTTGCATTACAAGATCCAGATGTTGGAGATGTTTATCCCATGTTTTAATGTAGATGAGGATATCATCAAAGAAGACCATAATGAATTTCCGCAAGTAAGGTCGGAATATTTTATTCATCAATGCCTGGAATGTTGAAGGAGCATTAGTGAGGCCAAAGGGCATGACCAAAAACTCATATTGGCCATCATGTGTGCGAAAATATGTTTTAGGGATATCATCCTCATGAACCCGAATTTGAGGATACCCAGAACGAAGATCCAACTTGGAGAAAAATTGAGCACCATGAATCTCATCAACAACGCGAATTGGAAACTTACCCTTGATTGTGAGGTGATTAAGTGCTTGGAAGTCAATGCAGAGGTGCCATGACCCATATTTTTTTCGGACAACAAGAACTGGTGAAGAAAAGGAGCTAGTGCTTGGGCAAATAATACCTTGCTTTAGTAAGTCCTGAACGAGCATTTCAATCTCTATTTTTTGGTGAAATGGGTAGCAATAGGGTCTGATGTTGGGAGGAATGCTTCCAAGAAGGAGCTGGATATGATGTTCCTCTGGCCTTGAAGGTGGCATGCCCACTGGTTCAACAAATACACATGTATATCGATCCAGACTTTGTTGTCGATCCAAAGGAGTAGTGGAGACTGCTAATGGTTGCATTTGAATGGAATGTGTAACATCCCCACCCACGGACCCAACTCCTGGAAGGGAATATGCTACCAATATATGGGGCTTTTCATAAGCTCCGTCAATTCATTAGATTCACAGCAGTAAAATTAAGAGTGTGCAGATGCCATTTAAACAATTAAGCACAGCGGAATTAAAAACTCATCCACACACATATTTTATATGCCTACAACATATCAAAAACAGTAATCAATCTAAACATTGCAGAAGTAAATGCATAGACAGCAAGAGACTTATCTTTATGGTGAAATGGACCCAAAATACTAGCTATGTTACTGCAACATTCCTCCCAACTGTAGGCCTCTTCCCAGCCTGTATTATTTCACCACTCAGAGATCACCCATGAGTTGGGCATGATATCTACAATAAAAAGGGGAACTCTCAAGCTCATCACAGCCCAAAGAAATGGATACCCATCTCAACCCCAACATTTCTTAACACACAGCAACTCAAAACTGAGCATGGATACACATAACAGCAAAATCCCAAGTGCTGGGTATGAGGAAAAACGTGGGCATCCAAAACGAAGTGAGAAATGGGGAAAACAACCCTGGGAAGGCAAATTGTTTTCAGAAAAATGATTATGGGCATTCAGAAAACGATTTTGGGAAAAAATGTGACAGGTTGGCACCCGAAATGGCCATATATACAGTCCGATAGTTGATGGAAACATTCAAAAATGATTTTTGAGGTAGGAGATAACTCTTGGGTTCAGAAAAACGACTTTTCCACAAATGAAACCAAATCTGGAAATTCAAAAACATTTTTACAACAATAATGGAAACAACAATCTATCAAACTTATATGTTGAGCTTCCCAATGGATTCTCTTCTTTCCCCACAGTCCAGCCATCACAAAAATGGGATTCTCAGCTTGAAAACCAGTGAATTTACAGCGTACTCCATGAGAGAAACGCGCAGCAAGCTTCCAACAGGTCTGCAACACAAAAACGCCCTCTTCCGAGCTAGAAGAACCAAAGAAACCAGAATACATGGCTGGAAAATGCCCAGGTAGTTCCAAAAACATGAGAGAGGCAAAAATCCTCATGGGTAATGGCTTAGGGAGAAAATCATGGCTTTTTTCTTGCCCAAGAAGCAAAAAACACGATTTTCCATGAGGGTGGCTTGCCCATACTCAAATTTGGATAGCCATACCTCCCCAATCCCCAACGCATTAACTACTTCACGCAACTCTTGGGAAAAATGAATGATTGGGCACCAAAGTCAACATGGGTAGTTGATGGTTGATGGGTTCTCTCATTGACACTTGACTTGACTTCATTGGCTCAAGGGTTTGAATATTTCCCTCCCAATTCCTTGTAATATCATGCCCCCATCTCTTGTTGCATTGCATAGCTAGTTGTGGGCACTTTTATATTAAAATGCATATTTACTATTCCCATGGTTCTCTAGGACATGAGCACCATAATATCCAATACTTTCCTCTTCAAGGTCAAGTGTTCACTAGTGGGGCCTTGGATTTGAGCTCCTCGCTAGGAACCATACATAATATGCATACAATATTTACATGATAGTCCAAAATATTATAAGGGTAAAAATGGAGGTATTACACTCCCCTCCCCCTTGGAATAACACTGTCCTCGGTGTTCCAATACTTAGGAATAAATGCACACTTTATACATTTCCAAAATTCACAAAATGTGGCAAGTATGTCTTGCATTTCATTAATTGGAGATGTCAAGGTGAGGTTCTTTAACCTCTGTACATTTCTCCTACTGGCTGTCACTTTTCTTGATACCCCTTGCTGGACATTCGCGGAGGAGGTGACTTCCTCCACATCCCCAACATTCTATTAGAGATGGCTGCCTCTGTTTTAATTTGTTAGCATTCTTTCTCTCTTCCATCCTTGGGCGTTTCTTGATGGGGTGATAGGACGAATGCTTCATCATTGGTCCACTTTCCTTTCCCTTACTGATTTCTCCCAGAATACTTTTTACCTCTTTTTGCAGACAAATAGAATCCTGCAAAACCTTGTGGTTCATCACATTCTGCTGTTTTTGTAGCTTGAGAATCCCTCCAAGGTTTTCTTGGGTCTTGGAAATTGTTTGAAGAAGACTTTCAGCTAAGTCCAATAGCCCTTGGTCTGCAGCCATGGTCAATGCGCACAGCTTCCTCACTTGCTTGCTAGCACCACTTGTTTTTTTTTGTAACGACTACAACCAATTGCGTTCAATTTCTCACCTATGAAATTCATTATTGCAATTCTTTGTTAGGCCAAGCATAACATAAACATTAAAATTAGGCAATTAATTTCCCAATTGACATGGAACGTCCATGCTTTATTCATAAGACTTCCAGACTTTTCATGCTTTCCCAACATACATATGAACTCATTCATGTTCATCCTTTCATAGGGAATTAGCTTTTTCAACATTCACAATTTATTTGAAGCAAATAAACACAATAGACTTTCAGTCATGACAGACATTCGACAATTTTATGTTTCTAAGATGCATCAGTCGAAAGGAAAGAGAAGAGTAAGAATTTCCCCCTCTTATTCTTGTTTTATTATGGAGCTATGTCATCACTATGGTCTCATGCTCCTTAGTCTCTTTCACTTTAATGTGAATGCTTGAATTGCCCTTTATTGGCTATGACACTTAGTGTCTAAGGTCTATCTAATGCTTTTCAACTTGGGTACCCCTTCCCATTCTGCTTACAGAACCTCTGGTTGCTAGGACCCACTCATGTTCACTAGCACCATCTTTTATTACTACTCATATTGAGATCTTTAGGATAGTCATATGTCCATATGCATGTCTATGATGCCTTCCTGGTTCTTGCTTCCAACAATACCTACACTCAAACATTGAATCAATTCACATGTTTAGTTTAATTCATAAGGTTTTTTTTTCTCTAAATAAGAGTTTGAGAAATCATAACCAAATCATATACACATGTATATTCATAAGCAAGAAGCTGCAAGATAACCAAATACTTATCTGTATTGGATGTCTTCACTTTATTCCATGGGATCCTTCTTTGTTTTACGAGCCTCAGATTCCCCGTGGACACAATTATGAATGTTGGGCCAGCACATAGGCTACTCCACAATCATTCGAATAGGAAATGCCAGGCCAGTACGTTGACTGGTTTTATCAATTGTTTAAGGGTTATTGGGCCAACATATACGTTGTTTCACAATATTAAGTAGTGAATGCCCAACCAGTTACTCTCTGGATTTATCAATAATTCCATATCATCCACTCATTTAATCTTTGTATTTACCAGAAATTTTATAGCGCTTTCAGGGTCTTGCTTTTCTGCAATGACCAAGGTTTCCAACAAAGAAACATTAGTGTATCAGCTTAGTTCTTAGAAGACTTATACATGAAATCTTCATTATTCCAAACAAGACATAAATGAAACTTAATACTTATCTATATTGTGCGTTTCCCCTCTAGTCCACAGGATCCTGCTTCGCTTTGCAAGCCTTGGGATCGCCTATGGACTTGGATGTAGTTAATGCTTCACTAGTACACCTTCACACAGACTGGATTTACCAAGCATTTGGTGGTGCCCAACTAGTGCCATACCTGGTTGGCCCTCTCCATTGTCGAGCCAGCACATTTGTCTGGGTCATCGACCAATGGAAGGAAGCTGCACCACCCGACCATTATAGGTCAAGGCTCTACTATGGAGCCATAGGCATCTCAAGGTTTTCAGTCATTCTTGGTGCCTGCCCTCCTACTGTTGTCCCAATAGATATTTTATTCCTTCACCAATGTCACCACACCTTCTTGCACCAAAACCTTTCACAGACACAACTCTTCATTCATACAAGGACATCACTCCTTCTTTGGTGCAAATCAGTGGTTGCTTTTAGGAACTTTATAGGTGACTTTATTGACTGTAGGTTAGCATGAACCCACTCACACAAGGATGATACCTATTCTTATTACACAGCTCTTCGGTCCTGTCCATCCCTTCTGGTGATATTTCATGTTAGTATAGAAAGGTTATCAATTCCAATACAGTCCTTTTGTGTACCCTTCTTCACTTTTCCTCTTAATGTGCAGTATCAATCTGCATCTGTGTAGGGTGACAACACAAGAAGGATAAGCAATCTCCTGTTCAATTTTCTAACCATAATCCATATCATTCACTATCAAGTATTAAAACACTAGGAATGCATCCATTCCCTTAGGGTGTAGTCAATATTGAAAACCCTATCATGAACCAGCACCAGAAAAGGTGTGCACCCCCTTTTTGATGTCCTCCATGTAGGCCCTAATCATACTCAAGCAGTATGCATAGATATAAATAAGATAGAGCATGCTCTGCATATTAACCCTAATAATTTAGACATGCATGGCCTTGTCTAGTGTCACAGAATATTCATTCATTTTGCAGATGTATCTCACATGCCTTCTGGGCATAGCTTTACCATCTCACTCTCATGGTTTACCGACATGCGGTTTGGATGAGATATTATCAATGGCGTTTCACCCGAAACCCATTTCCACAGCATGGGGTCTTTCCCATCTAGTTTGGCTTTTGTAGGCCATCACTCCTAGTCTTCTTGCAATGTGTCTTCCTGGCACATTTATCAAATAGCCAAACAGTTAGCAGCATTTAACAATAAAGTTCAAATCTGATTTCTCTAATCAGTCAATGGCATTGATAATTGAATTCAAGTATGAATTACAATTCTGTCCTCTACAGAAATTGATTTGCTTAGCCATGAGTATGTTCTCATATTGTTTGGATATTGCTCATGGTAGATTCCCATCTTCATCATGGACTTACCCATATTTGCCATGCCCAAAACAATCTACCTGAAATTTGAAACTTCCATCAGCCAAACGCTTTGTAAGTCTCTATGCATATAATAATTCATTGCTGCCACAGTCACTGAAGCATTTTAATATCACCAAAATCATCTACTTCATGTGAATCATTACCATACTAGAGTTGCATGTTTTAATTACATCATTTTATGCAATCATTCTCTTGCATTCAGAGTAGCTCATGAAATGCTCTTAGAATTGACAATAGTTCACCATTCCATCTATTATTTAGTTGTAATGAAACATACACCACCATCATGCATTCACACAATGAATCTCAACATGTGCACCTATACATATGCATGCACTTTTACATCAATCACATAATCTTTTAGTGTGCAATCACTCAATGTATAACCACAAGATTGTACATAATATTTTAATGCACATCTCCTCAATGCAACCCTGCATTAATTTATGAGTACTATGCATTCAAACATATTATGGCCCAACCATGTACTACCATGACAGGGCCATAAGTCCTCACTTGCTTTGGTTGTTAACTCACAACCATCATGGCATGACATAATTTCATATGAATGCATTGAGATTTCTAAGCAATTATAGGGTGTAAGGATCCTTGCCTTCACTCACCCAAATCAACATAGTTTGAACATAGTTTGAAGGCATCTTACCAAATCCTTTTTCAACATTCATGCATTTAAGTACAAATAACCATTACCTGCATGGCTTTCATTAACAATGCTCGATTTTACCTTGATCAATTGGCCTCTTACCAAGGCTTTGTAGTCCTTTTGCCAACTTTATGATCATAGATTTGTTGCACCATCCTTTCTTCATAAGGTTGTTGGTCATATGCAACAATCATCATCCACATCTTCAGCCATGCTTCGGTTGTATTTTATCCTACAACCAATGCGAACACAACTACTTATTAGTAGCCACAATGATTATCTTAAGTGGCTCATTGCATATGTAAAACCTCACTATTTTACCAAGATGCAATATCATATATGCATAAACATTTTCACATGCATTGTGCAATGGCAATTAGTATTCCAACTAATGTACATTCACTTCATCAGTCTAATTTTCTTGTGTTTCATCATTCCTCAGCCATAATTTATATGCACGACCACTTCAAAATTATAAATACAATATCAAGAGGGTAGTGGAGGAATTCTCCCTTCCAATTCCTCATTATAGCATGGAATTTCCTCTTCCACATCATAGCTAATCCAATTTCATGGGCTCTCTACCATGCAAACAAGTGATTATTAGCTATGATCTTCTCACAAAGTAGAAATTCAAAATATGTATTCACGTGTATAACATTCATTCATGATATTTTTCCAAGCATACATTTATTATATTATAAACATAAATGGTTTAAGGTGAGAGATTTCCCTTCATCCATGTTGCCTTACTGCACTCATTACTTTTCCCCGTTTGGTGCAAATAGTAAGGCTAAAATGGCCACCATTGTCGCGGAAATTTAGCTTAAAAAGTGCTGCCTGTGTCGCAGAATTTTAAGCCAAAATATGTCGGCCCTCCCTATGCACGTCGCCGTTGCAGAATTTTAAGCCAAAATCTGCGGCCGCGCACCGCGTACGTCGCAGAATTTTAAGCCAAAATATGTCGCCGCACACCGCGCACGTCGCAGAATTTTAAGCCAAAATATGTCACCGTGCGCATCACAGAATTTTAAGCCAAAATATGCTGCCATGCACCGCGCATGTTGAAAAATTTTAAGCCAAAATCTGCTGCCATGCACGTCGCAAAATTTTTAAGCCAAAATCTGCTGTCGCGCACGTCGCAAAATTTTAAGCCAAAATCTGCCACCGCGCACGTCGCAGAATTTTAAGCCAAAATCTGCCGCTGCGCATCGTGCACGTCGCAGAATTTTAAGCCAAAATCTGCCACCGCGCACGTTGCAGAATTTTAAGCCAAAATCTACCGCTGTGCATGTCGCAGAATTTTAAGCCAAAATCTGCCGCTGCACACTGTGCACGTCGCAGAATTTTAAGCCAAAATCTGCCGCCACACACTGCGCATGCAGAAGTTTAACCTTAACTTCGCCGACACAACCTTTAGGCAAAAATTTTGAAACACTTGGAAAAATTTAGAATTTTCTCTTCCCTTTCGACGCAGAATTAGCAACATCTCCACCGATTGTGTCGCAAAAATTAACGTTAAAATATCCGACCGCCGACCGCTTCCCTTCGGCGCAGAGTTAACAACTATTTCACTGACCATTGTGGTGCTTTTGGGCTTATCTTTGCCGATAAAGTCACAAGAGTTAGCCCAATTCTCACCACCACGCGTACAGAAAATTAGTCTCACTTTCGTCGCCGCGCACACAGAAAGTTAGCCTAACTTTCGCCACCACGCACATAGAAAGTTAGCTTAACTTTCGCCACCGCGTGCAAGCCTCCATCGCAACTTTTAACATCACTTTCACCGTGCACGATGTGCACGTCGTAGATTTTTAAAGTTAAAATTGCCACCACCATGCGCAAAACTTATCGTTAATTCCGCTGCCGCAGCCTTTAACATAACTCATAAATACTTAGAAAAATTTTGCAAATTTTCAAAGATAGTTAGAATTTTTCTAGAAATATTTGGTTCGTTTCTTTATAAAGGTAAGCCTCTTAGAGATCATACTCACATAGAACAAAACAGAAAAAATATGTCAAGAGAATTGCACCTCTTTCATGTCAAGAATAATACAACAAAACAACAAAATAAGATGGCAGAGGTTGCATCTCCTTTCTTTCCTCCATGGAGGAAAACAGACAAATACAAAACTGAATGCTACTGTATTGGAAACAATTTAAAGCTAGCATTCAACCTAAAAAGGGATTTTCTCCCTCCTTCGTCAATTTCATAGAATGGAATCAATGCAAGCAATTTTTGCAAGAATCCCCAAAACAGTCATGGAAATGATTTCCCATCCTAATCAAATAGAAGCTATGAGATCTTCATGTTTCTTTAATTCATTTTAATTCCAGATAAAAATACATGTACACACAATGATTTATATTTCTATGAAGGGCCCAACAGCCATAGTGTTGAACCATAAGCTCTGATACCAATCTGGAACATCCCCACCCACGGACTTAACTCTTGGAAGGGAATATGCTACCAATCTATGGGGATTTTCATAAGCTCCATCAATTCATTAGATTCACAGCAGTAAGATTTAGAGTGTGTAGATGACATTTAAACAATTAAGCACAACAAAATTAAAAACTCATCCACACACATATTTTATATGCATACAACATATAAAAAACAATCATCAATCTAAACATTGCAGAAGTAAATGCATAGACAGCAAGACACTTATCTTTATGGTGAAATGGCCCCAAACAACTAGCTATGTTGCTGCAATGTTCCTCCCAACCATAGGTCTCTACCCAGCTTGTATTATTTCAGCACTCAGAGACCACCCCGGAGCTGGGCATGATATCTACAAGAAAAAGGGGGACTCTCAAGCTCATCACAACCCAAAGCAATGGATACCAATCTCAACCTCAACATTTCTTAACACACAGCAACTCAAAACTGAGCATGGATACACATAACAACAAAATCCCAAGTGTTGGGTATGAGGAAAAATTTGGGCAGCCAAAACAAAGTGAGAAATGGGGAAAACAACCTCGGGAAGGAAAATTGTTTTCAGAAAAACGATTATGGGCATTCATAAAATGATTTTGGGAAAACCTGTGACAGGTTGGCACCCGAAATTGACATATATACAGTCCCACAGTTGATGGAAACATTCAAAAACGATTTCTGAGGTAGGAGATAACTGATGGGTTCACAAAAACGACTTTTCCACAAATGAAACAAAATCTGGAAATTCAAAAACGTTTTTACAACAATAATGGAAACAACAAGCTATCAAACTTATATGTTGAGCTTCCCAATGGATTCTCTTCTTTCCCGATAGTCCAACCATCACAAAAATGGGATTCTCAGCTTGAAAACCAGTGAATTTATAGCGTACTCCATGAGAGAAATTCCCAGCAAGCTTCCAATAGGTCTGCAACACAAAAATGCCCTCTTCCTAGCTAGAAGACCTATAGAAACCAGAAAAACATGGGTGGAAAACGCCCAGGTAATTCCAAAAACGTGAGAGAGGCAAAAATCCTCATGGGTAATGGCTTAGGGAGCAAATCATGGTTGTTTTCTTGCCCAAGAAGCAAAAACACGATTTTCCATGAGGGTGGATTTCCCATACTCGAATTTGAACATCCATACCTCCCCAATCCCCAAGGCATTAACTACTCCACCCAACTCTTGGGAGAAATGAATGATTGGGCACCAATGTCAACATGGGTAGTTGATGGTTGATGGGTTCTCTCATTGACACTTGACTTGACTTCATTGGCTCAAGGGTTTGAATATTTCCCTCCTAATTCCTTGTAATATCATGCCCCCATCTCTTGTTGCATTGCATAGCTAGTTGTGGGCACTTTTATATTAAAATGCATATTTACTATTCCCATGGTTCTCTAGCACATGGGAAACATAATATCCAATACTTTTCTCTTCAAGGTCGAGTGTTCACTAGTGGGGCCTTGTCCTTGAGCTCTTCTCTAGGAACCATACATAATATGCATACAATATTTACATGATAGCCCAAAATAATGTAAGGGTAAAAATGGGGGTATTACAGAATGGATATGAGTGATGACACCATGTGAATTCTTCTTAAGGAGTTTCTCTATGCAATGTGAACTGATGATGCAGAGAGACCCTGGTTGTAATCCTATCAATGTGTGTTTTATCCATTTGTTGAAAAATACATCCAAAGTTCAACAAAATCCCATAAGATGGGGCCAAGTTTGTGTAGCCATTGAACGCCCAAAACCACATCACATCTTCCTAAGGCCAAGGCAAACATGTTAAAGTGCAGGTTATAATCTCCCATAGAGATATGCACATTGTGACACTTCTCTTTGCAAGGTAAGGGCCCCCCATTGGAAACCATGACTTCAAAGTTGGAGCAAGGATGGACAAAACAATCAGCTTGTTTACCGATCTGAGGGTCAATGAAGTTATGAGTGCAAACAGAATCAATGAGTATTGTAAGAGGAAGCTTCTTGAAGTAACCATTGACCCGCATTGTTTGGGGGTTGGTGACTCCAGCTAAAGCATGGAAAGATATATCTGGGTGGTCGTCTTGAGATAGAGGGTCAATAGGTGGCTCCTGAATTTCGACTTGATCATCTATTGTATCTGGAGCTTCTTCACCAATTTTAGAGGCAAGTGGAGAATCCACATCCAAGGGATAGATCTTTTTCTCAACACATCTATGTCCCTGAGTAAATTTCTCATCAAAATTATAACAAATCATTTTTTCTCTCTGTGCCCGCATCTCTGTTTCATACAAATGCTTGATAGGAGTTGGTCGAGGAGCTAGAGGGATGGGAGGTCATTGAGAACCATATTTCTTAAGAGAAAAAAAGTGCATTTGGATCATTGTTGGGATGTAATCATGTCATCTTCCAGCTTAGCCAACCCCAGAGCTTCCATCATTGTGTTGGGATAGAACATTTTGACTTCAGATTGGATTGCATCCTTTAGACCACTGATAAAACAACTCTTGTAGAAGTCATCAGGAAATCCTTCAGTGTGGTTACCTAGTTTCTCAAATTCTGTTTGATACTCTCTCACAGTGCCAATTTAGTGAAGTTTAGTGAGGGCTCTTGTGAAGTCGTCAAAATCACTGGGACAGAATCGTTGCAAAAGGAGCTGGAAAAAATCTGGCCATTTTGGCTCTTCATGAGCCTTGATGTACCAATGGTACCATTGAAGAGATTCTCGTTCCAAATGAAAGGATGCAAGTGGAACTTTGTTGACTTCAAAAGTATTATGCAAACTGAAATATTGTTCGGCCTGATAGATCCATCCAGTCTGATCAGTACCATTGAAGCTAGGAAAATCAAGCTTCGGACCATGAAAATTGTTGGAAGAAGAGAATCCATTGTCTAAAGAAGACTCTGACTGTCGTTTATTGATCATGGCTGAATGCTCAAGATGGATGATGAGAAATTTTTCATCCAGATCTTGGATTTTGGTTTTGAGGGCTGCAATTTCTTCCTCCATGGTTTCTTCTCCTACACGGGTGAAAACCATAACCATGAGTTTTTTTTTCTTATGGAGTGGGTAGAAAAACAAAAACATAAACTGTTTTAGTAAAGGAAAATTTGGATTTGGGAAAATTTTTTATGGGTAATTTGGGTTTGACTAGGTTTTAGATACTAGCGAATGGATAGGGAAGCAGAAAATAAGGATTTCAGAAGCGGGGTGAAAGAATGAGAAAATTTGGCAAAGAGGGACAAAGAAGCAAAAATAGGAAATGAACATTGTGGCAAAATTTGAAGGCGATTGGGTGAAAATCGAAGAAGTTATGGGAAACCCTTAAAATAGAAAAATGTGGGATTTCTAGCTTTGGTAAGTTGAATTTAGAATAAAGTCTTTAGGAATGAAATATGCAGAATGGGATTGCAGGGGTTTCAGTGAAGTTTCAAGGGAAACGGAGTTAAAACAAGGGAGATATGGCGAAAAAATAGTTTTTTTTTGTTCTTTTTCGAAATGGATTTGCAATGGAATGGAGGAGATCGGAAACAAATGGATCTACAATGATGTAGAAGTGATTGGAAACAAATGGATCTAAAACAATAGGGAAGTGATCGGCAACAGTTGTGGACAGAGGAAATCTGCAATTTAGCAGCTGAAAATAGATATGGACCCTAGGTATGCTTGGTTGCCTAATGGTTCAGCGGATTCACTCGGCCACCAATGTTCTCTGATGGCTTGTGTATTGGGACAGTATCCCTCACTGCACGTCTCAGATAAAACTAGTAACCTCTTTTCCACAAACGACAACTCTTGGTTTACCTCAACAGTGGGAACTAGTCAATTAGGTAGGGGTCGTTGCCCTTTTCAATAGCAGGTCCTCTCAATGGGCCAACTACTTCGGGGTTCCTATGGTACTCCTCACAATGCGTTTTAGGGCTTATGCCCAAGTACTTCACAGATTTAATCGGATAGGTATTATTCCGAGATCCGAACCCGCAATAGATGCAAAAAAAAATATTGGGAGCAATTTCACCCAACGAGCCCAAGAAAGTGCTCTGATACCAGATGAGAAGAACCTGCAACAATTAATTGATGAAATACACAATATATCATATCACAAAATATTTTTATTGATCGCAAGCCACTTTGAGGGGGAAACCTCCTTTGAGCAAGCTCAATATAAAATAACTTCACGGTGCCTTCATTGGCCTCAACACAAACTGATATACTAAGTCAAGGCGCCAATACTATGGGTCAACAAATACTATGAGACGACTTACAAAGCATATGCATCCAACAACAATAATACAAACTATGGATCAACAAATACTACGGGACGAAGTACAAAGCATATGTGTCCAACAACAATTTACTAACAACGTAAAGACATGGGTTCCTAACAATTGTACTATGTACCTTAGTGCCCATTTGCTAATGATATACATCAATGACCGGTAATCAAACAATGTCCTCTATATTCAACTTCAGATCATCTATTCACATGGCTAGGATTCATATCTCTAAGTAGTCTGGATGGAAGACCTTGGGCCAATAGTAGCATTGAGATAGATGGCTACTACCTAAGTTATGCAATACTCTACTGCAAATCATATTACATTGGTACCTTTTTCATAACCATATTAATTCATTCCACTTGCAATTGTTCTCATGGTAGATGCTGAGACATAGATCCACTATGTATCTATTTGTGGCTATGATCTCATGATCAAGATGGATACACTATGTATCATCTTTGTGGTCATGATCCAATTTTCATATATATCACATGGATCCACTACATACTTCTTTTTATCCATGATTTATACATACTTTATATGTCATGGATCCATAGTGTACACAATTTGGTGGCCATGTTCTATAACACTTTGAGAATGGATATGCATATCTTAGGGAAATGTATGTATGACACCTTTTTTCCTCTGTTTTAGGTACTTTTTGAGGTAATCATTAGGAACCTAAGCCTTGATAACACTGCATCCCACTCCACTGGCTATCATTATGTATTTTTTCCATAAAGTCCCCTTCTGACCTCACACATTAGCATTTGTTATAACTCAAATTGGCACTTCTTTGTATGTGACTACAGTTCAAAAGACAACACCTGAGTGTCATTGATTATTGAATAAAAAGGAAGTTAAAATATGGAAGAGCCTATTATTTTACTCCTTATGATGGATGTAATCTGTAAAATCAAGGTACGGACTCATTTCCCCTTGATTCTGTGAAGTTGCAACAAAAAATATGTCCACATGCACTTTCTAGACTAGCAACTAGTGGGCAATGTATCTTTCCCTTGAGCAAGAGGTGAGTGCCTCCATAATTCATGAAAAAATACAAAATGTTGAAATTTGAGAGGTTATAGAAGCTTCAAATATTTTTTTCCTCGGTTGTACCTCTCTAAACCAATTGGTAACCATCTATCATAAAAAGGGACGAAATGGACCAACAAAGGGAACACCCATGTAGAATCATTACATTGGAGGAGAATCTTACATCATAATGGTATCCATCCCCTATCCATTTCACTGACCCCTTTTCCTATCATTGCCTCCTTCAGTGTTGAAGTGTCTACACTAAAGTGTTTTCACCCTTGACTACATTTAGAAGAGTGGAAACTGGATTATAATTTGGTGTACAAGAGACAAGAAACTTATTCTTTTCTTCCAAAAGGTGCCAAGGAATGGAATAGGTAATCCTGCTTTACTATTCCATTGTAATAGAGATTTGACATCTATCCTTCCCCAAAACTAAAAGTATTCTATTTGGTTGATTAGCAATGAAAACTATTTATATGTTATAAATGCATCATTCAATTTTATCAATATTGTGTATATGTTTTTATGATTCTAAGTTACTTTCTTTGTAACTAAAATCATTGAGGAAGGTGTTTGGTTGTGGTTTTGTAGGTTTGTGAACATCTTGAGGAGCATATTGAAAAAAGTCAACATGAGTAGTGAGGATCAAACTTCATAAATAAGGTGAATATATTCTTTCTCTCTCTTCCTTATCTATATTTGTTTTTGTTGAGTATATGTTATATAGGATTTGCAAGTGTATGGGGGGGGTGCATGTTTGACCGCATAGTGGTCAATCCCCTCCATCTAGTGCTCTGCCATATGCACTGGGCATTGTGCATGGCGCTTTATCATGGGGGGGAAAAGGGGGGGCGCGCTGATGCCCTCCCCCTTCCTCTAAGCGGATGACAGAAATGGCCTAACATCCATTTTCATTCCCGCAAGCGCCAAATTTTTGGGGTTGTTTTCGGCTATTTTTGGGGAATTTTCTGAAAATGTGTAATTTAATCCCGGTTAAGGGATTAGGGTCTATTTACTAATCTGGGTTAATCGATTAGGGTATTGGATGCTTCAGAGTACCTATATCGTATTGTGAGTGATTCATAATCATAATGATAATGAGAAATATAGGAGTTGTGGCTCCAAGGTTTGCTGGTTTTTTCTCAGTCAAGGGTTTCCAAAGTAAATCTCTGTTCATTATGTGTGAATGTTGTGGTGTAATATTTGTTTTTGTTATAAGAATATGTATTCTTTGCTTCTCTGCACAGGTTTAAAACTTACAGTTTTCTTTCTTGAGACTCGAAGTATGGTTGGTTTTCTTATTATAGTCTGATTAAAATCTATAGAACTAATTTTTAACCAATCATTACTTGCCCTAGTATTTTTTCGACCTCGCCCTAGTCATAGGATCAAATTCCACACAACACGTTTGCAATAGCATACTTAGATGATATATCGGTTTAGATATCTACCTATAAATGTCATATTTCATATATCATGTAGGTGTTACAGACCCTACAAAAGCATCAATTTTTGGAAGACCATAAGTAATATGAATTTTTTCAATAGTGAATAGTGTATTTGTGTATGTGATGGCTTGAGGAGAACTCAAGATAGATATAAAAAAGATGGATTTTGTTATCTAGTGTCCAACTCCTACTATTGTCACTAAATTTAGGATATTTGTGTGAGAAACACTTTATCTATGTATTATTATAGAACCTTTTTCAACTATGGCTTCAACACTCCATACCATTACAACCAGAAATATGCTTTTCCAGTGGGGAATAATAAATAGAAATGTTTTGAAGATATGAAATAAAAGATTAGTCAAGCATTGATTCCTGCATTTTCCAGTTTGCATAATCCTTTCAAAGTGGATATGGATGCAAGTGGATATGGTATGGGACAATATTTATGTAGGGATTTAAGTTGGTCCATAGGAATTCACTAAGTAGGCAATATTATAGCACATGTTCATATTGGGGGATTTAATACTCTTTAAAATGGAATCAATATATTATGTAGTAAATAAGGGTCAAGGTGCATTTTTAATACATTAAATACATATAGATATTGGGGAAGTAGTGGCATTTATGTGATACGAACCGTTACACCAAAACCTCGAGATGTTAGTGAAGGCTGTCCACTAGGATCTTAACATCCCACAACGCTCCGCAGTACAGACTCTTGGCTAGATGTGCGCCCGTACGGTGGTGTCCCCTTTGTGCCGTATGAGCCTCGGGCGAACACTGCAATGCCAACGTTGCCACCAGCTCTGTGACTTGAACCTGGGTGGAGACTCTGATACCAAATGATACGAACCGTTACACCAAAACCTCGAGATGTTAGTGAAGGCCGTCCACTAGGATCTTAACATTATGTATCTAGGAGTTGAGTAGGGTATTGTGGGGTATGAATAGGTACTCTATTTTTGAAGTTGTGTGAATCTAAGTGTGAAACAAAATTAATTTTTGAATAAGTATGATTTGTGTGTGAATGTGGTGTGAATCTAATTTTGTTTGGATTCAAATTGGTGTTTGAACAGGGATGATTTGTGAGTGAACATGGTGTGAAGTTGATTGGAACCATTGTGTATGTAGTCAGCCTGTGTTTAGGGGGTTTTTCTGCATCTTCAAATAGCTTCTCTAACTATTTTTCATGTACACCATACCAATTGGATAAAAATAAAAGGAGTGTTAAATATTTCATGGAAACATTATATACCTAGGATACCTAGTGAACATAAGGGTCTTTTTACTTTGAAAGGGGTATTGGGAGGGGGCTTTAAAAAAATGATTTTTTGAGGAATTCGTTAATATCTATCTCAATTAATGGAATTACTTAATAACCTACGAATGCATGTGCTATGCCATAGGTTCACAAAGTGAAGCCCATGAGAGTTGGTATGCTAGCATTCTGAATTGTTCTACTGCACCATCCTAAACTAGCTTACATAATACAATGAACTATATGCTTTAAATGAATCTATTAAGAAATGAAATCACTATATAATGGGAAAGGAGACCATAATCCACATTGATCACTAACCATTGTATTAATTGTAGGCCCAATGTAAGATTGAATAAACCAAACATAGCAAGTGGATGTTCTTTTACAAAAAAACATTATTATCATCAAACAAAAGAAAGGTGACAGTAATAAGTTGTTAGAAATTGTTATATAACTTGGATATTAAAATACTAGCACGTAGAATATATCCAGTAGAATCGTGCAATACAATAGATATTAAAAATATGAATCACCTCAAGAGATATTCAATAATCCCCAACTTTACTAGTATGCCAATGATTGTTGTGATGGGATGAATCAACCCTATCCACTTGCCCCTTTTAGGGGGATACCCTCCAATGAAAAAATATCTACATACAATATTCTTCTCCACACACATCATAAGGATGGATCCATTTGTATTTATATAATCACAATACCATGTAACCTCCTAACTATGAAATTCAACACAACAGATCTATGGAACAAGAGAAACCATTACAAGAGATGCATGCAGAATAATATGTGAAAACTATGCAAAAAGACTTGCATAGTGCTCTATTGAACTCAAAAGTAGAATACAATACAATACAATAACAATGAATAAATGATTCGAATTAACCAAGGAGGTCATTCGAATAGCCTGCATGGTGTAGCTGTTAGTTTCATCAATGCACAAGTAACAGTCAACCAGGTGTTAAAATGAGTCTAGCTCAATGTAGGTAGGTGTAACTGATGCATGGAGGACTAATGTAGTGAAGGAGAATCCATGGAGGGCACATGAGGATCTTTCAGTAGTCAGAATAGTCAAACTAGTCTCTCTGGATGTCCAATAGAGTGTTCAGTTAGTTAACTAGTCAATCTGTCCTCAAATCAGGAGAGAGATCCACAAATCAAGCAACTAACTGATTGTCACTGGTGGTAGGTAAGAGAGGGCGCACTTGGTAATAGGAGATGAAAACAAGGCACATGATGGACTAGGAGGTATGGAACTGAGCAGAAAGAAGCTCCTGGGGCTAGTGAGCTAGGCACTACATGCTAGGAGACACCATACTGATGACTGGAATGCATGCAATTGCATGCATGAATGCCGAATGCATGAAAAATGCATGCAAACATAAAACTGATGATGATATTGTAGCTAGTGTTTTCACCCTATCTTGTGCTAATGAGCACCTACTAAGGAGAATGCACTCCTTAGTAGCAGTTCAAGAAAATGGTACAAAACCTAGTGCAAATCGTAAAAACTAATCTAACGTGTGCATGGGAATTCATAAAATAAACTTGCAGTAAACAGTAAAAATTCATATTTTTCCATGTAAAACAAATATTCAAGAGATTGATATATTTTTATTCAATAAAAATGGAGTTATACATGAAAAGTTACCTCAATGGTGAGGTTGGTGGATCTTGAGTAGTCGTAGGGACGAGTTGCTCTAGTGGTCCTATGGTTCCTTCCCTTCTCCAAATGCAATGGGGATTGGCCAAATGGCTCACTCAAATGGTGAATCTAAGAACAAATGGTGGGCTTATGGTTTCGGGAGTGATTTGGGTGGCATAAGGGTAAGATGGATTGTGGATGTAAAATAGGGAGCCTCCACCTTCTATTTATATATTTTAGGTGGAGGGAGTATTGGCCCATGGTTTTGGGAAACCAATGGTATTGGTAAATGATTTAGGGTTTATTTTCCTCTTTTCCCTCTTTTTCCTTTTCTGAATTGATTTTTGACTTTTATTCCCTTTTTGGGGAATTTTGGGCCCTTTTGGAGGGTTTTTTGGCATTTTTTGAGGAAATTTAATTATTTTGAGGAGAAAAAGATTAATTTTGGCCTTTTTGGTGACCATTTGAAGGTTTTTTAAGGTTTTAAAGGTTAAAACGACAGGAAAAGTGGACAAATGGGTCATGTGGCTAGGGAGATGGACTAGTGAGCATTTTTTGGGTGTTAGTAGATTGCCCCGTGATGTGTGAGGGAAGGATCTCATCGTATGGATGATAGACACCATAGTTTCTTGTCTTTTTCTTGGGGTGTGGAGGATAGAAGAGACAAATTGGAGATCGGAACAATGGCCCCGTACAAACTGCAAAAACTGAACATACATGGGCTCAAAATGAATGAGGAATAATCTTTGATATATGGACGAGGCGGGCATACCCATGCTCGTATCAAGATATACAAAATAATAATAATGAGGTCCAATGGGACCTGAATAATACATGGAGAACTGTTGTGTACATCATAATGGTCCAGAGGGGACACAAAACTGGGATATACTCATTCTTCTGCCATGACTGATCTGAAGCACTAACACACTGGAATGACAACAATCGCTCTGAATGTGGTATCAGAGGGACTGATGAGCTGCTAGATCTAAAGGTGGTACTCGAGGAAGCATATAACTGGAGTGCTTCCGAATACCATTGCCAAGCACAGCCCACATATCGTTAGGAACATACAAATGGGGTGTTCTGAAGTAGACTCACCAATGTGCTAGAGCCAGGGAGCATCCGAGGTCTTGGACTAATAATTGAAGGGACCAATACCCTACACGAATCTCAATGTTGCGATCAAGGTGTTGAAATCGAGCACGTGAGAAATAACCATTCAGAGAGGCACTAAGGAATCCTCTCAAAATGGTCCGTAGGCACTCACCATTGATGGTGATGAGTCCAAGGTAAAAGGACCTCTGAGTCTATCCTCTGGAATATATTGGTTGGTGTCAAAAGAGGGAGACCTAAAACTACCAAGGAAATGATGTTTCCTTCATAGGTGCATGAGGTGTACAGCCAAAAGGATATAGTATTAGAGGTAGGACTGACATACTTTCGGGGTGGGGAAAAATTGAGGTCGTAGTGTGGGGGGGACTCAAACTTCCTTTGTTCAGAGTATGATGGCATGGATGACCTAGAAGCATATGAAACTGACTTCTTGTACGGGGATCATAGCTTAAGGGACCAGGGACTAGGACTGGAATGAGAGAGACTCAGGGGGGACAAACTGATAAATGATATAGAGAGACTCTAAGGATGACACATCGCAGAATACTCTAAACAGAGGAGACCATACTAGGGAAGCTGCCATAATAGTGTGACTAAATATGATCTTCCATGGCGCCAAGAGGCACCATTGGGTCCTTCTTCGTGGTTTAAGGAGCTCAAAGAAGGGATAGAAGGATGCTCGAAATGGTACTGTCATGTGAATTTGTATGAGCCCAGGACAATTCATGCTCGTGGTTGCTTTCAATTTTAGGGAGTATGAAAGCAATAAGAAGACTTTGAAGTTGTGGAATGGTACCCTCATGTGGATTTGTGCGATCCCAAGACGGTGAATGCTCGTGGTTTCTTTCATGTTTAGAGAGTCTGAAAGTAGTAAGAAGACTCTGAGGGGGTTCTTTTTCGTGTGTTAGTCTCCAAGGCCCAAAAAAGAATAAAAGGATGTAATGAAGAACTCTTCTAGCTGATGTGACTAGAGTATTCATTTTTCGTAATTAGTCTATAAGGTCCAGAAAAGGGTTAAACTTATACTAGGTAGACACCCTTTCCGATACTTTTAGTGAGCATGAAAAGAAGCAAGTTTGCTCGGCAATCTTTTCATTCTTTTAGGAGTTAGAAAAGAGATTAACATAAGCTCCCTAACTGCCTTTTTCGTAACGGAATTGTTCGGCCCGAAAAAGAGGTAAAATTATACCGAACAAAAGTAATGGCCAAGCAAGGAGCAAGTGTTCAATCGAGGGACAAGTATGTGAACCAAGAACAGTGTTGAGGTGGGGGGAAACATTGATGTGGCCTCCTTGTGGGTTGATGAATGTTGGAAAAATAATGCAATAACTGTAGTATGGATGGAGCAGAGGGCTCATGGATAGACTGCAATGCAAGAATTGGTAAAAAACAACGGTGACCAATGTGGCACACAAATCGAGGTGTCAAGGTGTAGGGACAAATTGTCAAAAAATTTTGGTGAGAGTGAGAAATGATCTCAAGCATCATCATAGAGTCAAAAAACTGAAGCCGATGGTATAAATATCTCCAAAAACCAATAATGTCCAATGTGGCATGCAAACCGAGGTGGCGAGGGGTGTGCAAAACAAGACCCAAAACATCTGGGGGTGAGAGCGAGAAATAATCTCAAACATCATCACGAGCATGGAAAACTGAATACGACAATATAAAGAATGTCAAAAATGGAGAATGACCGATGTGGCACGTAAACCGAGGCACTAATGGGCACTAAAAATGTCTAGAAAATGGTCCCGTGAAATCGAGAAATGGTCTCTACCACTACGAAGGTATCGTTGCATTGAATCCAATGGTATCAACGGTTCGAAAAATAGACCTCGGATGACTCCAAAATGGTAAAAAGAAGAAATGGTCAGATGTTTGTAAACAGTAAGTGGACCCATGGTGACACGTGTCATTTGTACGGTTGAGTTTGACAGGAGAATTGAGTGATCCAGAGGAGAAGGACCCATAGGAGGAGGACCCAAAGGAGGATCCAGAGGATCTATAGGAGGAGTGGGGGGAGGATGAGTCAGCATTAGAGGCATTAGTTGCTGGTGATGATGAGGATGTGGATTGGGGTTACGACTCTCATTAGGCAGTTCATGGTACTGCCCCCGATGCTTGGGGAATTCAAGATGTTTTGTATATTTGGCTTGTATTTATATGGAGAGGATGATTTTGGGGCTCCTTGATGTATGTTTTGTACAGTTGGGTGCCGAGGGTACCCACGACTTTGATGATGATATCATATATATATATATGCACGTGGATGCATTTTTTGATGATAGAGTCTTGTATGCATGTGGATGCACATCATATCGTTCTTTGTTTTGTGTTACACGTGGATGCAATTATTATGTTGTTTATATGCACATGGATGCAGTATTATGATGGATTCTTTTTGTTTTTTTTAAGGTTTTAGATGCATATATGATGTGATGATGACGGTTAATTTCCTACATGGTTTGATTGATGTGCCACTCTAGAATGTTGTTAGCCATTTGATCTGCCACACTATTTTGATTTCTTGGGAAATGAGTGAATGTAATGGATTCAAATTGTCTGATCATTTGTTTAGTGCACAGGAACTTTCTAAAGAGGCAAGGAACGCGTACCTGGTAACAGTTGTTGAGTTGGACGACAAGAAACTAGGAGTCTAAGAACACATGAAGGTGACGTATACCCATCTTGAGGGAAGTAGTCAGAATACCGATCACAACAGTGTACTCAGCCTCGTTATTTGTAGAAGCACCTATGCACACTCTGTCAAGATGAATCAACTCATGTGAGGGGGAATAAAGTACCAAAATAGTAGAGGTGAGATTTGGAGAACAACGACTTGCACCATCAGTGAAGCCAACATAGTAAAGTGGGACAGGATCCATCTGTGGTCATGGAGGGAAGCAAAGCGTAAGGTCCTAGATGCAAAAGGTAAGGAAAAAATAAAAAATAAATGATATTGTACACCATGGACTAATTGGTCCAAAAAGTGCTAAGGGTAAAAGCGTTTGAGATACAACCCATTACGGGGGTTGCGCAGGGGATTTCCTTCTGAATCGGTCAGAACGTATACCCCATATCCAAGGCAGGTGTGCTTGGTCATAAACGAGTACAAGGTCTCCTTCACGGAAGGAGCGTGGGTGAACATGTCTATTGTAGCTCGCTTTGGAGCATCTCTTTGCGGCCTCAATGGTTTGAAGGGCTGCATGATGGTCTTCATCATCCTGCTCCAGCAGAGTTAAGTGTTTCTCGAGGGGTGATGTATCTGGAAGGATTTCGATAGCGATGTACAATGCTGGGATCTGACACTCGATGGGGAGCACAGATTCAAATCCATGAACCAGATGAAAAGGGGTAAAGCTGTTGGCGGTCTTAGTGGATGTATGGTAAGGCCACAATGCGGGAAACAACATATGATGCCAATTAGACTTATGTTGGTCAACGGTGCAGTGAAGGATTTTCTTCAAGATTTTGTTGATGACCTCTACTTGGTCGTTCCCTTGGGTGTAGTAGGCGGAGGCATACTAATGTTTGAATTTGAGGAGAGTTGATAACTCTCACCAGATAACATCTTCGAAATGTGAGCCGTGGTCAGAGACGAGTTGCTTATGCACTCAAAAACGAGTTATGACATGGTTAAAAAAGAAGTGGGTGGTAGTGTCGACTTTGCAGTTGAAGGTAGGCATGGCTTCGGCCCATTTGGTAAGGTAGTCGACAGCTACAATGATGTACTTATGGCCATTTGTGGAAGGAGGATTACATTCCATGAAGTCAATGTCCCATTTGTAGAAAGGACCAACGGTGATGACCGGATGAAGGGGGGAAGGTGGTGTCCTCGCCTTGGGGGCAAAGAGCTGGAAATTACGGAAATGTTTTACCACTATGATGCAGTCAGTAAGTAGTGTGGGTCAATAGTACCCTGCACAGATAACCTTTTGGGTGGTGGCCATTCCAGAGAAATGGCAACCACAGGCTCCGCTATGACAGTCGTTGAGAACATGTTCTACTTCGTCTTGTGTGAGGCAATGGCGTAAGATGGTGTCAACACTGCATCGATATAGGACATCACCTAGGAGAAGATAATAGGAGGCAATCAATATCGAGTCGAAACTTTTGCATGCGGAGGTATACCAAAATGTCACCGTACCAAGGGTCGTCTGACGAGATGATAAATAGATGGTCATCAGGTAAATCAGTAATGATCAAGGGTGGCGGTGAGACAGATGGTAAATCCATCATGAGCTGGGAAAGTGTGAGGGATTTAGTACTCTTGGGGGTTGTGAATGTTAGGTCGTACCCTTGTAGGATAGTGACCCACTTGGCAACGTGGCCTTGAATAAGGCGACGGTTCAAGAGATAGACCATGGGGTTGGAGTTTGCGAAAACTATAGTGTGACTCATAAGGATGTAGTGTTGCAACTTTAGCATGGAAAAGACAACGACGAGGGCCACTTTCTCCTCATCTAGGTAGTGTAGTGGTGGGCCTGATAAGGTATGGCTAACATATAAATGACATGCTCTTGATGAGCATAATCTTCTTGAACAAGAACCCCCGAAATGACATAATCGGATGCTGAAACATAAAGGATGAAGTCCTTTGAGAAGGTCAGAGGGGAGATCCGAATGGGGCATGCATGAGAGATTTCTTAAGGTTCGCAAAAGCACCTTGTGCTTGTTCATCCCAAATAAAAGGGATGTGGGTGTGGAGCAAACGAAGGAAACCATGAACTATCATGGCATAATCAGGGATGAATTGACGGAGAAAATTGGCTTTCCCCTGAAGGCTCTATAACTGTCCTAGTGTATGTGGTGATGGGAGGTCTAGGATGGATATGAATTTTAATGGATCTGCAAAAATTCCTTTTTGGGAAATGATGAAACCTAACCACCGTCCTGCCGGAACGCATAATACACACTTGAGTGGGTTCAAGCGGATTTTATACTTGCAACAATGCAGAAAGAGTTGCCAAAGGTCATTTAGGTGGTCATATTGTTTCTTAGATCGAGCCGTGAGGTCGTCGAGGTATACCAATATGATATGAACCAAGTCATGAAAAGAATAAGTCATGGCCCGCTGGAAAGTGGAACCGGCATTTTTGAGACCGAAAGGCATAACACAATAGGAAAAGGTGCCCCATGGGGTGGTGAAGGTAGTTTTGTACTGATATTCTTTACGGATATGAATTTGATTGTACTCGAAGAATCCATCCATGAAAGATAGCGTCTCATGCCCCGCACATGCATCAATGAGTTGGTCGATGAATGGCATGGGGAAGTTGTCTTTGGAGCAAGCACGATTGAGGTCACAAAAAATCGGTGCAAATGTGGATAGTGCCTTGTTTTTTATTGATGGGTACAGGATTGGATACCCAGGTAGTTTAGGCGATGGGATAAATGAATCCTGCTTTCCGCAATTTTTCAATATCGGCTTTTATGGTGGGGAGATTGGATGGGTGAATGGGTCTTTGCTTCCGACAGACCGGTGGGACATCCGGCCAGGTGTCAATGTGGTGTTCGACAATGGAAGGGTCTAAACCCAACATCTTGGTGTAGGACCAGGCGAAGATGTCCTGAAATTCTTTAAATAGTTTCTTGTACTCCCTGATTTCATACTCTGTACAGGAAGCAGCTAAGGTAATGAGCTCAAGTTGGCCGCCCGGCCGAGAGATATCAACTTGTATAGTGGGTGAAATGTTTTCCATGTTGCCTTCCTTAAAGGCGTCGGGAGCTGGGATTGGATCTTTAAACCAGTCAACCCTTGACAAAAGGAAATATTTGGACTTGACAGAGAACTGGGTTTCCGTGGAGGTGGTAGACTCTTTGGGAATGAAATACAAGCAATGGTGCATGTCATCCAAGGGGTATTCAGGTGCGGTAAGTGCTTCGAGGATTTATTCATCACTACAGAAGCACTGTGTCATCAATTCAGTGGACTGGGGTGCACTGGCTGTGGATATCATGTCGATGGTATTAATTTCCTCCGAGGAGGAAGATGTTGGGGGATGAATTTCTTTGATGGTAGGAGGGGATGTCTCTAGATCAGAATGAATTAGTTCATAGAGAGTTGTTCTGTATTCCCGGAGATCGAGGCAGTGATGTGAGTAATGGCTGTAAATACCGCATATCGCCCAAGGGTGATTGGTACGCAGCGATTTATCACAGGGCTTAGGGGCAGGGTCAAGTTTGACGACCGGGATATTGGGATCGTCATATAGTGTTTGCATATGTTTCTGAAGTGCTGGTAGTTGCGTACATTGATGAGTAGCATGGCCCAAATCATCGCATAGAGAGCACTTGGGGGGAGCATGAAATGGTGGAAGATTCTTGGTTGGCTTTGGTACAGGTGGGGCAGTGTAAGTTTGTGGACCCTTACCCCTAGTGTGGTGGGGTGGAGCTTGTGCACTGCCCGATGTGGATGCGGTTTCCACCCCTGGAGGTGTGCGATTCGTCTCAGTAATAGGTTGGACTGGTTGTAAAATGACGTTTGGTGTCGAGGGAGGAGTTGGTGCAGGTAGGTACCACACAGGTAGTCCTAATTTCAACCCGAGAATATTTAGTGTGGCCATTACGGGGGTGTTGATTGCTCCTAAAGGAGGGAAAAGGAACATGATAGTATGGATAGGTGTGGCTCCGACATGACTGGGCACTAACGGTGTTTGCGGCAGTAAAGGGGGCTGCAGGTTGGGAGGCTGTGTATTGTGTGAGAGAGTGCATAAATCAGATATCTCGGTGGACCGCAAAGGGGGTGGAATGGATTGGAAAGTGGAAGTCATGAGTGTATCAGATTATATCCCTAGTCCGACTCTAGATACCAACGATGTAGGAGCGTTGTGGACGAATTGTTCAACCATGGGGAGAACATTTTCTGGTGCGGCGGGGGAATTAGTATCGTAGTACGTAAGTTGGTCGATCTTGATCACACGTCCCTCATGGGGGAACATCATGATGCAGAAAACTGAGGAAGGGACAGCCTTCATGGCATACATGTAACTCCATCCAAGTAAGAGTTTATAATCAAGCTAGGAATTGATGACCTCTATGTCGATCAGTATTTTTTTTCCTACTAACTATACAGGAACATTGGTCAGGAGGCCTTGTGGCTGGGCTAAGCGGCCATCGTAAGCTCGTAATGTGGTGGTGGATGGTTGTAGTATAGGTGATGCAAGCTTCTGCCAGACGAAATTTGACATAAAACATGTGGAGGAACCTTCATCGATGATGCATCGATGGATTGTAAAATTCTGAATCAATCCAGAGACTTGAAATGCTAATGTGGAAGGCATGCATGGTTTGGATTGGTCCAGGTTGAATGCCATCATTCGTGAAGTAGAAGTGTCAATGGCTCCAATGGAAGATAACAGATTCTTGCATTGGGAAGGATAGTTCTTTAGAACCTCTAGAGCTAACATAGCAGCAGGTGATTGGGCCAAATCATCCACAATATTATAATTAGAAGTGGCTCGAGCGTTAGGATTATTATTGATTTGGCGCAGTGGGAACTGAGGGGCTTTGGGGCCCCCATATAACGGTGCAGAAAGTATGGGTAACGGTTGATTTTTGGGAAGAACATTGGTGGCTTTATCACCTAGAATGGATTTCGAGGTGGAGCCATATTAGCTTCGACGTGTTTGTAAGTTGACATCTGTCGACGACATCATTAACAAGTGGTTAGTACCTGATTCCATGGGTTGATGAGCAGGTGCAACATAAGTAACTTGCTGCTATGGTGTCGTGGTTCCTTGAGGGGGAGCCAATGGTTGAGTGTTCACCACTCCTTGCATTGGTAAAGGATTCTTCAATACCAAGGGTTTTGTTTGAGGTGGTGGGGGGTTGGGTGGCGCAGGCGGTGCGGCATGCCCTTGGCATTGGGCGTCGTCGGTCCAAAGTTGGCGTGCTCATTCCAAATGTGGGAAAGTGTGAGTGTAATGATGATATAGCCCGCATATGGAACAAGGGTGGTTTGTTCGTAAATTGGGTTTCTTTCCTTGTTTTGGTTGTCGATCATGGTTTTGGTTGGATGGAGCCACATTGTTATTGTTTGGAGGAATATGTGGCTAGCCACCTTTATCCTGAGGTTGGTTGTTTCTGCTGTTGCATCCTCCGTCACGGTTTTGTTGGCCTTGTTGATTACATTGGGTATTCTGGTTTTGTTGTGGGTTTTGTTGTGCGTACACTTTCCCTTGGGTGGTAGGAGGATTTTGAGGTTGTGCGGGTGTTGAAGCAGGCTATGGTGGATAATAAGAGCGAGGACCTTAAGGTGGTCCAGGTGCTGGTACCGATTGTGGTTGTTGTAGGCGCTGCCTGTTGCGGGTAATAATTCGATGGAGCTTGAGAGTGGGAAGGAGCATGTGCAGTCTGTTGATGCTAATATGTAGTAGGTGTAACTCGAGGGATGTAGGCTATAGGTGCGTGACCGTAACACTATGGTGGACATGAGGGTCCATGGGTGTGGTGGGCATGTGCCATGGGAGTATACGAATTTGTGGCTTTAGAGTGGGACGTGGCTTGTGAAAGGTTGAGGCCAGAATTATTGCGGATAATGGTAAAAGGTTGTGTTGATGCCTCAAAAATTGTAGCATCAATCAGCAAGGGATTATCCCCGGTAATCAAGCCCAATTAGATCGCTCAGCATTTGGTGTGGGGAATCCGTTCAGTTAACAGTTCCAGCTACTGTAAGTTTTAAATATTTATATCTTTTGCACCAGTTGTGGCCCGATCCACTGTTTATGTATTTTATTTTTAAAGATGATATGCAAGTGCCCTAAGCTAAATGCAGGTAATTAATCTAAAAATGTATAAGCAAATCTAATCTATCCTTGTAAGGAGCAAACTGTAAGGATGAGAAATAAACTGAAAGAAACAGCTAAAGATCAGATAGATAGCTATTTAACCATAAAGATGCATTTCCAGCAGAATATAAAAGATACCAAAGATAGCTTTGATTCAATTAACACATTCCATTACTCATTTGAGATAAACATCTTTGCACAGAAAATAGGAGAACACTCATCACATAGAAGTAATTCATAAGAGCAATGAATGATCTCACAATAATGTATATATGGCACAGGAATAATCCAGCAAACATTTAAGACATCCTTTAGGCAAAAACGCGATCTCCCAGTCTTTCTTTAGGCAAAATTCAAATTCCTTATACATGCATTATAATAGTTCACATACAAGACAGAAAATGTCTTTTCACCTGCCAAAAGTCCTTCTACTATTCTTTAAGCATCTATATATAGCTTTACAAAATGCTCCTAGAGCTACCACATGTCCCTTTTCCCTAAATCTTTTAATTTATTTTAAAATCCTTTTAGAAAATTGAAATAATTCATGGAAGCCTTTCACACAAAAGACAAAAAAGAGATAGTTGTCCTTTAACTTCACGACTTGAGAAGGGAAAATATACTTTCCACATATTGTGGCTGCTAAGTCATCTTTCAGGTGGTTCCTCTGCTTCAGCTGAAGCCTCTGTTCCAAATGGTGTCCCTTCTTCGACTGATGCCTTTTCTGTTGCCTGTTTATCAGCTTTTGCTATGTAGCTGAACCACATGCATGTGTGTCTTATAACAACATTTGCAGGGGCAGGGAGCAGGATTTTCTTTGAAACCACATGCTTGTCTAGTTTTGCTTCAATGTCCTGCATTTCTGCCACTGCAGTCTGGAGAATCTCGTGGAGCAGGTGGGCATGTATGGAAGGTAATACAATACACTGATGAAGATCATCGGTCATTAGCACATCTATTCTCCTTACATATTCCATTTGGGTTCTCAGCTCGTCTTTCAACTCAGATAGGCATTTCTCTTTACTCGAAAAATCTTCAAGAGTCTGAGGAATTGCTACTTTGCACCTCTCATGAACTTCTTGAACCTTCTGATAGAGGTTGTTGCACTTTCCAACCGTTTCCTAGATCACATATATAATTTTTACACCACAACTCTTACAAAACTCAAAGAGGCCGATGTCTTCTTTAAAATTAGCCTCAGATTTGAAAGGGAGGTGCTTAGGGAAATCCGCATTTCCTTCTCTCCATTCCATCTGTTTTATTATATCCTTCTTTTGTAACACCCCCTATTTTTTACCCTTATTATTATTATTATTATTGTTTTGGATAAAATGAAAAAAAAAATGTAACTGTGTAAGCAACCCTGGTGAGGAGCTCAAGGCCAAGGCCCCACCAGTGGACCATGAGACTATGGTTGTGTTTGTAAGTGTTATGAGACAAGGACATCTGACGCAAATGCATGTCGAATGACTAAATCCACTAAGGGAGAATATGACAAAGAAGCCATGAGAATGGGAAGGTAGTATTTCACTACTTAACTTCCTAAGCAAAGAGAGATCAGCCTATTGAATAAGTTAGTAGTAATTTTTTATCATAAGACATACTACGCATATATATATTATATGTATATATATATATATATATTATACAATTATATGAAGGATAAACGAATTATAATTTAATGCATGAGAATATTTTATTAATAAAAACACTTTTATATATATATATATATATATATATATATATATATATCCTACTTAAGTTAAAGGAGCACCTATTGGATAATACTACTATTACAAGTCATATAAAAACATGAGATAAATATGAAGTTATTATATTTCCCATACCCTCCTTGAGAGGAAAAAGGTAATCTTAAGAGGATATTTTAAATATAAATATTTAGATACATAATTATATATGGAGAAAATAATGTTTACATATATATCCTTGGTCCTAAGAAAAAATATTAAGTAATTACAAATACATAGACATTAAATTAAGTAAAATATATATGTGCCTAACAAAATGAAGAGGCCACATCATAATGATACATATATATATACTATGAGATGGACATGAATAGAATTTTGTACTATGAAGGAAATAATAGGATTATAGGAGAAAGTCACCACCGAGAGAATAATTCATTATAGAATTATTTAAAGAACATACAGGTGATACATTTATATGTATTATATACATAAAGATGGTATAAGCCAAGTGTTATTAATTAAGAATATGTATTTCTTTGAATTGAAATAGATATTAAAAACCTTGTAATTAGATTATGTATGTACATAAAAGATGGAACCGAGTAAGGTCTCATATATATAAGAAATTCTAAATATTAATATGAGATGTCATACTTCTTTAAAAAGTGTATATTTCATGACATAGAATTATTAATACCCAAATGGTATACCTACACAAAAATACAATTTTATACTCAAAACACATATATATATTTTAACTTGAGAGTTTTTAGAAACCTCCTAAAAGGAGAGACCGTTATAGTTATTAGTTGATTAAAACATGAACGTAAGTATACATGGTAGGGTTTTGTTTCCTTCTTTATTGGAGTTGGGATGATCCACCATTTATATATATTAAGGAAGTAAAACATACGAGAAAAACATGTTGGCGTTGTAGTCAGCCATCGATTCTGCGAGATGACCTCTCTTATGAGGAACCACTTGACCATATAGGGGATGATCACACCAAGGTTATGGCCATCATGGCACCATTGAAGGTGGAAGGGGACACTTATTGTTCCATAAAGCTACCATTTATATGGATTTCGAGCTTAGCTGCCATTTGGAAATTAAAAAAAAAATCGTAACAGCTATTAACCAAATGTCAAATGTGGATCCTTTCAAAAAGAACCATCTGAGGTAATCGTTGGAGGGGTAGCGGAATCCTCGAGGTAGTGGGATGACCTGGAGTTTGGTTAAAAAGGAGAAGCCAGGACCTAGGGAGGAGACTCTCTCTTCCGAGTGTTTTTGTAGATAGAAGTTTAAACGAATAGGGGTTTTTTTTTAAGAAACATATGGGTTTTTACTTTTTGTCTTACATCGACTGTGTGAAATACCGAAGCTCTAGGCCGATAGTTCTGGAAGTAGATTGCAAAAGAATCGGTGGAAGGATATTTGGGAAGGAGGCAGATCTTGGCGAGAAGGAACCGATTCCTGCAATAATGCTTGGAAGGAATGAAGTGAGTAGTATTTCAACTTAGTTTATGCATGAAAAGAGTTACATGGTAAATAATATTACTACCTCCATTTCCTGTCTGAGAAAGAATTATACCTTATTAAATCATAGATGTATCTTTGCATGTTGTTTAGATCGAAATGATCTGGTGAGCTGTGAGAATACTTGATGAAAGTAGATCGGCGTCAAGCCTATTTTAAATGCTGCATTACATTTAGGGTCATGAATATATGTTAGTCCAGTTTTTTTATGCCTGATGTGATATAAGGTTTGTACAATTATTTGAGTAGGTCGATCTGTACATTCTTTGATAGAGTTTTACCCTAATAGCAATCTATGCCTAGTTGGGAAGAGTTAGTAATTTTAGATCCGTCAAAAGTCAGTCCATCTACTCTTTGGAGAAGAGAAGTCAAGAAGAGAGTTGAGTCCCTCTATTAAAGAGCTTGAATGATGAAGTTTGATTTTCTTCTTATCTCTATTTCTATATCATTATATTTTGTCCCTAAAGGAGAAACACCTACCACCATATTTCATTTTAGAAACTTAAAACCTTTGTTGTTCTGAAATATATATTACAATCTATGATCACCCTTCGATATAATCAATGATGCATGCATGCACTTCGGGAAGAAAAACCCATTTATAGTTCCTATTGTATATCTAACCTTCCAAAGGTTGTGACTAACGATTGAGTTAACTCAGTATATCTCATGCAAAAGCGTGGAATGCCTGTAGAAGTGGTTTTGGTTTATCATTTTACTGCCTTTGCATACATTCCCCAAACCTATATGCAATCGTAGATTTCTTACAACACGATATTGGGGTAAATCGCTTGACTATGGAATGGCTTTATAGAGTTGCCGAGCTCTAGTTTGTTTTCTCGATAGTTATGTCTCAATGAATTAGATATGAGAGCTACCCGAGAATGAGAGTGGTATAAAACGTGAATATAATAATCACGTTTAATAATCACGTTTATTTTTGCTAGTTATTAGAGAGAGAGTCATAAGTTGTCGATAATAATACAAAGGGTATAGATTTTTGATTAAGAGAGTTTGCCCAGCTCGTAAAAGTATATTAGTAAGGTAGTCTTTAATCAAAAAGGATTTAAGGAAGAAAATATCTACACACACCACTTAACCACTGAATTGATTCGGTAAGAGAATATTATACTCATATCATTCATACTTTCGGCCAGTCCTTGTTGTAAATAAAGTTTAACAAAGGACAATGTTCTTTGATCCTCACATAAGGAAGTATTTATATTTATAATATGATAGTTAATGAAGCAAATAACTTTATTGGATGCAATAAAGTTATTTAAGTTATACATAATGAAGTGTTTCTATTTAGCAAATTAATATTTATATATAATACGATCGTAAATTCTTTACAAGGAAATAAATAAGTTTGTTAGATGCAATAAAGTTATTCAAGTTATATAGACATTTTAGGATGACTAGTTAATTACTCTTGCAAAATTTAGATGTCATAGTCTAAAGTAAAGGCTTGTTATTAATGTTAAGGTAACAAGTATTTGTACAACTCTTAGGATTATAAATACTTAGAATTTTAAAACCCATAGGTAAGGTTGGGTTTAGGGAGCATTAATGTTAATTAAATACATATAATTTATGTTGATTTACATAAACTTTTACCAAAGGGGGTAGTTATGTGTGGATTCTCTAGAAGTAAATGTATACTTACATAGTGCTCTATGTGATAGAGGCTTGAAGGAAGGAGAAGGAATCTTGTTGCGGAAACCATGTTGCTCGTTGTAATACTATTAGATTTTGCCTAACAATTAAATGATGCACACACTTTTGTGGACTAGCCCGTGTACGGGTGAACCACGTTATTTTTGGTCTCGTTTAATTGTATATGGCCTTTAATTATATGCGTATGTGCCTTCATGATGATTGTATGATTTTCCTCCCATATGTGTTATTCTAATAATTGATGTTTATAACGCATTTGTCGAATGTATCGTGGCAAGGATATTTCATGCCTAATGTTGCTAAAAGATATTTCATATGTTCAAATAAAAACCATAAAGATGTAAGTATCATGTTGATTCAAGTTTGTAATCCTTCAGTTTAGAATGGTAATATTTTATTATGTGCTAGTATGTTAACAATGTTTGGAAGGTCTCTATGGCTGAAATTATATTTTTAAAAATGTAGTATACATTCACTTTGGTCCCTACATACAAAGGTTTCATACGAGGAAGAATGAAGTGCATATGAATCACTTAAGATTAAAAAGGTAAATTCCACTTGTTGTAAGTATGTGCTAACACCCTTGCATAAATATTCAATGATAAATATTATGAAGCATTACATGTCGCATTTATTAAATAGAAATTTAGATACAGATTTTATATTTATAATTCCGCAATGCATTTTATTAGTGATTAGATCTCTTAGAAGGGAAATAAGACCATTCAGAAAAAAAAAATTAAATTTTTACAAAATTTGGGTTCGTGACACCTTTACCCGTGTCTACTTTTTCTTGAGCCTAATAGCTTCGGAGTTAATGTCCTTCATTCTATCCACCATGGCCTTTAGCTTGCAAATCTCCTCAGTAAGCAGTTCCTTTGACTCATGCATTTGCTTAAGTATGTCAGAGGATTGTTCATGAAAGGGAGTCATGTCCATTGTTTTTCTATTTGCTTGTTCCAGCTGCTCAGCCATCAACTCCTTCTCTTCCTCTAATTGAATGATTCGGGCTTCAAAATCATTCTTTCCTCCTTCAACTATCATCATTTGGACTACCAGGGGCTCTTTCTCTTCCTCTAGGTGTTGATATTTATCTGACAATTCCTTTTGGTCTTACAAAAGGTGATTATATTTCTTCACGACCACGAGGTCCCTATAGGCCTGTTCGTTAACCACATTGTGCTCTAGCATACGAGCCCTTCTCTTGGTTGTCTCAAACTTCTTTACCATTTCGATTACGTTGTCTTCGCTTGCTTTTGCTACCGCTACAATAGTAGATGCCATAGCCACAGGAGCCTTCTGCGTGTTTTGCATAACAGTAGTTTCTCGTTGGGTAACGATGTCCAGGTGAAAAGGTTTCTTTAACCTTGTCTCTGAATTTAGCACAATGGAATTCCTTTTCTTATTATACACAAATTTATCCCACTAGGAAACAGTATGATCTTCCGATGGATTGAAAGTGATCAGTGGAAGATTCTCTAAAGGGATGTTTTCTTGCGTGGGTGGGGTCTGAACCATCAGGGATGAGTCTATATCCATGTCTTGCGTGTTAGAGCTCCCAGCTTGTGCATCTTCATTGGATTTATCTTCTTCTTTGTCCTTAAGCTGTCTTTCCTCTTCTTCGGCCCTTAGTTGGTTTTCAACCACCTCTCTTTCTTCTTGTGCTTTAGCAGCTTCCTCCATTCTTATGTTTTCTAGCTCTTCGTCTTGGAGCCTTTGAGCTTCTTCCTCTCAAATTTTGTCTTCTTGCTCCTTTTGCATCTTGTCAACAGCTTCCTTTTGGATTCTCTTGGCTTCCTCTTTAAGAATTTTCTCTTCATTGATTAGAGCTTCGGTTGCTTCTTTTTCTCTTTGTAGTTTGGCCTCTTGGGCATCTTGGGCAGCGGTTGAGCTAGAACTAGCTCCGCCTTTGAGGTTACGAAAAATTTGCAGCTCAGACATGTTATTGATTCCTCTATACACCTCTTCATATTCATCATAGTAATGAGCATAATCGAAGTGAGCATGGATCTCCCTACAATGTTCTGCACCCTTGTTCTGCCTGTCATTTCCATGGAAGACTACTTCCCTGAAGTGAAAACCTTTTAACTCTTGGAAAAAATCTTTGGCCAATGAAAGATTTGAGAACTTATAGGCTTCCACATAGAAAGGAAAAGGAGGAGAAGAATCCTTCTTCAATCTATTCAAAAATATGCCAACTCCATCAAGAAAAACTTGCTTGACTTCCTCCTTTAGGATTATGTAATCGGTAGCATATCGAGGCAAGATATATGGCAGTTTAGAGCCTCCACACATTTTTATATAAGTACCCTTCTCTGAAAAATAGAAATCAACATAGCTTTCCATGACCTCCATGGCATTATTAGATAACCAATTGGGTTCTTCACTAAACGTTATCTCATACAAAGGTTTGATGAATTCTTCGCAAATGAGTTTGTACTGTGTCCTGTAATTTTGGGCCCAAATCATTTTATAAGCAGTGTAAACTCGGGTGTTGGCCTGATTCGAAACACAACCTAAATTTGGGAAAGGAATATTTTCCAGAATACAATCTATGAGATAGGGTGACATGAAAAATTCCCACTTCTTTAGGATTAACCCTTCTTTTGCAGAGGCTATGGTGGATGAAAGACTACCTAAGAGGATATATGCCCAATTGAAAATTGTTCCCTTGAATGCCATGAAGTGAATTATGGGGACCCATTGTATCCTATAAACAATTCCATCATCCATGCCGAAAATTCTACTCAACATAAGGGTAATCATCGAGAAAGGGGCCCTCAGCTTTTTGACTTCATTCTCATCGCCATCCTTTTTTCTTAGCTGCTTTCCTGAGATTAACAATTTTTTATCCATTTAAAAATTATCCATCATGAGATATCCTAACCATTCATCGTTCAACTGCTGCTAAAGATGTGGTAGCTTGTAAGATCTTGCAATATAGGCTAGATGAAATGAGGTGAAGGCCTCTCCCTTGCTATCAGATAGAACTCTTGACACAACATCTGCATGTTCCAGGATCCATCTGATCACCTATGAACACGGAAAGAGCTCTGGGCATGTGGAAGCTTTAGATATACTAGAGATTCTCATATTTTTGTATAAGTATCCTTCTTCCAAGAGTTCCCCAGGGATATCTTGGTCTCTTAACATGCGGTATATATCTCCCCACTTGAATTCAGGAGGAACGGCTGTGACAGACATGGTGTCCTCGAATAAAGTTTTGACTCTTTCCTCCTCTGGTTCATTCATCTTTCCCTTCCTTTTACTACCCTTCGGCATTGTGGCTTAACCCTGTTCAATGACCATGCATGAGTAGACATAATATCGACTGAAACGTAAAGTATTAAATGTTAAACTAGCATAACGATATGGATCAAGTACATTTCAGAGATATAGCAATAGTAAGCAGTTTCAGTAGCAATGTGTTTTACAATATAGATAGGAAACTAAGAAATTGCATGAAGAGGAGAGCACAATGCTTCCTTTTAATATGACGCTACTGAATTCGAAAAGCGTGAGTGAGGTAATAGTTGAATGCGGTGGGGAAACGTTGAGCATGTAGGTTTAAGGGATTGGAGCTGGGTTGTATGGGTAGATGACTACGAGCTCTAGTGCATGGGGATGGCCACACAAATCTAACAATTCAACTAAGGGCCATGCAACAGACTGCGGCAAAAGCAAAGCCGGGACAGAGCATAGCATCTTGGCAACTGAAAGAGACAAATACAAAAGAAGACATTAGATAACCACCTACCTAGCAAAGAGCAATTGGGCCTGACAAGGATTGAAGGTGTTGCACCCTAGCTGAGCTGGAGCAACTTGACATGGCCTCAAACAAGGTTCTCAAAGCACAAATTCTACCAATATAAACTCTAACTATCCAAACCCTATATATAAAGGTTGACGTGTGTGGGCACTTAATTTGGTGGGTGGATCTTTTAAAACAGGGTTTAAATGGAAAGTACGGTCGGGTATTTTCAATGCTTTTAGCATTAAATGCAACCGCCAAAATCAGACGGTTCTAGCAAGTTCGCCTGACGGTTTGCAATGAAAACTTGTGAGTTTCAAGCACTATTCCTATGAAACTCGATGAGTTCGTCAGCCTTTTGTGGTGAAACTTCACGAGTTTGTCCGACGTTGCGGCCTCAAGCATTAATAACATTCGCCGACCTGTTGCGGCAAAACTTCATGAGTTTTTTCGCCGTTGCAGTGGAACTAGCCGAGTTTGTCCACCATTGCAGCGGAACTAGCCGATTTTGTCCACCATTGCAGTGGAACTAACCGAGTTTGTCTGTCGTTGTGGTGAAACTGGCCGAGTTTGTCCGCCGTTGTGGCGGAACTAACCGAGTTCATCCATATTGCGGCGAAACTTGGTGATTTCTCCTAGCACGAAATGACCTTGTGCCTTAGTGAAAAATATGCCCGCCTGTTGTGGAAAACCTTGTGAGTTGTTACACCATTGTGGCAGAACTCGATGAGTTCATCCGCCGTTTCAGATGAACTTGATGAGTTTGTCTAAAACTAGCAAGCTCAAAAGACTTAAAGAAAAGGAAGCACTCATTACGGCGGAACTGGATGATTTGGTCCACAATTGAGGATAAAAAGGTTGATTTTGTCTGCCATTGTGGACAAAAATGTTGAGTTTTGACTTAGTAGAAAAAGATAAAACAATCTAAAAAAGAAAAGACTTGCATCTCTAGAAAAACTATGTACAAAAACCTTCTAGGAAGTGTTTTAGCTCCTAAGTAGACCTTTTCTAAAAAACAAGAAGGAGGGTCCCCAATATTTACAAAACTTTTGGGGGGATGTTGAAGCAGCAATAATTAGTGATTCTCTAGTGAACACAGATCTCTTAAAAAGAACTCTCCTTAGGGTACCAAACTTACAAACTATTGATTTATATGGGCAACAAAATGTCTTCATAGTTCAGCTTCCGTGAATACAGTGATCACTCTCATCGTCGTGGTCATTTTGGAAGAGGGAAACTTAGAATCATACTTCCTTACAACTCTCTCAAGGTCGGAGTATGGAGTTCATTTTTGGATTCTTCCTCTGAGATGTCAACTTAACAACACTCCACATGATTGTCACAATATCTTAGAGACATATTCGTTTGTTCCTCATTCCCATGCTATTTGCATCCTTTTGGATGTTCCTTGATAACTTTTGTCATTTGAGTCTTCCAGAAATGATTCTCTTCAACTTCGATATTGGATTTTGTTTCTTCAATCTATAATGTCCTTTTGTGTGAGCCATTTTGTTTGATTATTATGCTTCACGGACGGAGAAGAACCTTGTTGGGTTGATTTATTTGAACAGCTTATTTAATTGAATTTGATTTGCTTTTCTCTACCGTGCTTTAATTGAGGCGAGACTTTATGGAAATAAGACTCTTTAATACAAGCCTTTTGGGATTTCATTTGTAGCATGGGATCACTTTAAGTACCATACATCTGTTAGACATGCTTACTTTCCATGGGTCTATCACAGTGAACTCCTCGAGACAGGTATTTATGTTAGAGTGGATGGAGCCCCAGGATAGTAGGAAAGAAATGCTAAATCTTAGTTATTAGAACAGGGTTACTTTGACCAATTAGAGAAAGGGTCTCTAATTCCTGGAGACTCAACAGTGCAAATAGAGTCGCAAAAACATTTCTTTGTAAGCAGGTTTCGTCCTTACAGGATTTTGAGTTTTGTTCGAAGATCTATCTTACCTCTTCACCTAAAGCTGAGCTGGAATTTATTAAAGAGATAAATAAAGAAAAATATAAGCATAAAAGGGGGGGAAAGCAAAACAAGCTAACTGAAGAAAATAATAGAAAACAAAACCAAACAAGCTTGAAAGAAAGAAAAAAGAGTGTTTATTTATGTACAAAAATCCCTTACAGGACTAAGCAAAGTATTGCTTCAAAGCGAGGTCGTTGAGAGGTAGAGTTACTTCCTCTCCTTGTAAATATTTTAGCCTGTATGTCGTCGAGCCAAGCTTTTCAGAAATTTCGTAAGGGCCAACCCATAAATGTTGAAACTTTGTATGCATTCCCTTACCTTCGTGTTGATGGTCCCATTTCATAACTAAGTTGCCTACTTCGAAACTTCTTTTGCTAGACTTCCTTTTATCAAACCATATTTTGACTATATCTTGGTGTTGGTGGAATCGGTCCTTGGCTTTCTGTCGGGATTCTTCAAGTTTCAGTAGGGTGTCAATTCTAGATTGTAAAACTTGACTACTAGAACCTGGGGAGGCTTGGGTGAATTGCAATGATGGGAGTAAGATATTGGGAGGGAGGATGTCTTCTCTACCATAGACCAGGGTATATGGAGAGACCCCTAAAGCATTCTCTGGAGTAACCCTATCTTCCCATAAGAAATTTGGGAGAGCTATGTGCCAACTTCTCTGATTTTCGATCACATTTTTCTTAAGAATCCGGATGAGGTTTTTGTTTGAAGACTCAGCTAATTCATTTCCATGGAGATAATAATTGGCTGAATAATGTAACTTAATTCCTCTTTCATAAAAAAATTCATTTATTTTAAAAGACGAGAAATAAGTTGCATTATCAAAGACTAGGAAAATTGGAACCCCAAACCTGTTTATGATATTCTTCTTTAAGAAATTGATAACTGCATCCGCATTGATTTTGCGTAGTGGAACAGCCTCTGTCCATCTTGTAAAATAGTCTGTGGCCGTCAAGATATAGCGGTGATGTAGAGAAGAGTTCAGTTTTATTTCTCCAATGACATCTATGCCCCATTGTTTCAAAGATTTTGAGATAATAACTGGCTGCAACGGTCCTACTGCTTTCGGTAATTTCCCAACACTTCTTTGGAATACGTCGCAATTCCTTGCATAGGCATGAGCATCTCTGAACAAGGTGGGCCAGTAATATCTGACCCTCAATATTTTGTGAGCTTTTGTATCTTCAAAATAATGTCCCCCAGCAGGGCCATCATGCAATTCCTTGACTACTTTACTTGCATTTTCCTTTTCCAGACATCTAAGAAAAATGCCATCATAATTTTTTTCTTCTGAAAAGTACTCCATCGATGATTTGATAAGCTGTTGATTTCAAATGGAATGCCCTTATTTTCTTAGAACTCCAGTGTTCCAGCAAGTACCCTTGCTGCAAATAGTACACCAAGTCTCTATACCAGGATTCAGGAGCTATAAAAATAGGGCACACTTCAACCATGTTTAGTTTAGATTCATTCTCCTAGCTTTGTTCTTCATCGATTGGGTGCTCAGTGAGCAATTTACATAGGCCCTGACCTTTAATGATGGTGGTTGGTTTAAATTCCAAATCATATTCTTGAAGAGCGGTGACCCAATTTCCTCTTATTTCTCCCATTCCTTTTGAATGAAAAGAGATCTGACAGCAGGGTGGGGAACTACAACTTTAGTTCTGTTTTTAATAATATATGTCCTGAACTGCTTTACCACTTTGAATACGGCGTATGCATGTTTTTCTACAACAGGATAGTTCATTTCAGCTCCTTGCAAACCTGTGCTCATAAAAGAAATCGGATATTCATCTCCTGATTCTACCTTTTGCATGAGCAAAGCTGCGAGAGAGTCATCTAAAGAAAAGGTATATAAAATAAAATCTTTGTCAAAATCTAGACTTCTTAGAGAGGGGGCATTAGCTATTGCATCTTTGATATCTTGAAATGCATCCTTTTCCAAGTCAGTCCATTTGAACTGTACACTTTGCTTGACCATTTGCTGCAAAGGTTTAATGGTTTGGGTGAAATATGGAACAAACCTTCGAACAAAATTGATAGTGCCCTTAAATGAGTGCATAGATTTTTTGTTGTGGGGCATGGGAATTTTGTTGATAACTTGCACTCTCTCTTGATCTATCGAAATTCCCTTCTTTGAAATAATGTGTCCCAAAAGCTTTCCCTCAAGGATGGCGAAAACACTTTTCTTGGGGTTTAGAGAGATACCATACTTCCTGCAGTGATAAAAAATCTACTTTAAATGGAAAACATGGTCCTCTCTTTTCTTTGAGAAAACTGTCACATCATCTAGATAAACTACAACACAATTACCGCCCAATCCTCGAAAGGCAATGTCCATTTCTCGTTGGAAAGTAGCTCCTACATTTATCAAGCCGAACGACATTCTTCGGTATGCAAATGTTCCCCACTTAGTGCGGAAAGTAGTCTTAAGATGGTCTTCTTCTGCAACTAATACTTGATTGTAACCAAAGAAACCATCTAGAAGAGAGAAAAGTTATGATCCTGATACCATATGTAGAATTTGTTCCATTGAAGGGATGGGATAGTTATCTTTATCAAAGGCTCTATTCAAATTTCTAAAATCTACACATAGTCTTATTTCTCCTGACTTCCTTCTCATGGGTACTAGATTAGCAACTCATTTCAAGTGTCGGACTTTAAAAATGATCTTGGCATCTAGTAATTTCTTCAACTCCTTTTGAATTAAAGGTTCGAGAGTTGGATGCATTCTTCTTAACTACTGTTGAAAGGGCTTAATGCCTGCCTTAATTGGTATGACATGTTGAATGATATGAGTGTCATATGTCTTCAGATCTTCACAGGTCCATGCAAACACATCCTTATATTGCCGAAAAAGCTTAATGAACTTATCCCTTTCACCCGACGAATAGAATTTACCCAGATTAACATACTTTGGTTCAGCTTCTGTGCCCAGATTTACCAATTCATGCTGCATAGAGGAGCTATGAGTTTTAACATTTGCTGGCTTTTTGAACTTGCTCTACAGATCGAACAAACTTTCAAGTGATCTCACTCCTTTGGGCATGAAATTTCCTTTGACTATGTCCTTGTTTTGCAGATCAGCATCATGTTTTGCTTCATCTATAACACCTTCTTGAAACATGTTTTTATTTGTAAGGAAACTAATGATCTGGTCATCATCATCAAATACTCTGAGATTTGTAATATTATCTGAAACAGATGGCCTGAAAACCAATTCGATAGAACATTTATTATTAGTAAGCACTAACCTAGAAGCAGAAGTAGCTAATAGATCAGTTGTAGCATTCTGTAATCTAGGAACATATTTTATATTAAAATCTTCAAAGTGCGTAATTAGATAACATACCTCAGACTGATAACATTTCAAATGTGGCGAAAGACAATGAATTATAACTCTTACCTGTCTGACGACTATTTTCGAGTCACCAAAGAATTTCAGGTATTTAACATTCAAACCAATGGCTTTCTTTAATCCGTGGACCAAATATTCATATTTAGTAGTATTGTTAGTGCAATCGAACTCTAATCTACAAGACAAGAAGTGTTTGTTGTTTTCGAGATCAACTAGAACACAACCAGCTTTGGATCCTTCCTGATTTTTGGAACCGTTAAAGTATAGAACCCAAAAAAAATTATTTGATCTAATTAAGTTAGTATCTTCACCATCTATGTTAGTAACTAATCTAACTATGTTACATCCAATATCATCAGTCTGAGAAAATTGAAGGATATCGGGAACTGTCAAAGTATAGAACCCAAAAAACATTCTTTGATCTAATTAAGTTAGTATCTTCACCATATATGTTAGTAACTAATCTAACTATGTTATAGCCAATATCATCAATCTGAGAAAATTGAATGAGATCGGATTGTTCATCTGATTCATGCCCTACAGTTTATGATTCATAATTACCCAGTTCAATTTCTAAGAAATAGTTCCCCAAAATTAAAGATGAAAAGGCTACAGCTTCATTCTTTTCCTCTGGCTGAGTTACATTCTATTTCATGTGCGGTTCTCTCAGTACTTTAATCTGATTTTGCCTATTCTAATATGGTAATCACAAATGGGACTAGTCAGTTACAAAATAACCATTTAGTTTTGTAGACCAGTCCATGCTCAAGATCATACCATAAGCTTCAGGAATATCAACTACTATTATATCAATAAACTGACACACTCCGGGATATGCTGACAACCTAATAAGCACATCTTTCATTTCCCCAATGACTTTAATAGCAGTTCTATCTAGTTGGATAATCTGAGCTGGGGATGGAATTGGCTACCCATTAATCCTTTTGCAAGTTGATAGTGGCATGACATTCGAGGAAGCTCCAAAATCTACCAAACAGTTATGCACATTGTGATTGAAAATTTTAAAAGTCAAAAGAAAAGGTAATGTTTGGGATTTAGATTTCCTGCCAATACTAGCTTCATTTATTTTAGGATCTTCCTGAGTACTTGCTAACAGAGTGCTATATTGGGGTTCAAGAGCTTGTAACAACTTCTTTCGTTGATGAGGAAAACTACACATATTAAATATGGAGACGTTTGGTTTTACTTTTCTTATGTCTTCAATTATATCAGATCCCATGTCACATTCTTTTACATTTTTTGGTTGATTATCTATCTTGCTTGAAACAATATTTGGTTGTTGAGTTGTTTCCACATTTGGTTCTTTGGTAGGTATTTGGTTAGCCTTGGATTGTGGTGGAATAGCCGTGATGTGCCTTTTAGGTACTTCTTTGGAGACTTTAGGCTTAAGCATAGTCGAGCTTGGAATCGGATCCGCGATTGGGCCTTTACTGCGAGTATTGATGTTTACAGCTGAGACTTGGCTTTCTTCGGGATCATCTTCAATTAATTCAGTTAAAGCTACCCAGTCCCATAATACCATAGTGGTGTCTGGAGCAGGTTCCTCTAGTTCGAGAGTCTGCTCTTCTGGAGGATTGTCTTGATCTAGTATTTGTGTGTCTAGCATTTGGTTCATCACCAAGCTCATTGAATTTATCCATTGCGGACAACTTTTTTCCAAGTGTGGTTCTTGATGAAAGGTGCAAAAATATTCCATTCCTACTTCATTTAAATTCAAAACAGGAGAGTTGTTTGTAGGAGGATGAGGCTAATCATTTTCCTCACTTTTCTTCTAGAAAGGTTTAAAAGTTTTCCTAGATGTACTAGTTGCCTTATCGTTTTCAAGATCTACACTTTTATTGGACAACTTTTGCATCATTTTGACTACATTCTCCATATCGTCCGATGGTTCATCTTTATTCCTAGTAAGCAACAGGGTTTTCTTAATAGTTGCAGGTTTTGCTTCCACATCTACAGAATGTTTAGAAATGCTATCTGCTTCTTCTTCTACCTTTATAGCTTCTTCGAAATTTTCTATTAAGGTAGTTTTCTGAGTTCTTTTGACAAGCATTTCTATAGGAGGGTCAAGAGCTGTGGTATAATACTCAAATAACGATTCCTCAGTTGGTCTAGATGCAGCACTAAAATTATTTAATAATGTGGTGAATCTCTGTTTGAATTCTTGAACCTTTTCCTTCTTTTCCATTCTCATGGACAACAATTCTTTCATGAGTGTAGCCACCATTTTCTGATTCCCATATTTTTTAAAAAACATTTTTCAAATTCTTCCTAGTTTGATATTGAGCTAGCTTGTAAACTAAAGTACTAGGAAGATACCTTAGGCTCGAAAGTGTATGGAAAAATCCTGCAGACTACATCTTCGTGTTGCACATTCAGAAGGCTTAGAGCTAAATAAAAGATTTTAAGGTGATATTCAGCAGAGATACCTTTCCCAGGATCATACTTGGGAAATAATTTCTCAGGATTCTTAGGCAGATTGTGAAATGGTCCAGCTAAATTCAGTGCTCCTCTCGCTCTCCATGTAGGTACATCCATGGCTCTGCGTGGAGAATTTTGTGGATAATCTTGTGGAGTATGAGGTGGAGAATTCCTTGGAGTGTGATGTTCTTGAAGATCTAGAGGATCTTCAAGTTCAATTTCCCCGAGAGGCTCTTTGATTTCTTCCAAGGATTAATCTACCAATTCTTCAAAGTTCTGAACAAGAACTGAATCATGGGTGTACTTCCTTTCTCTTCTAGGAGCTCTTCTTCTAGGGAGAAATGGAATCGCGTTCAAACCACCAAGCTACTTAACATAAGCACAGGTATGTCTTCTTAAGTTTGCTACATCAGCGAAAGGTATAACCTAAAATGAATAACCATCTATCAAAAAACAATTGTCTACACAGGTCACTCATTATACATACGTAAAATTTTCAAGTATATGTCGTTGGTTGACAACAAATTCGTCCCATGATATGTCCATAAAAAAAATTAAAAAAAATACGAGTAGAAAGCTAATTCAATTTTGTAAAACCTTTGTGTTTACTTCAAGTTGAAATTCCTAAGGGAGATATGGGTTTGAAGAGGTCGAAGTTGCAAAACATAAATATTAGCAGTTTTTTTTGTCAAAAACAAACCAAAATTGTTTCCCAACTTCATGTTTTCACCCATATATAACTTTGATTATCATAAGTTTATGTAAATATTAGAGGAAAGTTTACTTCTTCAGAATATATAATATAGAAATATATTTTGATATCTAGTGGAAAATATATATATACATAAAAATGACAATAAATAAATATATATATATATAAAGAAAAGAAATTAAGGTGCAAACTCTATTGGAAAAACCGTCTAAACTATATAGAAACAAATATATCTAATATTATAGGATTAAATGGACATTATAGCTAAATTATTGTTTGAATGCTATACACTAGTGAGATGGTAGTAGAGAAAGAAACTAGCCAAAATCTATATGAAGTAAACTATCACCTTGATGTACTATAAGGAGAGTGTATAAGCATTACACATAAAACACTTGTACTTAGTAAAGGTGATCTTTTAGAAAACAATCATTTATATATATATATATACGAAGGAAAGGATTATAGCTTCTTTAATTAATGGAATAAATAAGAGAAGTTATAATAATATATATAGGTGTATGATAACTTTAAAAAAAGATTATATATATATTAATATATAAAACGTGAATACATTAATTTGAAGAAGATTTTTGGTTGGTGGTTATAGTGGAATATTGAACTCGCACTTCAATTTTGACGCCACTTGTGAACGTGGTAGAAACTCCTTATGCTAGACTGACAGTTGTAAGTTGATTAGGTAAGATTCTATCAAGCCAAGTCTGTTGAGTCCACTATGGACTCCGTCATTAGATAAATCCCGTATTCGTTGGATGAGTGTGGTGATGAAGGGAACTGTTATTACCTATTGCGCGCCATGTGCAGATATTGGAATTGCCATTTGTCATAACAATGGAGTGGGAAGCCGTGGAGTAAATTTCCCTGGCATAGTGGTGACCTATGCTACGACGGACTGACAAGCCGGAAAGGGGACAGTTTTATTTTAAATACCAATGCTTTGTGGAAGGGGGGGGGGAGTTACTGGTTGCAGGCTATTCCTTGACGCACAGTAGAAAAAGGTAAGAGCCTATCCATTTGGTTTTGGAGGGGGAAGACCAGATTGGGAATCTTATTTGGGTCTGCATTATCCCGCGACTAATATTAATTTATGATATTAAGAGATAACGAGATACATATCAGTTTTCGTTGGCATGGAAGGGGACTGCACGTTTTGGGATGGAGAATGCAAAAACATCCATCTGCGTATTGATAGACTGTGATAGGAAATGGAGAGTAAGACGGCTGGAGAAAGCCGATCTGATCCGCACATTGGTAAGACTATCTGTGTTAATCTCCATTTGCATAGATATAATTGTAGAAATGTATGGTAATAGGAATTAAGGACAGGACGGTTGGAGAAATTTAGATCTCAGACCTTAAATCCCCATCTGTTTATCTTCTTAGCATTTAAGACTGTCAGCATGTATATAAGGTTTCAATCACTGATAAAAGTGTAGAATGTCTAAGTAAGTTCTTGGATCATAAATTTATTTTAATTATTATTGTAAATAATGAAATCTTTGTAAGGCGTAATGAAAGATTTCATAATTTGAGTCAATCTCAGGCTAGTTGATGTTAAATTTATAATCAGACTGAGTTGATCTTGGATTAATAAACTATAGGCCCAAGCTTGAACTCTGGGTCCTAGAAGTACTTTTAGATCCAGTAATTTATTTACATCCCAGTGTATGCTGCTTCGAATTGATTGATGCTGTAGGATATTTAGTTGTTTTAAGCTACCATAAAATGTTTGTGACCATCAAACGTTTGCTAGCATAAATCCCTATTTTTGTTGTATTGTTGGCTGCTTGCGAATGGGGAAAACGACCCCTGAGAATAAATGCCTGGAATTTGTAATTACCATAAATGTATGGGTTTGTATCATGATATCCTGGTCTGATATTGTGTTATCGGATAGTTGAAATCTATTTTGGGTTTCTTTTGATACCCTACCAATCCTGTTGTCTCTTTGCATGCTTGCGGTTGACATATAAATATATATATATGTTTATTATGTTATTCCTAGGTTTTGCAAACCTCTGTGATAAACGATATTTTTTTTTTACTTTTCCATTAATCGTTAAGGGACAGGCCATTTTGGAAGACCTATACCTGTTTGGTGGTCTAGATATTTTTTGGTTTCAAGTTTGTTATATGTTTATATTATAGTTAAACTCGAGGGAATTATTATATGAAAATATCTGCCCGTCTTTCTTTAGAAAGGAAAATGTTATAGGCCTTCGTAGTTCTCTTTTGATTCAATGTGTGCAAGTAAGTATTTATTTATACATATGCCTTACCCTTGTTACTTAATCTCGAACTTAACAAATCTCACTATTGAGATTTGACATTTGATCAATCCGTAAATTTTATAAAGGAAAATTTTGAAAAGTCCCATGTTTATGTTGTATATTTTTTAGGTTTCTCTAATAGATGTTGACCTTAATAAAGAAATAATAATTCATAACCCTTTTTGCTATTTGAAAAGGAATTTAAACCCTCTAGGTGAAAAATGACCCTAAAAGGGTATTAACATAAATATGTAAATCTATTACTTTCTTATTAACATGTATATGTAAATCTATACCTTAAAAGTAATAGATGTAAGGGATGTTTTCCTTAGTGAAGAACTTGAGTGAATTATATTTAAAATATGTAATCAAATAAGGATGTTTCTCTTTAATTATAATTTGAAAGGGATATATATACCCTTGTGTATATAAACGTCTAAGATGGTTTAGCCCTAATAGTATAAAAGGGTCTTCTAGCATATTACCCAAAATCTATGTATAAGCCAAATTTCCATGCATTGATACATGTTATAGTAGATAAGTAATAAATGTTTATATCTGAAAATAGTTGAAGAGCATCTCAAATTTAGATGTATATTAGTCATTATTTTTCTATAGTTCCTTCATGATTGTTAAAGTTTAGACTTTGGACAAAATATCTTTAATGTATATCGATTTTTAGATAAACTAGCATGACCAGAGAGGAACTCTTATAGTCATTTAGTAACTAGGGCAACAACATGTTGCGGGATGTAGCCTCGATGTTGAAATCATATTCAATACAACCCCCTTTCGTGGACATAGCCCAAGATGCAGGTGAACCACGTCAAAATGTTCTCCTTGGTATGCATTTTCTTGTGCGTATATATTTCTTGATATTATGTTTCAATTGTTACTTCAGTTTTGTTTGCTTAATATGTGTACTTTATGCATTTTACTAATTATGATAGTTGTTAGTTATCATTGTCTCATGTTTACGTATGTAGTTAAGTTGAGGCTAATCGTTTATAAGTGTACATCATGGATTGCTTGTTTTATATAAACCAGATACGTATATGAGCAAATTATTTCTCTAATGGATGTGTTCCAGGTGTGATGGATATATATATATTTAAGTTAGAAATCTTCAAGGTGAATATGTTAGATAGAATATTTTCGATGGCTATGGAAAGTATGGGTATAATACATTGTTCATATTGCATATAAATGTTTAAACTAATAGAAAGGATTAGTTAAGATAGGACATTTGATAAAACATTATTAAGTCATGCTTTTAGAATAAAATTAGTTTATAATGGATTGTGTATCGATAGTTGGGGTGGCTTCTAAAAATATAGAAGACCTTTGTATCGACAAGTAAAGTTATTAATGACAAGTAAAGTCATTAATGATTGCAACTAAATAATTAATGTTAAAAGTTATGAGGTGTTACAATGATGCTTTTATTTTATCTTCCGCATAGCATTTAATGACGATTAGAAAATTTTTAAATTTTTACAAAATTTTGGGGATGTGACAACTTACACCTTAGTGGTGTACTTCCTGTGCTCTTGATGTACCATTACTTTGAGGTATGCACGCATCCTTGCTCTTCAAGTTGTTGATTCTTTGACTCTTGTAGTACCATCCCTTGTGGGTATTGTGCACCAGATGCATCATCTGCTTGTGGGATTTGAGCATAAACAAAATTCAATTGCAACACCATTCTTGGAACTTGTTCTCCTTTTACTAACTAAAAGCATCTTCTAATTGGTAAGATTTGCGTGCTTTCAAGACTGTCCAACCATAGGTTGTTTGACCAAGAAATGCTTGTGCATTCCTGAGTCTTCTTTCAAAACATGCTTGTATACATGTGTCTTTGCTTAATCAACTTCTTGGATGCTTGTGTACATGTACCTTTGTCCGTCCAATTCTTTTGTTTCTACCTTGAGTGAGTATGATGGTGGACTTGACTTCTACGATGGTACCAGATATAGTAGGATACATTGCTTATGTGCTTCTTTGAACTGGATCTGCATGATGTACTTTATGTGCTTCTTCATACTGATCATGCATGATGTATCGTTGGACACACATCTTCAAATTGAATGAAACTTCTAGATATACTTCTTCACACTGGAATTCATGTCCTTCACCATCTTGCACATATGCTTCTTCAAAGTGGCTTCCATATACTTCTTTTAAGATGTCATAGGAATGTTGTATCCACTTTGACCTCATTTGACATCAATCAAGCAAACTGAATCATTTGACATCCTCTTTGACATTAGTTGACATCAATGAAAACCAAATTTCAACAATAATCATCGATCTTCATTCTATATCCATCAACGGATGTCATTAAAGTGGCATCACCACAAGTCACTATCATTCATAATAAATTGTAACAGGCATAGACCATAACCATAAGGTATATTAGTGATGATCCATCAATGTCAACGTATCTCCTTTACTTTCATTGATGTTTCCTTTGATGATGCTCGTTTTTTGGTGATGGAGGCCCTTTTAACCATCACTAATGAAGTTCTTGTGACATTTTCAACTTGTCAGCAAAGGCCTTTCTTGTAGTGGTGGGTGCCTAGTTTAGAGATCATCTCCTGTGCATTTGATAGATTATAAAAGAAGGTTTCTCTCTCCAAGAGGATTCTTATTCATTTATTTATTTCATTCTCAAGAAATGTAGTTACTGAGTCTATTTAAATAGTTGTATGCTATTTGGGGAATTTGGTGCATAACATTGAAAATGGCCACAAAGTGTAATCAAGGTTTCTTTGATGAGGTGTCTAGGGACAATCTAATGTTCAGTTCGGAAACTAGACTTCTACTCCTTATGGATGACTACAGATTCAGTATTAAATTGGGATCATGAAGGGGCACTGACAACATTGTGGAACTATTGGCAGCCATTACCCTCTTGAATGCAGTAATGGAAAAAGGGATCGACAAGTTGGATGTCTCAAATGACTCGAGAGTTGCTACTAATTTTTTCAATTAGTCAATCCAGATCAAGACTATACATTTGGATGTGAGTGTATTGAGAGAAAGGGACTTGGAAAAATTTATCAACTTGATATATTTCTCTCATGCCTTTCAAGAATCAAATTTAGAATCTCACACCTTTCATTTTTATAAATTGAATTTCACAAAACTAAGATAACGTTGTGTGTTAAAAGGGATCAACAATTCTCTACGAACAAATGTAATATGTAGACCTTTACTACACTCTATGACCTATCATAGAGGATGAAACCAATTTTGTTTGATTGTAATTTGAAAATCTAATTGTATTAAATTTAAGATTCTATGATTTTAAATCATAATTTTTAATTTAGTAAAAGTAGCTTATATATATATATTCCTGATGTATAAAAAAAGTATTATATATAGAGAGAAATATAGATATAAATATATAAACTACTCTTAATATATATATATATATATATATAAATTAAAAATCAATAATTAAAATAAAAATTTATCATTTAAAATTAAATTTAATATTTATATTCAATGTGGTTTATAATATCTCTAATGATATTTGAACTCCATAGAAAGGATAATAACCAGTCCTTCAAACTACCCAATCTATGTTTATTTGACTTAATATTTATTTAGTTATTACTTAAATCAATCATTTAATCAAATTAATATTATATTAAAATTATTTGTAAAGACCAAATCAATAACTTTATAATAATGTACAAACCTGAAGTTAATCAAATTATTATAAATAATTAAAATAAAAGTTCATGATTTAAAATGAAACCTAATCGCCGTTTCCTTTTTGAGCTAAATCAATCATTTGGACGCAATTAATATTCTATTAAAATGTTTTTAAAGACCGAATCTATGACTTTAAAACTAAATGTACAAACATCAAGTTAATCAAATTATACAGAAAATAACTTCGTTATAATGACCAATTGTTGAAGTTGAACGTGGGAATCATGCAAAGTTGATTTGGCGTAGACAATTAAAAAAAGAAAATCCCATCTTATATGGAAGTGCTCGTGTAGCTTTTGTTGAATCATTATAATATATTTATACATCTTTTCAATAATATTGAAATTTTAATTTTATAAATTATATTTTTAAAATTATATATATATATATATATATATATATATATATTTGTGTGTGTGAGATAAGGATAATAAGGAGGAGGATGTTGATGATGATGATGATTACTATAGATCAATTTTGATTTATAGTAAATATCCATGAAAAACATTCTTAACTCTAGAGTTAATTTTAGTTTCCTCTATATCATAGAGGTTGAAATAAATTGTATTTTAACTTTATTTTTATTTTGAATTTTCAATAATTGCATAAGAAATTGGGCTATTGTAAAAAGTTGGAAGTCAATTATGGTAAAAATATATTAGAAGAAATAATAAAGATCAATGTCACCATGATTGGAATCAATTGGCTTTATAGGATTTGAAAAAAATGTGATAATAAATGGTTTGGCCGGATATCATTCCAAGTTAGATATGGTGAGTTTATAAAATCTAGCTTGTTATTTCAAATTTTATGTTTCTTCAATTGTTATATTTTTGAAAGTGATATGAATTAATTAATTTGATAATATATGATTTTTGGTTGAAAATTTTCCTTGAAAAACATTAACTTATAATCTTACATCCACTAAAAATATATACAAATTCCATTTTCTTTAAGTTCTAATTAATTGAAATATATATATCTATTTAATATTGAACTTTGAATTAAAATAAATAAATAAAAAATTATACATAATATTTTATTATTTTATTAAAAAACTTTTAAATATTTTATATAATTATCATATTTATAGTATTATCATTTATGTAATAAATATAATATACCTTCTTTTATCTACGTTACATTCAAATCTTAAAAATAATTATATCTTTATTTACATATACTTTTTAATAAAATATAATATTACTTAGTTATTTATTACAAATATTTTTTTTTAAAACCGATATATAATAATATGCATTATTTAATAATACTCTATCTTATTAAGGCGTAAATGAATAATAAACAATTTACAACCGCACACTACAATAATCAATATTTTGTATTTAAAAGGATTCATAATATCATTTTTAAATTTATTTTATAACTGTAATTAAATAAAAATTTACAACCACGTCAATCAAATGAAGTGACTTTGATCTCATTTAATTCGTATCACCACTTGCAAATCAAATCCCTTCGTAACATGCTTCAACCTGGACTCGAAATATCAATGTCTTATCAAATAATATTTTTATAACCACTTAATTCTTTGCCACTTGTAAATCAAAATAATAATTAACCTACATTAACTTGGATTCTAGTAAAAAATGTCAGATCCACTACCTCTTAAAATAAAATCCAATGTAACTAACTTGAAAATAAATCAACAATATAAAGTAAAATCTGAATATGATCAACCACGTTATCTTTAATCATCTTTCACTTTCTACCTAAACGTCCAAAACATTCATTTTTTTTATGGTTCTCTGTAATTGTTTTTTAAATCATTTCTTTGATAGTTTTCATGATAAAGGTTAGTATTAAAATTTGAAATAATTATATATATATATTAAAATTTAAATATATATATATATATATATATATATATATATATATATTAAAATTTAGAAGACTTACATATATATATATGCCCGCGCGCGCATGAAAAGCTTATGATTTGGGCTTTGGACGGATGTGTTGCATGAAAAATATATAAAAGTGGACATCATAAATTGGATTAGAATGCCTCCTAACAAATGCAGGAATGCTTCTATATTCCGGCGAGGCTTTATGAAAACTTTCCCGTTGATAAATAGTCAATTGGCATGGCATATCGATGATGGTAAGAAAATGATAGTGGGTATTGATCATTTTCTTGGCAATACCTAAGAATATGTTTTGTCTCCTATTATCTGTGGACATCTTGCAGATCTGAGTTTTCATACCCTTGATAAAATAAAAGGACCTTCTTGGCTTCCGTTCAACCCTTCATATTGGCTTACGGCTCAGGACCTTGGCCTGGGCAATGTCTGGGAAACATAATGGAACCAATATATACTGAAACTAAACTCTGTAGGTATCTGTCTTAACAATGATGAAGATAAGCTGGTATGGTGCAAAAACTCAGAGACTGGGCAAGTGACAGCTAAGGCAGCCTACAAATCGATTGTGGATGAACACTTTGAAGTGGAAACAAAATGGTGGTATAAGTCATCATGGAAATGGCACTTGCCACTAAAAATGAAATGTTTTACATAGCTTTTCTTTAAAAATCGCATATTGACTTGGGAAAATTTAATGCGAAGGAGAAGATCTGGTCTGAACAAGTGTGCCCTATGCAAGTATGAAAGTGAAAATATCAATCATTTATTTGTCTTGTGCCCATTCTCAAAAGAAGTCTGGTTAGTGACATGACGTAATTCTCTAAATATTGCTAATAGTTGGACACAAAGGGATTTTGAAGAATTATATCATCACTGGGTTCTTTTTCAAAGGAATTATAAACTTCTCTCTACTTTGCTGTCATGGGAGATTTGGAAAATGAGGAATTATACCATCTTTCAAAACCTCTCTCCTTCATTGATGTCAATAGTGAATAATTTCATGATATCTTTTAAAAATTATAACCCTGTGCAGAAGATCCCACATGTTTCTCAAAGACAGATTGCTATGGATACTTCAAATAGAGCCACCAATTTTTTTGATGGTACATCGGCAAGAGGAAGATGTGGTGCAGGGCTATACTTGAAAATTTGTATGGAGACATGTTTCAAAATGAATTTTCCTTATGGTTTGGGTACAAACACAACAACTGAGTTTCTTGCACTTTCGGGCATTCTGAAAGTTGCAAATATGTTTGGGATTGACTCTTTAAATATTTATGGTGATTCAATGGCCATCGTTTAATGGGAAAGAAATTTGAATCAACTAAAGGTGGTACATTTTTCACACTAGTGCAGGAGGATTGAAGAATTAATACATTCCTTCCATGTCGTGTCTATTAATCACATTTATAGGGACTTCAACGATGTTGTAGATGCACTCTCTAAAGAAGCATTAGATGGAGAAGATAGTTGGCTCACTTGGGAATAATGGACTGATGGGGCCTTGACACACTTTGGTTATTATTCTTCTATCAGCACTCAACATGATGATGGGACTGGATATGTTCACAGTATTATGTTTGTTGGGTGGATGGTCTCTTTTTGCTCTTGTTTTTTGCATCTTTTTGCTTTGGACTAGATTATGTTTTACGGACTATATAATTTATGGCAGTCTTTGTTTTTTTGTGGTTTCTGAAAGTTGAGAAGATATGACGTTATGAACTGGAAATGTACTTTTTGATTCAAAGTAATAGCAAAAGTGCAATTTTGTCTTCTTAATATATATATATAATTTAAAATATTATGAAATGAAAAAATTTACATCAAGCAATATTATTGAAATTAATGAATTTTTTTTTTAAAGAAAACAATATTCTATTAAGAATAGAAGGTTACCATCTATTATTTTTTCCATTGAATATTATATAGTAATCTCTATAGTAGTCCTGTGTAGCATTCAACAAAACTCTTTGCAATATTCCATATTTCTAATATTTTCAATTTATATTATTCAATAAGACTAAGTGGAAGGAAAAAACACTGTATATATAGCAACAACAAAAATTATAGTGATACACATTTATATTGTTTTTATTCAATGTTTTATAGAACATAAAACAAGTAATAACAAGAAGACAAAGACAATGTCTAGACACATAATAAAAAATATTTAGATACATATTTAGATACATAATAAAGAAAACAAATAATAACGTACAAAAATATTTAAGGACAAAACACTACAATTTTCTCTTTCATTATCACTCTTATCAAGTACATATACATAAATAGAAATTATTATTAAAACTATATCTAACAACCCTTCTTAATGGCCACTTACATGGCTTACAAACCTAAAATTCCAAAGTGAGACAATAAGTCAACACTATTATGGCCAATTATGTGACTTACAAACCTAAAATTCCAAAGTGAGACCATAAGTCAACACTATTGTACCATCTTGTACTAGTTCTTTAATATAATGTTCATGTGACAAGTATCATAAATAAGGTTTTCAATAATACAGTCCAATTATCACAAAATAATGGTGTAGATCACAAAATAACTTCCCTAACCATACTTTTTCTTTGGTTACTTCTACTATTTTCTTGAATTTAACCATACTTTTTCTTTGGTTGCTTCCACTATTTATTTGAGATTTGCCTCTATAAAATACAACACATCAAACATGGCTTGTTTCTTACTACTACTCAAAATTTTACTTACATCAAAGTTGAACATATAGTCATTGAAATAAATTTCCTTTTGTTTAGACACCTTGTATAATTTAAATAAATGAAGACAACTCACAATAATATTTCACTTTTATTAAATTAGAGATCAAATTCTAAAACCCAGTTCACATACCATGGGATTATTTATAAAGCATTATAATGACTCTTCTTAGGTACAAAAATGAATTTAACTATTAATCCTAATCCAATTCAAAAAAAAATCTAGTATTGTAAAGCTATAAATGAGTGTCCAATTATTTATAAAGCATTATAATGACTCTTCTTAGGTACAAAAATGAATTGAACTATTAATCATAATTCAATTGGAAAAAAAATCTAGTATCGTAAAGCTACAAATGAGTGTCCAAAAAATAGTTTCATCCACCTTCAAAACAATTTTCAATTATTTATTAAAAATCCCTTTTAAGAAAGGTAAAAGCAAGTTGCACTAAACCATAAGAAATATCTTCAATATTTCCCACACATTTGGGTGAATGAAATTAATGCCCCCTTTTGTCCAACTTACAAGCAATAAAAAAGAGTCTCATCCACTTATTCAAATTGCACGGTGAACTATATAAAATATCTTCAATATTTACCTTATAATTGGTTTTGAATGAAAGTAGTGTCCCCTTTTCCAACTTCTGGAAGTCAATACAATAGTGTAGAACTAGATGTGTTATTCCAAATGTGAATGTTCCTTGTAATTACAAAATCATAAACATGAACAACACCAAATACTATCTCACCATTCACATGCTTCACATAGAAATTTGACTCTAAAGGGTTGCTCTTGAAACCTCTTGATTGGAGATGTCAATAAATCTTCATATAGCATAGAGCTTGCTTTAATCCATACAAATCATTAATAATCCTACATATTGTTTTCTCTCTATAAACTCTTTTAGTTGTTACATATATGCCTCCTCAAGTGTATCCCCATTCAAAAGGTACTATTTATATCCATTTGTTGTAACTTCCAAGCTAATTGAACAAGGAGGGAAATGACTATAGTGATTAGCTTTGAAATTGACAAAAATATCTAATTATAATCAATTCCTTCTTATTGGGCATCGCATTTATTGGTCAATCTCACTTTGTACCTATCAATACTCCTATTATCTTTACATTTTTTCTTGAAAACCCATTTGCAATTGGTATTCCCGGATTGTCTTGTGCTTATTCAAGAATTTCCCATGTCTTGTTGTGCATTAAGGAATCATAACCTATATGCATAATAACTTTTCATTATCTTCAGGAAAATAGTGGGGTTTTTTACTACCCATACTCTCAATTTCTCTTCATTATACTCTTTCCTTGTTCTATTATTTGAAATCCTTGTAGTCGATCTTCTGTGTCTTCTTTAACTTCTAACCTTCATTAGAGTTGCGATATTTCATGTTCCTCTTGATCATCACCCATAAAAGAAGACTCAACTTAATTCTTGTTAGTAACATCATAGCACTTTATCAACATTTGAAGAACCATTAAAAATTACTTCTATACTCACAATCAACTTCTCAACCTAAATGCCAACGATCCTTCACTATATATCCCATAAACAATTTGTGTATAGGAACATGAACATAGGCAATGCTTCCAAAAAACTGCAACTGAGTTATGTTTGGTTTTTTCCCACTCTATGCTTCGACAAAAAATAAATAGTGAATTCTGAGTGCCAAATTCTTACCATACTAAATTTTAGCTAACTATTGAAAAAACATAAAATTCCAAAAAATTATGATTTACTCTTAAAAAAATTAAACCCATTCCTTTCTTATTAAACAATCTATAAATGTTAAAAAGTACCCTAAGTCACCTAAGTCACTCGTTGTATATGCTTTCATATATTTGCAAATATCACTTTGAACCAACTCCAAATTTATGAATGTAAAAAACTCCAAATCTATAAATGTAAATCACTAATACAATATGAATCATTAATAAAATATGTTTGCAAACATCATTATGAAGAAACTCCAAATTTTCTCATGCCTTTTCCCTTACTAAGTTTTATTAAGATTCTTTGTCCTCATTCACTTAAATAAAACCTTTTTTTTTTTAAACTTAACACCATGCCATGCTTAGTATGTAAATAGAGATGGTGAGAATTGAAGTGACTGCAGCACTAGTGCCAAAGTATATGACTTCGGATAATTGTTGTTGCCATTGCTTGTTGCATGGATGCCACCCTCTTTGCAACAAATTTATATATTATATTTTCTTGTTAAATCTTAATTGCAAAGTATTTGTTTTTATTACAATCTTTAACTAAATATACACTACAATTAAATTTGATTTCAAAATCTGAGTGACAAATCTCAGAATCTTACTTGAATCAAATTGTATAATCACATATAACACACTTTGAAAACATCTTAATTTACTCATACCTTGTATTGGTAGTTGCTTTCCATCTCCACAAATAACTATTTTATTACCATTCCCATTTCACTTCTGGCAAGCTACATGTTTTCCTGCTTCTCAATCCATATACCGACAACCATTACATTCCTTTCTCTTATCAACAACAATACGGGCAATCTCCTTTCTTTGAGAGTGACAATATGAACAATCTTCTGTTATGCTTTATCATTATCAGGACCAACACTAACGAATTTATTTTACAGCCTTCTGCTTTATAACCAACCCTTCCATATCTAAAACATAGAAACCTGACTTTTTTACCTTTTCCCTACGATTCTCAAACTTTCTTTCTTCGTTGAAATTTTATGTGCTTTGTCACAAACTCGACCTCATCATCTTTGGTATCTGATCGACCATTTGCTTTCTCATCCTTTAGAAGCAGTAAGTTATTAAGAGTAAATGATTTTAACTCTGTGATAGTCTCAACTAGTATTGTAAGTTGATCCTTGATATTTTTAAGGTTTGTCAGGTGTTCTTCCAACGGACCTTCTTCCTGCAATTTTAATGGCTATAACTTCTTCTTAAGATGTAAAACCATTTCTTTAATTGACATCTCCACAATTTTCGTCATCTCATTCAAACTCGAGGAACTATCTCATCAGTCATCGACATCAGTAATAATTAAATCCATTCTGCACACATCTCATCATATTTATCTTGGTCTCCAACATCTGTATCATCTGGTCTTGCATCTCCATTCTTCACCAGATATAATCTCCCATATATTTCTAATTGTAAAAATACAGATCATTCTGGCTTTCAACACAACAACAATTTTTCCATTTGGTTTATTACAATCATTCAATAACATGGTTTGCGGTGTCATTTTATTGTGAGACTCTCATACCTGTCCACAAAGTTTGGTCAGGCTTACCGAGTTATAAAACAGATTTACAGTCAACCCAAAAAGATAATGAATATACCTTAATTGAAAATTTGGAAGTTATCTACTCTGTTATAGTCAAATCAACCATAAAATATTATTCCTCGTCTTCTTCAGCAATAGCGCGACTCCTTCCCTACTACTACTACTGCTTTTGACAATATTAAAGAACCAATACAAACATTCCCCTCAAATCAAAATAAAGAAAATAATAATAAATGCCCAACAAAGTGTGATGATACAACAACACAACCGTCTTTATCACTATTACTCTTCTTGGGTAGATGTAAACTCCCTTAAAAGTGGTGTCTTTTTTTTCTTAAATTAACTTATCGCCTTTTTCTTCTTTTCCAAATTAACTTATAAGTTCATAAGTGGACATTCTTAAAACTATATTAAGATAAATAGAAATCAGAAAATCAAACAAACCCTACTATACTATGAAAGCCTTTTCTCAAGAAAATAACACAGTTGCCAAAACATTGATCTGTATTTTCTCAGTAGAGTTATAATTTGTTTAGATATGAGTAATTTCTAATGAGTTATCACTGCTTCTAGCTTTCATTGCAATTAAAAAAATTACAGGTAGCAAAGTCTGAACATAGAAAAAGATATAGCAAACTGTGCCACAGATTTCAACCACTGATAAAAACCTCAACAATAACATAAAACAACTTTAAAAACTCTCGACTTATAAAAACTCCACGCCCAAAAAATGGCACTTCTTTCATTCAAATAATTTTGTAGATTTCAAAACTCTCTGTCTCAGCATCGCAGTGGGCAGGTAAAGAGTTTTCAGTCTCCTTCAGCTATGGAAAGTAATATTTCTCGCTTATTGGCCAATTGTCTAAGCAGTTGTGGTGCAACATGGCGCCGGATTCCGGGGTGATTGTGCATGTGCTGCTGCTGCGCAATAGGAAGGAAATTACCGCCTTGCTAACTATATCGGCAATAGACTGTTGTTGTTGGCTCCCTTTTGTCAATCCATTAACGTTCAACTATGGAAAAAGAACTTACTTTTGCCAGGTCCCTGAAGGTTCAACTACGGAAAAACACATACGATAATAGCGACAAAGACACGCCCTATGAAGTATGAAACTTCAAAATCATAAAAAAAAACTTTCGGGAATTATACATCATTGGCGGATCAGTTGGAGTACTAAAAATGTATCTGTATATATATTCTTATTTATTCATACGAAAACAATAATGATAATAATGATAATGACCATTTCCCACCATGGAAAATCTGATGCACTGTTACGCACCAAAAAATAAAGCTAGCCCTATTCATTTATGCTTTATTCCAACTGGCAGTAAGATATAAACGGTAAATAAAACCAGAGAGAAATCCAAAAGTCATATTTCATATTCATCACAAGATTCACGATCTGTATACAGAAGCAAAAACAGAATACGAAATTGTATTGACAGTTTCTCACCCTCTTGAAAGACAGAAGATACATGCGGTTATAGATTTAAAGAAGAGACTCAACATTCAATGAATATAAGAAACATATAAGATTTATGAAGAGCTACTAAAATCAGAAAAGATTTACTGAGCGGCTCGCTTGGTGAACTATTTAAAACTAATTTCGAAATCCAAATTTTGATTTGAGTTATACACGTAGAAGGAATCTTTAGAAACGGCCCCTCACCGGTCATGGTCTGAAATTTGTGTTCTTCTCGCGACATATAACCACATGCGTCTCTGTGTTTGCGAGATTCGACCTTGCGACCTTACACCTAGACTTGCTAAGAAGCAATAGCACTCGAATTTGATTCAGCGAGTGCTTGCATGGCCTGAACCTGCATCTTAAGCGCCACAATGTAATCTGCAGCCTCTTTTAGGAAAACGGGCGTGTCCAATCCGTCGCTTCCGGGGATAAGCAACCTTAGGGTTCGCATACGAGAAGCCACAGAGCCTCCCGTTTCTTCCAAGCCACGGTGCCCCTGATTTCTGAGCAATCTCCTGGCAAACTTCTTACAAACGGGGCCCTCTTTGCAGGGGCTATTTTTGTCAAACGCGGAACTCATTATTCCATGGAGATTCCCTCTGGATTTAACAACTCGCAGTTGGCACCGGGATTTCTTGAATCTGAAAATATATTTGCCAAGGATAGCCCGGCTCCACGAGGTTCGACCTCTTGACGTCATGGCCATTGACAGATCCGCAGCCAATTTCACTGCTCGAATTCGAGCCGAGGCGCTGGTCGCGTTTTCGATTCTCCCACGGCGCAGCACATCCACCACACGGTTCAAATATTTCCGTTGGAAACCGGCCCTCCATGCCGATTGTTTCCCACCTCCATAACTCTCTTCCATAGCAGCTAAGAAAATTAGAAAACCTAAAACACTTAACAAGAGCTTACCTGACGTTTGTTGGCAGAGGTAGGGAGGGAGATCGATCCGCGGGCATGTGCTGAGCTTCTCCTCCAGGGATTTAAAGAGAGAAACCTTCTGGATTCACATGCAATTTGAGGAGGTGAGGGCCCGTCCACACATATGCCGCTGGCCGCACGGGGTTCCCACTCGATCACATGTTCGGCCGTCGGCGTCATCGCTTTGTCCTTACAACTCTTCCTAATAACCTTAAATGCCAATCTTGACAGCTCATAACAGCAACGAGACAGAGCCGAGGCTTACGCCATCCGTAGTGCGCAACGCAAATGCATGCACCTCTCGTATTACTGGAATTTGGAGTTATCCTTTTAGGGATTTTAAGCTAAGGTGGCAACCTGTAGAACACTTTTCTATCAAGGTGGGAAAAATATTTTTAATTTCAAAGATTAGCCTACTATCTAAAATTGAAATTGTTTAACATTTGAAAATATTAGGTAAATGAAAATAGGGTGGTATTAAAGTATAGATTTATAAGGGGATTTATCAAGTATTTAGAGGGATCATTTTTCTAAAGAACACGTGTCATTTCCAAAATGAACACAGAAAGAGTTATACATCCTTTACCAGGTTATAAAATTTATCTCTACGTAATTAAAGGAATAATAACTATAACGTAATTAAAGGAATAATAACTATAACTTTGAGGTTAACCTTAACAGTAAATACATGAAATATGATTATGATTAGATGCATAATCACGATATGAGGTGGGGTACAAAAGATTTTTAAACAATTTAGTGGATCACCTTGGCCTGCACATGTCTTTAGTTTGTCCATTGCGCAGTACATCGAGATAAGCTCAAAGCAAATTTGATTAGTGGGTCTTTATTGAGTTCATTACGTCCTTTTATGAAATAAAGATATTCTGCATGTTAAGGGGACCCATAACACATGCTTCCTAACTTTAATGTTGAAATGATATATGATAATATGCTTATTTGATTGCCTTAATATATCGTTCTCAATTATGCCCCAATCGCATAAATAGTCATTATCATTTTGCAAGATATCCCACAGCCACATCTTTTTCCAATGGATCCGATATAAATGGAATAATTGGAAATCAAATCCTACATAAGTGGAATTATTGGGAAAATGGGATGTGCATTATTGCTTTTTTATTGCTTTTTTATTTTGGAAAGATTATGGGAATCAATCCCATTCATTCAAATCAATGGGTTCTCGCCTCATAAGAGTTCAAATCTCACAGGTTTTCATAAATGGACATCCCTATCATTATGGAAAGAAGATTTGTCTAGGAACGCAACAGGGTTGGCAATAGGGTCTATACATAACCCATTTGCATCCTTAAAAATTCAGAGCCATTAATAGCTCAATTCACCATTTTAAATGGTTTTGAATTCCAAGGAAAGCCCAATGAACTATGAACGTGTGGATGAATGTAATTAAATAAAGGAAATGAAATAAATCATCATAGACTAACTATAACCGTCGCAAGCACATGCCTATCTTCATTCATAGCAGATTCACACACAAAACAAACAAAGTCATCCTCGAACAAAGAAGATAGAATCAATTTATATAATAATGAAAATAAATATAACATATATCTTTTAAATATAAATGGTTTAAGAAATTTTATACATACTAGTGATCTATAACCTAATCATAGGAATCCAATATAGATCTCATCCCATTATTTTCATGATTTAGTGAATTTTGTCATTAGAGAGATTTTAAGGCACTTCATTCAACTATGTATGAACCATTGCACTCTCTTCCAGTACCATAAACAAACTAATAGAATACTTTTCCTTTTTCTACTCAACACTACCTTATGAATAACGTTCCTCTCCATTGCTCTTTTGTGTAGGCATAAAGAGTCTCGTTGTTGATTTCCTTCTAAGAATATCATGGTAGAGTAATAATATGTTTCTAAAATAGTGAATGAGTAGCAATATAAAGAGAGGGTAATGGTTTCTTAATAAACCCAACCTCTATTGTCAACTAAACCATCTATCTACCTTTCGAGGTCCGCAAACCACTCATCGCAATGCTAATCTATGGTCATTCTCATATTTGGATTAATGGAGTTTCTACGAAGAATGTATCATGGGATTTACAAACATGAAAGAGATAATGATAATGATCAAATGGTAGAATAAAAAAAATTACCATTCAGTAGGAAAATCAATGGAAGGACTCTTATGCATTCTTAAACTAATTGCAATTTAGCCACATGCAATAATTATGTGAGGTAAACTTCCCTCACCAATTTCTTTCTTGATACATTCATCATTAGGAATTTTAAATCAAATGTGCTTAATGAAGTTCAATTAAGGCATGTGATTAAAAATATATGAGTCACTATGACCTAGGTGGATATTAGTGGCCACCCACCTAGTCAATAGATTCATTATGGTTTCATGTCATGGCAATTTTACTACAATTTTCCAAGTCACAAAATTTCAATTCATTTTTTGGGCATCTCTCTTCCATTTTTGACAACTGATCCAGGCCAAATTTTGTTCTAGCCTTCCAAATTCATAAAACATGGATTACGCTTTGTAATGGTCCAAGAAGTTCGCAAAGCAATTTTTGTATGGAAAAACATTGCCCGTAGAAGTTGATGTATCAACTAGCCTCCTTAGGGCCCACATTCCTTTTGCCACATCATTTCCTAGGTTTAGGATTTTGGATCTTACAACTTTTGCATCCTAGGGAATCATACTTTATGTTGAAAGGTATGAATGGCCATAGTTGAGACATATCCCCTCATAGATAAGCTACAACCATTCTATCTAATTTGTATTGATTCACATTTTATAATATTTTCTTATTTCATTCATCAATAGAATTCGAGCTTCCCTATATTTATGTGTTTTCTACAATATCTTTTTGTGTTCCTTTTTCTATTTTTTCCTACATTTCACTTCCTACATAACCCATATTTAAGTGATATTAGATCAATCTAATATTTGTTGTTTCTCTGTTCATGTCCCCAACAAGGTTTGAGTATAAACTAAGCTTGGGGAAGACCAATCTTGCTTGTCCATGCCCAAGCAGCTTCCCAAGGAAAAACATGATAGAGATGTGTTGGCAGGCAGTTTGATGAGGATGTGTCGCGGTACCGCCGACGTTGTGACACGTTGGATGAAGGTGCAAAAGGAGTATTTGGTGTCAAAGTATACCGTAGTTGGCGGGTTTTGGGTCACTTGGACCATGTATTTTGTAACATTGAGTCAAGTATACCGTAGTTTGCGGGTTTTGGGTCACTTGGACCATGTATTTTGTAATATTGATTCAAGTATACCGTAGTTGGCGGGTTTTGGGTCATGTATTTTGTAATATCGGGTCATTATACCACAGCATGCAGATTTTTGGGTCATTAGACCAAGTCAGTTAGTTGATTGTCCATAGTGTCGGTTAGGAAAGTGGGCAAGTATTGTAAGAGGCGGAAGCCTATAAATAAAGGAGAATTGTAAGTGTTCGAGAGGATAGAAGTAGATGGAGGAGAGCTAGAGAGAGAGCTATATGTGGAGATTGACAGAGATAATGCGGGTGTTGCATAGAGATTGATGTACTGCTTTTGGTTTGCCATAGTAATATAAGGATGATGATTTGGTGCAATCTATGTGTAATGTTGCTCGATGCCTATGTTATTGCCTGTTCTTAATGCAGTTATCTACTTTTGTTGCTATAATGTGAATGCCGCGATAATGTGTTATCTGTCTATGTGAAAATGTTGGGATTAAAGTAATGTACGATCTCTGTTTCTGGTAATGTTAAATGCTGTAATGTGCTAGAACTTCATGATGAGTATTTGGAATTGCTGTTAGTATCATATTGCCGCAACTCACCTCATGTCTCGGTGGAAACATGGTTCCATCTGCTCTTCCTGGACGCCTCGGGTGAGACCTCATCCGCCTTGCGGGTGTTGCTGGGTGGGCTCAAACCTTCTCGGGCCGGTGCCCAGGGAGACCGCAATATGGGTCGACAGTCGATGGACCCCTGTCGACTGTGAGGTCGTGACTTGGTCAACAAATGGTTCCATTGCTGGGAGTGTGTGCAGAGTAGAAGGAGGTCATGTTGTGGCACCTGACGAAGCCAGAGATACAAAAATGGTTCGATCAGAAGTTGCAGGAGTTCGCTGAAGAAGAAAGTTGGAACACGCGTCTAACGGTAGATCATTGGTTGGGAAGATATATTCACGACGATCCGCACGAGTGGTTCTTCTCTGAATTCTGGGTTGTTCTGTATGAGTGGTTGTGAAAGATGACCTTCCAGAAGAGAAATTTCCAGGGTGGTGAACCGACAACTTGGACCCTGGAATTGATTAAGGAATTGCAGGAAGTTGATAATAAGGCATTCCGGGCTGTCGAAGTTTGGCTTGATAGCATCTTGGAAGGATATATCACGGAATTTGCGGTCGACATGAAGAAATCCTATAGTGAAGCTGAAAGATACTTCTTTGACAGACCGAGGGGAAAATTTTTGCTATCACTCCAACTGTCGATTAAGATGCTAATCTGTGAGGAAGTTATCTTGAAAATGCACCTCGATCAGTAAGCATCCTGGTGGGCGGAGGCCGTGGGTATCGCGACTGTCGGGGGCAGTCAAATGAATGGTAAAGGGGTAGATGGGTGCAGACCACGAGGATATTGTGAGCGAAGTCGAGGAAGAAAGTGGCCTTACGAGGGGAGGAGCAAGGTTCCGACAGGAAAAGAGGCAGAGGATAGGAGAAGGTCTTGCTGCGATTAGACTGCAAGACCATGAAGGAAGGCCACACGGGACAAAGAGACCTCACAGTCTTGGCAGAGACAACCAGGCTATGCCCAGGATAGAGGTAGGACCAAACCCTAGCACCAACATGCCCACACCTACGCTCACTAGTTCTCAACTAGCAAGAAACACTACTTCGATGCCACCAAGTACGTCGACACCGCAAAAGTTAATTGGTAGTAGTAGTACAGCGACAGGAGGAAGGAAGCCCAAGATGGCAGGCGATGATGCTAAGTTACCGTTGTTCCATGGAATTGTGACAGACAACCTAGAACAGTACTGGTTTTTGTGTGAGGCGCTCTGGACCGTGAAACAGATCACTGATGACAATACTAAGAAAGGACAGTTAGCCATAACTCTGCGAGGTTGTGCCTTAGATTGGTTCATGAAGTTCGTTTTAGTCCCTACGGGGACCCAAGAGAAGTCGTTGGATGAGATTCAGGATGGGTTGATTGCTGAATTTAGACGGCCTAAGTCGGAGGCTCAATATATTACTGAATTAAAGGAAATTAAGCAGTATCCCAATGAGATGGTGTGTGATTTCGACCAACAATTCAAGACACTGATGGAAAAGGTTAGTTTTGATATGAGCGCTATCCAACATAAAGAATGGTTCATTGTAGCACTGTTACCCCACATTCGGATGCCGCTGATGCAACAAAACATATCGACGCCTAGCGAAGCTCTAGAGATTGCAATGCGATTGGAGGCGTCGTCGATTGGAGATAATGCATCCGGGATGTCGCAGATTCAGATGCAGCTTGCCAACCTGACTATATAGTTACAAGATTTAAAGAAGAACAAGGAACAACGCGATGAAGTATGGTGTACGCGATGTCGACGAGAAGGACATACGAAATATGACTGCCCAGATTTTCGTAATTATTTTGTCTCTGGTGCGCCCAGCCTATTGAATGGCGGCAGTATGCCGTGGTGTCACGTTTGTTTGGTATTTGGGAATAGTCATGATAGTTGCTCGTATATGCAGAAAATGGTGACAACCCTGCGAAATCTGTATTGCACCTTCTGTAAGTCGGTAGGACATGATGACAAGGATTGTCGGGCATATGGGTTGTTACAGGAGAGAATGTGTGATGCATTCTATGTCAAATATTATTAGCATGCTGCATCTTTACAGTCGTAGGTAGCTTAGCCGCAACCACAGATGCATTTTGTACCGCAGCAGCAGCAACTGCAGCAGTTTGTACCGCAATATACACCGGTGATCCCCCCGCAGCCTCAGTACGTGCAACAACCACAGTATGTACCACAAGGGCAAGCGATGCCACCAGCACCCATGCAACAACAGTTTAACCAACCTCAGTATTAGCAGCAGGGTGGCTATCGGGGAGGCTGCAGAGGCAGACGTGGTGGTGGATTTGGTCGTGGTGGAGGAGGTTGAGGTGGTCGAGGACCTGTTCAATGTTACCACCTTGCAGTATGGGGGCATTATCAGCGCGACTGCCCACTGCTACAGAATTAGTGTACATTTTGTTCCAGTAATGATCATACAGTCGAGAATTGTCCATAGTTGATTGCAAGATGGCAGGCTGGGAACACTCCGTAGCTACAGAACCCAATACAGCAACCGATAGAGAACCCGGTGCAGCAACCAGTACAGAACCAGCCCCTACGACCACCGCTGAATGCTAATCCGAACATAAATCAACCAGGGAACCTACAAGAGAACCTAACACAGGGTGCCAATATTGTGACTATTTCTGCGGAACCACGACCATAAGATGCATCAGTGGCTGTTGTCACTCGTGGAGGTAAGACAACTGGGGAAGATGGTTCATGACCACTAATTCGATTAACTGGTCAGAAGACGGTACCTTTCGACATTGATGCGGAGAGGGAAACATTCATGGAGGCACGTTGCACTTTGGAAAAAGACCACGGTAAGGATGTTGTTTGCGATATGCCGCCTGTCTTTGATGCCACATCAGACACCAACTGACCACCACCAGGGATATTGCAGAAGTTCCTTGAAAGCTGTGTGTCATTGGCACGAGACCCGGCTGCCCTGGTTGAGATTGAGGGATGGTTGCAGCGATTTCCAAAGGGACAGCAGGATTCAATGACTACGATGTTGATTCGGTTATTCTTGATCTTGGTTCGGATGTTAACATCTTAACCAAGCAGGCATGGGAAAAGATGGGGAGTCCCCCATTGAGCTGGTCCCCTGTGCAACTCCGGTTGGCTAATCATGCGAAGGTTACACCTATTGGATGGGTTCCACGGATCACGATTGATATTGAGGGCTTGAAGACTTATGCTGATTTCGACGTCATTGAAGTAGTCGCTGGAGGAAGCTACTATCCTGCACTATTGGGGATAGGATGGGCTAACGATAGTGGAGCTGTAATCAACTTCAAGAAGCATATGATGACTTTTGAGAACCACGATTTCTGAGTTATCGCTCCATTGGATCCGATTGAAGGACGCCGATATGTTGAGCCTATAAAAGATGACGATCACACTGGTTGGGATCATGCATTCAATATTTCTAAGGATTACATTCATCCCACTATCCATGGTGAGCTGGAGTGGTGCAGCGAGAGTTTTGCCTCTTCCGACTCTGATGACACATTAGAACATTGGCAGAATCGCATGCATGAAGTATTAGTTCGGAAGTGCGGTTTAGTTATGCAATCTTTATGTCGTGTTGCGACAGAAACAGTCACACTACCTATCTATGACGGGTTTCCTGACCTCACTAAATTTTTGGCAGAATTTGAAGAACGGGTCTTAGAAGCCCAACGATTTCTGGCCTTGGAGGAAGCACTGAAGGCTGCTCCAACACGCTGGTGGGTGACACATAAGAAATTCATTAAAGATTGGTCACAGTGTCGCAGGTTGATGATGGTTAGATTTGGCGATACTGAGGTTTATCACACTGGAAAGTATGATGGCCGCACTGATCCCGGTGATCATGTGATGGAGTGTCAACGCTTGTTGGTAACGCGACCCAGAGATGAGTGGGTTCATGCTTTTGTCCATACTTTGGAGGAGATACCGCGCTCATGGTATACTGTAGCCGAGTTGCACCATGACATTACGACATGGGGGGAGTTGATGATCTATTTCACTCATACCTTCACATTTGCGGATACCAACCCTGATGTCCATAACGCCCTGTAGCTCATCCGCGATGTGATATTTTAGGTTATTCCAGTGAAATGCCCTATTGACTCACAAACCCACAGTTAGATACAGTCTCTCATGGAGTGTTTGAACGTCAGTGGAGGGCCAGAAGATGATGATGATCCCCGGAATATTAACATTCTCGAATCCGAAGGAAGTCATGATGTGGTACCACCTATTGCGCTAAGTAATCCGTTCAATAAGCCGTTGCAGCTTCGCAAAATGAATATCGGCATTGAGGCTACTCCCAAGTTTGCTATTGTTGGGGATTATTGGGATGATGAGATGATGAGTAAGGTTACCGATTTATTGCATGAGTTTCAGGACGTGTTTCCCATGAATTTTTCCGAAGTGAAGGGAATATTGGGTGATTTAGGAGAGATGAGGATTCCATTGAAACCAGACGCTAATCCAGTCCAATAGCAACCTTATCGGCTAAACCCACGACATAAAGAAAAGGTCAAGGTAGAACTTGATTGAATGTTGGATGCTGGTATTATCCAACCTATGGAAGAGTCAGACTAGATCAGTCCTATGGTGGTGCAAGACAAGAAAACAGGTGAAGTGCGCATTTGTGTCGATTTGCGGAAGTTGAACAATGCTTGCTTGCACGACCCCTTTCCCACCTCATTTACTGATGAAGTACTTGAAGGAGTGGGTGTCCAAGAGATGTACTCTTTCACTGATGGCTTCTCTGGATACCATCAGATTCGCATTGCCAAGGAAGATCGCCATAAGACAACTTTTGTTACTGAATGGGGTTTCTTTCAGTACACGGTCATGCCCTTTGGTTTGAAGAATGCACCTGAGATATTTTCTCGGGTCGTTGTTGCAGCATTCAAAGATTTTATTCAGAAGTTTCTGTAGGTATATATGGATGATTGGACTGTTTATGGATTGATTCGTGATTGTTTGGCCAATCTACGGTTGATGCTTGAGCGATGCCGACAGCACCAGATATCATTGAACTTGAATAAAAGTATATTTTGTGCACCCTTTGGGATATTGCTGGGTCATATAGTGTGTAAGCAGGGATTGTTGGTTGATCCAGCCAAGATTGTGCTTATTTTGGGGTTGCAACCGTCGACCACTGTTAAGTAGTTGCACGCGACTTTGGGTCACACCGGATACTATTGCAAGTTCATTAGGGAGTATGCTACGATTACTACCCCTATGGAGAAATTGTTGAAAAAGGATGCGACATTCTAGTGGAATCCGGAATGCTAGGAAAGTTTCGAAACACTCAAAGCGAAAATGGCGTCGACACCAATTTTGGTTTTTCTGGACTTGAGCAAGGAATTCCATGTCCACATTGATGCTTCATCGATTGCGTTAGGGGTTGTATTGGCTCAACCGGGCAAGGGTGACATTGATCATCCCATTGCTTTTTCCAGTCGGAAGCTGTCTTCTGCAGAACGCAACTACACTACCACAGAATGCGAAATTCAAGCATTATTTGTTGGATGGCCACTTTAAAATGTTCACTGATCATTCTGCATTGAAATACTGGGTCAATAAGCCTGTGTTGGGGGGGGGGGAGATCTGTCGGTGGCTATTGTTGTTTCAGGAGTTTAATTTTGAGGTTGTTGTGAAGCTGGGGCGGTTGAATGTTGGACCAGATCATTTGTCACGGATTGATACAGGGGAGGAACTGACTAATATCAAAGACAGGTTGCCGGATGGCCAGTTGTTTCATGTCGCCGCTGCTGATCAATATTTTAATGACATCCTTTAGTTTCTGGTGACCGGCACCGCGCCTAATGACTTTACCACTGCTTAGAAGAAGCAATTGGTTGTCAAGTCTGCTGACTTTCAACTGATCGCGGGAGAGTTGTATAAATTGGGTGCTGATGAGATATCGCGTAGATGTGTCTTGCCGCATGAGCAGGCGCAGATATTTGCTGAGGCACATGGTGGAGTTGCGGGAGGACATTATGGCGGTCGGGCGACTTCCAGGAAAATACTGCGCGCAGGTCTTTGGTGGCCTAGACTACATAACGATGTGACAGACTATGCGTGATCTTGTGATGTCTATCAACGAACTGGCAAGCCATCTAGGCGAGACGAAATGCCACTGCTACCTCAGGTAACATTACAACCGTTTGAGAAATGGGCTATGGATTTTGTGGGGCCGATCAGTCCACTAGGAAAACGTACAGGTGTGCGATACATCATTACAGCGACAGAGTATTTGATCCAATGGGCTGAGGCAACATCCATAGTTGATTGTTCCACAGCAACAGCCGCTCAATTTTTGTTTGATCACATTATCACTCGTTTCGGCTGCCCTAAGATATTACTGAGTGATCAAGGCAACCACTTTCTTAGTCGCACTATCATCTCATTGACAAAGGAGTTGCATATACAACATAAGAAAAGTACACCCTATCACCCTTAGGCGAATGGAATGGTGGAGGCTTTTAACAAGGTGTTGGAGCATGCATTGACAAAGGTGTGCAATGCAAACTGCGATGACTATGATTTGAAAGTTCCAGCGGTATTATGGGCCTATCGCACTACATATAAATGACTGACTGGTCAGACACCTTTCAAGCTGTTATATGGGAAGGAAGCAATTATGCCAATGGAGTATATTGTCCCAAGTCTATGCATTGCGGCTATTACAGGTATAGATGATGTTGCAGCATTAAACGAGCGTCTAACAGAATTGGTAGAGCTAGAAGAGGATCGATTTATCACTGGCTTTCATCAAGGGGTGGAGAAGGACCTCCAAAAGGCATGGCATGATCGCCACATAAAAAATAAGTAGTTTTAGCAAGGTGACTTGGTGCTATTGTATGACAATAAGTTTATGAAACATCCAGGCAAGTTACAGATGCATTGGCTGGGTCCCTACCACATCAATAGTATTACTTCAGGAGGAGCGGTTTAGTTGCAGCGATTGGATGGAGGGATGCTCCCCAAGCTAGTCAATGGTCATAGGTTGAATCCCTATAGCACGGGCTCGGAGCAGTGCGATGTCTGAGTCGCATTGGTAAAACAAATAAAAATAAAAAAATTGATGAATAAGTGACGATGAGTGTTGCAGGTTGCTTGGTGGCAAATGGCACACCAACGGAAGAAGGCATGCGCAAGCAGGAGGGGCTTCTTCCATTAGTCAGAGACTCATGACGGTGTTTGCACTCAGGTTCACTGACAGATTTTGTACGACAAATTTGGGACGGTATGGTGAAATGGTGTGACTACTAGCCACCCTCTCTACATATGATTGCGTCTGACTGATTTAGCTGGGTTCACAAATGACGATGACATGTTTTGCACATGGCACACTAGGCCAGGATGATCAGCGGGGTAGTTCATGTGGTGGCACGTGGGAGATTTGGTGGTAGCATGGTCGCCCCTCCACTATGACAATCGGCTGGCTCATACACACAGATGAGAGGTAGTGGAGCATCCTTTCCCCGTCTTGACACAGGAGAACCTGGCTATAAGTAACCGAGGAAGTTGGTAGTTCACCCTACCGAAGTTGTTGCGACATAGAGTAGTAATGCTGGTTAATCAATTTGGGAGTTGAGGTTGTGAAGAATTCCAAGGAGGCTATGGAAATGCTTCGTTTTGTTTCCCATGGTAGCACCCAAGGGGCCCTGCGAGCCCGAATGATGAGTATCCCTGAGTGTCTTGATACAGTGGGTGCACTTACACTATCTACGCCCGAGCCAGTGCAAGGGATACTGCGGTACGCGTCGACAGTGAAATGGACCCCTTGGCCGGTCCCGCATGATTCAATATGCAGTAGTTGTTTGAAGAATTGTGCTTTGTTTGATCAGAACGCTGGTTAGGGTGGTAGCTACCTGACCTCAGTAGAAGACAGGTGCTGGCATGAAATAGATGTGCTAGAGTTGTCTGTCATTCTCACCCCTTGGTACTATTTGTCCTCTTTTCCTTTCAGTCTGCCCTATTCCATGCAATTGGAGGATGAGTTCGCGATATACCTGATAGCAAGTCAGGGGTCGCCTACTCTTGTGGAGGGCTTATAGAATTGGTAGCCGAGGATCTATACAGCCGAAAGGAGGAGACAACAGTTCGTGATCCAGACAGCAAGAACATATGCACTTGACGTGGCTCGAGGGCGAGCCACAAGATTGTGTTGGGGGCCTATTGGCAGGTGGTTTAATGAGGATGTGTCACGGTACTGTCGATGTTGCGACACGTTGGATGAAGGTGCGAAAGGAGTATTTGGTGTCAAAGTATACCGCAATTGGTGGGTTTTGGGTCACTTGGACCATGTATTTTGTAATATTGAGTCAAGTATACCACAGTTGGTGGGTTTTGGGTCATGTATTTTGTAATATTGGGTCATTATACCGCAGTATGCGGGTTTTTGGGTCATTAGATCAAGTCAGTTAGTTGATTTTCCATAGTGTCGGTTAGGAAACTGGACAAGTATTGTAAGAGGCAGAAGCCTATAAATAAAGGAGAATTGTAAGTGTTAGAGAGGATAGAAGTAGATGGAGGAGAGCTAGAGAGAGAGCTATATGCGGATATTGACAGAGATAATGCCGGTGTTGCATAGATATTGAAGTATTGCTTTTGGTTTGCGATAGTAATATAAGGATGATGATTTGGTGCAATATATTTGTAATGTTGCTCGATGCCTATGTTATTTCCTATTATTAATGCAGTTATCTGTTTCTGTTGCTATAATGTGAATGCCGCAATAATGTGTTATCTGTCTATGTGAAAATGCTGTGATTAAAGTAATGTGCGATCTCTGTTTCTGGTAATGTTAAATTCTGCAATGTGCTAGAACTTCATGATGATTATTTGGAATTTCTGTTAGTATCATATTTCCGCAACTCACCTACTCCCTCGGTGGAAACATGGTTCCATCTACTCTTCTTGGATGCCTCGGGTGAGACCTCATCCGCCCTGCGGGTGTTGCTGGGTGGGCTCAAACCTGCCCAGGCCGATGCCCAGGGAGACTGCGGTATGGGTCGACAGTCAGTGGACCCCTGTCGACTGTGAGGTCGCGACTTGGTCAATAAGATGATGGAGTAGGATATCCTATAAAGTTTTTTATTGAATAACCCTCATGCAACATAGGAACGAGGTGATGGATAATGAATCATGGATCCTTCAATGACTACCAATGTCGTTAGAGACACCTTCAACCAATAGTTATTTTGGAAATGTAGCATCCTCTCAAGGTACATGGTAACATTAAATTTCCTTTATTTGAATATCATATAGATCTATAGGAATTGGAAAAATGGTTCAAAATATTAGAGGGTTATTACTCCATTAAAAAAAAATCTAATGGAAAAAAAAAATTGCACTCCTTAAGTGCCTTTCCCATGTCAAATATTGGTGAAATAATTGCTAAGAGATCCATGTTGGAGAGGAATATACAACATTTAGGACAAAAATCACTTAAAAAACATTTGCAGTGTTGTCATGGAGGAGTTCTACCATGTTGGAAACTAAGATGACCAATACATGAGATGGAAAACCTTGAATTATGAGAGTAGCCAAATGATACTGAAGTATACCAATATCTTTCATAACTTGTGCTAAAGGTTTGGTATCAAATAGTTTGAGTGGAACTTGGTTTTGAAGTATTGTAATGCTCTAAATAGGTACATTTATTAAACAAAGATGGAGTTCCTAGACATCTTTTCACTTGAAGCTACTTTTCTGCATGTTGTCAAAATTGAGAAAAAATATAAGAGAAATAATAAGTAAGAGATTGGACCCACAAATTTGGCACAAGAATATCATGTTAAAGGTGGCCCTATATCATAGATCAAAGGATAGACAAGGGATAGATAACCTCAATACAACCAATCAAATCCATTGGTAAAGAAGAGAAATGGGATGTCAAAATAGGACTCTAGAAAGTTGTATGAGTTCATCAAAATCCCCCCACATAACACTTATGAATGTCACTTGAAGTTGTAATTATTATCTAAGTTGAGATCACTAGAGACTAACTCTGGACTCATAACTATTTTAGATCCAGACAATGAAAATAAAATCATCAACATAAAGACTAGTGCTACATCATAACATAGAGATTCAACCTATAGTGATAGAAGAGACTAAGGAAGATGAGCACCTCTTCCCTTGATAGATGTGGGTGAGGGAGACACCACTACATTTCATTTATTGACATAGACAACTAGAAGAACATGATATTAGTAGAGACCTTCGAGATATTGAATTCGATGAAAACTTGAACCCCCTATCCATACAACATTGATTGGATAAGCTAGATTCATGTTGTATTCTTTATCGTTAAAAATTAGAAATCAAATAAATTAAAGAAATATTAAGATGCAATAAATCCAAATATATGTAGAACAAAATTAGAATCATAAGACAAAATAAATATATAATAAGTTAGGAAATGATATTTTATAGTATGAGAAACATTGTTCACTAGCCTCTTATGGAAGGGTGGCCATTCACTTAAGTAGAGCTCTATTACAATAATACTTTACAAGGAATTTCATAGCCTTAAATATCTTTAAATATGATTCCCCACTCCAACACCCTAACTACTTGACATGGTGAAATAATTAATAAGTACCAACTTCCTACTGGGTCTTGATTAATAGCGAGACCCATTTACATTGATTATTAACTACTAGAGACTTGGTATTATTCCCAATAAATGGTTGAATGCAATGTGTGACTAGCTACTAAAGTGAGGATTGTTAGGGTAGGACACTAACATGCCCTCCCACTTAAAAAGAAACAATGTCTTCAAACCCAAAGGTGAGGAAATTGTTGTAGAATTTATGTTCATTCCCAAGTATCACCTTCTAACACCATATCTTTCCACTAGATCAAAACTTATTCCATGGTGCGTTAGTGAAATTATTATTCCCTTGAGGTCAAGAATGCTATCAATTGGAGCCAATTGGATTCGTTTTCATCAAGTTATCGTAAGCTAGTATGGACTTTTCAATTAGAGCCTACGACTCTTTTGAGATAAGAAAAAAGAAAGAGTAGGTGAAGCTTGGAGTGATTGAGTAGAGAGAGCTTGTAGGCCACCTATCCAATATGTTGTGGGAATGTATAGGGTCCATAAAACTATTAATCAAGATTCTGGCATAGCTAAGACTTGAGGGAAGTATTCTTACAATGTTGGAGGTGAAGAAACACTTAATCCTTGAATTCAAATGAATCCTCAAAGAGAAGTTGATTTTCCCATTGTTTCATTTGGTTTTGGGCTAGAACCAAGTTGTCTTTAAGGGCGTGAATAATATATTCTATGGTGCAAAGTATGTGTTTCATTGCATGAAATTTGGAGGTACTAGGTAGGTAAGAAATCAATTATGGAGGCTGTTGGCCATACACTGCTTCATAGGGTGTCATTTTGGTGGAACCATGATATGTGGTATTATAATACCATTTGATGAGAGGAATCCATTAGACCCACTAGTGTGGCTTGTCTGACGCAAAGCATTGTGAGTATGTTCCCAAGCATTTGTTGACCACTTATGTTTCACCATCTATTTGACAGTGATAAGATGTGACGAGATCCAATTAGGTGCCCTGAACTTTAAATAATTCCTACCAAAAATTGCTAGTGAAGGTAGGGTCACGATCATAGACAATAGAAGATGGGTGCATTCCATGGAGGTAAAATTCTTATCCTTAAATACTTGTGCCACCAAGGAGGGAGTAAAATATTATTGTAAGAGGAAAAAGTGTGCATATTTGGTCAGGCGATCGATGACCACCATAATGACTATTTTATTTCCTTCCTTAGGAAGATCCACAACCAAACCCACAAAGATGTTGGTCCATATGTGGTTGGAAATGGAAAGTGGTTGAAAATAAATTGAGGACTTGACTATTTCATCCATATGACATTGAAAAGCGTCGCAAGATGCAACAAAGTTAATATCTTGTTTCATGCCTTCATAGAAGAAGGAATGCTTGATTCAATCATAGGTTTTATGAAATCTGAAGTGGTTGGTTATAGGTGATGAATGTAATTATGCTAATATGTGGGATTTCAAGACCAAATCCAAGGTGAGAACAATGTGCCCCTTATAGTGAAAGATATTCTGATTCCATTTATATCTAAGTGGAGGGTTTAGGTCTTCTTGTAGCTTGGTCATGAAGTTGTGAACTGTGTCCTTAGCTATCCATTCCCATTGTACTTCATCGATTCATCCTATAACTAGCAAGGATAGGTAGAGGCTGAGTATTCTTCTTTAAAATATTGAGACAAATCATCTGCCACCACATTTTTGTGACAGTTTTTATATATGATCTCATAGTCATAACCAAACAAATTGGTGACCCATTTATGTTGTTTTAGGCAGGGAAAAAATTGTTCCATAAAGTACTTGAGGCTATGACGTTCAATATTTGATGGGCCATGAGTATGGAATCTTTAAATCACCTTTTGTATACCTTTTCCCACCTTTTTTCCAATTTTTGAAGCTTCAGTTTCCCCTTTTCATATGCCTTCGGGATATGATATGAAGTAGATTTTATTTATTTATATTTTGTTAATTTTTCAATGCATAGGTGTGTGATTACATGCTCATAGTTATTTGTGAAGACTTGTGATACTATATGCATATTAAAGAGGACAATTTCATGGGTGTCGTGGAACTGACATGGAGCTATAGAACTATCATGGAGCTGCAGAACCATCACAATGATTTTTCACAAGATGCAGAACCTTTCCAACTGATCCAAGGGGTCCGTAGTACCTCCATGAACTATACAAATTCAATACTGGATTCATCACAAAAGTTGTGGAACTAGTGCAAGAGGTTACAAGACAATTGAAGAGAGTTGCGAAAACTTTACATGGATTATGTAGCTTGACTCTATAGCCTAATTTTGCATATATGCACCACTTGGAGAGGAATCATATGTTCCTATGGTTCGGGCCTGTAATTGTCACCATGTTGATTTGTGATATCATTATAACAAAATTCCTATTTGGTTGTAACAATCTTAGAAATTTGACCTAGACAATTCCCTATTTTTAGAATTTTGTTTTGAGTTTGTTGTTGAAACCGTGGGGATGAATGAGACTCGTTAGTTCTTAGAATCACCTCAATGTTATGCTAAAATTAAATCTAGACATGTATAAAAGGATGGATTTTCCTATCAAGGGGGTTGGCTGATAGTTTGAGAAAGTGTGTAGAATATTTGTTTTTAATGAAATCAATAACACCAATTCTCTTCTTATGGATGTGATTATGTTGATCATCATGTGACTATAAGATACCCTTATAAATTTGTCTCTAGAGGTAGGCCCCTCTTCAGTGTGAAATTATAAGTCACGACAGATCTAAGAGCTGAGTATACCTCATAGAGAAAGAATGAGTAGAAAATTTGAATAAGAGTTAAAACTGCAGTAAAAAGGAGTAGAGAAATAATTATGCAACAGAACCCAAATAGGATTAGAATAATGTCACATGATCCAATAATTAGTATAGTCAACAATGAATATACAATGGAGAGAATTCAAATCACACAAGAGAATTCGAACCTCATTTATTCTAGCATAGGGATTATCACCACTGGAGTGCTCCAGAAGACTCATAATCAATTGAACTGAACCTAAACTAAACTAACTGAAGTCACAATCAGTTAACTGAATAAGGAGGGTGAGTAGTGATTTTTCCATTTACGTCAGTCAGTAATGGGTGCATGAGGCCACAATCAGTGGCATTCGGAGATCTAAACCCCACAAGAGTCAGCTAACTTAGGTGGAATGCACTAGAATAGTCAGTAGATTTCTATAAAATAGGGAACTGAATGAAGTGGTCCTAAAATGATTCCTGCAGGGCTCAAAAGGTGGTAGATGGATCCTATATGATATCTGCACACCACTACGGAGAAAATGACATCACCAACAACTAGGAAAAATAAATAATGCTAGGTAGGACAAGGATGGAGTATTAAAATATCCTAACACCCCCCCTTAATCAATATTTTTTCATCGCAGGCCCTAGTTACTAAGATCGAAGGTCACCCATACAATCGAATAAATGATAAAAAAGAACTATCCATGAACCAAGGAAATGGGTAAAACCTCATGGGAAACCCCCCCCTCAAAATAGGATAACAAGAAGCTTAGACAACTTTCACACCAAGTAGAGATATGAGAAAGACAAATCCCTTCTGAGTGAAAACTTTAGTGAATATGTCTACAATTATATCCTCTATAGGACAATAATGTAGTGAGATGGCCCGATTGTGCACTAGCTCCTTGATGTAGTGCATCTGAATGACAATATGCTGGTCCTCTGCTTCTGTACTGAATGACTAGATATCTAGATGGAACTATGATTGTCACAGAATAGGTCAACTGAAGGAAAACTCAGTCAAGATCCCATGCAACCAAACTGCATGGATGGCTGCATTCACAACCCCTCTGTACTCTACCTCTACTGAAGATAGTGCAAGTGCTGCTTACTTTTTGCTTGACCAGCAGATTGGTCCTGATCCAATCATGAATACATACCCTCAAGTGGAATTCCTATTAGTACTATCTCCATCCCAATCTGAGTCAGTAAAACCAACTGGATCTAGTGGAGCACCAATAGAATAGTGGATCCCAAACTCTCTTGTACCTTGCACATAGTGCAAGATCCTCTTAGCTGCTTTCTAGTGTAGCTCATGTGGCTCCTGCATGTACCTATCCAGAACACCAAGAACACATGATAGATCTGGTCTCGAATGTGTTAGATATAACAAGCTACCAATCAACTGTTTGTAAATTGTGCTATCAACCAAGGGTGTGGAACCACCTTCTTCCAATCTAATGTCAGATAGGAAGGGAAAGGATGTGGCTTTTCAATAATCCATATGAAACTTTTTCACTAGATCAGATGCATACCTTGACTGTGAAACCATGACCACTGAAGTGTTTTGAGTCACTTCAAGACCAATGAATTGTCTCAACAATCCCATATATGTCACAGCGAATGCTTTGTTCAAGGAAGACTTGATGTGCTTCAACCCAGTAGCATATCCACCAGTGATGAGCAAGTCATACACATACATAACAATCAACAACAGACATTTTCCCTTCTTTTGCATGGAAACATTGCAGTCAGATTTGCTTCTCTCAAACTTCGGTGATAGTAAGAAGGAATCCATTTTGGCATACCATTCGCTTGGGGATTGCTTGAGCCCATACAATGATCTCCTCAGTTTTCATACTAAGGTAGGATCATCATTGTACGCCTCAAGCTGTCTCATGTAGTTCTCTTCTTCCAAGTCACCATGCAAGAAGGCACTCTTTACATCCATGTGATGTACCTCCCATGCATACGAAGCTGCAATGGCAAAAAAAACTCTCACTGAATCCATCCTTGAAACAAGAGAGAATGTCTCATTGTAGTCAAACCCTTGGACTTACAGGTACTGATTTGCAACCAATCGAGCCTTGTACTTGGTTTTAGATCCATTATATCCAAACTAATTTTTGTGTTAAGATTCAATATGCTAAGACATAAAATATCAGCATTACATTCCATTTCACAACAATAGCATATACAGGATCACTGAAAGAACAACAAGCACAACATAAACACAAGAGACACAAATTTATCCTGGGAAACCCTCATTACTTACAGCATAAGACACCTCACCATGTCTAGGGACGATGTAATCCCGAATCAGCTTACAGGATGATTAGTCCTTATCACTTTAAGACACCTCACCATGTCTAGGGATGATGCAATCCCAAATCAACTTACAGAATGATTAGTCCTTATCACTTGAAGACACCTCACCATGTCTAGGGATGATGCAATCATGAAGAAGCTTACAGGATGATTAGTCCTTATAACTTTAATACATCTCACCATGTCTAGGGATGATGCAATCCCGAATCAGCTTACAAGATGATTAGTCCTTATCACTTTAGGACATGAGTCCAAGGACGATGCAATCGTGATCCACTTACATGATGACCAATCCCTATCACTTTAGGACATGAGTCCAAGGACGATGCAATCCTAATCCACTTACGGGATGATCAATCCCTATCACTTTAGAACATGAATCCAAGGACAATGCAATCCTGTCACATACATTTTGAACCAAACACTTAGGGACGATGCAGTCCTATCATGTACATTTTGAACCAAATGCTTAGGGACGATCTAGTCCTATCATGTACATTTTGAACCAAACGCTCAGGGACGATGCAGTCCTATCATGTACATTTTGAACCAAGCGCTCAGGGACGATGCAGTTCTATCATGTACATTTTGAACCAAACGCTCAGGGACGATGCAGTCCTATCATGTACATTTTGAACTAAACGTTTAGGGATGATGTAGTCCTATCATGTACATTTTGAACTAAATGTTCAGGGACGATGCAGTCCTATCATGTACATTTTGAACTAAATGTTCGGGGATGATGCAGTCCTATCACGTCCATTTTGAACTAAACATTCAAGAACGATGCAATCCTATCATGTACATTTTGAACTAAACGTTCAGGGATGATGCAGTCCTATCATGTCCACTAGGGACCACTTTCTCGGAGACATATGTCTACGGATCTCTTTTAGGACATCTGTCCAGGGATGATACAATCCAACCTCATCCACTTAGAAAAAGTCTAAGGACCATATATCGACCTCATCGTCGGAACCGGTAACCTCATCATCGACCTCATCGTCAGAACAGGTAACCTCATCACCGATACAAGTATCCTCGTCATCGATACAAGTATCCACATCATCAATACAAGTATCCTTGTCATCGATACAAGTATCCTTATCATCGATACAAGTATCCACATCATCAATACAAGTATCCTCGTCATTGATACAAGTATCCTCGTCATTGATACAAGTATCCATATCAATATAGTATCCACATCATCGATACAATATCCTCATCAATATAGTATCCATATCAACGATACAGTATCCTCATCAATAGAGTATCCACATCAATGATACAGTATCCACAAAATATCATTATCAACCATATAACTCCCCCTTTTGAGGAGGCTCCTTCTGAACTACACCAAGATTGTCTCGGAAATACTCAAACTCTTCTTGAGACAAAGGTTTGGTCAATACATCAACAACTTGTTCGTTAGTGCTCACATACTCGAACTTGATAGCTCCTTTATGCACCATATCCCGTATATAAAAATATCGGATCTCAATGTGCTTTGACTTATCATGGAACACTGGATTCTTTGCCATCTTGATACAACTCTGGTTGTCACACAAGATCACAATGGGGTCCATCTCTAAGTCAAACAATCTTGATAAAAACTTCTGAAGCCATACCGCTTCACAACTAGTAGAGCAAGCATCTATATATATTTCACTTCAGCTTTGCTAAGAGACACACTTGACTGCTTCCTACTAAACCACGAGATCATGGCAGATCCCAGACAATAACATCTGCCCGATGTGCTCTTCTTGTCGGATACAATTCCCTCCTAGTCAGCATCTGTGTAGCCATACAATCTGAAGTCATGATCTCCAAGATAACATAGACCAAATTCTATCGTACCCTTTAGGTACCTCATCACATGCTTTGTTGCTATCAGGTGAACATGCCTAGGTTCCACTAGATACTGTCTCAAGGTGTTTCACAGCAAAGCATATATCCGGCCTTGTATTTTTCACATACATAAATGACCCAATAATTTGTCTGTACAGAGTCACATCCACTAACTCTGATGAGTCATCAGTTAACAACTTCAAATTGGAATCCATGGGAGTGGCCATGGCTTTATATTCCAACATATCAAATCTTCTCATTATTTCCACAACATACTTTCCCTGGTTGAGAAAGATTCCTGCTGGGCCTTGCCATACTTCCAGACCTAGGAAGTAATGCATCAATCCGAGATCTTTCATCTCAAATTATGTAGCTAGCTTCTTCTTGCTTTCCATGATCTATTTCTCATTCCCTGTTATAAAGAGATCATCCACATATAATAATAGTATCATCCATAACCTTAAGGTAAAGGTTAGGATCAGCTTTACTTTTGGTAAATCCCAAGCTTGTCAAGAAGCTATCAATTCTCCCTCTGTGACTGAACATCATTCCTACTCTGAGTGATCTTCTGCATATCTATCCATGCCATCTCTTGTCAAATGGGTCTACTGATATGAGCCTCAAGATCATTCAAACTCTTTGGTGAGTTCCTTCTTGCATCCATGTCATCTATATATAGAAACCATCTTCAACCTTGTAGCAAAGGTTTAAATCCGCATCACCCATGGTGATCATTAAGCTCATCAAATGACTATCGATCTTAAAACCTTCAAACAAAGAAATAAGAAATATCAAGTTGATCTGCACTTATCTCAAGACACCTTCTTAGAGTATATCTAACTTACTGTAGATTCTTTTAAGTAGATTTGTGTTTACAGACCTTTTACACTTTGTTTCCTTCATTAGAAAACTAATCCCTTAGATCAAAACTCACCAACTCATAGAGTGCCAGCGGAGGCCGAATATCTGTGGGAGCTTACTATACCAAACACGATGGGGATAAAACTGTCCTTGCGTAGGATCTTTTGAAGCCTTTCAGTCTGGGTTTCCTCCCTCTGTTGAGAGATTAGGAACCCATTCCAGCACTTTGCATACCCTGCACACCCGAGGCCTCAACAAATGGTGCTAGAAGGAGGGCCTGAAACAAAATATTCCTAAAAAAAGTACCAGTGAACCTCCTCTAGCAAGAATACCGATTGTCACCCGTTGACACATGCACGCATCAACTTCTGTTGAGCAACCTGTACAACATCCCAATACTATTCCTACCACCCCTATAGCTCACCAAGATCCTGGAACAGGAGATATCATCATTATATCACCTACTAGAGGACCTATCTCACTTGAACATATGCTAAAAATTTTTAATGATAGTGCTTCCAGGTTACAGGAGAGGATATTTGTAGAAAGAAATCAAGGATCAACAACAATTCACCAAGAAAATACTAATCCACAGTTGAATATTCAAGATAATCAAGATAATCAAAATTCAGTTGACTAGAATACTTAGCAAAATAATTCATCAAACCAACGACAATTCCCTGAATTTGATCTTGATTTATTATTTAGTGAAGCAGAACAAGTCTCACACACTACTGCTTCAGGTGGACCACCACCCTCTCCTCCTTCATCATCATCCTCCTCATCTAAAAGTGAACATTCTTCTAATTCTTCATCTGAAGAACAAGAAGAAAAACTTATGGCTGGGGAAGGCCAGAATAGACATTGGCTTGACCAAGATGCTGCATTCATACTTTGGGATCAACATAGATTGCCTAAAAACCCGTAGAAGTGGGTTCCTAAGTTCAATCCAGATGATAAGTCACATGCATTAGATCATATCAAAACTTTAATGCAAGATATTAGGCTTAGGAGTGTTGTGCATGAAGATGTGGTTTTCAGACTATTCCCTTACACATTTGAAGGGAAGACATCCACATGGTATTTTGCTTTAGAAGTTAGAACTATAACATCATGGGATGAGTTTCAAAAATTATTTATCCAGAAGTTTGGGGATGATAAAACACCACAAGATTTAGTTTTGGAATTATCTTCCATGAAAATGAAAGGTAAAGAAAGGGTCAAAGACTACAATTAGATATTTTATTATCTAAAGAATAGAATCCCTGCAACTGTTCTTCAAACAGAACAACTTTTAGTTGCCTATTATGAAAAGGGCTTATCTGTACCTATTGCAATGTGGGTCAAAAGGGCACACAAGGAAAATTTGTTTGAAGCTTATGTTGAAGCCATTCAGGTTGAAAAGGATATCTATTGCCTAAAAGATAATCCTGATGATTTCGAAGAACAACCTTCTACATCCAGGAAGAGAATTGATAATCCTCCAAATCCCACTACCCAAAACAAAGATCCCTTTGAAATGACTGATATTAAGAAGTTTCTCTAGAAAATTTCAAATGAGATGCTTGATTTAAAAAAGAATCAAAATTAGAATCAAAATAATAATAGAGGTTTTGTAAGGCCACCTTTCAGGAGACCTTGTCAACCTCCTCAAAATCCACCACCTCCTAATCCTAATGAAGGATTGACTTCTGAATAGATCTATTCCATATTCAAATCTCTTGCCACTGAATCACAACATGTCCTTGAATCCTCTGATGATCAAACTAATCAAGATCCACAGTTCCCAGAAGGAGGAGATGAAGAAGAGGATCCATAGATTAATACTGTTAGCTATTTCTATGAAATCCCAATGAATGAAGAAGAAGAAGAACCTGAGACAGTGTTCAATGTTCAACATCATTACAATACTAGATCAATACCACAACCTGCTTAGGAACCTTCATCTTCAACAACACCTCCCAACAAAAGTAAAACTGGTCCTCAAAAAGATACAGTCATTCCTGAAATGGAGTATAGTCTGGCTGAAGATTTGAAAAGAGTAAAAGCCAATATTTCTTTGTTTGAACTTTTGAAAACCCCTATATCTCAATAGAACTTATGTACAGGCCTTCTATCCCCAATAATGTATGAAGCTAGAAAGTGTTTGATGATGATAAGGAGATCCTAGACTTTCTCTCAGCTCAAGATACCTTTCAAGATATGGCGATAGATGAAGCTGAGCATGAAGAAATATTTTATTGATCCCTTTAACATTATTCCAAAATCAGTGATCAACCTAGAAAATTTCTATGACTTGCAAGATAAGTTTAGACACAAGACCAACTGTAAGACACAAAGTTCATCACTGAACTATGAGCCAGTCAACCTTGGTACTGAATAGAATCCTTGATTCATCAACCTTGGAGTTGACTGGTCTGCCGAAGAAAGAAGAGCTCTCATCAGATTGTGTAAAGAGTACAAGGATGTTTTTGCATGGACCTATGATGAACTGAAAACCTTTGATACTAGCATTATGCATCATAACATACTGAGGAATCCATAAGTGAAACCTTACCAACAGAAACTAAGGAAGATGCATCCTATTTTGGAACCCTCTGTAAAGAAAGAACTTGGAAAACTACTGACAGCTAGAATCATATTCCCTGTTAGAAACACACAATGGATAGCAAACTTAGTGCCTTTCCGAAAAAAGAATGGAGAAATCAAACTTTGTGTCTATTTCAGAAATCTGAATAGAGCTTTCAAAAAGGATAACTACATTGTTCCTCCCATGGAATAGATTCTACAAAAGGTAGTTGGGTCAAAGATGTTCTCTCTCCTCGATGGTTTTTTAGGGTACAACCAAGTCATGGTTTCCCCTGATGACCAATTGAAAACAACTTTTAGAACCCCCTGGGGTACCTTCACCTACAGGTGAATTCCCTTCGGACTGATTAATGCGGGAACCATATTCCAGATAGCTATGGACATAGATTTTAGAGGTTTAATGCATAATTCTATCATAGTATACGTAGATGACATCACTATTTATTCGAAGAAACGACATGAACATCTGTCTTCTCTCAAAAAGGTTTTTGAATGCTGTAGGAAGTATGGAATTTCGCTGAACCCTAAGAAGTCCATATTTGCAGTGACGGAAGGTAAACTCCTAGGGTTCATTGTTTCCAAGGAAGGTATTATTATTGATCCTGAATGCAGTGAAGCAATTTCAAATATCGGTTTTCCTGGTTCACGCAAAGCCATGCAGTCATTGCTCGAGATCAATTTTGTATGTAGGTTTGTTCCAAATTTCGGACAAATTGTTAAGCCTTTGCAGAAGTTCGTTAAAAAAGATGTACAATTTATTTGGTCACAGGAACAGAAATATGAATTTGTTGAAATTTGAAGGGCCATTGCAGAAGCCCCTGCTCTCATGTCCCCGAATTTTAACAAGGATTTTATTCTACATACTTTCGCTACTAATTTTTCTTATGTAGTTGTTTTGACACAGAAGCATGACAGTGATACTGACATTCAAATCTCATTCATGAGCTCAATGTTTAAGGGAGCATAACTTAACTACTCCCAAATTGACAAGCAAGATTATGCAATTTATAAGCCTCTAAAACATTACAGGCCCTACTTATTGAAATCTCGAATGAAGGTGATTGTGACATACATTGCCATCAGAAACATGCTGGTACAGAAAGAATTAGGTGAGAAAAGAACCCATTGGATGACATCTTTGTAGGAATATGACCTAGAAATTAGGCTAGCGAAGATTGTAAAGGGGCAAGGTTTGTGCCTACTTACTACCCAGTCGAATGATCCTGTTCAGCAGCAGACTAAATGGGAGCAGGAGGAAAATGTTCCTACGGGTTCTATTTATAATGCCATAGATACTCCAACATCTGATTGGTTTGATCATATCAAGTTTTTTCTAAACCATGGGTTCGCTCCTGAAACCCTTCACTTCAAAAAACGTAGAGCTTTAAGATTAAAGTCTGCTCCTTATCAATTTATTAATGGAGTTCTATTTAGAAAAAATTATGATGGAGTTTTCCTTAGGTGTTTCGAGAAAAATGAGACTGGTGACATTCTTTTTCAATTTCATGCAGGACCTGCTGCAGGCCATTTTTCAAGTGAAACCACAGCACACAATATCCTCAGAGATGGATATTATTGGCCTACTCTGTTTAACGATGCCTATGCTCATGTCAGGAGGTGTGAACCATGTCAAAAGTGTGCAAGGAAATTAAAAAAACCTGCTTTTCCTCTGCCGCTAGTGACAATTCAGTTTCCATTCGAGCAATGGGGACTAGATTTTGTTGGACCAATTAATCCCACCTCCTCCCTTCAACATAGGTATATCCTTACAAAAAATGCCTACTTTACCAAATGGGTAGAGGCAGTCCCCCTTAGGCAGTGTAACACAAACCAAGTAATTTCTTTCCTTGACAGCCAGATAGTTACAAGGTTTGGTGCTCCAGAGTATCTTGTCTTTGATAACGCATACTACTTTTCCTCAATTCATTTGACATAGTATGCCCTTGAAAAAGGGATCAAACTAAAATTTTCTGCCAATTGTTATCCACAGAGTAATGGGCTTGCTGAATCTTCTAATAAGAACCTGATAAACATTTTGAAGAAGATAGTAGCCTCTCATCACAACGATTGGCACACACAGCTTTATAATGCTCTTTGGGCAGATCGGATTACACCAAAGGCAGCTATTGGAAACTCTCCCTATTGTCTAGTCTATGGAAAGGAATCCATCCTACCATCTAATCTTACCATTCCTTCATTATAGTTAGACCAATCCGTTCAGGAAGATGATTCCTCTCCTCTTTAGCAAAGAATAGATACCTTGCTTAAGTTGGAGGAAGACAGTGAAATTGCTAAAAATAAATTATATCATCATTAGCAGATGGTTAAGAGATGTTTTGATGAGAAAGCCTCTTCTGACAGGGAATTTTCAATAGGAGATTTGGTATTTAAATGGGATAAGCAACATAAGGATAAAAATGATTATACCAAGTTTCAGTGCCTTTGGCTAGGACTTTTCATTATTACAGAAAAGATTGGTCCTAGTACTGTTCGATTAAAGACATTGGAAGGGGTCATTGACACTTATCCAGTGAATGTTTCCCTGCTCAAGAAGTATTTTGTCTGAACAATTTGATGCACTCTATACATAAGTTTGGTGTGTTTTGTATTTTCTTTGTTTTGATTGGTTTTCTTTTATTTTGTTTTTCTTTTAATAAACTGCACACATTTGGTAATGGTTGATGGTCAGCTTGTCTCAAGGATAATTTGAACTGAAGTCTTAGAATGCTTTGTCAATCTTGGCTTTTCTCAACCTATGTCAGAATTTGTTTTCCAAAGAATAGACAGTCATTAATTGTAGAATTTTGATTGATACCTTTCCACCGTGGTCAATATTTTACACATGCTTTATTTGTTTAATTGAGGTTGTGGAAAGTGACTAACTTTATTGTCTTATGTTTCATTAGTGTAGTACAACATATCTCAATAACCTGGTCAACCTTTATCTGCTCTGGATCCTATCACAGTCACCTTGAAAGTTATATTACTTAATAATTACGGATTACAAGATGGGGGGTCTTATTATAAGACAGCCCATTAGGTTCATAGATGTGAGTGGAATGACATCTTCACACCAAGCCACCAAACTTGGAATATGACTTTCAATTTACTTAAAGTTGAAAGATCCTATCACAGGTTGGTCCATTCATGATCTGCATAGCATCAGTGAGTAACACCACTATCATATGGTCACCAAGCCATGATAATTGCTTTCAGTGTCACAGCTAGAAGACAAGGAGTCTCATTACTAAGCTAGCTTGTTCAGTTTCCAGGTCAGGTTTGTGAATGGCATTGCCATAATTTGATCACCAAATCAAGGTAGTGGTCTTGTATCAACAAGGTCTTATGTACAGCTTTCCCTTTTGTTTCAAAAGAAAATATATAAAAAAAAATTAAGAAAAAAAAATGTGTATATTGCCAAAAGAATTATTTGTATATAATAAAGCAATTAATAAAGTCAAGGTGATTCATGATTTGGATATCCCGAGTATTATGAAGCTTGCTCCCAGGTTCATCTAAAAGCTATCTTCCTATGATTATATAATGGCAAAAGGTTCCTGTTATTTCTTAAATCTCCTTATCAGATTTGCATTATCTTTAAATTGATCATGGATGGGAGTATATCAATCTTATGTTTAATTCTACTTATTGATTGTCCTTTTATGAACCTTTTCTAAGATTTCAGGTTGAAAATTAGTTGGTTGACACTGAAGTTTTGTTTGCATAGATAACTAGGTCTTCCCAGCCAGTCGCCATTTGTTGTAGGTACAACAGATCCCATGATTCATTTGATCATGGGAACCCCCAATTTTTGTAAATACAAAGGTATTTAAGTATGTTCCTTATCAAAAACGAGATTCTTAAAACCTTGTTTGTATGATCTCGTACCTTTGCTTTTGATTTGTGTAATTATCCTTTTTTACTTTGAAAATATATGAGCTTTTGGTTGTTTTTTTGATCTGCGGAAAGCTTTCATATCTTTCAAAAATGTAATTTTCTTCCCACAAACCCGAAATCCTGAAACCCGCAAACCCGAAATTGCGGATTACGGAAATTGTTTCTTCTTTTTCTTGAAATTTCGTCAACCCAAAACCTGCGACCTGAAATTGCGGGTTGCGGGAAGGATTTGTTAATATTCTTGGGAGATGTCGATTCCGCATCCTGCAACCTGAAACCTACAATTGCGTATTTTGGATTGCGGAAAGGTATGTAAATAAATCACGCTGTGTGTTCCCGACACCCGCAACCCACAATTGCAGATTGCGGGATGCGGAAAAGTTTTTTTTTTCAATTTTTTTTTTTAAGATTGTTTTCGTTTCTGAAATCCGCAACTCGCAATTGCGTATTGCGGGATGCAAAAACACTATTTTCCGTTATTTTGCAAGGTTGTAATCTCGCAACCCGCAACCCACAGTTTTGGAATGCGGATTGCAGGAATTTTGAATAAAGTTTGAATTTGAGATTTGTCAACCCAATCTCGCATCCCGCAGGGGCTAATCTCAGCCGTTTGTTTCTTTTAAACATAGGGTCCATATTTGATCTGACCGAGAAACGATAAATATACGATTTTTCCTATTTTTCTTTATCATTTTTACTGACGGAAATTCACTCTGCTACGTCGATTTTACTGTCGATTTCTTACCATGGGTTCATTATCAGGAATTTTCAGCTATTTTTAGGTTGGTTGTTTGTTAAACTTCGCATGTGCTATTGCAGTTTTCCTATTTATGGTTTGGTTTTGATTTTTGTTTTATTTATTTGTCAGATTTTCCAAGCTTTGCCAAAATGTCTCAGAATACTCGGTCTAAGACAATTCACAGGGATTTGCTGACCAAAGACCCCAATTTCGGTATCTTCTGCGATACCAATGGGAGGGTTACTGAAACCTATCAGATGGACTGGGATAAGATCTACTCAATTTTTGATAATGATGACCTTTCTGATATTAAAGAAGACCGACATGCATATGAGAAGATTAGGGCTTCTCAAATCCATGCCATTGCTTCCCGGCCCGCCATCCTACCTTACACAGACCCGGTTAAATGGATTGTGGAAAATGCTAACCCTAAATACCGGTCATTCAATGACAACACGGGGTCACAATTGACAACCTTCCGCCTTGAAGTCTTTATCAGATCTTTTTCTCTTAAGCCAGCTATGCAAAACCTTATCCCTCAATTCATACAATCCTCTAAAACTAGGTACAATTTCGACGAGATGATGAAATCATGGATGATTAAACCTAGCAGCTTTGTACCAAAGGCTGATAACCTCTACCCAATTGCTTGGTTTAGGGAACCTTACTCCTTATTGGAAGCCATGCTCTGCAGGTTGTTTGGCCTTCCAAATTGTTCAGTCTTTTAGGTTGAATGGGCTACAATAGCTCATCATGTCTTAACAATAGGTGAATCCTTCCCTTGGGAATTTATCCTGTCATCAGAACTTAAAAAAGCTATCCAAGACTATCAGAAGGTCCATGCTTCGAAGAAGCCACACTTTTTCTTCTTGGCCTACATCATTGATGTCTTTTTCTCAGAGTTTCAATATCCCAATATGGGATGGAATTGGACCCCTGAAGCTCCACCAATTCATATCTATCATGCTACACTATGGGATAGTAATTTTGTGCCCCTACTCTATGACATTTGTGACCATTTCATGGGCGCCATTTATTTCAAGATATTCAAACAAGAGGCACCTGCTTTTTCAACTGATGCCAGGACCTTCATCAATACAATTGGTGATTGATATGTCTATGAGCCCTTTTCATACATCAAAGTCTGGGGGAGTAACACTGTCCATCTTATACCTAGAATAGTTCCTAACAGATTGGTCATTCAAGAATTCTCCTATCAGACTATTACTGATGGTGTGTATAAGAAGCTCACTGGTCCCAAAAATAAAGGATGGCCTAATTTCTCTTGAGATATTGGGCCATTAGTCATCCCAACCTCAAATTGGGTTGCAGTGCTTGGTGACCAGATGGCTCCTTTAAATTTGGCTGAAGATCCCAAAAGGAAACATGGTCCTAAGAAATTGCTTGATGCACATTTTAAACAATATCACAAGAATATGGACTATGTGCATGAAGAAAACCCTGATGACTCCATTTACCAAGGGGTGAATACCTTTTCTAAGGTCATAGCTAGGGCCAAGAGTACTTAAGAACAACATCAAATTATGCTATATCAAAGAGAACTTAAAACTAAAGTTTTGAGTTACAGAGAAATGACAATGAATCTGCTGGAGCAGGTGAGAATGGATAGAAAGGAAAAAGAGAATCAACAAGCCAATGTCCCTCTAATGCTTACTTATTCAGATGGGGATAAATGTAAAGATCCTATGGAGGATACTCCCCAGGTAAAGACTGTTGAACAAGTTAAATTTTTGTTGGAGACTTCTCTTCAGATGAAGCAGAAGTTATCACAAATGTCTTCGGTATTTAGTACTCAAACAATTGAACCTCCTAAGCTTACTATGGATATTCAGGTGAGTACTGTAGCTATAGAGGTTTCTGATGATCTAATGGTAGTTGATACAAACCTAGCTAAGAAGGAGAAGATCCTAATTCCTACCTCACAAGTTCCTACTCTTAATATTATTGACAGTGATATTGAAGATGAGCCACATCTTGCAGTTCAAGTGACTGAATAAGTGATTGAAAAGGTAATTGAAGAAATGACTAAAAACGCGACTGAAGAAGTGATTGAAGATCCATAGGAAGTTACATATTTGTTAGATACTATTGAGATGGATCATTTTGATTCTGATCAACAAGTATTGGAACTCACCACTACACTTGATGTTCCAACTTCATCTCTGTTACTTTCATCCATTCAGGATCTTTCTACTTTGTCTTGTAATGCCACCATTTTCCATATCACAATTGTTCCATACTTTGACTTCTAGAGCCACTCCATTTTCAGATAACTCAAGTCTATTTACCATTCCCTCATCTATTATTGCAGAGTTCTAGTATTCGAATGTCCTTCAGCAATTACCCATATCTACTTTGTCATCACCCACTGTGAATGTGTCACCATCAATTCCCTCTCCATCATCACCTGCTAATGATGATCATGTGCCACTTTTCTACGCCTTCACTTCAATCCCTTCTCCAACCCCTGTCCCATCAATTCACCCTCCATCATCACTTGCTAATGATGATCATGTGCCACTTTTCTACGCCTTCAATTCAATACCTTCTCCAACCCTTGTCCCATCAATTCCTTAGAGTACCTCTACCCCTCTGACTTCTCCTCAAGTTACCATGTCCATACCCAGTCCCATAGTTACTCAAACACCTTCATTAATTTCAACAGAGAATGTCATTTCAATTGCATCGGAAATAATAACTGAATATGAAGATGATGTTGTAGTCCCCCTTGGACATTATTTCTACAGCAAAGAAAATAAAGCAGTGATCAAAAGGGGTAAGAAGAGGATCTGAGATCAAGGTGGATTATAAGTATCGGTCCCAAATCAGATAATATGGACTCAACAACCTAATGATCTACAGATAGGAGCAATTGAGACAGTTGTAGCCTTAGGGGCATTTGCTGGTGCAAACCTTGCTTTAGTCCAGATACTCAATAGAGAGATTGATCAGAAGAAGCAAGAATTGGAAACGCTTGAAGAAGAATTAGTAAAAACCAAGGAAGAGGATGAGATTTATGTTGCTAATATAAGGAGGTTATGGGGTGACAGGTTAGAAGATTTAGAGTGAAGCAATAGCTCTCTTCAAGATGAACTTCATAATGTACAAGTCGACAATTTTGCCAACACAAAAGATAGCCTTACTAGAAAAGCAATGTGAGGATGCAACTACAAGTGCAGCCTCTTCTTGTTTCTTTAAGCTCTCACCCCAGTAATTTAAGGATTTGGCCCTGCAGGTCAATGAAGAACATCATAAATTGCTGGAGAAACAGTTTAACACCCTTGATGAGATTAGGGAAACTCACATGGATTTTTGTAAAATGTCTGTTGTTCTTGAAGGAAAGAAAGATAAAAGGATGCAAGCTTCTAATGCAAGTCAAGAAATTTGTGAGTGGCAGGGGTGTTGAAATATTGTAACTTCAAAGAATATTATATTTGTACTTTATTATTCCGGAGATGTTTCATTCCTCCGTGAAGATCTTATTGTATATCCGGAGATGTTTATTCCTCCGTTGGGTTGTGGTAACTTGGGCTATTAGACTTCCCTAGTGGGGGTCAGCCCTGTATGTGTTATGTGGGTCAAAGGGTTATTAGACCAGCCTAGTGCGGTCGGCCCAGTCAGTATGAATGGGGTGTTTAACCGAGTGGTAAATTTGGGGCCGACCTAGTTAATATAAAGTACAAGTCAGAGATGTGTATATATAGAGGAGTTGTGTTCCTCATTTGATACACTTCCCTCACTTGAAATGTAGTGCACTTGTGAGAGAGAGGTCTGCTATGGAGGAGGAGGAGATCATGTCTTTGGTTTGCATCTTTGTATATTGCTGGTCATCTATATTGAGGAAGCTTTGCTGGGTTTTCTACCCCATGAGGGTTTCCCAGGATAAATCTGTGTCTCTTGTGTTTATGTTGTGCTTGTTGTTTCTTCAGTGATCCTGTATATGCTATTATTGTGAAATGGAATGTAATGATAATATTTTCTATCTTAGCATATTGAATCTTAACAAGGGGTATATCAAAAACATACCCAAAGACATCCCCATTCTTAACAATTTTCAGTTCAAGAAAATCAAAGCCGCATTAAACACTTGGCTTGATCTTAATGACTCAGTAGAAGAAATTATTAAAAAGGCACAGGTTATATGTAGCAGGTGATGGTATGCCGTTGACAATATCATGGAAATTCTGTAGTTTTTGGCCATGGAGCACATTGAAGATTCTTTCCCAACTAAGTTGATGGTGGAGCAAGTTGAACGCAGGTGTGATGAAGCCAAACAGAAAATCTAGTGCCTTGAGGAGTTCGAGATTGATAATGTGGAGAAATTAATTAGGAAACCGGTCACCATGGAAGGCAAAGTGCACATCTTCATCCGAATTTGGCATAAGTTAGCTAAGAATGAAATAGAAACATTCATGTGTAATGCCCAGCTGGGGCTAGAATTGGCTAACTATCCGAATGTAGATGAGTCGTTAGGGTTATGGGACAAGTGGCAGGCTTTTCTTGACCATTAGTCCAATTCGAATTTTGTAATCCCTATTCTGTGGGAATTTTGTGTTGTATTATTTTTTAACTCTTATTTAAAGGCTTGTCTTCTCATTGAGAAGGAGGATGGAATTTGGAGCAGATAATCTGCAGGAGAGACTGGAGATGCCCTGTTTTGATACAAGCTTGTAATTTCTTACAGACTGTCACTAAATACGGTAAAATTATTTTTAGATCTACTTTTGCTAATTGATAAAGTTTCTTTGATGAATGTTGATTCCACTCCAAATTGCTATCTAATGTTGTTTAAGTCTTTTGCAATTTATAAAGCACAATGATCTATAGTTCAGGTTTATCTTTGCTAATGATCTATGTGTTCATGAAGTTTTAAGAGAGTCTATTCAATTAAAATGTTTATCGATTTTTGAAAATGGTTTTTACAATAAAACTTAATTGATGTTAATTTTTCAATTAACATATCAGTTATAGGTAATATTTTGAATGAATACAACCCTCAATTTTCCATTGGATAATTTTAATTGATTAATTGTAACTTGAGTAGCTAAGTCATTGATCTCTTTCATATTTATGTTTAATTGATGAATGTGCTTATCGATTTACATATCAAGCTGATATGCACTTATCTCAAGACACCTTCTTAGAGTAGATCTAACTTACTTTAGATTATTTTAAGTAGATTTGTGTTTACAGATGTTTTACACTTTGTTTTCTTCATTAGAAAACTGATCCCTTGGATCAAAATTCACCAACTCATAGAATCCCAGCAGAGGTCGAATATCCGTGGGAGATTACTATACCAAATAGGATGGGGATAGAACTGTCCTTGCGTAGGATCTTTTGAAGCCTTCCAGTCTGGGTTTTCCCCCTCTGTTGAGAGCTTAGGAACCCATTCCAACACTTTGCATACCCTGCACACCTGAGGCCTCAACAAGCTCATGATCTAGATTGCATCTATAATATGAAAACAAACCACACCAACTACATCAATCCTACAGCTGATGGAACACTTAGTTGGCGCTGCGATAGATCTTACGTACTAGACTCTAAAGCCGGATTGGAGAATTGGCAAGGCCAATTGCATGAGGTATCTGTAAGAAGGTGCACGTACATAACCAAATCACTGCATTGGATTGGAACCAAGGTAAGTCCAATCACCACTTATGATGGTTCAAATAACGTCTATACATTTTTGCAAGAGTATACTAGCATTGGATATAACACTCCATGCTACACGTGCAAGATGGTGGGTCGCGCATAAGGACACTTTGACCACATGGGATCAGTGCAAACATATGATGCAAATCAGATTCGCAGAGAAATATGTGTTGACCATGGTAAAGTATAATGGAAAAACATATCCGAGGGACGAGATAGAGACTTGTTCACAAGCATGGATACACAGACCACAGACATAATGGGTTCATCTGTTTGGGCACACACTAGAGAATATTGCATAGAATTGGTACACAGATGTAGAAATTCGCAGAGGAACCACAGATTGGTCTATTTTAACTGCAAACTTTGAGAGAACCTTCAGTTTTGAAGATGACTGTATAAACATAAATGAGGCTCTACATGTCATCAAAGAAATGATGTTTAGGCAGGAATTCCCAAGTACAAATGAGGAATTAGAGGTTATTAAAGAAAAGATATTTGAAGACGTAAAAGTACCTGTGAACCTACAACCAGAAAGGGAAAGAACAATAGAACATGCCCTTGAGTGCTATAACCTCGTTGAAGATGAAGAAGATCCAATGGAAAGTGATGAGGAGGATTCACGCAATGTTAATATACCTAAATTAGAGCGAGCGCACGATGTAGAGGGACCTCCATTAGAAATTCCAGATATGAGTGGTCTTGATAAGACAAAAAAATTCAACATTGGCACAAGCGAAGAGCCAAAGTTTGCATCCATTAGAGACTACTGGGATGATGCAATGATCGTGCAGATCCGAGACCTTTTACATGCATATCAGGATTTATTTCCGATGAAGTTCGCCAAAATGACACGCATTTTGGGCGACTTGGGAGTGATGAAGATACCTCTCAAGCCAGGCGTGAAGCCTATCAGACAGAGGCATTATAGACTGAATCCTAGATACAAAGAATGAGTCAAGGCAGAACTCAACAAAATGCTTGATGCAGGGATTATTGAGCCAGTGGAAGAGTTAGAGTGGATAATACCTATGGTTATCCATGATAAGAAGACAAAAGGAGAAATAAGAATCTGCGTAGATCTAAGGAAGATGAATGATGCTTCGTTGCACAACCCATTTCCTACTCCATTTACAGATGAAGTTTTACACAATGTTGGAGGAAATGAGGCCTACTCATTCACTGATGGATTTTCTGGTTACCATCAAATTAGAATAGACTTGGTAGATAGGAATAAGACCACTTTTTCTACTGAATGGGGCTCATATTAGTATATAGTTATGCCATTTGGGTTGAAGAATGCACCTGCCATCTTTTCTAGAGTTATTGTAGCTGCATTCAAGGACTTTATCCATAAGTTCTTAGAAGTCTTTTTTGATGATTGGACTGTCTTTGGTTTACTGAAGAACTGTAGCTAGGGTTTTCACCTTAGCTTGTGCAAATGAGCACCTACTAAGGAGAAGGTACTCCTTAGTAGCAGTTCAATAAACAGTAAATAAAAACAGTAAAACAGTATGAAATTTAACCTAGCATGAGCATTAACATAAATAATAAAACATGAAAATATGGCAAAAGATTTCTCTTTTTGTATTAAAGATTATACCTCTGATGTGAAGGTTGGTGAAGCTCTTGCAGCAGTCTAGGAGGGTTGCTTCCAAGCTTCCAGTTTTTCTCATTTCTCTTTCTCCAAAGGGTTGGAAATGGGCCAAAGGGGCACTCAAGTGTGAAAGTAGCTCAAGGGTGAGCTAGGGTTTCAAGAGTGATTTTGGTAGAGTAAGGGTGTATCTGACTGTGGATATGAAATGAGGGGCCTCCATCACCTATTTATAGGTTTTTAGTGGTGGAGTGATGGCCTATGGTTTTGGGAACCATATGGTTTAGGTCAGTTGTATAGGGTTTTTTCCTCCTTTTTCCCTCTTTTTCCTCTTTTTTTTGTATTTTTATTCCCTTTTTAGAGGGTTTTTGCTATTTTGGAGGAATTTTGGATTACTTTTGGGGGGAAAAGGGGTTTTTTGGCCTTTTGGAGGCTTTTTAATGGAATTTTAAGGTTTTGGAGGCAAATATGGTAGGAAATATGGACAAATGAGTCATGTAATGGGGTAGATGAGGTAGTGAGCACTTTTTGGGTGTTAACAGATTGCCCCCTGATGTGTCAGGGCAGGAGCTAATCGTATGGCCGATAGACATCATAAGTATTTTATGGTTTTCCTGGGGTGTGGAGAAGAGAAGAAACGAACTAGATCCCGGAACAACGGTCCCGAACAAACTGCAAAAATTGAAAGTACATGACCTCAATAATGAATGAGGAATAATCTGAACATATGGACGAGGTGAGCATTCCCATGCTCGTATCAAGATATAGAACAACAATAACAATGGGGTCCAAAATATGGGGACCTGACATATACATGGCCTCAAATAATGAATGAGGAAGAATCTCAATATATGGACAAGGCGGGCATACCCATGCTTGTATCAAGATACATAAAAAATAACTGTGAGGCCCGAGAAAGGGGGACCTGTAGGATACATAGAGAACCACTGTGTACATCATAAGAGTCAAGAGGGGACCCAAATCTGGGACATACTGCTGGGCTAACCATGTCTGAGCTGAAGAACGGGTACATTGGAATAACTACAGTGTTGCTAAGTGGGGTACCAGAGGAACTGATGAGCTACTGGATCATAATGACAGGGAGTCATATCCTCAATGGTATACTGAACTGGAACTGAAATGGGTACTCAAAGAAGCATATAACTGGATTGTTCCAAATATAATCGCCAATGGAACCCAGACATCCACGGGAACATATAACTGGGCATTCCGAAGTGACTCACCAATGTGTTAGAATCGGAGGAAATCCGGGGTCTTCAACCAATAACTGAAGGGATATAAACCCTGCGCAATTCTCGATGATGCGATCAAGGTGTTGAAGTCAAGCATGTGAGAAACAACCACTCGGAGAGACAATGATGACTCCTCTCAAAAAGGTCTGTAGGCACTCACCACAGATGGTGATGGGTCCAAGGCGCAGGGACCTCGGGGTCTATCCTCTGGAATAGAGGGGCTGTCGTCAACAGAGGGAGACCTGCAACTAGCAAGGCAATGATGTTTCCTTGATAGGAGTGCAAGGTAGGGAACCAAAGTGTGAGAGTACTGATGGTAGGACTGTCATACTGTGGGGGATAACTAGGAAAGTAGAGTGGGTGGACTCAAACTTCCTTTGTTCAGAGTATGATGGCGGGGATGATCGAGCAGCATATGAAACTGACTGGTGGGAAAGGGATCATAGCTGTAATGGATCAAGGATATCGACTGGGATGAGTGATACTCAAGCTGGTGTAAAATGGCAGGAGACTGCAAAATACTCTGAACAAAGGTGACCTGATTGGGGGTGCTGCCGAGATGATCGATCATAGTGCCGAGAGGCATGAGGGAACTTCTTCATGGGTTAAGGAACTAGAAGAAGTGTGTGTAAAATGGTACTGTCGTGTGGATTTATACAAGCCCAAGACAGTTCATGCTCATGATTGCTTTCAATTTTAAGGAGTCTGAAAGCGATAAGAAGACTCTGAAATAATGGAATGGTACTATCATGTGGATTTGTACAAGCCCAGGACAGTTCATGCTCATGGTTGCTTTCAATTTTAGAGATTCTGAAAGCGATAAGAAGACTCCAGGGGGTTTCTTTTTCGTGTGTTAGTCTCCAAGGCCCGAAGAAGCATAAAAGGATGCAATGAAGAACTCTTCTAGCGGGTGTGACTAGAGTATTCCTTTTTCATAAGTAGTCTACGAGGTCTGGAAAGGGTTAAACTTAGACCAGATAAATGCCCTTTCAGGTACTTTAACGACCATGAAAGGAAGCAAGATTGCTCGGCAATCTTTTCATTGTTTTAGGAGTCAGAAAAGAGCTTAACAGAAACTCCCTAAGTGCCTTTTTCGTAAAGGACTTTTCCGACCCAAAAAAGGGATAAACTTATACCGAACAAAAGGAATGGTCAGGAAAGGATGAAGTGCTCAATCAAGGAACATTGATGATGACCAAGAATGAGGGTAGGGGGGAACAATGGCAGGCCTCCTTGCGGGATAATGAGTGGTGGCAAAATAACGAAATAATTGCATTATGAAAGGAGTGAATGGCTCATGTAAAAAGGTGGAACAATCCGATGGCGGCCAATGTGGCACGCAAACCGAGGAAGCAAGGTGTCGGGACACAATGTTGAAACTATACCTGGTGAGAGCAAGAAATGACCTCGAGCATCATCACGAGCTCGGAAAAATGAATCTGACGATATAAAAAGTGTCAAAAACGGATAATAGACGATGTGGCACGCAAACCGAGGCGACAGGGGGCGTTTTGGAAAAAATACTCAAAAAATATGGGGGTGAGAGCGAGAAATGATCTCAAGCATAATCACGGGCTCGAAAAAATGAATCCGATGATATCAAATATATCAAAAATGGAGAATAGATGAAGTGGCATGCAAACCGAGGAGACTAGTGGTGTCTTTAAAATGCTCCAAAAATGATGTGGAAAAAATAAGAAAACAAGTTGACCATCATGACAGTCTCATCATGCTGATTCCAATGGTGGAAACAATTCAAAAAATGGACTCCGTATGGGTTCAAAATGGCCAAAACAAGAAAAAGTCAACGGACTATAAATAGTAAGGGGATCAACAGCAGTTCCTTTCTGGGAAACAATGAAACCCAACAATCGGCATGCCGGAACGCAAAAGACACACTTGTGTGGGTTCAAGCGGATTTGATATTTGCAACAATGAAAAAAGAATTGCCTGAGGTCGTTAAGGTGGTCTGATCGTTTCCGGGAACGAGCTGTAAGATCATCAAGATAGACTAGCAGTATATGGACCAATTCGTGAAAACAATAGGTCATGGCCAGCTGGAAGGTGGCAATAGCATTTTTTAGGCCGAAAGGCATGACGTGATAGGCAAAGGTGCCCCATGGGGTGGTAAAGGAAGTCTTGTACTGATCCTCCTTACGTATCTGAATCTGGTTGTATCGGGAAAAACCATCCATGAAAGATAGGACTTCATGCACTTCACACGCATCAATGAGTTGGTCAATAAATGGCGTGGGGAAGTTGTCCTTGTTAACACCCAAAAAGTGCTCACTACCTCATCTACCCCATTGCATGACTCATTTGTCCATATTTCCTACCATATTTGCCTCCAAAACCTTAAAATCCCATCAGAAAGCCTCCAAAAGGCTACAAAACCATTAAAAAAGCCTACAAAAGGCCAAAAAAACCCCTTTTTCCCCCAAAATAATCCTAAATTCCTCCAAAATAGCAAAAACCCTCTAAAAAGGGAATAAAAAATATAAAAAAAGAGGAAAAAGAGGGAAAAAGGAGGAAAAAACCCTATATAGCTGACCTAAACCATATGGTTCCCAAAACCATGGGCCAGCACTCCACCACTAAAAAACTATAAATAGGTGATGGAGGCCCCTCAATTCATATCCATAGTCAAATACACCCTTTCTCTGCCAAAATCACTCTTGAAACCCTAGCTCACCCTTGAGCTACTTTCACCCTTGAGTGCCCCTTATGGCACATTTCCAACCCTTTGGAGAAAGAGAAGGAGCAAAGATGGAAGCTTGGAAGCAACCCTCCTGGACTGCTGTAAGAGCTTCACCAACCTTCACATTGGAGGTATAATCAATACAAAAACCCTTTTTATTATCTTGTCTTTTCTATTTTATGCTCATGTTTAGAATAATTACCATTTTACTGTATTGTCTTTCATTTAATGTTTTTCTGAACTACTACTAAGGAGTCCCTTCTCCTTAGTAGGTGCTCATTTGCACAAGCTAGGGTGAAAACCCTAGCTACAGTTTTGGCGACTCCCCTTATTTTCCTTTGAATATCTGGTTATAGTTTTAAAGTTTTAAACGTTTTTAAGTTTCTGCAATATTTTCCTGTTTTTTCCTTTCGGTTGTCCCTTTCGGCTGCCGTAAATAGCGTCTTTTACCCACTGCAGTTGCGTTCTGACCACGTCTTTCAGCCAGTTACCTGCGATCTGACCACAACTCTCAGACTGTTTCTGATGACCTACCGGCGGATTCAAGTCTGTTACTTGCGATCTGACTGTGGCTTTTAGCTTGTTTGGTGCGATCCGACTGCGGGTGTTAACCATTTTTCCTGCAACCCGCTTGCGTCTCTTGGCCTTTTTCCCGCGTCTCGCTTGCGACTTTCAGCCATTTTCCTGCAACCCGCCTATGTCTTTCGGCCTTTTTCCCGCGTCCCGCTTGCGACTTTCAGCCATTTTCCTGCAACCCGCCTGCGCCTTTCGGCCTTTTCCCCGTGTCCTACTTGCTGCTTTCAGCCATTTTTCTGCAACCCGTCGGTGTCTTTCGGCCATTTTCCTGCATCCCGCTTGCGGCTTTCAGCGATTTTCCTACAACCTGCCTGTGTCTTTCGACCTGTTTCCTACGGTTCGACTGCGTATTTCGGCCAAAATCCCACAACCTGTACGTGACTATTGAGCTATTTCTCGCATTCGACCTCCCAAATTTGCCACAGACACGCAGTCTATTTTCTGCACTTTTTTCCTGTCTTGAACCCAGCACTTTGCTGCGATATTTTCTGCACCTGTACAACCATCTGTACTACCTGCAGCCATACTTCCCTACAACTTTTTCTGCAGTATTATTTCTGGTCCATTTGCAGAATATTTTTTAAATTTCAGCATTTTAATTAAAAAAGAGAAAATTTTGCATTTCAAAGTTTAAATTCTGTATTATTATTTTTAGTTAGAAAGTTGCCCACCCCGTGGCACTTTTACTTGGGTTCATCATCTCACATGCACACACTCTGTCACCTAATTCAAGTGAGCCCTAAACTACTACTTAACACAACCAACATTCTAACCCCACTTGGGGAACACATAAGAATTTTTGTAGTTAGGTAGGATTTGGGGGATAGGCATCCAAATAACACCCCTCGGTTGCTTACACTTGAGACATAGTTGTTGGCCATTAGGGAACCAAAATCCCCTAGTATTTTTTGGCATGGTCACAACCAGTTTATCAAAGGGCCTCTCCCCTAGGAGGGTTGAAGTTGCCAGACTGGTTTCGGAGGCCTGAGTGGAATACCGCGATCCATTCAGTAATCGAAGGCTACCTTTCGCAGTTCTCGGGGGTATCACCCGTATGGGGATACTGCGGTGATAGAACCAAACGACAGATTCACCTTTTCTGGACATGTCATGAACGGGGTATCTTAGTTTCCTTTCTTCTAGGATTGACTACCCGGTCTCCCTCCTGGTAGGGGGATATCTTTAGCCACTTGTCTCTACTATCCATATTATCTGATGTGGATTTCATCACCTTGCAGAGGATATGTCTAGTTGAGTGAGAATACTATTTAGCTAGGTGTGTGCATGCTCCCTTACCTCCTTTTGGTCTAGCGAGTCAACTATTTTTATTTTTTAGGGAACCTGCTGCTTGTTGGTATTCTGACCATTTCTGTTGATACTCCACTTATTGTAGCACAACAGTTATAGTAAGTGTTTTGAGTTGGTTGTTGGCGTGAGTGCCATATTTTTTGAGCTCTCCTTCTGCACACTCAGTTGCATTAGGGTTTTTGAGCTATTTTTCACTCAAACACAACCCCCAGATATTTGACACCATCTGTCACCATTGAGTCCCCAAGACATTCTTAGCGTCTCCGGGGTGAGCCACCACAGCACGGTTCACTTGACACCACCCGTCATAAACATAGATCTTCATCACTTGATACCACTCATCATAGATCTCGAGCCTTGTCACTTGACACCACTCGTCAATGGCATAGAACTCCGTCACCCGAGCTAGATGCCCCTTATTTTACCTCTGATTCTAAGGCAGAGTCTGAGAACCCCATTTACATTGCACCAACTAGCTCCATGGCTGGCGTGACTTCCACCCCTTTATTTGTAGGGACCATTGGTGGAGCATCCACCACCACACCAGTTACCACACCTGCCTTGGATATGCCCTCGATGGGGCCCCCATCTACCATTCTGATCACTGTACGCATTCCAGTAGCTGGCACACCTATCGCCACTCCATCAGTGACTCGCACTACCCTTGGCGGTGCAGGACCGTCCCATACAACTTCCGTCCCTCCACTTGGGGGAAACATCCCAAACCTAGCCCCTCCACTTGGGGGCATTGGCCCCAACATGGTCACACCCACTAGTATGTCACATCCTTCTACTAGTTTGCCATTCATGGCTAGCCTCAACCTTCCTAACCTAGCTACACTGACTAATGATCCCATAAGACACGACCCTGCGTGGCCTCACATGCCCACCAAGCTTCCCTCCGACATCCCTAAGTTTGAGGGCAAGGTAGGTGAGGACCCCCAGAACCATATTATGTTCTTCCATCTATGGTGTTCCTCCAACTCCATAGTGGATGACTCTGTCCGCCTCCGTCTGTTACAGCGCACCCTCACTGGATTTGCAGTTAAGTGGTACATTGAGTAGCCCCATGGGACCCATGCCACCTTTACCTCCCTTGCCTCGACTTTCCTGCAGTTCTTTCAGTTACTTGTCCGCTATGACGCAGGAGTTGAGATCCTACTATCTTGCAGACAGAACATGGCTACCCACATCACTGACCACATTGATGAGTGGCGTCGACACCGTAGCCTCTGCAAAATCAAGTTAGACGACCGTATCTTCTTAGATTGGTTTCTAAAATCCCTCCTTCCTATCATTGCCAAGGATGTGGCATCCGAACGACCCTAATCTGAAGAATAGGCCATCCTCAAAGCCCAACAATTTGAACTGATTGACGCCCAGTCGGGTTATCTATACACAATCATACCTGACACCCCTCGCGGTGATTCCTCCCAACACGATGCACCGGGGGCATCCCATGCTGTAGATGGCATCATTGGCCGTATTGCCTCGCATCCCAACCCCTTTTCCATAGCACGTCCTAGACATGGCCCTGACCTTTCACGGGCTACATCACAGTCCGGAGCAACCAATTCGTATGCTCCCATGGCACATCACCACCATTCCCACGGACCCTCATGTCCACCTCAGTGCTTTGGTCATGCATCCCCCGCTTATGCCCCCCCAGTCGCACCTCAGCCATATTACCACCCATAGGATGCATCAGCTCCTGTGTCCTCTCAAGCCCAACATGCTTATTACCCACCACAGGCATCCCCTGCGGCAAACCCCCAACCCGTTCCACAGATGTATCAGCAACCCCCAAAAGGTTCAGCACCTATGCAGCCTCCCCCTACTTATTATCCACGGTAGCCTGCTGCCACACCTGCACAACCCCAGAACCGACCTGTTGCCCAAGGGCAGGTATACACCCAACAGAATCCGCAGCAGAACCAAAATAACCAGCGCCAACAGGGCCAGCAAAACCGTGGCAAAGGACGTAACCATGGGAATAACCCCCCTCCAGACCAAGGCGGTCAACCTCCTAATCCCCCAAACAACAATAACGTGGCCCCTGCCAACCAGAATCCTAATCGACTGCCCAAGTAGGCCAAAAATCCTAATTTGCAAACAAACCATCCTTGTTCTATTTGCGGGGTCTATGGCCACTACACACACGCTTGCCCACATTTGGATCGAGCTCGGAAACTCTAGACTAATGATGCCCATCGCCAAGGGCACGTGGCTCCTTAGGCGCCACCCAACCCCCCACCCCCTCAGCATCAAGCTTTGGTGCTGCAAAATCCCTTACCAACCTAAGGCATAGTGAACACTCAGCCGTTGGCTCCCCCTCAAGGCAACACGCCACCACAACAACATATCACTTATGCCGCTCTTGATCAACCCATGTTAAACTTAGGTACCCACCACTTGTTAATGATGTCATCCGCTGATGTCAACCTCCAAACTCATCGGAACCAATATGGATCCACCCCTGAAGCCCCTCCTGCCGAAAAAAACACTAACGTTCATCCCACTGATTAGACGTTACATATACCCCCGGCTCCACTCAATGGCACCTCCAAGGCACCTCGCTTCCAACTTCGTCGCATCAACAATAACCCCAATGCTCGCACTGCGTCAAATTACAACATTGTAGATGACTTAGCCCAGTCTCGCGCAGCCATGTCCGCGTTAGAAGTCTTAAAAAACTGTCCTTCATAGCGCAAGACTTTGCTCTCCGCCATTGGTGCTATTGACCCAAATGATTCACGGCTGATGGCCTTCGATTTGGACCAGTCCGAACCACGCCTGCCTTCCACTTTAGCATTCCAAGTTTCTATTTCTGTTTGGAATATTGTCATCCATCGGTGCATTATCAATGAAGGTGCCTCTACATGCGTTATGTCCACATTCGTTTGGCAGAAGTTGGCATCCCCTACACTTCATCAATCCACCACTGCGTTGTGAGCCTATGACGGACGTTCGGCTCAACCCCAAGGTCTCTTAGCTAATGTCCCCATCCAGTTGGCTGGAAAAACCGTGCTCATTGACATAGAGGTCATCAATGCCCAACTTGATTATAACCTCTTACTTGGCCGCAGCGACATGTATGCCATGCGAGCGGTTGCCTCATCGATTGTTCGTACCATGATGTTCCCTTATGACGGACGCGTGGTCAAGGTCACCCAACTCACCTATTACGATCCCAATGCCCCCGCTGCACCTGAAAATGTTCTCCCCATGGTTGAACAACCTGTTTTTGGTGCAACTACCTCATTTGTTTCCTCTGTGTGACCTGGACTTTACTCATATATGCCGATGACCTCAACATTCCAATCCATTCCACCCCCGTCACCCGCAACCGAAGTATCTGACCTATGTACCCTTTCCCACAATACACAAACACCCAACAATCAACTTCCCTTGTTACCCAAACCACCAATGGTACCTAGTCACATTGGTGTTACACCCATCCACACAATCCCCTTCCTATTCCCTCCCTCGGGCATAGTAAGCGCCGCGGTTATGGCTACTCTTAGCCTCCCCGGGTTAACCTTGGGATTACCCATGTGGTATATTTCGCCTCCCGTTTCCCTACCGACACCAAATGTCGTCCTACAACAGGTGCAACCCATTTCCACTACTAGTCAACCACCTTCTGGTGTCACTACCCCTTCGTCATCTACGAATCCCCCTCCTCTTCTCAAGCACACTGGGGGCAGAGGCCCACAACCATACACTGCTGGACCCTCACCCAAAGCAGTTAAACCTGCCCCCGTGTTTCATGCTCCTCCCAAATGCTCATTGTGTGATGAGTTAGGCCATCCCACTCATCAATGTCCACACTTACCTGCATTACACGAACACATGCAAATGCTTGATGACGACCCTAACATCCTGGTTGTCGAACTAGATCCAACCCCTAAGCCTCATGATAAATCACTACGTACCAACCACCCTTGTGCAATATGCGGTATTTATGGCCATTACTCACATCACTGTCCTGATCTCCCAGATTACAGAGCAGCTCTCTACGAGATGAATAATTTGGACCTTCAGACGGCACCTCCCACAATTGAGGAGATCCACCCTCCAGTATCACCCCCATCCGCAGATATTAACACCATTTATATGATCTCTTCGACTACCACTCCCTCGTCAACCAATTTGACAACTCAAATTTTTTGCAATGATGAGGAGATTCTAGAGGCTCTCACTGCCCTGGATTATCCTTGGGATGACATGCACAATCGTTCCTATTTCCTCCCAGAAGACTCCTCCTCTACCATAGCTACCCAATTTGCGGTTGAGTCCAAATATTTCCTTCCCGCCAAAGTCAACTGGTTTAAGGATCCTATTCACGCTCCTAATGCCTTTGAGGAAGGTAACATGGCGAACATCTCACCCGTCATCCACATCGATATCTCTGACCCACCTGGTGCTCTTGAAATCATTACATTAGGATCCTCCTACAGTGAGTATGAGATCGGAGATTACAAATTTTTTTTCGAAGAGTTCTGTGATGTCTTTGCCTAGTCCTATACCAAAATGCCTAGTCTTGACCCTGCTATTATAGAGCACCACATTGACACATGGCTAGATGTACCCCCCATTCACCAGAAACAGCGCCCCATTCATCCCTCCAATCTCCCCGCTGTTAAAGCAGAGATTGAGAAAATTTGCAAGGTAGGATTCATTTATCCTATTGCGTATACCACCTGGGTTTCAAACCCCGTCCCTGTTAACAAAAAATAAGGCACCATCAGAGTATGCACTGACTTCCGTGATTTAAACCGAGCTTGTCCCAAGGACAAATTCCCCACGCCATTTATTGACCAACTCATCGATGCGTGTGTGGGGCATGAAGTCCTATCTTTCATGGACGGTTTTTCTGGATACAACCAGATTCAGATCCATAAGGACGATCAGTACAAGACTTCCTTTACCACCCCATGGGGTACCTTTGCCTATCACGTCATGCCTTTCGGCCTCAAAAATGTTGGTGCCACCTTCCAACGAGCCATGACCTATTGTTTTCACGACTTGGTCCATATTCTGCTAGTCTATCTTGACAACCTTACAGCTCATTCCCGGAAACGATCAGACCACCTTAACGACCTTCGACAAGTTTTCCTGCGTTATCGCAAATATCAAATCCGCTTGAACCCACACAAGTGTGTCTTTTGCGTTTCGGCAGGCCGTTTGTTGGGTTTCATTGTTTCCCAGAAAGGAATTGCTGTTGATCCCCTGAAATTCCAAGCCATCTTAGAACTTCCCTCTCCTCGCATGCTTCGACAGCTCTAGAGTCTGCAGGGGCGATCTAATTTCCTCTGTCGTTTCGTTCTTGATTATGCCACCACCGTTCATGGTTTCTTACGCCTGCTTCGTACCCGCATACCCTTTGTTTGGGATGAGCAAGAAGAAGCTTCATTCGAAGCCCTCAAGAAAGCTCTCACACAAGCCCCTTTGATCTCCCCTCCAGATTTCTCTCTGGACTTCATCCTTTACGTATCGACATCCGATTATGCCGTGTCCGGAGTCCTTGTTCAGGAAGACGTCACTCGCCAGGAGCATGTCATTTATTATGTCAGCCAAACCTTGTCTGGACCACCCCTACGTTACCCATATGAGGAGAGACTAGCCCTGGCTGTGGTCTTTTCCGTCCAAAAATTGTGACACTACATTTTGATCAGTCATGCCATAGTTGTCGCCGACTCCAACCCCATGGTCTATCTCTTAAACCGGCGGCTCCTGCAAGGTCATGTTGCCAAATGGGTCATTATCCTCTAGGAATATGACCTCACTTTCAGAACCCCTAAGAGAACCAAAGCCCTCGCGCTTGCCCAGCTGATCATCGATCTCCCCTCCCTTCTGCTGTCCCCACAAATCTCTGATGAGTTACCCGACAATCACTTGTTCATCATCTCGTTTGATGACCCATGGTACGGTGATATTTTGTTATACCTTCGCACGAAAAAGTTCAGACCCAACATCAGTCATGATGGACGCCGTCGTATCCATCACCAAGCCTCTCGATATCTCCTCTTAGGCGATGTCCTTTACCGGAGAGGGGTTGACACGATTCTCCATCGTTGCCTTACACACGAGAAAGTCGAACATGTCCTCAATGACTGTCATAGCAGTGCCTGCGGCGGACACTTATTTGGAATGGCCACCGCCCAAAAGGTCGTCCATGTCGATTACTTCTGGTCCACACTCTTTACCGACTGCATCACAGTGGTCAAACATTGCCATAATTGCCAACTTTTTGCCCCCAAGGCCCGGACACCACCCGCTCCGTTACACCCAGTCATCACTGTTGGTCCCTTTTGTAAGTGGGCCATCGACTTCATGGAATGTAAACCCCCATCTGCTAACGGCCATAAGTACATCATTGTCGCCGTTGATTACTTCACCAAATAGGCTGAAGCCATGCCCACCTTGAATTGTACAGCTGACACCGCTGCCCGTCTCTTTTTTAACCACGTTATCACTCGATTCGGCGTCCCCAAACAGTTGGTCTCAGACCATGGTTCCCACTTCAAAGATTCCCTTTGGCGCGAGTTATCCACCCTACTGAAGTTCGAACATCAATACTCCTCTGCTTACTACCCCCAAGGGAATGACCAAGTAGAGGCCATTAACAAAATTTTAAAAACCATCCTCCAATGCACTGTTGACCGGCATAAGTCTAATTGGCACCACATGTTATTCCCTACCTTATGGGCTTACCATACATCCACCAAAACCGCCACCGGTTTTACCCCGTTTCATTTAGTTCACAGTGTAGAGTTTGTCCTCCCCATCGAGTGTCAGATACCTGCCTTACACATCGCCGTCAAGCTTCTCCCAGACACCTCCCCACTCGAGCAACGTCTGCTATCACTAGAACAAGCTGATGAAGACCGTTGTGCCACTCTCCAGACCATTGAAGCCGCCAAGATCCGCTCCAAATCTGGTTACGACAAACATGTACACCCTTGAACTTTCCATGAAGGGGAACTCGTCCTCTCCTATGACCAAGTCCACGATAAAACTGGTAAAGGAAAGTTTGAATCCATGTGGCGAGGCCCTTACATCGTGCAAACCTGCCTCGACAATGGGGCATACATTTTAACTAACTCTGAAGGTCACCCTTTGCGCAACCCCTATAATGGTTGTATCTTAAACGCTTTTATCCCTAAATAAACCTGCGGCCCCATTGGTCCATATTGTACAGTTTGCTCTCTTTTTGTTTTTCACCTTTTTTACCACAATCTTACATTCATCATTTTTGCATGACCACAGATGGACCATATTCCACCTCATTACATTGGCTTCGCCGATGGAGCAAGCCACTGGTCTCCCAACCTGGCTTCTGCAGCATGGGTCTTATATTCCCCTTCACATGAATTGATTCACCTTGACGGAATATGTATAGGCACTGCTACCAATAACCAGACGGAGTATGATGCTGTGACCGGTCTCCTGACTATTGCCCTCCAGATGGGCATATGTCACCTTCATGTGTTCCTTGACTCCCAGCTACTTGTCTCGTAGCTCAACAACTGCTACCAGGTGCGTGCTCCCTGCCTCTTTAGAAAATTCCTGCGCACAAAACAACTCAGCCGACAATTTCAATCCATAACATTCACCAATGTCCCATGAGCTCAAAATAGTGTCGCAGATCAAATGACTAACAACATCATAGATTGGCACATCAATCACACCATGTAAAACCTCTGTCATGCATCATCATCCCATAACATCTCATCAAAAATATATAAAAACCCAAAAAAGATTGCAAGGGGCATCCACGTGCCTAATTCTACATACATCATATTGCATAACATACAATACACAAGGGGCATCCATGTTCCCATCATTCTATACTACTTGCATCCACATGTAGTACAAACATATAACAAACCATAAGCGCATCCACGTACATACACTGAATCATCATCGCAAAAAGGTGCATCCATGTGCATATATATTTATATATCAAAAAATACATGTCTGTATGCTACACATGTCCTGAGTACCCCCGTACTCAGCTATACAAAAATTATCTATACATCCATATGCCTCATAGAATACATGTCATAGCTACAAAATTGGGGGGGAGTCCCCTACACTCCCTAATTAGAGTCATACCTTGCGTCACTGCCTGCATCAGCTGCCTCCGAGTCCTCACCTCGCTCCTCCTCCGGCAGCTCCTCATCCCTTGCGGGCTCCTGTGCCCGATCCCTATCCGCCAAGATAGCCACCCGGATCGCGATCGACCGGAACTCCCATGGCGCCCTCAGACAATCCTGAATCACCTCCAGATCCATGTCACACCACCCATCATCAGTCACTCCAACCAGCAACCGATCTAGAAGCACCCGTACGGACTCTAGAGTCCCCTCAACATCCCATCTCGGGCCAACATCTGTAGATCACACATCAGTCAGTCACAGTATATCAAAAAATTATCATACATAAGACTTGACATCCATAACATGCAAGCAAAACCATACGTACCATCTGGTCCCCACGCCTGTCCTGGCGGCCGTGGTGCCTCCGGATCCCCAGTGTAGTCCATGTCTCTGTATGGATAATCATCCAGTGTCAGTGGCATCTGCAACCACTGGAGGTAGAGCTCCTGAGTAAATATCTCCCCACCTCACCACCACCCTAGCGGCGCATCATCTCTCCCCATCGCACCATGAGCGGCTCCCTCAGTCCTCCTGCCCTGACCGACACCCACAGCCGCAATGTAGGTACCCGCTCCATGAAGAAGGCACACAGAAAGGATCCATAACAGAATCCCTTGCCATATTCCTTCACCGATGTCAGTTTTCGCTGAACACAAGTGAGGAACATCTGGCCCCATGCATAATAGACACCATCCAGCACCCGCTACACCAGCTGCATCTGGCCCCTGGACACCTTCTCAGGTGATTGGGACCCCAAAACTCGAACCACGCATGCCGCAATAGCCTGTACTGCTGGATCCTGGAAGTCCACTTTCTGGAGTACATTCCTCTGCACCCTCACCTCTGGAACACAGTACCACTCCAACATATCCTCCATATCCACGTCTGCTGATACTCGTGGCTGCGTATCTGCCACTCTACCCAGACATGGAAACCCTGTCAGGAAGTATACATCTGCGAGGGTGAGATCCACCCTCTCTCCCTCCACCCTGAATTCCTGAATGTCTGGCTCCCAAAAACTCACTAATCGGTTCAGCAACAACGCTGTTGAACACATCATAGGCACCTGTGTGAACTGCAGCAGTCCGCACAACCTCGTCATCGACCACACATGCTGATCCCTTCAGATGACATCCACTATCTCATCCGGGACATCTCGCTCACGCCAAAGCGCCAACGGCATCCTGTCAATCACACAAGGCAAATTCATCAGACTCATATCAAAGAAGTAAACCTATCCCACCCCCCCGAGGAAACCCTAAAAGCTCGATCCCAATCGTGGCTTTAGGGCCCCTTGTTGTGGTTTTCCACCGCGACTATCAGGGCTACAGTTGTGGTCTGGAACCGCGCCTGTAGGAGCCGAACTCATGGTCCCAAACTGCGTGTCCATCCTCGAAACGCACGGTACCTGACCGCGTATTCCGACCCAAACCTCGCAGTCCCCGTCTGCGTGATCCGCCCTGGAACCCGCGGTCACTGACCGCGGTTCCACCCCCCAAACCCACGGTCCACCCACCTGGACCGTACAAAAAATCCCCTCAGACCCACCACCCTCCCCCCGAACCCAATGACAATGCAGGTATGAGTTTGTCGGAATACCTGTAACTCTCGGATTTGAAAATGGTCGGTCGGATCATCCAGAAACACCAACTCAGCTCTGGTCCACTCTAATCACTAGTCAAAGTCAACAAGTCCAAATGACACTTGTCATGTTGGACCCACTCACTATTTATAGTCCGTTGACTTTTTCTTGTTTTGGCCATTCTGAACCCATACGGAGTCCATTTTTCGCACCGTTTCCACTACTGGAATCAGCAAGATGAGACCGTCATGATGGTCAACTTGTTTTCTTATTTTTTCCACATCATTTTTTGAGCATTTTTTAGACACCACCAGTCACCTCGGTTTGCATGCCACTTCGGCTCCATTTTTGATATATTTTATATCATCGAATTCATTTTTCCAAGCCCGTGATGATGCTTGAGCCCATTTCTCGCTCTTACCCCCATATTTTTTGGGTATTTTTTCCAAAATGCCCCCTGTCACCTCGATTTGCGTGCCACTTCAGCCATTCTCCATTTTTGACACTTTATATATCGTCAGATTCATTTTTTCGAGCTCGTGATGATGCTTGAGATCATTTCTCGCTCTCACCTAGTCCAATTTCACCATTGTGTCCCGACACCTTGCTGCCTCGGTTTGCGTGCCACATCGACCACCATCAGATTGTTCCACATTTTTACATGAGCCCTTCACTCCTGTCATACTACACTTATTTCGTTATTTTGCCACCATTCATTACCCCTCAAGGAGGCCCATCAGTGTTCCCCCCTACCCTTGTTCTTGATCATCATTAATGTTCCTTGATTGAGCACTTCCTCCTTGCCTGACCATTCTTTTTTTTCGGTATAATTTTATCCCTTTTTCAGGCCGGACAAGTCCTTTATGAAAAAGGCACTTAGGGAGTTTCTGTTAAGCTCTTTTTTGACTCCTAAATCAATGAAAAGACCGCCGAGCAATCTTACTTCCTTTCATACTCGTTAAAGTACCTGAAAGGGCGTCTATCTGGTATAAGTTTAAACCTTTTCTGGCCCTGGTAGACTAATTACGAAAAATGAATACTCTAGTCACACCGGCTAGAAGAGTTCTTCATTGCATCGTTTTATGCTTCTTCGGGCCTTGGAGACTAACACACGAAAAAGCAACCCCCTGGAGTCTTCTTATCACTTTCAGACTCTCTAAAATTGAAAGCAACCATGAGCATGCACCATCCTGGGCTCATACCAATCCACACGACGGTACCATTCCATTATTTCAAAGTCTTCTTATCGCTTTCAGACTCCTTAAAATTGAAAGCAATCATGAGCATGAACTATCCTGGGCTCGTACAAATCCACACGACAGTACCATTCCATTATTTTAGAGTCTTCTTATCGCTTTCAAACTCCTTAAAATTGAAAGCAACCATGAGCATGAACTGTCCTGGGCTCGTCTAAATCCACACGACAGTAACATTTTACACACACTCCTTCTAATTCCTTAACCCGTGAAGAAGTTCCCCTGTGCCTCTTGGCACTATGATCAATCATCTCGGTAGCACCCCCAATCAGGTCATCTTTGTTCAGAGTATTCCGCAGTCTCCTGCCATTTTGCACCGGCTTGAGTATCCCTCATCCCAGTCACTATCCTCGATCCAGTACAGCTATGATCCCTTTCCCACCAGTCAGTTTCATATGCTGCCCGATCGTCCCCGCCATCATACTCTGAACAAAGGAAGTTTGAAGTCCACCCACTCTACTTGCCCAGTTATCCCCCACAGTATGTCAGTCCTACCATCAGTACTCTCACACTTCGGTTCTCCACCTCGCGCTACTGTCAAGGAAACATCATTTCCTTGCTAGTTGCAAGTCTCCCTCTGTCGACGACAGTCCCTCTATTCCAGAGGATGGACCCAGAGGTCCCTGCGCCTTGGACAGATCACCACCTATGGTGAGTGCCTACAGACCAGTTTTAGAGGATTCATCATTGCCTCTCCGAGTGGTTGTTTCTCACATGCTCGACTTCAACACCTTGATCGCATCGTTGAGAATCGCGTAGGGTTTATATCCCTTCAGTTATTGGTCGAAGACCCCGGATTTCCCCCGACTCTAGCACATTGGTGAGTCACTTCAGAACACCCAGTTATATATTCCCGTGGATGTCCGGGTTGCATTGGCGATTGTATTTGAATGCCATCCAGTTATGTGCTTCCTTGAGTACCCAGTTTAGTTCCAGTTTAGTGTACCATTGAGGACATGACTCCCTGTCACTATGCTCCAGCAGCTCATCAGTTCCTCTAGTACCACACTCAGCAGCACTGTTGTTATTCCAGTGTATCAGTTCTTCAGCTCAGACATGGTCATCCCAGCAGTATGTCCAGATTTGTGTCCCCTTTGGACCCTTATGATGTACACAGTGGTTCTCTATTTATCCTACAGGTCCCCCTTTTCGGGCATCACTGTTCTTTTTTATGTATCTTGATACGAGCATCGGTATGCCTGCCTCGTCCATATATTGAGATTCTTCCTCATTCATTATTTGAGGCCATGTATATTTTAGGTCCCCATATTTTGGACCCCATTGTTATTATTTATGAGCATGGGAATGCCCGCCTCGTCCATATGTTTAGATTCTTCCTCATTCATTATTGAGGTAATGTACTTTCAGTTTTTGCAGTTTTTTCGGGACCGTTGTTCTGGGCTCTAGTTTGTTTCTTCTCTTCTCCACACCCCAGTAAAACCATAAAATACTTATGATGTATATCGACCATACGATGAGCTCCTGCCCTCACACATCAGGGGGCAATCTGTTAACACCCAAAAAGTGCTCACTACCTCATCTACCCCATTGCATGACTCATTTGTCCATATTTCCTACCATATTTGCCTCCAAAACCTTAAAATCCCATTAGAAAGCCTCCAAAAGGCTACAAAACCATTAAAAAAGCCTCCAAAAGGCCAAAAAACCCCTTTTCCCCCCAAAATAATCCAAAATTACTCCAAAATAGCAAAAACCCTCTCAAAAGGGAATAAAAAATATGAAAAAAGAGGAAAAAGAGGGAAAACGGAGGAAAAAATCCTATACAGCTGACCTAAACCATATGGTTCCCAAAACCATGGGCCAGCACTCCACCACTAAAAACCTATAAATAGGTGACAGACGCCCCTCATTTCATCTCCACAGTCAAATACACCCTTACTCTGCCAAAATCACTCTTGAAACCCTATCTCACCCTTGAGCTACTTTCACCCTTGAGTGCCCCTTTTGGCCCTTTTCCAACCCTTTGGAGAAAGAGAAGGAGCAAAGCTGGAAGCTTGGAAGCAACCCTCCTGGACTACTGCAAAAGCTTCACCAACCTTTACATTGGAGGTATAATCAATACAAAACCCCTTTTTATTATCTTGTATTTTCTGGTTTATGCACATGTTTAGAATAATTACCATTTTACTGTATTGTCTTTCATTTAATGTTTTTCTGAACTGCTACTAAGGAGTCCCTTCTCCTTAGTAGGTGCTCATTTGCACAAGCTAGGGTGAAAACCCTAGCTACACTCCTTGGGACAAGCTCGGTTTAAATCGCGGAAGTCAATGCATACTCTGATGGTGCCTTGTTTTTTGTTAACAAGGACGGGGTTTGAAACCCAGGTGGTATATTCAATAGGATAAATGAATCCTGCTTTGCGAAGTTTCTCAATCTCTGATTTAATAGCGGGGAGCTTTGAGGGATGAATGGGGCGCTGTTTCTGGCGAACGGGGGGTACATTTTGCCATGTGTCAATGTGGTGCTCTATAAGAGCGGGGTCGAGACCAGGCATTTCGGTATAGGACCAGGCAAAGACATCACGAAATTCATGGAAAAGTTTTTTGTACTCTCCAATCTCATACTCACTGTAGGAGGCTCCTAATGTAATGATTTCAAGAGCACCAGGCGGTTCAAAGATATCTATGTGGATGACGGGTGAGATGTTGGCCATGTTACCTTCCTCAAAGGCATCAAGAGTGGGAATAGGATCCTTAAACCAGTCGAATTTGGTGGGAAGGAAATATTTGGACTCAACTGCAAAATGGGTAGCTGTGGTAGAGGAGGAGTCTTCTGGGAGGAAATAGGAACGATGGTGCATGTCGTCCCAGGGATAATCCGAGGAAGTGAGAGCCTCTAGAATCTCCTCATCATTGCGGAAACTTTGAGTTGTTAAATCGGTTGACAAGGGAGTGGTAGTCGAAGAGATCATATAAATGGTGTTAATCTCTCCAGGTGAGGGTGATACGGGGGGGTGGATCTCCTCAATTGTGGGGGGTTCCGTCTCAAAGTACAAATTATTCATCTCATAAAGAGCTACTCTGTAATTTGAAATATCAGGACAGTGATGTGAGTAATGGCCGTAAATACCGCATATTGCACAAGGGTGGTTGGTACGCTGTGATTTATCAGGAGGCTTGGGGGTTGGATCGAGTTCGACAACTAGGATGTTGGGGTCGTCGTCAAGCATTCGCATGTGTTCCTGTAATGCAGGTAATTGTGGACATTGATGAATCGGATGGCCTAACTCATCACACAACGAGCATTTCGGAGGAGCGCAAAACACGGGGGGGTTTTTAACGGTTTTGGGCAGGGGTACAACAGTGTATGGTTGTGGGCCTCTACCCCCAGTGTGCTTGATAAGAGGGGGGGGATTTGTAGAGGACAAAGGGGTAGTGACACTGGGAGGTGGTTGACTGGTAGTGACAATGGGTTGCACCAGTTGTAGGATGACATTTGGTGTTGGAGGGGGAATGGGAGGTGAAATATACCACACGGATAATCCTAAGGTTAACCTGGGGAGGCTGAGGGTAGCCATAACAGGGGCACTTACTACTCCCGAGGGAGGAAATAGGAACCGGATTGTGTGGATGGGTGTAACAACAATGTGAATAGGTACCAATGGTGGTTTGGGTAACAAGCGTGGTTGATTGTTGGGTGTTTGTGTATTGTGGGAAATGGTACATAGGTCAGATATTGCGGGCGTGGGTGACGGGGGTTGAATGGATTGGAATGTTGAGGTCATTGGAGTATCTGAGTAAAATCCAGGTCCCACGGAGGAAACAAACGAGGTAGTTGCACCACAAACAGGTTGTTCAACCATGGGGAGAACATTTTCGGGTGCAGCGGGGGCATTGGGATCGTAATAGGTGAGTTGGTCAACCTTGACCATGCGTCCGTCATGGGAGAACACCATGGCATGAAAAATCGATGAGGCAACCGCCCACATGGCATACATGTAGCTGCGGCCAAGTAAGAGGTTATAATCAAGTTGGGCATTGATGACCCTTATGTCAATGAGCACGGTTTTACCAGCCAACTGGATGGGGACATTAGCTAGGAGACCTTGGGGTTGAGCCGACCAAGCATCGTAGGCTCACAACGCAGTGGTGGACTACTGAAGAGTAGGGGATTTCAACTTCTACCAAATGAATTTGGACATAACGCATGTAGAGGCACCTTCATCGATAATGCACCGATGGATGACCAGATTCCGAATGGAAACAGAAACTTGGAACGCTAAAGTGGAAGGCAGGCGTGGTTCGGACTAGTCCAAATCGAAGGCCCTCAGTCATGAATCATTTGGGTCAATAGCACCAATGGCAGAGAGCAAAGTCTTGCACTGTGAAGGACAGTTTTTTTAGACTTCTAACGCAGACATGGCTGCGGGAGATTGGGCTAAGTCATCTACAATGTTGTAATTTGATGCAGCACGAGCATTGGGGTTATTGTTGATGCGACGAAGTGGGAAGCGAGGTGCTTTGGAGGTGCCATCTAGTGGAGCTGGAGGTATACGTAACGTCTGATCAGTGGGATGAGCGTTAGTGCTTTTGTCGGTGGGAGAGGCTTCAGGGGTGGAGCCATATTGGTTGTGACGGGTTTGGAGGTTGACATCAGTGGATGACATCATTAACAAGTGGTGGGTACCTGAGTCTAACATGGGTTGATCAGGAGCGACATAAGTGATCTATTGTTGTGGTGGCGCGTTGCCTTGAGGGGGAGCCAACGGTTGCCTTGAGGGCTGAGTGTTCACTACGCCTTGGGTTGGTAAAGGGTTTTGTAACACCAAGGGTTGATGTTGAGGTGGGGGGTTGGGTGGCGCCTGAGGAGCCGCGTGCCCTTGGAAATGGGCATCATCAGTCCAGAGTTTTCGAGCTCACTCCAAATGTGGGAAAGCATGGGTATAGTGGCCATAGACCCCGCAAATAGAACAAGGATTATTTGTTCGCAAATTAGGATTTTTGGCCTGCTTGGGCAGTCGATCAGGGTTTTGGTTGGCAGGTGCCACGTTATTGTTGTTTGGGGGATTGGGAGGTTGACCGCCTTGGTCTGGAAGGGGGTTGTTCCCACGGTTATGGCCTTTTCCACAATTTTGATGGCCCTGTTGGCGCTGGTTGTTTTGGTTCTGCTGCAGATTCTGTTGGGCATATACTTTCCCTTGGGCAGCAGGTGGGTTCTGGGGTTGTGCAGGTGCGAGAGCAGGCTGCGGTGGATAATAAGCAGGTAGAGGCTATGCAGGTGCTGAACCTTGTGGGGGTTGCTGATACATCTGTGGAACGGGTTGGGGGTGTTCCGTAGGGGTTTCCTGTGGTGGGTAATAAGCATGTTGGGCTTGATAGGACAAAGGAGCTGGTGCAGCCTGTGCGTGGTAATATGGCTGAGGTGCGACAGGGGGGGTGTAAGCGGGGGACACATGACCAAAGCACTGAGGTGGACATGAGGGTCCTTGGGAATGGTGATGATGTGCCATAGGAGCATACGAATTGGATGCTCTGGATTGAGATGTTGCCCGCGAAAGGTCGGGGCCTGGCGCATCGTGTTGGGAGGAATCGCCGCGAGGGGCGTCAGGTATGATGGAATACAGATAACCCGACTGGGCGTAAATGAGGTCAAATTGCTAGGCTTTGAGGATAGCCTCTTCTTCGGACTGGAGTCGTTCAGATGCCACATCCTTAGAAATGACAGGAAGGAGGGATTTTAGAAACCAATCTAAGAAGATACGGTCGTCTAACTTGATTTTGCAAAGGCTACGGCGTCGATGCCACTCATGAATGTGGTCAGTGATGTGGGTAGCCGTGTTTTGTCTGCAAGATAGTAGGATCTCAATTCCTGCGTCATAGCGGACAAGTAACTGAAAGAACTGCAGGAAAGTCGAGGCAAGGGAGGTAAACGTGGCATGGGTCCCATGGGGCTGCTCGATGTACCACTTAGCTGCAGAGCCAGTGAGGGTGCACTGTAATAGATGGAGGCGGACAGAGTCATCCACTATGTAGTTGGAGGAACACCATAGATGGAAGGACATAATATGGTTCTGGGGGTCCTCACCTACCTTGCCCTCAAACTTAGGGATGTCGGAGGGGAGCTTGGTGGGCATGTGAGGCCACGTATGGTCATATCGGATGGGATCGTTAGTCCGTATAGCTAGGTTAGGAAGGTTGAGGCTAGCCATGAATGGCAAACTAGTAGAAGGATGTGACATACTAGTGGGTGTGACCATGTTGGGGCCAATGCCCCCAAGTGGAGGGGATGGGTTTGGGATGTTTCCCCCAAGTGGAGGAACGAAAGTGGTATGGGATGGTCCTTCACTGCCAAGGGTAGTGTGAGTCACTGATGGAGTGGCGATGAGTATGCCAGCTACTGGAATGGGTACAGTGATCGGAATGGTAGACGTGGGCCCCATCGAGGGCATACCCAATGCAAGTGTGGTAGCTGGTTTGGTGGTGGATGCTCCACCAATGGTCCCTACAAAGAAAGGGGTGGAAGTCATGCCAGCCATGGGGCTGGTTGGTGCAGTGTAAATGGGGTTCTCGGACTCTGCCTTAGAATCAGAGGTAAAATAGGGGGCGTCAAGATTGGGTGACGGAGTTCTATGACATTGACGAGTGGAGTCAAGTGACAAAGCTTGAGATCTATGATGAGTGGTATCGAGTGATGAAGATCTATGTCTATGACGGTTGATGTCAAGTGAACCGTGCTGTGGGGGATCGCCTCGGAGGCACCGAGAATGTCTCGGGGACTCAATGGTGACAGATGGTGTCAAATATCTGGGGTTGTGTTGAGTGAAAAACAGCTCAAAAAACCCTAATGCAACCGAGTGTGCAGAAGGAGAGCTCAAAAAATATGGCACTCAAGCCAACAACCAACTCAAAACACTTACTGTAACAACTGTGCTACAATAAGTGGAGTATCAACAGAAATGGTCAGAATACCAACAAGCAACAGGTTTCCTAGAAAATAAAAATAGTGGACTCGCTACATCAAAAGGAGGTAAGGGAGCATGCAAACATCTAGCTAAATAGTATTCTGACTCAACTAGACATATCCTCTGCAAGGTGATGAAATCCAAGTCAGATAATATGGATAGTAGAGCCAAGTGGCTAAAGATATCCCCCTACCAGGAGGGACACCAGGTAGTCAATCCTAGAAGAAAAGCAACTAAGATACCCCGTTCATGACACGTTCGGTTCGGTGAATCTTCCGTTTGGTTCTATTGCCCCTGTATCCCCATACGGGTGATACATCGAGAACTACGAAGGTATCCTTCGGTTACTGAATGGACTATGGTATTCCACTTAGGCTTCCGGAACCAGTCTAGCAACTTCAACCCTCCTAGGGGAGAGGCCTTCCTGATAAATTGGTTTTAAACCGTGTCAAAAAATACTAGGGGATTTTGGTTCCTTAATGGACAGCAGCTATGTCTCAAGTGTAAGCACCCGAGGGGTGTTATTTGGATGCCTATCCCCTCGATCCTACCTAACTACAAAAATTCTTATGTGTTCCCTAAGTGGGGTTAGAATGTTGGTTGTGTTAAGTAGTATTTTAGGGCTCACTTGAATTAGCTGACAGAGTGTGTGCATGTGAGATGATGAACCTAAGTAAAAGTGCCACGGGGTGGGCAACTTTCTAACTAAAAATAACAATACAGAATTTAAACTTTGAAATGCAAAATTTTCTCTTTTCAATTAAAATGCTGAAATTTAAAAAAATATTATGTAAATGGAACAAAAATAATACTGTAGAAAAAAGGCTATAGGAAAGTATGGCTGCAAATATGACAGATGGCTATGCAGGTGCATAAAATATTGCAGCAAAGTGCTGGGTTCAAAATAGGGAAAAAAGTGTAGAAAACAGACTGTGGGTTTGTGGCAAATCTGGGCGGTCGGACTGCGGGAAACAGCTCAACAGTCGCGGACGGGTTGCGGGATTTTGGCTGAAAGACCCAGTCGGACCGTGGGAAATAGGTCGAAAGTCGCAGGCAGGTTGCAAAAAAATGGCTGAAAGCCGTAAGCGAGCTGCGGGAAAAAGGCCAAAAGACGCAGGCGGGTTCCAGAAAAATGGCTGAAAGCTGGAAGCGGGCCACGGGAAAAAGGCCGAAAGACGCAGGCGGGTTGCGGGAAAATGGCTGAAAGCCACAAGTGACATGTGGGAAAATGACTGAAAGACGTCGATGGGTTTCAGAAAAATGGATGAAAACCACAAACGGGGCACGGGAAAAAGGCCGAAATATGCAGGCAGGTTGCAGAAATATGGCTGAGAGCCACAAGCGGGCCGCGGGAAAAAGGGTTAATAGCCGCTATCAGACCGCATGAAACAAGCTAATAGCCACTGTCGGATCGCAGGTAACAGATTGGAAACCGCCGGTAGGTCACCGGAAATAGTCTGAGAGCCGCGTTTGGATCGCAGGTAAATGCCTGAAAGACGCGGTCGAAACGCAACTGTGGGGAGCAGAAGGCACGATTTACAGCAACCGAAAGGAAAAAACAGTAAAATATTGCAGAAAATTAAAAACGTTTAAAACTTTAAAACTATAAACAGAAATTCAAAGGAACACAAGGGGAGTCGCCAAAACTGTAGCTAGGGTTTTCACCCTATGTTGTGCAAATGAGCACCTACTAAGGAGAAGGGACTCCTTAGTAGTAGTTCAATAAACAGTAAATAAAAACAGTAAAACAATATGAAATTTAACCTAGCATGAGCATTAACATAAATAATAAAACATGAAAATATGGCAAAATATTTCTCTTTTTGTATTAAAGATTATACCTCCAATGTGAAGGTTGGTGAAACTCCTTCAACAGTCCAGGAGGGTTGCTTCCAAGCTTCCAGCTCTGCTCCTTTCTCTTTCTCCAAAGGGTTGGAAATGGGCCAAAGGGGCACTCAAGTGTGAAAGTAGCTCAAGGGTGAGCTAGGGTTTCAAGAGTGATTTTGGCAGAGTAATGGTGTATTTGACTGTCGATATGAAACGAGGGGCCTCCATCACCTACTTATAGGTTTTTAGTGGTGGAGTGCTGGCCCATGGTTTTGGGAACCATATAGTTTAGGTCAGCTGTATAGGGTTTTTTCCTCATTTTTCCCTCTTTTTCCTCTTTTTTTTTGTATTTTTATTCCATTTTTAGAGGGTTTTTGCTATTTTGGAGGAATTTTGGATTATTTTGGGGGGATAAGGGGTTTTTTGGCCTTTTGGAGGCTTTTTAATGGGATTTTAAGGTTTTGGAGGCAACTATGGTAGGAAATATGGACAAATGAGTCATATAATGGGGTAGATGAGGTAGTGAGCACTTTTTGGGTGTTAACAAGAACCATAATGAAAACCTGAGAATGATGTTAGCTAAGTGCAAGCAACATGAAATCTCCTTGAATTTGAAGAAATGTATTTCCTGTGTACCCTATGGTATACAACTGGGACACATTGTATGTAAGCAAGGTCTGATGGTTGATCCTGCAAAGATCACAGTGATTGTGAATTTACCTGCACCTAACTCAGTTATGCAACTTCGCACAACTTTGGGACATACAAGATATTATAGAAAATTCATCAAGGGCTATGCATAGATAACCGCACCAATTTAGAAATGTTTGAAGAAAGAAGTGCAGTTCATCTGGAATGTAGAATGCGAGAAAGGACTAGATACATTAAAGGATAAAATGGTAACTGTGTTGATCCTTGTGTTTCTAGATTGGAATAAGCCATTTCATGTACATGTTGATGCTTCATCTATAGCATTGGGCATTGTGATCGCTCAACCAGCTGAAGGGGGCATTAAACACCCCATTGCATTTTCAAGTAGGAAGCTATCTTCAGCCGAAAAGAACTACATGACCACAGAAAGAGAAGGTCTAGCTATGGTTTACGAACTCCAGAAATTCAGGTACTATTTACTGGGTGCGCACTTCTCCATGTACACTAACCATTCAGCCATGAAGTACTTGGTCAATAAGGCAGTGTTAGCGGGAAGAATTTGCAGATGGTTGTTACTTTTCCAAGAATATGACTTTGAGATTATTGTTAAGCCAGGTAGACTCAACATAGGACCTGACCATCTCTCAAGGATTGAGTCAGGCGAAGAACCCACTAATATTGAAGATAATATACCTAATGCGTAGTTATTTTCCATACATATAGCAGGTGAGTAGTACAAAGATATCGTCAAATTTTTTACCACGGGATTGGCACCCATAGAGTTTACTACATAGCAGAATAAGCAACTGGTAGTTAAAGCAATAGACTTCAGTATCATTGCAGGGAAGTTATACAAGTTGGGACCAGATGAAGTGCTACGCATATGTGTGTTAGAGCATGAGAAGCCATTTATATTGGCCGAGGCACATTCAGGTGTATCTAGAGGTCACTATGCAGGTAGAGCTACTGTGCAAAATATTAAAAGAGAAGGGCTATGGTGGCCAAAACTACACAAAGATTCAAAGGAACATTGCTAGAGTTGTGATGTGTGCCAAAGAAGTGGAAGTCCATAGCAAAGAGATGAAATTCTGTTAATAATGCAACTGACTTTATAGGCATTTGATAAATGGGAAATTGATTTCACGGGACCAATCAACCCACTAGGAAAGAGAACTGGTGTGAGATACATTATCACCGCGACTAATTATCTCACCAAATGGGAAGAAGCTAAACTAGTGAAGGATTGTAGCGCAGTTACTGCCATGCAGTTCATCTTCGAGAACATCCTTACCAGATTTGGATGCCCCAAATTTTAATGAGTGATCAAGGGACTCACCTTTTGAACAAAACCATTGAAGCACTAACTGAAGAGTTTCATATTTATCACCAGAGAAGCATGCCATACCATCCACAAGCCAATGGAATGGTTGAGAAATTTAACAAAGTGCTGGATAATTCACTGACAGGAGTATGCAATACAAATAGAGATGATTGGGATCTACGCATTCCAGCTGCGTTATGGGCATACAAAACAACTTGCAAGAAGTTGATAGGCCATACACCTTTCGGATTGGTCTATGGACAAGAAGTTGTGATTCCTATGGAGTACATTGTACCAAGATTAAGGATTGTTTCATTCACGGACATGGTTGATGAATAAACATTGCAAGAAAGGATTCTACACTTGGTTGGTTTCGAAGAGGATCGCTTCATCGTAGGCTTTCACTAACAAGTGCAAAAAGATAGAGAAAAAGCATGGCATGATCGCCATATCAAGCAAAAAATATTCCAGGTAGGAGACCTTGTCCTCCTATATGATAGCAAGTTCATGAAATTTCCAGGAAAATTTAAAATGCATTGGCTTGACCCATATACTGTTATGCATATTACTAACGGTGGTTCAACTCAATTAGCCACGTTAGCTAGAGACAACTTACCAGGTCTAATGAATGGAAGTAGACTAAAACCCTACAGGGATAGTCCTACTTCGAAAAACCCTCAGTGATGAGAAGAGCAAGAAGATTCTAAGTGTCAAGTATAGTTGAAATTGGGCACTAGAAATTGAGCAGAGTCTCTACACAGTTTTGGTCCAATACACAAAGTTGATGGAAAGGATGTACTAATCGTGCAACACTAATAGACAAGTGAAGCTGTGCAGAAAAAAAAAGAGAGAAAACAAAACAAAATAAGGAGAAGTAGAATCGCGCAGTTGTGAAGTTCAAAATGCAACCGCGAAGTCTAGGAAGAGCAAGAAGGATGTAAAATCCAGAACAAAGAGAATACAACATCGCGCAGTGGTGAAGTTCAAGATGCAGCAGTGCAGATCGAAATGAATAGATTAATTGCGAAGTATCAGAATCTGTGATGTGACGCATGGGTTGAAAGCAGAGATGCGAATTTAAAATGGGAAAAGCACACATGCGCAAAAGAACCACACAAGAATATTTTTCGATAACCATGACAATAGTCGGCCGGTTAGTTAACGGTTATCCAAAATGGAGGCATCAACACAATCGCGCATTAAATGAAAATCTGGCCATTCGAGCATAACAAGGAGGGAAGTGACCCAGATCTCACCGAGATCTGGCTAATAGACTTGGTAATTAATCACTGACTTAACTGATTTAATAGCCTGGAAGCACCGACAACGTTCGGCATTTCAAGAAACATCATTGGCTCAGAGAAAATGATTGGTCGACAAGACCGAGATCTCAGGCGAGATCTGGCCGAAGGACGAGACATTAACTATCCCAGTAACAGTTGATTGGTACGTTCTAGACCAATAGGGTCTATAAATAGCCATCAACCAAGCACTTGTGTGTTTTACTGTGAGTTCTATCTCATCTATGTGTGAATTCAGAACCTAACAGCTAGAAATCCAAGCATTCTGCAAGTGAATGAGCGACCAGTCACTATTGACGAAGTATTAACAATATTCAAGTAGTCAGGGTTGAAGGGAGTCATGTCGGCACTTGCCGAGAATCCCACAGTGGAGAAAGGAACCTCATCCCACAACTCTACAAGGCATGCCATAGGGATGAAAAAAGATAAGCACCATGCCACAAAGCAGGAAGAGCTGAAAGCAACACACCGAGAGGCACCAATTGTTAACACCTAAAAAGTGCTCACTAGCTCATTCCCTTATTCACATGACCCTTTTGTCCACTTTTCCACCATTTGAGCCTCTAAAGCAACCAAAAGGTCACCAAAAGACCTTAATACACCCCTTTTTCCACTCAAAATGAGTATTTTTTCTAAAAAAGCATAAAAAACCCTCAAAAAGGGTCTAAAATTCCCAAAAATATTAAAAAGGGAATAAAAATATTAAAAATATTCAAAAAAGGAAAAAGGAGGGAAAATGAACCTAAACCATGTTGTTCAATACCATTGGTTTCCTCAAAACCATAATGGTATTCCCCACCACCAAAAACTATAAAAAGGTGGTAGGGGCTCCTCACTTTACATCCATCCATCTTCCTATCCTCATGCTACCAAAATCTCCCATGAGCTTTTGGCCATTGTAGCAACCTTGGAGAAGGGACCTTTGGAGTTTGGAGCTGCTCACCCTTGGAGCTACTCAACAATCTTCATCAAGTGGAGGTATTATTATTGGAAGCACTTGCTTGCCCCCATTTTCAATACAAAGTTATTTTTTCTATTTCTTGTTCTTGTTTTCAATTCAAAAGTTTATTATGATATACACATGCTAGTCTAGTTTTAGTTTTAGATTTACAATTGTTTTTGCTTTACTATTTGAAACTGCTGCTACTAGTTAGCAGGTGCCCATAGCACTAAGCTTGGTTGCAAAACCAAGCCAACAGTTTTGGCGACTCCGCTGGCTTAGAACTCTTAGATCTCAAAATTTTAGCTTTAGATCTTAGTTTTGTTAGTATTAGTTAGTTTAGTTCATAGATCTGCCACCCTAGACAGCAGATCCATTGCTGTTCTAGATCTTGGCCCATTTTATTGCCATTAACAGCTCGAAATTCTCAATTTTCGGGTTCTTTTTCGGTGTCCGCGTACGGATTTCGTCTCGTGGCTTTTTGCCCAACAAACGTGCGGCTCATCGCGACTGCGCGGCTCTTTTCCGTGCGGTTCACCGCGGCTTCGTGGCCAATTTGCACGCTGCACATCGTGGCTTCGCGGCCATTTGCCGCGCTGCACATCGCGACTGTGTGCCAAAATCCAGCGCTGCACATCGCGGCTGAAACCCGCGCTGCCCATTGCGACTGTGTGACAGAAACCCGCGTGGTCCATCGCGGTTGTTCTGTCAAAACCCGCGATGCAAATTTTTTCCATTCGGCCAATCTGTTTAAAAAATTAATTTTTTGCTGTATTTTCTGCCCAATTAGCACATTTTATAGTATTAAAATTCCTGCATTGTTTACAGCTAGAAATCTTTTTACTATTTAGAATGCACCTTTAAAAAAGTCTTTTTAAAAATTTTTAGAAATTGAAACAAGGATTTATTTTGCATTTTATCTAGATTAAAAAATTTTACTGTTTACTTCCTTGATATTTTGCCCATAGCAAATTTTAAAAGAAATCCATTTATTTCTTCAAGAAGTCATATTATTTGCTTTCCTATTTCAAAAGATCCTTTGTTTTTTGAATATTTTTTGCAAAGCATTTAATTTCAGTTTAAAATACCACACGTGCACCCACTCAAACAGATAATTTAAACTGAGCCTTAAAATTTACCCTAACTTCAACCAACTTTTAACCCCACTTGGGGAGCACTTAAAATAACTTTGTAGCTAGGTAGAATTGAGGGGATAGGTGTTCCAATAACACCCCTTAGTTATTACATTTGAGACATAGTTGTTGTCCATTAGGGAACCAAAATCTCCTAGTATTTTTTGGCACGGTCACAAACAGTTTATCTGAAGGCCTCTCCCCTAGGAGGGTTGAAGTCGCGAGGATGGTTCCAGAAGCCTCAGTGGAATACCGAAATCCATTCAGTAACCGAAGGGCTACCATTCGTAGTTCTCGGGATATCCCTGTATGGGGGTATTGTGGTAAAAGGACCAAACGACAGATTTACCTTTTCTGGACGTGTCATGAACGGAGTATCCTAGTTGCCATTCTTTAGGATTGATTTCCCGGTGTCCCTCCCGGTAGGGGGATATCTAGCCGTTGATTCAACACTCAATATTGTCTGACTTGGATTTCATCACCTTACAGAGAATATCATTTGTTGATTCACAATACTTTTAGTTAGGTGTTTGCATGATACAATCCACCTTTGGTCTAGTAGCACCTCTTTTTTCTAGAAGTTGTTTGACTGTTGGTATTTTGACCATTTTTGTTGCATCCCTCCACTTATTATAGTACAACTGCTATAATAAGTGCTTTTTGAGGTTGATTTTTTGGCCTGAGAACCTTTATTTTCACTCCCCTTTTTTGCACCCTTGGTTGCATTAGGGTTTTGAGTTTTTTATACATTACCATCTTACACAGAAGATTTTTACACAAAAACATATTTCTCACCATTGAGAATTTTAGACGATCTCGTCGTCTTCAGGGAGAACTCCCAGAGTTCAGTCTACTTGGCTCTCCACGTCACCGACGTCGAGCCTTATCCCTTGACTCGACACATCATCGGTCAAACAGACACTCATCCGATTCTGACATGCCTCACTTCACATCTGATTTTGAGGCAGAATCCGAAAACCCTACTATGGTGTTCCTCCAACTCCATAGTGGACGACTTTGTCCGCCTCCGACTGTTGCAACGAATGTTCACTAGCTCTGCAGCCAAGTGTTACATTGAACAACCACATGGGACCCACCATACATTTACGTCCCTCGCCTCCACTTTCCTTCAGTTTTTTCAGCTACCTGTACCCTATGATGTAGGAGTTGAAATACTGTTGTCTTGTAGACAAAACACAGCTACCCACATCACCGACCATATCCATGAGTGGCGTAAGCGTCGTAGCCTCTGCAAGATAAAACTGAATGACCGTATATTTTTGGATTGGTTTCTCAAATCACTCCTACCCCTCATAGCTAAGGATGTAGCTTCTGAATGACCTCAGTCGGAAGAAGAAGCCATTCTAAAAACCCAGCAGTTTGATCTGATCTATGCCCAGTGTGGCTACCTGTATACCATTTTAACTGACGCTCCCCACGGTGATTCCTCCCAGACTGACGTGCCGAGGCATCCCACGCCGCTGATGGCATCATTGGACAAGTTTCATCCCACAACCAACCATTTTCCATTATGTGCAATAATAATGACCCCGATCTTTTGCGGGCCACATCTCACTCTGGAGCTACAACTTCGTATGCTCCCATGGCCCACCCCCACCACACTCATGGACCCCCATGTCCACCACAGTGTTATGGTCATGCACCTTCAGCCTATCCACCTCTGGTTGCACCCCCTACGTATTACCGTCAGCAGGCCACACATGCTCCTGTTCACTCACAAGCCCCAACGGCTTATTTCCCACCACAGGTAGTTCTTGCTGCACCACGACCTCCAATCGCTCAGATTTATCCTCCAAACAACAACAAGGCTACCCCCGCCAACCAAAACCCTGATCGAACACCGAAACAAGGTAAGAACCCCAATTTATGAACAAACCACCCATGTTCCATATGCGGGGTATACAACCATTATACACACACTTGCCCACATTTGGGGCGAGCATGCCAACTGTGGTCTGATGACGCCCAACATCAAGGGCATGCAGCACAACCAGCGCCACCTCCTCAACCACAACCCATGGTGCTGCAGAATCCTTTGCCCACACAAGGAGTGGTGAACACTCGTCTGTTGGATCCTCCTCAAGGAACCACAGCACCACAACAGCAAATCACATATGCTGCACACACAAACCAACCAATGGATTCAAATACTCATCATCTCCTTATGATGTCATCGTCCGACATGAATCTCCAAACGCGTTGAAACAAATCCGCTCCCATTGCACCTACAAGTGTTCTCCCTATGATTGAACAACCAGTTCAGAATGCAACTACATCGTTCGTCTCCATAGTTAGACCCGGATTATACTCGGAATCACCTATGACTTCCACATTCCAATCCATCCAACCCCCTTTGAAGATAACTGAGATATCTAATTTGTGCACCCTCTCACATAACACACAGGTACTAAACCAACAACCCCCTTTACTCCCGCAACCACCCTCAGTGCCAACTCACATAGGAGCCACACCAATTCATACTATCCCATTTTTATTTCCCCCTTCAGGCACCATCAACACACCAATCATGGCTACACTTAATCTCCCAGGATTAACATTAGGACTACCTGTGAGGTACCTACCTACCCCAACCTCTCCTTCGACACCGAATGTCATTTTACAACCGGTGCAACCCAACAATACTTCTAACCGTCCACCCCCTGGTGTAGCAAACATCCAGAATCGACCACCTCCAATAGCGGCCACCGCATCAACATCCAATTATACTCCCCGACCACTTTGAAACACTGGGGGCAAAGGTCCACAAGCCTACACCACTGGACCCACAACTCACACCCCCCCAGCGACCCCCAAGTTGGTGAAGAATCCCCCAACAAACTGCATACCCCCCAAGTGCTCTTTGTGCAATGACATAGGCCATGCCACCCATCAATGTCCACAGTTACCAGCACTTTAAGAACACATGAATATGTTGGATGATGACACCAATGTTCCAATAGTCAAACTAGAACCCCCCCCCTCAACCTCATGATAAATCATTACGCACAAACCATCCTTGTGCAATATGCGGCATTTATGGCCATTCTTCACACCATTTCCCTGATCTCCCAGATTATAGAGCAGCCTTATACGAATTGAATATTGCCGACCTAGAGATATCCCCTCCTAAAATTGAGGAAATTCATCCCCCACCATCTTCCTCCTTGGAAGAAATTAACACCATTTACACAGTTTCCACTGGATACCCCTCTGTTCGGTCGGCCCCTTCCGTTGATCCCTTTGATACACATGTTCAACCCTTTCAAATCGACGAGGAAACCACATGTCCACAACATCGGGGTAGGCCCAAAACCTTACCTACTCATCATCATCGTGATTCTCATCGGAGATACTGGGGGCATCCACCCCACAAAGGGAATCCCCCATCATCATATCATCACTTCAGTATGCCACCACAGCCCACAGCCTCATGCTATAACACCCTGCCAGCAGTTGCTCAATTCCCTATTGATCTCTCTCTGAGACAACATCTGCACCACATTGACACCTCTGAGTTAGGGGGCATAATAGATTACCTCGACCGCAGGATAGGGGGCATGATCAATCATTTTGAACCTTCCCCATCATCTCTATCTCAACAACTCAATGAGCCCATCGTTCAAACTAACACATATGTGATCCACAATCACAAACCCCATGCACATAGCATGGGGGCAGGTCATTAACCCTGCTGACTTCTTCACATGCATGATCTCAACCATTTTTTGAGGTCTTATATCACTTGTATATTCGATTTGATTTGATACACCTAGTATTCTCCCCCCGCGGGTCATCATTTCTCCCCACCACTGCATCCTTGGCTTGGTGGGCTCACCTTTATTTGTAGCCATTTTTTAACCTAGTTATTTGCTTTGACCATTCCAAAGTCCTTATGACCTCCATTTTTTGCACCATTTGCACCGCCGGATTCATATTTCCGCGCTCATGATGATGCTTGAGATCATTTCTCGCTCTCACGCCCAGATTTTTTGGGCATTTTTTCCATGCCCCCTCGTCACCTCGGTTTGCATGCCACATTGGCCGTTCTCCATTTTTAACGAGTCTTATATCTCTAGATTCAGTTTTCCGCGCTCGTGATGATGCTTGAGATCATTTCTCACTCTCACCCCATAATTTTCCGGGTATTGTTTCAAAATGCCACCCATCACCTCGGTTTGCGTGCCACGTTGGCCGTCGCCCCTTTTTGACAATCTTTATGTCACCAGATTTAGTTTTCCGCACTCATGATGATGCTTGAGACCTTTTCTCGCTCTCAACAATCCCTTTTTCTTCGGTATAATTTTATCCCTTTTTCGGGCCGAGCAATCCCTTTTACGAAAAAGGCACTTAGGGAGTTTCTGTTAAGCTCTTTTCTGACTCCTAAAACAATAAAAAGATTGTCGAGCAACCTTGCTTCCTTTCATGCTCGCTAAACGTATCTAAAAGGGCGTCTACCTAGTATAATTTTACCCATTTTCTAGACCTTGTAGACTAATTACGAAAAAGGTATACTCTAGTCACATCGGATATAAGAGTTCTCCATTTGCATAATTTTATGATTTTTTCGGTCCTTGGAGACTAACTTACGAAAAAGAACACCAATGGAGTCCACTTACCGCTTTCAGACTCTCTAAACATGAAAGCGACCACGAGCAATCACCATCCTGGGCTCATAAAACCCACAGGACGGTACTCACAACCACTTCAGAGTCTTCTTATCATTTTCAGACTCCTTAAAAATGAAAACACCAATGAGAACGAACAGTCGTGGGCTCACAAAATCCACAAGATAGTACGATTTCATAGCACACTTTTATCCCTTCTTTGAGCACATTAAAACTATGAAAAAGGACCCAATGGTGCTTCTCGGCGCCATAATAGATCATGTCTACTCATATACCAGCTTCCCCATTTTGGTCGCCTTTGTTTAGAGTATTCTGCAGTATGTCACCGTGAGAACCCTTTGACAACACCCATCAGCTTGACCCCCCCCAGAGTCAATACACACCCTTCAGTCCTTAAAAGCAATGATACCCACACCTACAAGTCAGTTCCCTAAGTTGCTAGGTCAACCATGTCATCATACTCTGAGCAAAGGAAGTTTGAGTCTACCCACTATATGACCCCAGTTACTTCCCATCCCCACAAGTATGTCAGTCCTACCATCAGTACTACCACACTTCAGTTCTACACCTCGCGCTCCTATCAAGGAAACATCATTGCCTTGTTAGTTGCTGGTCTCCCTCTGTCGACGACAACCAAATTTATTCCAGAGGATAGACCTAGAGGTTCCTGTGTCTTGGACTCATCACCATTTATGATGAGTGCCTACGAATCATTTCGAGAAGAGTCCTCAGTGCCTCTCCAAATGGTTGTTTCTCACATGCTCAACTTCAACACCTTGATCGCATCGTTGAGACTCGCACAGGGCATTGGTCCGTTCAGTTATTAGTCGAAGACCCCGGATACCTCCTGACTCTTCCACATTTGAGAGTCTACTTATGGAAACAACCAGTTACATTTTTTCTATAGATATCCGGGTTGCGCATGGCAATAGTATTCAGAAGTACCTTAGTTTTTGTACTCCCTCGAGTATCCAATTACATATACTTCCCAGAGATGGCTCACAGTCATTGAGCCCCTACAGATGCTGGACACCTTCAGTTTCAGCAGTTCATCAGTTATTCCAGTGTATAAGTTATTGAGATCAGTCATGTTATAATCATGAGTACATCCCAAAATGATGTCCCCTCTGGACCATTATGATGTACCAACAGATTCTTTATGTATTTTCTCAGGTCCCCATTCTTGGGACTAATTGTTTATATATGTCTTGATACGAGCATGGGTATGCCCGCCTCGTCCATTATCAGAGATCATTCCTCATTCATATTGAGGCCATGTAATATTTTTTGTTTTTTGTAGCTTCCAAGGGTCGTGGGTCTAGTCTCCAATCCGTCTCTTCTCCTCCCCAAACCCCAGAAAAAAGACAAAAAAACTATGATGTCTATCGGCCATACGATGATCTCCTTCCCTCACACATCAGGGGGCAATCTGTTAACACCTAAAAAGTGCTCACTAGCTCATTCCCTTATTCACATGACCCTTTTGTCCACTTTTCCACCATTTGAGCCTCTAAAGCCACCAAAAGGTCACCAAAAGACCTTAATACACCCCTTTTTCCACTCAAAATGAGTATTTTTCCTAAAAAAGCATAAAAAACCCTAAAAAAGGGTCTAAAATTCCCAAAAATATTAAAAAGGGAATAAAAATATTAAAAATATTCAAAAAAGGAAAAAGGAGGGAAAAGGTACCTAAACCATGTTGGTCAATACCATTGGTTTCCTCAAAACCATAATGGTATTCCCCACCACCAAGAACTATAAAAAGGTGGTAGGGGCTCCTCACTTTACATCCATCCATCTTCCTATCCTCATGCTGCCAAAATCTCCCATGAGCTTTTGGCCATTGTAGGAACCTTGGAGAAGGGACCTTTGGAGGTATTATTATTGCAAGCACTTGCTTGCCCCCATTTTCAATACAAAGTTATTTTTTCTATTTCTTGTTCTTGTTTTCAATTCAAAAGTTTATTATGATATACACATGCTAGTCTAGTTTTAGTTTTAGATTTACAATTGCTTTTGCTTTACTATTTGAAACTGCTGCTACTAGTTAGCAGGTGCCCATAGCACTAAGGTTGGTTGCAAAACCAAGCCAACACCAATCACAAATCAAGAGTGAACTATCCATATCGTGCACAAATATATGCCACCTCGGCGAGATGATGCACCAGTTGTCAAACTTGAGAAAAATGTTGTTTATGAGATTCCGTGATCACCCATATCCAGTCAGGTGAAGGTTGTAGAAGACCTTCTAGGGAAAGTGGAAGACTGCAAGTTCGAAGATCATGACTTGCTGGAAGGATGTCATTCCAATCCAAAGAAGTACAAACAGTTTCAACCGGACCAATATATGCATCGCCAGGTTGATGACCAATCCGGCGCTGAAACTCTATTTGTGAATGATTGGCTCATTGCACTTGAACCATCCGAATTGCTTAACCTACTGCGCATCTTGCATTTCAATAGGAGCCTAGAACTTAATGCAGTAGTCCGCAAATTGATTTCCTGTATACACTCAGGATATCTATGGTTGGACAAAAGAATTGATATAAATATCAATATGATATATTACATTACAATACTTAATAAGAGAGGCAAAGACCCTGCAAAAGCATTTGTAGGAAAGGGACAAGACAAAGAACTCACCTCTAGAATGACGAAAGAATTTGGCGCGATCAGGGGAAAATGTGGCTTCCCTACAACCAATATCAATGATCAAGCTACACGCTTCACAGTTCAACTGCTCGCAGGGAAGATACTGCGCAAATGCTGACCAGCAGAGGTGCCTGCCGCAGTAATCCTCCTCACATCTCAAACGAAGAATGACACCCCTTACAACTAGGCGCAGTATCTATTGAATGAGTTTTTGGATGATGTCCAAGAAACTCAAGACAAGGGAACTCCGTTCCATTACAGTTGGATATTAGTATTGATTTCCTTCGTCGGTTGGAAAGAGTCGGCTGGCTACCAAGGCCTTATAGTTTTCTTGTTAATTTTTCGATAATTTAATTCCATTATCATTGAGGATCTCTAAGAGAATAAGATGTACAACACATCTACAGCATATCAATCATAGACACAATAACAAGTACACAAGAGACACATAGTTTCATCGAGGAAAACGAAGAAGGTGAAAAACCCCACAAATTCCTCAGAGATATAATAAGCCCCAATAAAAGATCACAGGGATCAAACGCAATAAGATGTCTCTATCAAATACTCCTCCTCCTCCACATGTGCGCCACTTTCTCACTTAGCTATGCAAGCTCGAGAAGTGAGTGAATGAATAGAATGAGAGAGGCACACCCTCTATTTATACACTGACTTGACCTGCCAATAAATCACTAGGGATGACTTCCTAATGAAGCCTAATAACCCAACCACATGACCTAACTAGGGCCGACCCCACACTGGTGGTCTAATAACCCATCAATACAAATGACGACACTTACAATGTAACTCGCGACACTTACAAATACAAATGACGACACATCCAATCATAGGAATAAGACATTTCTGTTGGACATACAATAAAGTACAAATGTAATATACAAGTGATAATCTTCCGAAGTTACAAATACATCAACATTTCTCAGGGAAATTCCAGGGAACACACTTCGCTAACTTATGGGAAAACGCGAAGTCCTCTAGGCAACGAAAAATTAATGAGTTGTTCTATACATATTACAAGCAACTCTACAATATGATTCGGCGAACACCGCGAATCTCACAGCAATTGAGAATGCATGAAAAGGGAAACTGAGATTCATGGCCGATATGCATAAGACGTACATTCATCCCAGGGATGATACAGACACCGATCTATGGTATCCAGGATTTTATCAGCTGGATGTTGAGAAAATATAACAGATGATGGAAGAATGGCCAGTGGAATGAAAGGTGGACCAACCAGTCGAGGCCAAGTACGACTCCCGGAGACCGAAGATGACGATTAGGATGAAGTCACACCCACACCATTGGTGCAATATTGGGACAAAGAGATAATCATGAGCCTTGTGGTATATATTTTATCAGTAAAAATTTGGCTCATGCAGAGCTGAATTATACGGTAGTAGAAAATTGATTTATTGTTGAAATTTTTGCTGTAAATAAATTTCAACATTATATAATAGGTTATTTTGCCACTCTGCACATGGATCAATCAACCATTCAGTGTTTTATTAATAAATCTCTCACCAATGGCCGAGTCAGCAGATTGTTCCTTCTATTGAAGGAGTTTGATATCACAATCTTGGACAAGCTGGGAAACGATAATCTCATAGTAGAATTTATTTCCAGGATGACTAATGATGAAAGAACACCTCCCATTGAGAATACTTTCCATGATGAGCATATTTTCACGGTATCTACTAACAATTTGTGGTTAGATATTGGTAACTATTTAGCTACAGGGAAAATTTTGACACATATTTCACCAAAAAAGCACCGGATAATTATCAAACAAAGCAATAGATTCTATTGGATCGAAGGCTATCTTTTCTATACCGATCTAGATTGGATAATATGGTGCTACATTGGAGAAGTTTAAATTTATAGTATCTTGGGGACCTTTCATGATATGCCCTATGGGGGACATTTTGTAGAAAAAAGAGATGCTCACATGGTGCTGCAACTGGGATACTATTGGCCTACTATATTTAAGAATGTGTGAGAATATGTGAAAAGATTTTATAGCTTCTAAATAATAGGACAACCAGTTCAGTTCATTGAGATGTAGTTGCAAATCCAAATTATAATGGAACCCTTTGAAAAGTGGGCCCTAGATTTTGTGGGACCCATCAATCCCCCATCTAGGAAGAAGTTATATATTCAAGTTTGCACATACTATGTGACAAAATGGGTGGAGGCAAGGGTAGTTTCGAGGGAGACAAAAAAAACAATTTCATATTTCCTCGATGGAGAATTTTTTGTTATATTTGGAGTCCCATGAGAAATAGTTACTAAGGGTGGATCGCAATTTAGTTCCAAACTCATAAAGTCCCTTACAAATAAATATCACGGCAAGCATAAGGTGACCTCACCTTTTCACCTGGAAGCCAATGGGAAGGTCAAATGTACCAAAACATTTATGGAATCTATACTTACAAAGGTAGTTCAAATCCATGTTATATATTGGGTTGATATATTGCTAGAGGCTTTGTGGGATTATAGGACAACATGGAGGAGAGCTATAGGTTTTACCCCTTATGAACATGTATATGGGAAACATATTATCTTACCAATTGAGGTGGAGGTAATAATATTGTCAATTGCACCTCATCTAGGAATGGACTTATTAGAGGCTCAAAATAATTGCTTAAAGCATATCAATGATCCAAATGGCATGATCAATTCATCAAAAGTAATAAATTTTAGGTAGGGGACAGGGAATTACTTTATGATTCCATATTTAAGGAATTCAAAGGGAAAATCCATACCCATTCGATAGGACTATATGATATTGAGATAATCTATTGCAATGGAATGGTCAAACATAAAACCGTTGATGAAGACCATATTTCACTAATGGCTAATGGTCATGGTTTACTACTATATAATAAACCCATGTCAAAGGATGCATTCATACAAAACCTTAAATCCTTCTAGTGTACCAATGACTTCGAGATAATGGTCTCAACTTTAGAAATAAAATGATCATAGATTAAAAGAAAAATTGACTTACTGTGAAAACCTCTCTTAGGGGTCTAGCCGATAAATGTAAAAAATAACATAAGTATGAAAACATATATAGGGGCACAATTGGACATGTCTTATTCTTCTAATAAAGTCTAAAATTTTATGTATAAATGTAGCATGGAGCATTCTAGAGCATATTACAAAACACCTAGAAATTGTATCTTGACAGCTTCGAACAATTTTTTTTTTTGAATTACAGATTCCTTTTTAGAAAATTTTCCACTACATCACACATGCAAATTTCGTCATCACAAGTTTTCTTTATCAATAAAATAAATTGGGGAATACTATCTCCATTCAGGACTAAAGGACATAGGCTACAAATTCACTCACAACATCAATAATTTTGAAACATTGATTTGATTTCCATTACAAATTCTTTCATAGTTGCAACATCACCACTCCACCATACTTTCACCAGTCCATTTCCACCACAAATATTTTGCAAATATGTCACATAATCACCACAACCTTCTTTCATTCATCCACTCTCACTATAGATATTTGAAATCACCACTTCATCATTCACACAGTACAGATTATTTGTAGGTATGTCACATCATCACCAAATCATCCTTTCATTAGTTCACTCTCTCTATAGATATATGAAACCACCACTTCATCATTCACACACTACATATCCTTTGTAGGTCTGTCACATCATCCTTTCATTAGTTCATTCTCACTACATATATGTGAAATCACCACTTCATCATTTCATCATCCACACACTATATATCCTTCTTAGATCTACACCATTACCATTCCATCATTCTTTGATCAGTCCACTTCTCCTACGTATCCTTTGCAAAGTTTCTACACCACCATTACATCATCTCTTCATTAGAACACTACAAATTCTCTGTGGATCTGTGACATCACCATCTCAACATCCTTGTTCCAGTACTTACAAACTCCCAAAACATTTGCGCCATCATTATTTCAACATCACAACACCAACACATTCGACATCTTCTATAGATCCATGATATCACTATTCTAGCACATTAGTACCGACATATTAGGATACCACTTCAACATTTGAGCACCCCTCTTCTACCATGAAACTCGTAGTCATGATAGAAAATTTAAGGTATGTAGGATTACCGTGTTAATCAATTAGTAGCAAATATATAGTGGAAGTCAACTCCTAATACCTTGCCAATTCCACATATCATCAACTTAATCAATCCAATGACAGATCCAAACCTTGGTGGGGTTTGTATGTAAATATATAAGGACCACCATTTTGGCAAGAAGAAACCAAATATGGTCAAATCCCTCTACAAAAATTAAATACCCTACCATCATTAATTTCACTATTGTTGCTAAGGAACAATGGATACCACTCTACCGAACTTTCCACAATTATGATTGAGGAAATTGTGATACCCTCCCCTGCTATTTGTAGCTCATATACACTACCTCCCTTTCCATTTATATTTTAAAATTGTTTCCTCTTGCTAGAAACCTTCAGTTCTGCAAATCTCACTAGTATACCAACTCTATCCTATACTCTACCTACATAATGGGTTCACCAGTTCATAGTGAACTATAGGATGTTATCCTAATTAGGAGGAGTCCTGAAGTCATGAGAATTTTTGAAGAAGCGGGATGGTTGAAATATTTCAAGAAGCTACGGAGAAGTGAAAAGGATGTACATATGGAGTTCACACATTTATAAAATTATTAAGTTTCAAAAGTCAGGGGTTTGCGATTTAGGTGGATGAGGCATCTATTGCTAGAATAATAGGCCTACCCCAAACCAGAGACATCTGGTTCAAGCGTAGGACACCCATGAAGATGTTGAAGGAAGAGTTTCTAGAAAGGAGATAGGTAATGCAAGGAAGAGATAAAGGTACATAAAGGATCTCACTTCCACAAATGTGGTATGAGATAAATTTATGTATTCTGAAACTTCTTACTTATGGGGGAAGATTTATCGTAATTTTTTGTTCCCATTTTAAATTTTTAAATCACCTTAGACACTAGTGACACATCAATATCCCATATTGTTTGTGGAAATCCTTAGAATTGATGTGTAAAATGGTTAAGGAGATAAAAAAATATGAGAAGATCTTGTCTCATCATGGGTTAATCATGTTATGAGTTGAAGATACCACGGGGGAAATTAATCAGACATGGGAAGTTTTCATAAGGGATCCCTTTCCCCTTCAAATTTAGAGAATGTTGGGTACTATAGGGGAGGAGGAACCATTACAACACACTATCCTAACAAACATAGAAAGCTTGGAACCTAAATGAAGGAGCTTCTGCAGAGAGGCATCGATCAAAACATATAGAAAACCAGGAACTATATCAAGGGATATAGTTAGAACTGATCCAGAAAAAAAGAAAGTTATGGAGATGACTAATAGTTAGGGTAAGGATATAGAGGTCCAGGATATATGGGAATCCACATAACATATTGAGAATAATGAAGATAAAAGGATGGAACTCCGCTAAGGTGTAGAAGATTCATGGAGGCAAACAAAGGATGAAGAATATGAGGAGATGGAACCAAAATAGACAAACAAATGGAAGAAAAAGAAAGGTATGGTGATTAGAAAATTTCATCCTTTTTTACTGATGAAGTATAGAAAATCCTACCAGAAAATGAAGAGATATTATTGTAATCAAAAGAATTGACAATTTTGAAGCATAAATTACAGAACCTTGATGTAGAAAGAGGCTTGGATTCCCTAGTAAGTGTTATTGAAACTGAGGATGGATGACCGTGTCAGTCAGTTAAAATTTTAAGAACCCCCCCCCTAAATTTCTATGTATAATAAATTGGTGAATCCCCATGATATATAGGAAAGTATGAAGTCTATTTTATCAATGTGATATTATATATATATATATATAATGTTTTGGCGAATTTCTCAGTGCATTATATAATCTTGTAAAATCTTGGCAAATTTTTCACTAAATTATAAAACCTTATAAAATATTGGTGAATCTTTCACTAAATTATAAAATATTGTGAAGTCATGGCGAATATTTCAACAATTTTATCCTTGGAAATTCATGGCCCTTGCATGCCAAAATATGTGGCTATGAAGTCCCATACCCCTAACATGATGCTCCAAACACCCACAAAAACGTTATTGCCACATCAACGATCGCAAGATTCACAATCCCCATGTTTCTTGGGGAAAATCTGAATCTAAGGTGATGGGATTTAGAACTCTCCTAGATGAGAATGTGTCTTTATAAGACCTGATATTAAATACAAACTACCCTTCTCATGTGTACATTAAGTGTGAATAACCTGCAACGATTAATTAATGAAAATGCACGAGATGGCAGAAATAACAGAACTCATAATAGATTTATTGATAGTGGGCCACTTCGATGGGGCAACCTCCTTTGAGAAATCTCATTACAAATAACTTCATGGTTCCTTCATTGGCCTCAACACGCACTTATATACCAAGTCTATGCGCCAATACTATGGATCAATACCATGGAACATATAATACTATGGGATGACTTACAAAGCATATGTGTCCAATACTATGAATCAATACCATGAAACATATAATAGTATGGGCTAATACAAACTAAGGATCAATACCATGGAACATATAATACTACAGGATGACTTACAAAGCATATGTTTCCAAGAACAATATACTAACAAATTAAACAGAAGGGTTGACATTGGTTCCTAACATCCCTTCCCACTTAGAAAAAGCTTTTTCCTTAAAGCTTTAGATGTGGAAATTGATGCTGAATCTAAATGAGTGGTTCCCATGTAGCATCCTCTAGTTGCATTCCATGCCACTGAATTAATTCCCTTATGATAGATTGAGAGAGAATCTGGTGAGTGCGCCTATGGAGGATGGCCCGTAGCTCCAAAAGGATCGATCCTTCATTATCCAGTTCTGGTAAAATAGTGTGTCCTATGATGTTGGTGCCAAGAACTTTCGTTAGACAAGAGACATGAAATACTAGATGAATGTAGGAAGAAGGAGAAAGTACCAATTTATAAGCAACGGACCGAATATTCTGAAGAACCTTACAGGGGTCATAGAACTTTGGAGCGAGCTTATGACACTCTTTGAGTTTCAGGGAGGATTGCTTGGAAGGCTGTAGACGAAGAAAGACCATCTCACATGCTTGAAAAGTGCACTCAGAACGGTGTTGATTGGTTTGTTGTTGCATTCGAATTATTTCCATGTGAATATTGTCGTACAAAATGTGAATAATTTGATCGTGGTTTTGAAGAACCGAGTCAATTTCCTGAACTGGTGAACTACTGACAGTGTATGCAAGAAGAACTGGCAGTGCCTGACCATAAATTGCTTCATATGGAGTCAGTTTAGATGTAGTATTCTACCATTGGATCCCTTCAATGAAATCCATAGAAATATCTGTCCAAATCCATGTAGGGATGGGAAATGGTTCGAGCAATCACGAAAGGAGTGTCGTTTTACCCTTGTTGACTTGGAAAGTATCACATTCAGCCACCATCTGTTGAATTGTCCTTTTCATTCCCTGCCAAAAGAATTTACACTATGCCCGCTCATACGTTTTTAGTAACCTAGAGTGCCCCGCCGATGAACAAGCATAGAGTTCATAGAAGACATAGCCCTGTTGAACATATTGCAACCAATTTGGAACATGCATAGAAATAGCTGAAGGAGAAAATTGCTCATCAAATGTGCGAGAAAGAGCATCTGCAACCAAATTGTCCATACCCTTCTTGTAAGTGATCTCATAGGCATAACCCATGAGTTTTCTAACCCATTTCAATTGTGCTGGGGAGAAGACCCCTTGTTCCAGGAAATTTTTCAGACTCAGGTGATCAGTCTTGATGCATAAATAATTCTCGAATAGGTATGGCTGTCACTTCTTTACTGCATGGAAAATAGCCATCGTTTCCTTCTCAGATATAGAGGCAGATAGATTATTATTGGAAAGGTCTCTTGAAGGTGAAAAGCCCACTGGTTCAAAAAATACACTTGCATATCTATCCAAAATGTGTTGTAGATCCAATGGATTAGTGGAGACTGTTGAGGGGGGTATCTGAATGGAATGGAGCTGAGCGATGACACCATGTGAATTCTTCTTAAGGATATTTTCCAGGCGATGTGTACTGATGATGTGGAGAGACCTTGGTTGTAAGCTTGTAAATGTGTTTTTTTTCCCATTAACTGAAAATTGCACCGAAAGTTCAACAAAATCCCATAAGATGGGGCCAAGTGTGCATAACCATTGAGCGCCCAAAACCATATCACATCTACATAAGGACAAGGAAAACATCTTAGAGCATAGGTTATAATATTCCATAGAGATACACACATTGCAACACTTCCCCTTGAAAGGTAAGGTGCCCCCATTGTCAATCATGACTTCAAAGTTGGAGCAAGGATGGAAAAAACAATCAGCCTGTTTGGTGATCCGAGGGTCAATGAAGTTATGAGTTATACCAGAATCAATGAGTATTGTAAGAGGGATATTCTTCAAGTAACCCCTGACCCGCATTGTTTGTGGGGTGGTGACTCTGGCTAAAGCATGGAGAGATATCTCTGGGTGGTCGTACGGAGCCAGAGGGTCAGCAGGCGGCTACTGAATGTCGACCTGATCATCTATTGTATCTGGAGCTTCTTCACCAAGTTCATAGGTAGGCAAAGAATCCACATCCGAGAGATAGAGTTGTTGCTCAACACATCTATGTTGCCGAGTGAATTTCTCATCACAATTATAACAACGCCATTTTTCTCTACGTGCTTGCATCTATGCTTCATAAAAATGCTTGATAGGAGTTGGGCGAGGATCTAGCGTGATGGGAGGTCGTTGGGAAACCATATTTATGAATGGAAGAAAAGTTGATTTGGAGTGATGTTGGGCTGTGATATTGTCCTCCGCCAAATTAGCCAGCCCTAGGACTTCCATCATTGTGTTGGGACAAAAAATTTTAAACTCTGAGCGGATTTCATCCTTGAGACCACTGATAAAACAAGTACGATAGAATTCATCAGACAATCCTTCTGTGTGATTGGCTAGTTTCTCAAATTATGTCTGATACTCTCTCACATTGCCAATTTGGCAAAGTTTAGTGAGTGATCCTATGAAGTCATCAAAAGTGCTAGGACAAAATCGTTGCAAAAGGAGTCGGCAAAAATCTGTCCATTTTTGCTCTTCATGAGCCTTGATGTACCAGCGATACCATTGAAGGGATTCACGTTCCAAATGAACGGATGCAAGTGGAAATTTGTGGACATCAAAAGTAGAGTAAAATATTGTTCTGCCCAGTATATTCATCCAGTTGGATCATTGCCATTGAAGCGAGGAAAATCAAGCTTTGGCCCATGAAATTTGCTGGAATAAGAGAACCTTGTGTCTGCAGAAGATTCTGGCTGTTGTTTATTCTTCATGGCGGAATGCTGAAGATGGAGGATGAGAAATTTTTCATCCAGATCTTGGAGTTTTGTTTTGATGGCTACAATTTATTCCTCCATGATTTGTGCTCATGTGCGGGTGACAACCATAACCAAGAGTTTTGTTTTTGTGAATGGGTAGAAAAACACAAACATAAGCTTCTTTAGTAAAGGGAAATTTGGATTTGGGAAAAATTGTGATGGGTAATTGGGGTTTGACTAGGTTTTGGACACTTTCTAATGGAAAGGGAAACAAAAAATGGTGATTTCAAAAGCAGGGTGAAGAATGTGAAATTTTTTCAAAGAGGGTCAAAGAAGCAAAAATAGGAATTGAACACCGTGGAAAAATTTGAAGGCGATTGGGTGAAAATCGAAGAAGTTATGGAAAACCCTAAAAATAGACAAATGTGGGATTTCTGGCTTCAGGAAGTGGAATTTGGGGTAGGGTCCTCATAATGAAATATGAAGAATCAGATTGTAGGGGTGTGCGTGAAGTTTCAAGGGAAACACAGTTAAAACAAATAAGATATGGTGAAAAAACATAATTTTATACTTCTTTTTTTTCCAGAATGTATATGCAACAGTGCGGAAGTGATCCACAATAGTTATGGACAGATGTAATCTATGATTTATCAACTGGAAATAGATATGGACCCCCGGTATGTGCGGATTCCTAAAGGTTCAGGGGATTCACTAGGCCACCAATTTTGTCTAACGTCGTGCGTATTGGGGCAGTACCCCTCACTCCACGGCTCAGGTAAAACTGATAACCTCTTTGCCACAAATGACAGCTCTTGGTTTACCTCACGGGTGGGAACTAGTCAATCAAGTAGGGGTTGTTTCCCTTTTTGCTGGCAGGTCCTCTCAATAGGCCAACTACTTTGGGGTTCATGTGGTACTCCTCACAATGAGTTTTAGGGCTTGTATGAGTTATGCCCAAGTACTCCCCACAGTTAAGTGGATAGGGATTATTTCCGCATCCTAACAAATACAAATGCGGATTTTTTTTTTTGCAGAAATTTCACCCAACGAACCCAAGAAAGTGCTATGATACCAGATGTGAGGAACCCACAACAATTAATTAATGAAAATGCACGAGATGGAAGAAATAATTAAACTCATAATAGATTAATTGATCACGAGCCACTTCGAGGGGGAAACCTCCTTTGAGCAAGCTCAATACAAATAACTTCATGGTGTCTTCATTGGCCTCAACGCGAACGTATATACTAAGTCTATGCCAATACTATGGATCAATACCATCGAAGATATAATACTACGGGACGACTTACAAAGCATATGCATCCAATATTATGAATCAATACCATGAAACATATAATACTATGGGCTAATACAAACTAAGGATCAGTACCATGGAACATATAATACTATGGGATGACTTACAAAGCATATGTCTCCAACAACAATATACTAACAAAGTAAAGATAAGGTTTGACACAGGTTCCTAACATTAAGCAACTTGAAAAACAAGATTCAACCCATAAAATCTAGATGAATGTAACTCCAAATTTGATTTCCATGACCTATGGAAGGCGAAAGATACCCTAGCAACTACAATTTCTATAAATTGGGGGCGAATGAGAGCTACCTAGTGATTTTATTGGGAGAAGAGAGGTTTAAATCCATTTTTAGAGGGGCTAAATTGTTTTATCTTGGATCCCTTTTTTAAATTCGAGGGGCTAAATTCGATGGGCCAATTCATTAAAAATAAATAAATAAAATGTGGGCTAATCATACTTAATGAGTGTTTAACAAAAAATTATCCCATTAAAAATTTAAAACCCCTAACCCAAAAATTTTCTATGTTGTCAGTTAGTGAATATCCTTATAGGAAATGAGGCTACATAAGAAGAACAGGTTGGGTCAAGCACAAAGTATAGAGAATTTGAGAAAGATGAAACCTACGATTATTTTTTAGAAGAGAAGGAGGAAGAAGTAGGTGTCTGTGGAAGTTGACTGAGTGATTTGATTAAAATATAGGATTTCAAGAAGGATTTATCAAAATGGAAAGAAAAATGGAGTAATTGGAAGATGATCTCATGTATTTCATCGATAAAAAATAAAGGAAGAATCAAGAAGTAGAGATAGATAGTCTAAAAGAACAAGCATCTCTCATGACCATATGCAGGCTAAACATGGAAACTGAATTGTTGCAACATGATAAACAGTATATGAATTACTTGGAACATACTTTGAGAAAAAATTTCCCTCCTTCACACGTATACTTTGTCTATCTAAAAGAGCATGTGATCTCTCTTTTCCTCAAAGTTGTAGCAGTAGGGAGGGATGATTAAATTGATACTTCTGAGAAATTTATTCGATCCTTTTCGAAGAATAATGATGAGTATCGGGACTTATTCTATGGGATTTACCTCCAAAAACTTATCATTTCCAAATTTAACAACTTCGATATTAAACCTCACACATGAGATGTACAGTTGTGATCTTTTGTGTCTTTTATGAGGAACGAGTTGGAATGGAATAGAAAGTTATCATTCTAAGAATTTATAGTATTGGAGGATGTTTTGTGGGTTATTGGTTGTCTATCAACAAGGAAAGTATTCTATGATTGAGTCAAGAAAATGAAAGATCAAGAATTCACTGTTATGATAAAGGAAGCTCAAAACATGACCATGAATTATTACATATATTAGGTATCCATTCATAGGCTAGAGGTTCTTTTGTGCTTGAAAGGAGATTCAAAGCCCTTGAACCAGAATTAAAGAGAAAGAAACCATTTACTTATGGAATATTTGAGGTGCCACTATAATGTCTCCAAGTCTATTTGGATTTCCGTAATGTACATATCCGATTGGATCAGGCTAAGGTTAAATTTCCCCTTCTTGTGGAGCATTGTCGATGAGGAATATGAAGATGAATTTTGGAATATTGTCACCCAATGGACGTGATTTTACACAGTATAAGAAGAAGGGAATCCCTCATACAAATGAAGTGATAAGTGCCAGGAGACTTCCTCTAGTACTCCTACGAGTGAATAGTGATTTTTTTTTGCATGAGGACATGTCCTTGGTTTGGGGAAGATGATGGGAATTGAGTATGGCATATTTAAATCACCTTTTTGCCAATTTCTAAAGCTTCACTTGCCCTTTTTTATATGCCTTTGGCATATAGTATTAAGTAGCTTGTATTCATTTATATTTAATTGATTACTTGATCTACAGTGTGTGATTACATGCTCACAATTATTTGAGAATACTTGATATGCAACAAGAACATTGAAGAGGACAATTTCATTAGAGCTCTAGAAATGTCATGGACCTGTGAAAATATCATGGAGATGTGGAACTATTATATGGAGATGCGAAACCATTGCAATGATTTTTTAGAGGTTGCAAAACTTTTCCAAGAAATCTAATGGAGCTATCGAACCACCAGGCACTATGGGAATTCAATACAAGATTCGTCACAATAGCTACGAAATTGGTGCAAGAGGTTACAGAACAATTGAAGGAGTTCAAAAAACTCTATAGGGGGTTTGCAACTTGGTTTTGTAGCTCGAATCTGTAGCTTGAATTTGTGTATATGTTCTAGTTGGAGAGATATTAAGTGTTCCTATGATAATTCCTATAATTGTAACCATTTTTATTTGTGGTATCCTTGTAACCAACTTCCTATTTGGTTGTAACAATCTTAGAAGGTCAACCTAAACAATTGCGCTATTTTTAGAATTCTGTTTTGAGTTTGTTGTTAAAAATTTGGGGATGTCTAATAATCTTTAGCTATCAAAATCACCTCAATAATATGCTAAAATTAGATCTGGACATGGATAAAAGGATGTAGTCTCCTCTCAAAGGGACTAACCGATATTTTGAGAAATTGTGTAGAAGATATGTATTGAAGATTTGTGGTTAATGAAATTAGTAACACAAGTTATCTTCTTTTGGATGTGATTAATTTGATCATCTTGTGTCTATAGGATACCCTCATCACTCTGTCTCTAGAGGTACTGCCTTGTTGAGAAGACATGTGTTGACTTTACATTCATTTCATAGGTTTACTATTTTAATATAGAATTTGCATAATTGTGTGAATTAATTTTTTCTTCAGATATTATCTATGTGAATAGGGTTTCATTTTCATATCTTCTACCTTTATTCTTTTATGAAAAATGGCCTTGAATAGATATTCATATCATGCTAAGCCTCGATATGACAAAGAGTGTGGTTGAATGATTCACTGGAAGTAGTGCTTGAATATTGGAAAATATTATTTAGTTTATTATAGGGTGATGTTTGATTACTGTTAGATTAAATATTGTTTCTTTTCAAACATAACAAGATTTGCAAAGGGTAGGGGACAAAGATGGCTTCCCAAATGTTGTAAGACCTTCCAAAATTTCAGAACAGAGACATGTTACTAATAAAGGACTTCAATGGGCTCCCAAATGCATCATCAATTAGTTTCTATAGGCTTCTGCAACTCCCATAAATCCAAGGTTTGTATACATGTCTTCACATAGGAAGAAATGATAGTAAATTCGACACTTGTTATGAAATTCAAAATTTAGGTTCCAAGGACTTGTGCAAACTTAATGAAACTCCTTCGGAATATTAATGAAACTCCAGAAATCAACAAAATAAGATATATTGACTGATACAAATCGAAATAAATCCTCTTCAATCTCCAACAACAAGATATAGGAAAAATGGCAGCATTTATGCATTGTTTGGTATTTTTACATAGTTTCACTTGGTATTTCAACTTGAGAGTCTTTTGAGCATAAAATAAAGAGTATATATATCAGAATACAAATAAATGGATATTCTTGGACTCTCGAAATGAGATAAGCATCTCACCAAAGGCGCAATTCCTCCAAGAGCCAAAATATGCAAGGAAATGTGTGATAGAGATGAGAACAAGTGTTAGGAACCCATGTCTTTACATTGTTAGTATGTTGTTGTTGGACGCATATGCTTTGTAAGTCGTCCTATAGTATTTGTTGATCAATAGTTTGTGTTATTGTTGTTGGTGCATATGCTTTGTAAGTCGCCCATAGTATTGTTGATCCATAGTTTGTAGTGGCCCGTGGTTTTAACCCATGGTATTGGCGCCTAGACTTAGTATATAAGTGTGTGTTGAGACCTATGAAGGCACCGTGAAGTTATTTGTATTGAGCTTGCTCATAGGAGGTTTCCCCCTCGAAGTGGCCTGTGATCAATATAAAAGTGATTCTGAGCTCTGTCATTTCTGCTATTTTGCATATTCGTATTAATTAATCATTGCAGGTGCATCACATCTGGTATCAAAGCACTTTCTTGGGCTCGCTAGGTGAAATTTCTACCAATTTTTTTTTTTGCATCTGTTGCAGGTTCGGATTTGGGAATAATCCCTATCCGCTTAACTGTGGGAAGTACTTGGGCATAATCCCTAAAACTCATTATGAGGAGTACCACAGGAACCCTGAAGTAGCTGGCCCATTGAGAGGACCTGCCAGCGAAAAGGGCTACGACCCCTACCTGATTGACTAGTTCCCACCTGTGAGGTAAACCAAGAGCTGTCGTTTGTGGCAAAGCAGTTATCAGTTTTACCTGAGATGTGGAGTGAGGGGTACTGCCCCAATATGCAAGCCGTCAGACAACATTGGTGGCCGAGTGAAACCCATGAACTGTTAGGAAGCTGCACATACCTGGGGTCCATATCTACTTTCAGCTGAACTATTGTCGATCACTACTACTCCGTTTCAGATCCATTTTGCAAGCAGTTTCAGATCCAACCATTTTCAATCCATTCGGCATTGTTCCAGATCCCTTCCGAGCCCTAGCCGCTCTAGTATGAAAAAAAAGAAAGTATAAAATTCAGTTTTTTGTCCATATCTCCCTTGTTTTCACTCTGTTTCCCTTGCAATTTTCGGGGAACCCCTGTCATCCCATTCTACATATTTCATTCCTGAGGACCCTATCCCCAATTCCCCTTCCCAAAGCCCAAAAGCCCACATTTGTCTATTTTTAGGGTTTGCGATAACTTCCTCAGATTTCACCCAATCACCTTCAAATTTTACCACATAGTTCCTTTCTGAATTCTGCTTCTTTGTTCCCCTCTACCAAATTTTACCATTCTTTCACCCCGCTTCTGAAATCCTCATTTTTGCTTCCCTATCTAGTTGACAGTGTCCAACACCTAGTCAAGCCCCAATTACCCTTTAGATTTTTTCCCAAGTCCATATTTTCCCTTACTGAAGCAGTTTCTGTTTTTGTTTTCCTACCTTAAAAAAAAAAACTCCTGGTTATGGTTGTCACCCATGCAGGAGCAAAAACCATGGAAGAAGCACTTGCAGCCATCCAAGCCAAACTCCAAGATCTGGATGAAAAATTTATCGGCCTCCATATTGAACATTCAGCTATGAACAACAAACGGCAATCTGAGTCTTCATCAGACAATGGGTTCTCTTCTTCCAGCAATTTCCGTGGTCCGAAGCTTGATTTTCCTCGCTTCAATGGTACTGATCCAACTGGATGGATCTATCGTGTAGAACAGTATTTCAGTCTGCATAATACTTTTGATGTCAACAAAGTTCCACTAGCATCCTTTCACTTGGAATAGGAAGCTCTTCAATGGTACCGTTGGTACATCAAGGCTCATCCAGAGCCCAAATGGTCAAACTTTTTCCAGCTCCTTTTGCAAGGATTTGGTCCTAGTGCTTTTGATGACTTCACCGAAGCCCTCACTAAACTTCGCCAAATTGGCACTGTGAGAGAGTATCAAAGTGAATTTGAGAACCTAGCCAACCACACCAAAGGATTGTCTGATGACTTTTACCGGAGTTGTTTTATCAGTGGTCTAAAGGATGCCATCCGCTCTGAGGTCAAAATGTTCTGTCCCACCACAATGATGGAAGCCCTAGGGTTGGCTAAGTTGGCAGAAGACAAGATTGCAACCCAACAACGCTCCAAGCCCACTTTTGTTCCCTTCCGAAATATGGGTTCTCAGCGACCACCTATACCGTAGGCTCCTTGACCGACTCCTATCAAGCGTTTGTCTGAAACAGAGATGCAAGCACGTAGAGAAAAGGGGCTTTGCTATAATTGTGATGAGAAATTCACTCAAGGACATAGATGTGTTCAGCAAAAGCTCTATCTATTGGATGTGGAGTCTCCGCCTGCCTCTGAAATTGGTGACGAAGATCCAGAAACAAGGGATGCTCCGGTCGACATTCCGGAACTGCCTATTGATCCTCCGTCTCAGGATGACCAGCCAGAGATATCTCTCCATGCTTTAGCTGGAATCACCACCCCCCAAACAATGTGGGTTAGGGGTTACTTCAAGAAGCTTCCTCTTACAATACTCATTGATTCTGGTTGCACTCATAATTTCATTAACCCTCAGATCGCCAAACAAGCTGATTGTTTTATCCATCCTTGCTCCAACTTTGAAGTCATGGTTTCCAATGGGGGCACCTTACCTTGCAAAGGGAAGTGTTGAAATGTGCGTATCTCTATGGGAGATTATACCTTGCGCTCTGACATGTTTTCCTTACCCTTAGGTGGATGTGATGTGGTTTTGGGCGCTCAATGGCTACGCACACTTGGCCCTATCTTATGGGATTTTGCTAAACTTTGGATGCAGTTTTCCCTCAATGGACAAAAACACACATTGACAGGATTACAACCAGGTTCTCTCAGCATCATCAGCTCACATCACATGGAAAAACTCCTCAAGAAGAAATCACATGGTGTCATCGCTTAGATCCATTCCTTTCAGATGCAACCATCAACGGTCTCCACTACTCCTGTGGATCTACAATAAATTATGCATCAATATACATCTGTCTTTGCTGAACCAGTGGGATTGCCACCTTCCAGGCCAAAAGACCATCGTATTCAGCTCCTTCCTAGCAGCGTTCCTCCCAACATCGGTCCCTATCGCTACCCATTCCACCAAAAAACAGAGATTGAAATGCTCGTTCAGGACTTATTGAAGCAAGGTATTATTCGCCCAAGCACTAGTTCCTTTTCTTCTCCAGTTATTCTTGTCTGCAAAAAAGATGGGTCATGGCGCCTCTACATTGACTTTTGAGCACTTAATCACCTCACCATCAAGGATAAGTTTCCAATTCCTGTTGTTGATGAGCTTCATGGGGCTCACTTTTTCTCCAAGTTGGATCTTCGTTCTGGGTATCATCAAATTCGGGTTCATGAGGATGATATCCCTAAAACAACTTTCCGCACACATGATGGCCATTATGAGTTTTTGGTCATGCCCTTTGGCCTCACTAATGCTCCTTCCACATTCCAGGCCTTAATGTATAAAATATTTCGACCCTACTTGTGGAAATTCATTCTGGTATTCTTTGATGATATCCTCATCTACAGTAAAACATGGGATGAACATCTCCATCATCTAGATCTTGTCATGCAACTTTTCTCTAACCATCATCTCCATGCCAAGCAGTCTAAATGTGTTTTTGTACAGAAGGAAGTTGAGTATCTCGGGCACATTATCTCAGCACAAGGGGTTTGCGTGGATCCTGCCCAAATTGATGCTATGAACAATTGGCCGCATCCTCAGACACTCAAGAGCCTTCATGGTTTTTTGGGGTTGACTGGCTACTACCGCAAGTTTGTCAAGGATTATGGGAAGATTGCAGCTCCATTAACTGCTCTATTGAAAAAAGATGCTTTTACATGGACACCTGCTGCTTAGTGTGCATTTGACAAACTAAAACAAGCTATGTGTACTACACCTATGCTAGCTATGCCCAATTTTTCCAAGCCCTTCACTATTGAGAGTGATACTTGCGGCAATGGACTTGGTGTTGTTCTCCTTCAAGATGAACACCCCATTGCGTTCACCAGCAAAGCCCTTTCAGGTAAGAATTTAGCTGCCTCTACCTATGAGAAGGAAATGATGGCTATTTTGCATGCAGTACAGAAGTGATGCCCATACCTATTAGGAAATCATTTCTGCATCAAGACTGATCACCAGAGTCTGAAATATTTCTTGGACCAGCGTGTCTCCTCCCCGGCACAACAGAAATGGGTTAGCAAACTCATGGGTTATGACTATGATATCACTTACAAGAAGGGTAAAGACAATATTGTGGCAAATGCTCTTTCTCACACTTTGATGCCCAAGGTTCTCTTTCAGCTATTTCTATGCCTGTTCCAAATTGGTTGCAATCGGTTCAACAGGGTTATGTCAATGACTCTTTCTTATCTCAAATCATCCAACGCTTGAACAACAACCCTTCTGCTATACCACACTACTCTTGGGATGGTGCTTCTCTGCAATACAAGGGTCGTCTGGTGCTTCCCCAGAGCATAGATCTTCAACAAGCTGTCTTCTATGAACTCCATGCTTCTCCATCGGTAGGGCACTCTGGGTTCCTCAAAACGTATGAACGAGCACATCGTAACTTCTTTTGGCAGGGCATGAAAAGGACAATTCAACAAATGGTGGCCAAATGTGATACCTGCCAGCGCAATAAGGGTGAAAGAACACTCCTTCCAGGATTGCTTGAACGCTTGCCCATACCTACACGGATTTGGACAGATATTTCTATGGATTTCAATGAAGGGCTCCCTAAATCTGGCGGGAAGACAGTGATTCTCATTGTGGTTGATCGCCTCTCCAAATATAGTCATTTTTGTGCTCTCAGCCATCCCTATACAGCCTCCTCCGTCGCTCAAATTTTCCTGGACCATATCTTTCGTCTTCATGGCATCCCTTCTTCCATTGTCTCGGATCATGATGCGACTTTCACCAGTCATTTTTGGACAGAACTATTTTGCCACACTGGCACCAAACTGAAGATGAGTTCAGGGTATCACCCACAAACAGATGGTCAGACTGAAATTATCAATAAATGCTTGGAAAATTATCTTCGTTGCTTCACCTCGGAACAACAACATCAGTGGGAAAAGTGGCTTCCTCTCGCGGAATGGTGGTACAATACCTCTTACCACACCGCCTCTAAAGTGACCCCATATGAAGCAGTCTATGGTTAGTCACCTCCATCTCTTCTTCCATACACCCCCACCAGTTCACCAATTCAGGAAGTTGACACGGTCCTTCGAAACCGCGATCAGATTCTTTGCATTTTGCGGGACAATCTTCACATGGCCAGAACTCGCATGAAGTAATAAGCTGATCAGCACTGTTCTGAGCGCACTTTTCAAGTCGGCGATATGGTTTTTCTTCATCTCCAGCTGTACAAACAATCCTCCTTGAAACTCAAAGGGCGTCATAAGCTCGCTCCAAAGTTCTATGGGCCATATCGGATTCTTCAGAAGATTGGGTCCGTTGCTTATAAATTGGAACTTCCTCCTTCTTCCCGCATTCATCCAGTCTTTCATGTCTCTTGTCTGAAGAAAGTTATTGGCACCAACATCAGTGGACAAACGATTTTACCCGAGCTGGATAATGAAGGATCCATCCTTTTGGAGCCAGAGGCCATCCTCAATCGGTGCATGCATCAGCTTCGCTCTCTCTCTATCACAGAGGTCTTAATTCAGTGGCACGGCATGCAACCAGAGGATGCTACATGGGAACCACTCCTTCAGATTCAACAACAATTTCCACATCTAAAGCTTTGAGGAAAAAGCTTTTTTTTAAGGGGGAGGGGATGTTAGGAACCCATGTCTTTACATTGTTAGTATGTTGTTGTTGGACGCATATGCTTTGTAAGTTGTCCCGTAGTATTTGTTGATCAATAGTTTGTGTTATTGTTGTTGGCGCATATGCTTTGTAGGTCGCCCGTAGTATTGTTGATCCATAGTTTGTAGTGGCGCCCATACCTATTAGGGAATCATTTCTGCATAAAGATTGATCACCAGAGTTTGAAATATTTCTTGGACCAGTGTGTCTCCTCCCCGGCACAACAGAAATGGGTTAGCAAACTCATGGGTTATGACTATGAGATCACTTACAAGAAGGGTAAAGACAATATTGTGGCAGATGCTCTTTCTCGCACATTTGATGCCCAAGGTTCTCTTTCAGCTATTTCTATGCTTGTTCAAAATTGGTTGCAATCTGTTCAACAGGGTTATGTCAATGACTCCTCCTTATCTCAAATCATCCAACGCTTGACCAACAACCCTTCTGTTGTACCACATTACTCTTGGGATGGTGCTTCTCTGCGATACAAGGGTCGTCTGGTGCTTCCCCAGAGCACAGATCTTCAACAGGATGTCTTCTATGAACTCCATGCTTCTGCATCGGCAGGGCACTTTGGGTTCCTCAAAATGTATGAACGAGCACGGCGTAACTTCTTTTGGCAGGGCATGAAAAGGACAATTCAACAGATGGTGGCCAAATGTGATACCTGCTAGCGCAATAAGGGTGAAACAACACTCCTTCCAGGATTTCTTGAACCCTTGCCCATACGTACACGGATTTGGACAGATATTTCTATGGATTTCATTGAATGGCTCCCTAAATATGGCGGGAAGACAGTGATTCTCATTGTGGTTGATCACCTCTCCAAATACAGTCATTTTTGTGCTCTCAGCCATCCCTATACATCCTCCTCCGTCGCTCAAATTTTCCTGGACCAGATCTTTCGTCTTCATGGAATCCCTTCTTCCATTATCTCGGATCGTGATGCGACTTTCACCAGTCATTTTTGGACAGAACTATTTCACCACAATGGGACCAAACTGAAGATGAGTTCAGGGTATCACCCACAAACAGAAGGTCAAACTGAAATTGTCAATAAATGCATGGAAACTTATCTTCGTTGCTTCACCTCGGAACAACAACATCAGTGGGCAAAATGGCTCCCTCTCGCGGAATGGTGGTACAATACCTCTTACCACACTACCTCTAAAATGACCCCATATGAAGCAGTCTATGGTCAGGCACCTCCATCTCTTCTTCCATACACCCCCACCAGTTCACCAGTTCAGGAAGTTGACACGGTCCTTCGAAACCGGGATCAGATTCTTCGCATTTTGCGGGACAATCTTCACATGGCAAGAAATCGCATGAAGCAACAAGCTGATCAACACCGTTCTGAGTGCACTTTTCAAGTCGACGATATGGTTTTTCTTCGTCTCCAGCTGTACAAACAATCATCCTTGAAACTTAAAGGGCATCATAAGATCGCTCCAAAGTTCTATGGGCCATATCGGATTCTTCAGAAGATTGGGTCCGTTGCTTATAAATTGGAACTTCCTCCTTCTTCCTGCATTCATCCAGTCTTTCATGTCTCTTGTCTGAAGAAAGTTCTTGGCACCAACATCAGTGGACAAATGATTTTACCCGAACTAGATAATGAAGGATCCATCCTTTTGGAGCCAGAGGCCATCCTCAATCAGCGCACGCATCAGCTTCGCTCTCGCTCTATCACAGAGGTCTTAATTCAGTGGCATGGCATGCAACCAGAGGATGCTACATGGGAACCACTCCTTCAGATTCAACAACAATTTCCACATCTAAAGCTTTGAGGAAAAAGCTTTTTTTAAGGGGGAGGGGATGTTAGGAACCCATGTCTTTACTTTGTTAGTATGTTGTTGTTGGACGCATATGCTTTGTAAGTCGTCCCGTAGTATTTGTTGATCAATAGTTTATGTTATTGTTGTTGGCGCATATGCTTTGTAAGTTGCCCGTAGTATTGTTGATCCATAGTTTGTAACGGCCCATGGTTTTGACCCATAGTATTGGTTCCTAGAATTAGTATATAAGTGTGTGTTGAGACCTATGAAGGCACCGTGAAGTTATTTGTATTGAGCTTGCTCATAGGAGGTTGCCCCCTCGAAGTGGCCTGTGATCAATATAAAAGTGATTCTGAGTTCTGTCATTTCTGCTATTTCGCATATTCGTATTAAGTAATTGTTGCAGGTGCCTCACATGGTGCCTAGACTTAGTATATAAGTGTGTGTTGAGACCTATGAAGGAACCGTGAAGTTATTTGTATTGAGCTTACTCATAGGAGGTTGCCCCCTCGAAGTGGCCTGTGATCAATATAAAAGTGATTCTGAGTTCTGTCATTTCTGCTATTTCGCATATTCGTATTAATTAATCGTTGTAGGTGCATCACAACAAGTTGTAGAAGAAAGAACCAAGAGCTTCCCTGTATCTTCAACCTGAAAATAATAACTCCATTTTAGATCTAAATGAAAGGTCGGAATGACCTCTCCAATTTCCAATTAGGAGGAGAATCTTTCACCCTCGAAATTTGTACTAAGGCGAGTAAACACTCCACTATCATGGATAAGCTAGAAGCTCTCCAAATTGCAAAGATGACAATGAAAAAAAAGATCAAGAGCTACTCTCCTTACTTTTTCTTGTCTTTTATAAACTTCTCAAGCCCTCCATGGGTCTAATTCCTTCCAAAAGACTCATTCCAACTCAAGTTGGGAAGAGATTCCAATGTGTGCCACTTGTCCAACAATTCCTAGTCTCCATCTTCCCTCATTTCGAATGGGTGTCTCTTTGGATTCTGTAACTCCCTTGTACGCCTTCTTGGAGGCTATGTTTAGCCCTGACATGTCATATATGTCATATGTCAACATTTACGTTTGATTGTGTCATAGCATCTTCATCATTGTTATCATAGAAGCTAGGGAATCTAGTCCAAGTGTCACAATTCTTCTAAGATACCTCTTCCTCTTCCACGTGAGTTATTACTCCAAACCAATTCGACCTTACATGACTCATGCCATGAATAATAATTTTTAAACCCCCCTAAGTATGTTACCCTTCATATTGAACTCGAATTGGTGAGAGAATCATACGAGGTGTAGTGGGGAATCTTGCCATAAGTGGGTCCCACAACCTCTTATGTGCCCTCATGGTCCAATGCCACATTATTTTCTTTGTATTATTATTTAATTGACCCATTTAATGTGAATTTGTAATTATAAGGTATTTTTGGGTCTTGTATCTCCTTTACTCCAGCTTTGAATGCTTCCATCCCCAACCTTGGAAACTAGTAATTTTCCTCCATGATAGTTCACTTGGATGGGAATATTACAAACTTTGAATTGGGAATTTTCTCTTAATGTGACCCACCTTGTCCACTTGGATCTAATTTTACATTATTACTAACTTAGACATCATTCTTGGTAATTATTTGACCCTTATCATCAATTTGATAGACTATCATGAATATGGCCAATTGGTTTAGCCCATTGTGACCCAATGCAATTTTTTGGGACATGACAAATACTACCTTCCCAATATTGCTTGTCCTCAAGAAATTTCAAACATGGATGTTGAAGAACCTTCTTTCTTTCCAAAACTTTGCTTCCCAAAGCTTCCCTTCTAAAACTCTGAGTAGTGGCACTCATGCACTACAATTTTGTGCTTCCAAAAGCAAGGAGATGTGGATTTCCTTTTTATATTGATATTCCTTGTGACCTCACCACTAAACACCAAAATATTAATTAAATACATCAATTTTTTTTTTGCACAATTACTCTTTTACCTCTTTCATATTTTGGAAAGCCTTTCTTATACCACTGTATAATTCTTGACCTTGCCACTGAGTCGCTCAACTTTGAGTCTTCGTGATTCCATGAAGATTTTAGAGAGGAACCACCATGCTTGCTACTGCACTACTCTGATTAAAATCACTTTACTAAGTGTGGACTCAATCTCCGATACTACTTGATTCCCCCCAAAATTGAAACCAATGAGACTAAAAATCATCCCAGGGTCCCATTGCTTGTATTGCACTCCAACAATTAGGAGTGCTCTCTAACCCATACCATCAGGAAGGAGAATTCTTGGATCCCATTTTCTTGTATGCATTCTTCCCAACACCATGAGTACAAAATATCTATCATCCAAGTACATAAGAACATAATAAAAAGGTACATCAAGGAGGTGCCTCATCAAAGAATCATGAAAGTGCTTATACTTCCAAGTAAGTAGACCACCATTTTCCAAGTGCATAAAAGCTTCAAGTGGCCAATAAAATATTCTCCAATGACATAGGTCAGGATACCATGTACTATAATGTTGCTCCAAAAGGATGTAAGATGCATCAAAACAATCATCCATGTGTTCTTTCATCCAAGAAGTGAATGAAGAACCTCCACTAAAATCTGAACCAAGTAGGGAGCAAAGAAAACAATCAGCCTTTAAGGGGCTCACATAAGTAGAATTTGTGCATCCATGAAAATGTGTATCATCAAGAAATAACAAAGGATGTTGCTGCAAATAATAATTTTCTCCAATCATATATCTCTTCACCCAAGTAGTGGATGAAGTTCTTCCAATATCACTTGAACTAAGCAAGGAGCAAGGAAAATCATGAGTCTTCAAGTGACTCAACTGAACATCATAAGTGCATCCATGTAGATGTTTTTCATCATAAGGTAACAAGGGATGTTTATGCAAAAGTAAATAAGAAATGACTCTAATAATTTCATCATATAAAGAAGATATAGGAGTTCCATACTCATGTCGCACCATAAAAAATAAACCTTTCACCCATACTTCATTAGGATGAATGCTACAAAATATGGAAGTGTAAGATGTAGTAGAATGAACCAACTAACCCAAATGATCATAAAGAGCATAAGTTTCCTCATGTGAATGCTCCATAAGGGTAGGATCATGAACCTCCCTCAAAAGTGCAAAACTTTCCTCATAGGTTGGTTCCAAGGTAGTGGAATCATACACTTCTTCAAAAATTGTGTCACCATTTCCAAGAGGAAACTCACGTTCCTCTTCCACCACATCAAGCGCCTAGATCTCATCAAGCTCATCTTCAAGCATATCAAGCCCCTGCAAATTTCCATGTTTCTCATGATCTACCATGTCATGAGAATCCTCCATGCAATCTACCATATGACAATTTGAAACATAGGAGGAGGAACAAGTATATTGCAACCTTTCAAGAAGTTGCTCATTTTGAATTTTGAGTTAATGAATATCCTCATTATTCTTCAAGTATGCATCATGTAACAATTCATTAAACTAAACCAAATTGTTTCTATCGAAAAGCAATGACATGAAATTACCTTTGATGTTTCACATTGCTCTTTGAATCTTCTCCATGTCTTCAAAGAAGGATGGATCCGTCAATGAAGAAAATTTCCAACAAGAACTTGGCATTAATGCTTGAGTGTCATGGATCATGCTAAGAATATCTTGGATCTTATTTTCATTCATCTTTAATGACCCTTCAAGAAAAAGAGGTTCTTGCAAATGAACTTCCTCATCTTCTTCCTTCTTACTTGGACCAAATTCATGAATCTAAAGTGGTAATGGGGAAGTTGATATTGTTTCTTCTTCAACTGCTACAAGGTATCAATCCATTTCTTATCCTCCTGATCACTTCCCATCACCAGATCTCACCATTAGAGGGTTTTTTGATTTCTCACCAAGGAGGATTAGGACCGTACCCTTGACTGTATAACCCAACTACATATAAGCACATGCGTAGTAGCTCCCCAAGTGTTGTTATCGGTGTATTGCTCTTCCAAGATGGCCAAATGGTTAGCTCAGTTGGTTTCAGGAATCCTAGGTGTCACGTCCCCTCCCATCATACCAGTGCAATGGAGAGGATCGTGATGCTAAAACTGGGCATCTAGCCCCATGAACTTACTAAATAAGCATTCACATAATATAAAAGAAACATATGGAAATGTATAATTATAAGAGAACATAGCGGAATTAATTTCAATAACACATCCATCATACATTCAAGATATTCATCAAATAAATAAATGCAAAGTTAACACAAGAGAGTAGTTATCTTATAACAAGTAGTCCCAAGCAACTGGATATGCAACTGCAACGTTCCACCCAACCATAGGCCAGTTGTGATCATCAATATCTCAACACACTGCCACCCCCGAGCTGGGCATGATCTCTACAAGGAATCAGGGAACATCAGACTCACACATAGCCAATCATACACCAAGATGAGCCAAGCCAATCTACAATTGGGTTTATCAGGCTGCTAGGAAATGGAAAGGAAGAATTGCTAAGCTAGTGAGCTCAAGCACAGAGCCAGGGATACCTCTACAAGATCTATCTAGCTTGGCACCCACAATGCCTACACACCCCACTCAAGTAAGTATTCCCTTCACCAATGCACAGTCCCTCAGGCCATACCTTCCAATCTAGAGTGTCTAAGGTGTGCATAGAAGAGTAGCCAGTCTTCTTGATCTTCTTGAGAGGTTACTCCCTCCACTAGTTTTATCAAGCCAATTCTGTCCACTACCACTCCAAGTTTCTTGCTCACAGGTTCAAATCAAAACCGGGATGCACATAACCACATAACCACACTTATTGGGCATGATAAAAATGTTTCTTTAGTGGGATTCCCAAAGAGGGGGTTTCTACCAATTCAGAAAAGGCGTGGGAAAGCCCAAAAATGAAATGGTAATTGGGGAACAACCCTGGAGAGCATAAATCATTTTCAAAAAAATGCCCATGGGTATTTTGGGGAAAAAAAGACCTCCATCACAGTCCCAAATCATGGCCCTTCTCTCCCAGCTGTTGTATAATGCAAAAATGACTCCCAGGCATGGAAAATGCAGGAAAAATGGTGAAAAAACGTGATGGGGAAAGACCCAGTAGTTCAGCCTGCATGAGAGAGGAAAGACTATGGGTTCAGAATGGATTTGGGCCCCATTTCATGGGTGTTTTCTTGCCCAAGAAGCAAAAATACGAATTCCCAGGTTGATGGCTTGCCCATGCACGAAATTGGCTTCCATACCTCTTCATTCCCAAGGCATTAACTACCTCAACCAATTTCTGGAAGAATTAAATGATTGGGTCCATAACCCAAAATGGGTAGTTGGTGGTTTATGGGTTTTCTCATTGACACATGGATTAACACCATTGGCTCAAGGGTTTGAATAATTGCCCTCCCTATTCCTTTTAGAATCATGCCCCCATCTCTTTGTTGCATTGCATAGCTAGTTGTGGGTTTTTCATTAAAATTCGTATTTACATGACGTCTTAATTTACATTGTGCCTATCTAGCACAAGAACCATAGGCATCTATTTTTAATTGCTGATACATAAAACGCTAAATCAATGGTGGGGCCTTGGCCTTGAGCTCCTCACCATGATTAAGTAACAATATTTACATCATTTACGATTTAATGCCAAGGGGGTCAAAATGGGGACGTGACACTAGGAGAGTCTCCCGATATACTCAAGGTACGTGGGAGCACAAATCCATAGTGGTGTTGTCTAATGCACAACCATACAAAAAGAGCCTTCCGATATACTATCGAGTATGTGAAGTGCCTTTTGATATCCCAAGGGTACGTGAAAGAGCCTTCGATATACTGGTTGGTACGTGGAAGAACTGTAGGCCCCCAGGATGCAGTGCGGGAAAATAATGACAGCTGCCAAGTTTTATGATGTCGGAACACGTCACTAACTTATCACACAAGTTACTAGTAAATTTTAAACTAATGCTACCGATTTATTTTATCTTATGTGGTTATGTGAATGCATGAGGTGTAGACAAAAATGTAAAAATAATGCAACCCTAGCTACATGAAGGTGCACATTTCCTTTTCTTTCAATGAAGCCTATGTAGGGTAAGGATAAAATCGTTTTCCAATGGTCTCACAAAATAGTAAATTTCAACAAGTTCCAAAATCTACCAAAGATGATAAAAGCACTCTTTTCGTTTTTCCAACAAAACACAAAAAATCAATAACACACCAAATCAAAAAATTTCATTTTTTCCTTTTCAAACTAGAAATGAATCTAAGTAATTATGAAAAGCAGGATTTCTGTTTAGAATGCACTCAATATTTAATTTCTACAATGGTGAACCAAAAGTACAAAAGGACCAAAAGTGCATATAACGCTTCGAATTTGAAATACTTTGCAAGAGTTTATTTTTTTCAAAGAGATGAAAGACTCATAACTAAGAAAAATATATAATCAACTAATTATTTTCTTCAAACTTCTTGAAAATACAAATAATGGATTCCAAAGCACGAAAGAATTTCCACAACAATTTCCAAAAGATCTTGAAAACAGTAAAAGTGAAGCACTTTTGATTTTTTCAATACATATATCAAACAAGATTTGATAATAATAATGCTTTCAGATGAAATAGCGGAAAATAAGAGATGAACTGTAACACTCCAATGGCTTGGAAATTCTCAAAGAAAAAAGGACAAGCACTCAAATGGGTCCAAAGACACTCAAATCACTCAAAATCAATCAAAAGCAATCACAACTTAATGGCTAAGTGAAAAAAGAGGTTTAGAATTAGATCTAACACAATGAATAGACCTGATATGGTGATCGAGTAATGCAATATCGATTGGATGAATGTGGGGGATTGAAATTTCCTGCCACCACCAATTCCCATTTCCCAATTTTCATTCTCTATCTATGTCATTTTTAACCCATTTCCAGTTACCCATTCGCTACGAAACTGGTACGTAATTATTGACCTCTCTCCACTAGACTACTGCGACTCATATATCTTATCATATCCATGAGTGGAAGAGGAGACAATGTCTTATTAAAGCTCCCATTCTGGATCAATTACTAGCTGACTCGTTTACCAAATCTCTTTTACCAATCGTAGCTACAGATGTAGCTATGGGTGGGGCTATCACCGCGGAACATGATATTGTTCGTGCCCACTACCTCAACCTTGTCTATGCCCAATCCGACACTTTATATGGCATTGTTCCTGAGGCCCCCCGCCCCACCTGCGATCTTGCAAAACCACCACAGGGACCTCATGCTGATGGAATTATTTGTTCCATCCACTCCCATCCTCCTACTCAAACCGGTGGATTATCACACCACCATTTTTCTTCCCCACACCTCCAGTTCTCAGTGATCCCTTCCCCACCCAAAATCAACAAATGATTGCTCAACCCTCTCCTTCTAAAAAACAAACATCATCCACTGCGCATGTTCTCATGATGCGTAGTGAAACAGTTAACCTGAATACACGATCGTGAGCATATGACTCAGTCCCTCCTAAGGAACCCGTTGGAAGTAATACTGAAAAAGCTTCCACCTCCATTTTGGATATTTTCGTGGTAGAAGATCCTCTCACCATTGAGAAGCATTCATTAGTGTCAGTGTTGCGTCCTCCTAAGAGCACGACTCAAAAAGCAGTTTTCAATCCTAATGCTTGGGCAGCTCAGAACTATAACATTGTATAGCACTTTGCACGAGCCCCTTGTGCCATGTTGAAGCTAGAGATCTTGCAGAATTGTCCCAATCAATGTAAGAATCTTTTTGTTTCCATTTGCGTAGTAGACCCGGATTCCTCGAATATAATAATGTTTAGACTTGAGTACTTTAAACCGAGGTTTTCCCACCAGCTGGCTTTCCAAATTTCCATGAAGGTTGCTAGGAAGACAATCCATCATACTATACTAGATGAAGGTGCCTCTACCTCGGTCATGTCGTTATCTTACTGGAGAGGCATTGGTTCTCCTAATTTAAACCGTTCTCCTACCACTAGTACAAATGAGAGATAAATGACCAAAAAACCACCAAAATCCGCTTATAAATGACCACTTTTGAGTTGGTGACCATTGGTAGCAAATTAGTGGTCATTTATCACGTGACCAAAAATGTGGTCATATTTAGCTTGGACATTTATAGCTTATCTTTTGGTCACATATTTGGTCATATATTTGGTCATTAATTGTCACAATTAATGACCAAATTTATGACCACATTTTTTGTCACGTAATAAATGACTGTTAATTTGCTACCAGCGATCACCAAATCAAAAGTGGTCATTTATATGCATATTTTTGTCATTTGTTTGGTCACTTATATCTCATGTTGTACTGGTGGTCATTTATATGCAAATTTCGGTCATTTTTAGTCAGTTATCTATATTTAGTGATTTCAGAATATATATTGGGCATGGAGGAATAGAACCACCAACCTCCTGCCTATAAGGAAGGTGCTCTACCATTGAGATAGAACTTTTAAATAGAATTCCTTATGGATTGATATGAGAATAAAATGTAAGGAGTGGGATATTAACATTAGACACACCAAGCTAGAGTTTGCATGTAAATAGAAAGTTATGAATAACTAAATTTTTTACAAGTCATATTTTTTGAGTGAAGGAACAGTCTAGGCATTTCAGAATGTAGTCTTGTGACAAGTGGAAGATTATCAATATGTCAAAATAGTGCAATCCAATGCTTGAAAAACAGTATTAAACAAGATATACCTTAGCTAGACTGAATAAGCAGTGATCAGAAAGTCTGTCAGATTCATGTTATAAACATTGATAAGACATTTTTAAGCACTTGTCAAGCTTCACTGAATGAAAGACAAGAATATCGCCAAAAAAAATAAGTACTTCCCTCCAATTAAAGACAAAATAATATCACCTTCCATGTGCAATGATGATGAGTAGTTGGTATTCTTGATGGTGCAGGTGCAAAAGAAGCAGAGGGCCCTAACAATGCAATGAACAAATTATCCTTAGTGAATTTTGTAGATGGTACCTAGTGTAACCCTATTAGCGCTAATTACAACACTTGAATTGTTAGGAAATTAAGCAAGGAATTAAACAGATCCATCCAACCCAAGGGATTGACTCCGAGACTCCTTGCATGAAGCTCAAAGGCAGTCAATCACTCAATCTAGTACAGAGATAGTAAACAGTTGAAGATTTAAATGACTGGCTTCTAAATTTATAAGTTGTTATCTGTTATTCCCTTAAAGACATGAAATCAAAGACAAATCAAATCAAATCTATGAATGTAGAATCCCCAGTATGGTCTCCAGATTTGTTTTCAGACAATCTACCTAAGCAGACTTAAGGTCGGATCTCCCTAGTCTAACTAGAACTAGAACAAATAAGTACAGAATAAAACGAGCTTCCCTAGATCAATAGAATCATAAAGTAGTAAATAGGTGTCTTACCTGAGGTTTATGATCCCCTTAATCCTTGCTTGATCCAATTCTCAATAATATTCAGATCTACAGCTACAAAACCCTGTTGAATAAACAAACACAAACAAGTAGTGAAAGCATATATTTCATATGATTGATCTAACCTAATAATTAAGGAAGTAAACTGTATATATTATCAACACAGTAACATATATGGGAAGAGATTATATTGATTGTAATGAAAGACAGTGAAATAGAGAAGAGTGTTACAACCCAAGCCTTAACATTGCAACCTTCCTTCCAACAAGCCAAGCCAAAGCCTCCAAGGATGAAGTATGTCTCCCAAGGATGTGCAAGGATCACCTAAGCCAATTCCACCAACATGAGAGTGCTATAGACCTTAGTTCCTTTGGAATGGGGAGGAGCTTCATATTTATAAGACCAAGTGGATAGAGTAGGTTGAGAAATGATGGGAGAGGTCTAAGGGATATTCCCTAAAGGTTAGGGAACCAAATTCCAACTCACCTAGAAGTTACAGATAGACATCCACCTCACCCTACTTCGAGAATTCGCTCGAAGGTTCCATTTATCCAATTTAACCAACCCCGGCGCAGGCATCATGAGGGAAATTTGTGCCTGAAAGGGGCAGGCGCAGGTTGCATGAAGGAAACCTGAGCCACCGACGCAGTCTTCTAGATGGCATTTTGCGCCGAGCCTAGTTAGGCGCATATTGCTAGAAGTCAAGTTGCGCCAAACTAACTAGAAAACTTGGACAACGGCTCTACAACTTGCTCTAGATGGCTCCAGGTTAGGGAAAATTTAGGGATTAGGGCACTGAGTTAACATGAGACTCATGATGATGAGATTTAGGTGTAACACCAATTGATAGAATTGTGGGAAAACAGGCATGTTGTTGTTTCCCTTTCAAATTCAGGAGAGGCACTCCACACATAGATGTAGGAGGGCTCAATCTTCCTCCATCTCAAAGAGGAGGAAGATTTATTTTAGAGATGAGCATCATGGTTCCGATGGTGTTGAGAGTGATTGATACACCCACTATGCACATTAACCACTACATGGAATTTTTGGAAGAAGATGTTTATTTGTGTATAGGCCATGAGCTGTCCATATTCCAGTTTTTGGCATGAGCGTCCATTATTGGGAACAGTATTCCATTTTGTATAACAATGTAACTTTGAACATATTTCCAATACAAATTTACAATAGAGTGTTTATGGATCCTTACATTATTTATGTGGATTTGATGCTATATATTATGAATTTTACATGGTTCATGGTGAATATGATTGGTTCATGGTGAATAGAGAGTGGTGAATGTGATGTTATATGTATGATGACTATTACATGCAATATATTTTAGATCACATACATATTCCATTCAAAATGAGTGTGTTATGATGAGTACAATCTTATCCAAAAAAAATAAAACTTGACCACCATATATGGCATGCATGCATTTACTATCCCTCTTCCAATCCACATCATAACATCTTATTAACAAGAGTTATAATTGAAAATTATGATATCTTAGGGCCTAACAAATGTGTTTTCATCGTTGGACCATATCACGACCTTGAAATGTTTTCTTTCTGTGCACGGCCCCAAAGTATCCCTCTTGTAGACTAAAAATTCATTTATAGGATTTTAAATGGTCCATGGCCTACTCTTACCTAAACCATTGAAGCATCCTTACCTTTCCCTAGCCCATGAACCTACTTAAATCATCCTTACCCTCTAGTCTAAACCACTCTACTATCTAACTTACCCTACAAAAACTACCAAAACATAGATCATATTTAGCTTATCCATCCATATATTAGCCTACCATAACCGAACCTACACTACCCTCCATCATCTAACGTACACTACCATTCCTACGTTAACCACATAACCTACTTTAACCAACCATACCATCGTCTAAACCACTCTAATCTAATACTTTCTTACACTAAACTTAACTACCATAACCTATCCTACTCTAACTTAACTATAATCTATCCTATACATTACCATGTACTACCTCAAAGACCTCCATAATCCCTAGAGTGACCTTAAAGACTTCAAATGCAATAATGCCATTGATCAAAAATCTAGTAGAAAACATTCATACCTTTATAACTTAATCTATCCCTAGAAATCTAACTTAGAAACCTAATGTATCCCTGGACACCTAATTTAGAAACCTTGAAACCAAATTTACAAATATAGAAACCTAATCTATACTTAGAAACCATAGAAACCTAATATAGCACTAGAAACACTAATACAATCCTGTACCTCCGTTGATAATAATCCCTTAGGAGATTTAAAGTCTACCATATTACTTCCATTAGATGATGTCATTTTTAACAATGTACTTTGTTCTTGGGATTTGTGAGAATCTTCCCTAGATTTGTCAAAAATTAATTATGGAGCAAGTAAAACAAGTTTTTCCCTAACATTGTTGTGAACAAAATATCAAGGACCTTCAATGTGTAATAAATCCAAGGAATTTGAATGATTATTTTCAAGGTGCCCAAGATTGACTCCTTTTGGTAATTGTCACTTTTATATTTCAGCCTTCAAACGGATGATTTTAGTAGACCCTAACACACGCAATTTAGAAATTTAAATTGTTGCTCACTTCAACATATATGAAATCACATTGTGATTCTCAACCTTCCTCTCATTCCTTGATAACATGGTGTTTATCCAAAGGGTATTCTCAAAAAGAACCATCAAGATATTTCACAAAGGTGCCTATTTCTATGCAACACCACCTTTGCAGCATGGGTATGGTGATCTATGTGGTCATCAACCCACCAATTCCTTTATATGGTGACAAGTGTTTCTTAATTGTTATTGAAAAAATGTATTTGTTGGGCCTTCATGGGAGAGAAGGAGACATTGATCGGCATGTAATTTCTGCAAATTGGTTGTACATGGTGTGCATCAATTTCTATTATGCTTCATCAATAACAAACCCAAGAGAGATATGATCAAGGTTGGTGTTAATAGCTTTGTAATCCTTGTATCCTAACCTTGTCCAAATGAATGTTAAACCATAGTTTCCATTTTTACCATAATTTGGTCCATCATAAATAACACTAAGGTTCTTTGGTATAATCTAAGGTCATACAACAAGTTACAATTGAGGTGTAAATATTAGTTGTACTAATGCAAACATATGCTACAAAACCACTAATATAGATTCAAATCCTAAATTTGATGGAAAATTGAGGAGTAGGGATAAACAAGGGTTACACATAGAACCTAAACAGACCTGAATAAATATTGCATAGTTATGTAAGAGAGTTTTAATAGGACAAGGTGGCATGAAACAACAAATTTCATCACTAAAATGATATAATGCATAATAATTTTTTAAGTTTTCCATGGTAATGTCGATTATGAAAACAAAAATGCTCTTAGATAGATTGGAGTGAGGTGGATTACATCTAATGTTTATCAATGATTAGTTGAATTTCCCTTTGCATGTTGGTTACATTTTTTTTATTTCCCTTTACATGAAGATGAGGCGAGAGCACTACTGGCCATTTTTATTGGAAGGTTAAGTTTCCTCTCACACCTCAAGTGAATGCTAGTTTGTACCGACGATTAGTTGGCAATTTATTGTACATTAATCATACTCACTAACATCTTTCTCTAGTTGTTTGTCTAGTCTCTCACTTTATGCAATTTTTCCCTAGGTAAATTCAAAGCAACAAAAGGGTTACTTCCTTGGTTAAAAAAAATCTAATTACCTTCGTAACTCTAATGATCAATAGGGAACTAATAGTTATTTACACAATCTTGGTTTGGAACTTGTTACTTGGGCATCTAGAAAACATAGCATTTTGTTTTTTTTCTACCAGTGTGGGGTATACAACAATTATTTGTACATCTCAACAACTACTTTTCCCTCATTCTCATTCTCATCAACAACAACAACCTTGTGTAATCATCATTCTCTCACTACTCCTAATATAGCCCTAGTAACACTGGAAACCTAATATAACCCTAGAAACCTAATCTATCCCTATATTCGCTAGAAACCTAATCTCTCCCTAGAAGCAATAATCTAACCCTAGAAACAAAGAAACTTAATCTAGAAACTTAGAATCTTAGAAACCCAGTCTAGGGTTTATCTCAGTAAGAGAGATTGCAATTTATGCAAAAAGGGTTCAACTATGGAAATGAATCAACCATGAACTCATGGCCAGTGTTCACACATCGAAACTACCCAAACATACTTCCAGCATCTCACGAAACTCAATTCTACTTCCCAAATAAAATCCTATGTCCCCAGGACAGATTCAACATGTGTCCCTGAAATCCTCTAGGAGGCGAGTTTCAATTGAACATAGAATGATGAACGCGGATTGTATCGATAAATAGTCGACTCCATTGGATTCAGGACATCAAAATAATTCTAGGGGTTCCTCTCTCCCCTGCATCCATGGATTAGAGCCCCTCCATTTCAACAATTTTGGAATATAGAGTTTCTCTTACTAAGAGACATTGCAATTCCTACACAAGGGGGTCAACTTTTGAAATGAATCGAATGTGACCACATGGACAATTTTCACATGTCAAACCTTACCAAACACACTTTCAGCACCTCACAAAACTCAATTATGCTTCCCGCATCAAATCCTATGTCCCCTGGACCAATTCAACATGTGTTCCTGAAAGTCTGCAGGCGGTGAGTTGAAACTTCCCATAGAATGATGACTATAGATTGGATCAAAAAAAAGTTGTTTCCATTGTAATTAGGACATTGGAATAATGCTAAGGGTTCCTCTCTTAATTTGCCTTGTGGCTCAGAGCCCCTCCATTTGGGTGATTTTTGAATCTAGTGTTTCTCTCACTAAGAGACAATGCAATTTCTGCACAAGGGGGGGAACTTTGGAAATGAATCGACTGTGAACTCGTGGCCAATGTTCACATGTTGAACCTACCAAAAAACACATGCAGCATATCACATAACTCAATTCTGTTGCTCGGATCAAATCCTATGCCCCTGGGACCAATTCAACATGTGTCCTTGAAATCTTCCAGGAGCTGAGTTGCAATTGGCCATAGAATGATGACCATGGATCAGATCAATGAAACATAAAATACATTGGAATTAGTGGATTCAAGTAATTACAGGGGTGCTTCTCTCCATTGGTTCCATGGCCCAGAGCCCATCCATTTAGGTGATTTTGGAATCTAGGTTTTCTCTAAGTAAGAGACAATGCAACTCCTACATAAGAGGGTCAACTTTGGAAATGAATCGATCCTGAAATTGTGGCCAATGCTCACACATAAAACCTACCCAAACAGACATTCATCATCTCACAGAACACAATTTTTCTTCCCCAATCAAATCCTATGCCCCTAAGACCAATTCAACATGTGTTCCTAAAAGCGTCCAGGAGGCGAGTTGCAACTGGCCATAAAATGATGAATGTCGCTCGAATCGACAAACCATTGACTCCGATGGAATAAAGATGTTGGAATAATTCTAGGGGTGCCTCGCTCCCCTAGGTTCATGGCATAGAACCCCTCCATTTTGGTAATTTTGGAATCTAGGATGTCTGTTAGTAAGAGACGGTGTAATTCCAGCATAAGGGGTCAACTTTTGAAATGACTCGGTCGTGAAATCGTGGCCAATGTTCAAATGTCGAACCTTCCAAAAAACACTTGCAGCATCACAATGAACTCAATTATGCTTACCGAAAAAAATCCTATGTCCCCAGGAACAGTTCAACATGTTTCCCTTCAAGCCTCCAAGAGGAGAGTTGCAATTGGCCAGAAAACAATGGCTATGGCTCGGATCGACGAACCGTCGACTCTGTTGGAATCAAGACATCGAAATAATTATAACAATGCCTCTCTCCTCTTGGTCCATATCCCAAATCCCATCCATTTAGGTGATTTTGGAATCTAGTGTTTCTCTCAGTAAGAGACATAATTAAAAGAAACAATGAGGAAAGTTTATTGAATAGAAGATTTTGTTATATCAAGTAGGGAATGTTTTTGTTAATTTGTTCATATAAAAGAAAACAAAAATGGTGGAAACAAACATGGAATCATATCTATGTAATGAATGAGAGATAAATTACTACCCATTCATTATAGGATTTTGATGGATGAGACAAAACATTGCACCCTAGGATAGTTAACACTATCATTTTGGCATCAATTCCATCAAGTTCAATAGTTCTCACATGTTAAGTGGAGTGAAAATTCTTCAAATAACTTAAATCATTCAAGTGTTAACGAATTAGATTTAACCCCACCTTAGGAGCAAAACTATTTCCATCACCATTTGGCATCCTCAAATAATACTTTTATTACAACACACTCTTTAGCTGATCATTGTTATATCCTAATGTCACCATCCCTTGCACCTTCAATTTATATATCACCTTCCATAATCAAGAGGAATCCTTTGTAAATATGGTATTTGATTTTTTAAATAGGAATAATTGTTTTCCTTTAGAGATTTTAAAAACTTGAAGCCATAAATGAAGCCCTTTGCAATTTTATTGTTCAACTTCTAGAAATGGCACTATAGAAAAAAAAATGTTAAAATACTAATAATTTTAAATGATATCTATAAGAAACCCAATCCAAGTGGCCCATTCAAGTGGACAGTGAGATAATGATGTTATTGGTTATAAATATGTTATTCGATATGTTATTCGTTATAAATATGTCCTCTCCTCATTTGACTACATCTTGAAATCCTCATAGAGGCTCATTTTAAAGGGTAGGATAGGTGGATCATGTGAGATTTACTAGTTGTGTACAATATAAGGTACAATTTAGTTGTGTACAATCCAACCATTAGCGAAATTGGAATCAGGGTAAACAATAACATATATACTCTCATGGATAATGGTTTCGATGAGGGCCTTAACCCTAATGGTTACCTAGGATATCTACTAAACCCTAATGGTTACAACAAAAAACTGGAGATGTGGCTTTTGCATAATATGGAGAAAATAATCATTTTTTGCTGCAATGGGTGGTTGTTAAGTGAGAGGTAGATTAGTTTTTCGAAATTTAGTCTTGGAAGGCATACTTAGGACTTAATTAAAACAAGAAGAAGAACATGAAATTGACTCGCTACCTTCAAGTATGAGCCTTCAGGGGTGTTTGATGGTGGCGATGTGGATGATGAGGATGGCAATGGTGACAACGTGGGAATGAGGAGGATGGTGGTGACATTGTTGGTGGCGATGGGAATGGGGATGGAATTCGATGGCCATAATCGTGACAATGGGGATGATGAGGATGGTGATAGTGGCAACATGGGAATGAGGAGGATAGGGTCGACACTGATGGTGGAAATGGGAATTTTGTTGATGAAGCACAACGGTGATTGGACAATGAACATGGTTTACAAATTTTAATGGTGTAAAACATATAACAGTGGCAATAATACATCAATGTATGGTAATATTAAATTAAACATAACATAAACATGGAATAAACGATCTAAATTAACAAAATCTATATAACATGAAATAAACTATCTAACATAACATGAAATAAACTATCTAACATCAATAATGTTAGACTGGTATGAATAAATAATTACATGACTAAACTATGTACATAGCATGAAATAGTTCCCTCAATTAATTAGGCGATATGGATCCTCTTGGTTTCTAATTGTCTCCAACAATCTCCTGTTCTCTGCATGAGGTAGGAAGTAGTGTATCTTGTTTGAGCTATTTGTTGACATTTTTTGTAGTTGGATGTTTGTATCAACGATCAAGTGCATAAAGTTATACACCCGTCAACTTCATCTACAATCTATGGATACTTACCCATTGGCCTTTGGTGTCTTTCGATCAACTATCAGATATTCACCTTGAATAACCATCGATCTAGTCGAAAATTCAATGCCTTCACTATCGGTGGACAATGTGAGGACGGTTTGCTTCTGTTGGATGCGTCATTCCAACCAATAATTTGTGCCCCATACATTGTCTTTCAGGGTGATAATTGTGTATATGTGTCCTAAAAAATTCATTTTATGGTTAAATTCAAATATGTAGGTGTTTGATAACATGGTTAAATAAAAATTAAAAAAACGGAATCGATATATGATTACATAAATATCTACATGGTTGTAAAAGATTAGATATATGATCATAGTCATTTGAAATAGAGGATTGGCCTTCCTCTAACTGGATTATTTCAACAACTGCATGTGATTCTACTGCAAGTGATACATGATCCCATTCATTAACCCAGTCCACTATTTAACACTCATCCCACTCACCGCTATTACAAGGCCCACAAAAGTAAGCAAATTTTTGGGTCAATATTTCAAATAAGGGTTTGTTTGAGCTTCGAACCGAATGAAATCCACAGGTCCCTTGTAAAGTACTACAACTATAAGAACGTGAGTTATCAATATCAACTACTTGCTAGAGACTTCTTACCACATGTCCTCTACCTGTCGATGTACGTTGCTTTGTAGATTGATCTGACTTTTTTGTAGAGAAACATTGAACTATGGATTCTGCATATTCACTATGAGGGTTCGTGTAAAGTACCCAAATTTCTCATTACTATTTGGAAATTGGCGTATGGAATTTTTTTTCCTTAACATGACTAGACAAACCAAATCAATTAGTCTTAATGATTACATGATATTATCTTATTTTCATTTTTACATATAATAAACATATAAACACTAACTCAACTAATCTCTTTTTATGGACAATAACATGTAACGATGGAGTGTACTGATTCTTATAATATGTAATAATTAAGACTCTAACCAAATGATAAATGATACTTTGTTTTCAAATCTAATCAAATAACCATTTGATCCTTACTCTTTAAGCATAACCTCATCGTGGTTAGACATAGTCCATAATATACGATTAGATAAAATATATATGCTTGCGTACTCACGTAATTGTAGTATAGTAATTTGGGTGGTGATGTTTATTTTATGCCACATCGTCGCTTTTATAATAATAATAATAACCTATCCTTGGTATTTAATTTTAATTTTTGTGAGCGCCTTTCAAGTAGGATGTTGAAATTTATACTAATTAAATTGAACACAATAAACAAAATACTTGTATCTTATGTTAGAAAAACATGATCGCAGAGCAATAACAATAAACAGAAATGAAAATATAGTCACACATACACATTACAAGAGAGACACCAATATATCGTGGTTTACCCAGTATGGGCTACGTCCACACTGAAATTGCCAGTCCTTATTATTATACCATCGAGCAAAGTGAAGGGATACAACCTGCAACACAACCGCTGTACTTCCTCTTCACTGTCTCACAATCTCTCTTCTGATCTCAGAGATCTTTACAATGCATAATACCTAATACATCTTTCCCTAGCCATATTACAATGTCTTTCTTTTATAGGGGAAATAAAATGAGAAAATACCATGAAATACCCAAAACCATGGGCCCGAAAACTGTTGGCAAAAACAACCCCAAAATTTTTTCTCGGGGGCGTTGCCCCCAGAATCCTTGGGGATCGTGCCGGGATCATAACTGAACTTGGGGTTCAAACACAGCTAAATCATCATCTATGAGACTGAAATATCAAGCTCCACAACCAACATCTTATGCTTCACATAATATATTCTATACAAGATATATCGTGACCTTTTAAGTACAACGTTCTTGTATATTTACTTTTCGGTCATAAACCACTAGATACTAGTAACTTAGTCAAATGCATTCATTCACAAATGAACCAAGTCACTTCCTTGATTAACCATTTGATATGTGTTTTCAATATAATCCAACATAATGAAATTCATAAACAATCTATTAAATGTTTATATACCTATAACAAGCTATATGTGATACTACGTCTTTCCAAAGATGGTTTGAGATTGGAACTTGGAACATGAAATTTTTTGGAAAAATAGGATGCAGAAGCTTTCAAGTTCTACCATCAGGATTTTGCAGATATAGATCCTACTGTACACTCATGAATAGGGAGTCCTTTCCCCACTGGTTTTAATTTTTGGAACTGGCTCTATTTTTCTCCACGCTCGGCAGTAAGGATGACTAGCAGGCAATTTTTGTTTTTCAAAAGTTTACAGGGAGTGACAGAATAGTCCTATCATTTTATGCTCCACCCCTCACAGACTCAAAGACAGTTTTTTGGACAGATAAAGTTTCACTATATGAGTGGAAAAATGGGGATTTTAACCTTCTCTATTGTTTCTTTTTGGGAACTTTACAGCAGTATACATGGCATACAAAATATGTATGGACACTTTTTTCGGATAAATAAAATACAAGCTTTTTTTCTTCGAGAAAAAAAAAGCTATATGTGATACTAACTTTTTCTATCATAGCCTCCCTTCATCTTATTGAATCATATTTAAGATGGATATTTAATTAGACCATTTAAGAATGAATACTAAGAGAGTAGGAATGCCTATCTATTTACACTTCCTCAATATATATATGTTTCTTTTCAATATGAACTGATGAACGTATGCAATTAGAGTTTATATAAAAAATGAAACTATATTTCAATTCAAATGAACATATAAACAAATGGATTTAAAATCCATATACATGTAACTTGCAGCTATATTACTATTCATGTGAATAGATAAACATATGGAATTAAATAAAATGCAGCTATATTTCTATTCATGTGAATATATAAACAAATGGAATTAAGATCCATATCTATACCTAGAATGCGACTATATATATGAACTAAAATTCCAATAAACATATATATCCAATACAACTTTATTCCTGTTGGTATGAAATATATACATGATAAGAGAATGTACGGTTATATTTCTTTTCTAAATATATAATCATTTCACTATATATAGGGGAGGGTTGTCTATTCTTGAGCGTTTTTTTTACCAGTAGTGGTGCAGCTTAATTCTCCATGTTCCCGAGCTTGTTTTTCCTCCAAATTTTTATGACATATACTTTGTCGTGTTCTCTATCTAACCATATTGGTCTTGAGGTGTGACTAATCCAAAATGATGCCATGTCAGCCACAAAGTTCCAAGTTGTCTAGTCTTAGTGTGCCTTAGTGTATTTTTGATTGGGGCCAATGCTTGAACATTGATGTGACTTAAAGTAGATGTGACTTAAAATGATTTTCCAATTTCAAATATTCATTTTATTTCAAAATGTAGTTCAATTTTTTTTATAAATAATTTTAAAAACATGAAAATATTAAGAATTACTTGTACATAAAGTGCTTTTATGAACCACTTATAGGAGATAGTTGTTTCAAAACTGAGGTCAACCAACACCATTACTATGTCCACTACTGATCACCCTATCTCAACTACTGGTCTTCCCGCTCAAGAATAGACAACCCTCCCCTATATATGTTCCATGACACATGTTGAAATGGATACATGAATCTTTTTACAACTACGCATCACATTAACACACTAACAACTAGTAGATCCACATCCATAAACTTCACCTTAACCAGGAGTCAATCATTCTACTATTAGATCTGTCAAATGCATGCGAGGCTGGAAGACAACTCTAAATAACTAGAAGACACGTGATCATACAAATGTGGGAGGATTTGTTGAGGCAGAGGGAGGTGTTAAAAAGCTATTAAGGATGGAAACATTTAGATATGCAGAAACATCCCATTCAAAAATAAAAGGCAAAGAGTGGATGTGTAAATAAATTAAAATCTTAACCAAGAGTATAAGTTTCCCTCGCCACTACGGTGTTATGACTTGTCGTTCACACAGAGATCATTGTTCAACCCTCTATTAACGCTTAAGCAGATACGTCGATTAATGGTAGTCCCAACATCGTTAATAAAATCTATTTGTCTAGGACTAGAGTTGATCAAAATGTTTTTTTCTTAAAAACGATTCAAGTTGGAAACTTAGACAAAAGGGAAGGCAAATTGTTGGTTAAGAAAATACACATAATCATTCCCATAGGAGCATAGCACTCCACAGATCGGTGAGTCTTCGTGACTAAAAAGAATACGAGGTAGGTAGACTTTCGACAGTTAAGGATCTGAGCTTTGCATTCCGATACAATCATTTTCTATGACTGAAAAAATTTAAAATATTTGATTTGCATACTGCATTCAATTACTAAATGGTTTACATGTGATAGTCATGGAAGTGACTGACAGTTAAACAGACATTGAAACATGGGTTGGTCTAGCCAGTACCAAAGGGGACATCATACACAAATTTCACATCAATCCCATTCCAAAACACAGAAATAAAATCACAACAATAATAACATGGCTAAGACTCAGATAGATTTTAGCATATGAATATTCAATTACTCTAGGAAACCAGAAGTGGTATCCGCCCAATATTGTGAAAAGAAATTTACAGCTCAACATATTTGATAGCTCATCATGTATCCCTGTCCTCCATCTGTTTGAGACACCACCATTCCATAACTGCATCTTCACCCGACATCTCTCATATGGGTCCCATCACCATGTGTTCCAACTTACCCTTTTTCCGCCTGCGAGCTGTCATATTGGTATCGTTACTATTGCTTGTCCTCCACCTCGGATTCCGACGTGTAAAGAGCATATTTACGCATAGGATAAAAAATATTTCTGACCTAGTTTAAAATATTATTATTTTTTTACACCGAATAGGTGTGCTCCCGAAAACCATCATACCAATTCAACCCTGCATGAAGCATACAAGTCTAAGTCAGCACGAATCAGTTCGACTCAGCCTCCAAGTGTCATTCGGTTATCGTTCTGCTACTTTTATCCAACTCTGTTATTGAAATCCTCGTTTCTTCCATTGTTTTTCAAAGCCCTAATACAATAATTGTTCCCTAAGTTTTACTAAAAATCTACTGAACCAATCCGTCAAAATGACACCTAAATCTAAAGTAACCCTTCTGAATCCCCATTTCTCATGGGAAGAACATGTCTCAGTGAGGAAGATATTTTTGACACCATCATCGCTAATTCCGACCTAGCTAAAACCATTAAATAAGTCAAGACCTTATATTTTTTCGGCCAAGAAATATTTAACCTTTGGAATTCGAATTTCGCTTGGTTAATTTTCCCTAGATATGCATTTTTCCATGAATTCCTCACTTGGTGTCCCAAGCATTACTCCTCCACCAAGTGGGTTATCATGTCATTAGATATGTACAAAAACCTATGTTTCATAAACCCAAATTCCCTCAGTAAGATGTTATATATACCGGAGTCATTGGCCCCCTATCCTTTGAATGAAAAATACATAGGAAGTGCCTTTAGCAGCCTCAGACCCTATGAGCATCATCAATTTATGTCCAAACATCTGGAACCTAGAATGGATAGACCAAATATTCCACCTCCCTATGCCATGACTGTGTTCACTGAAAACTCCATAAAATCCATCTCCATCATATGCACCATTGTTGGTTGGGAGGATGATAAATCTGTTAATGAGGTAATCCTAGGAGTCTTGCTCAAATTAACCACTAAACCTGGTATAAACCCTCCTCATTTTGATCTTTGTACCTACCTGGATAATAAGATTCATGAACAAATGGAGGAATTTCCAGGAATTGAGTATTTCAAGTTCCCATCATACTTATTTTTCTTGTTCTTTTATCAAAATTTTGAGAGCTTCAAGCACTTGGGCTTGAGAGCCACATATGATCAAGGGATATAGATTCCATTCTATGAGTGGACTGACTTGGTACTAAGAAGAATAGACAACTCAAACTTTTCAGAATTCAGATTTAAAGTAATTAGAGTTGCATACAGTCTGATCCATGGTAGCTCTCCTCCTGGAATGTTACCAGATAACCAGAAGCACCTCTATTTTAACATAGAAATCTAGGTTGGTGATTGGTTTCTGTATGAATACTATACAATCATTAGAGTATATGGATTTCAGGAAGAACCCTACAAGTTGCCTACCTTTTTTACATCCAGAATCTTTGCTATGGAGTTTGTCAGACAAAAGATGAGTTTTACGGAGAAAAAATTCCTATGGTTCGGGGCATACCACAACAGACAGATGACTACCATAAATCAACTCAATTCCCAATGCAATGCTATATAAATGTAAATGCTAAGATATGGAATAAAAGACCAACCTTCAACCAGACGTTTGATGTAGATCCTCGTTGAGCTTTGAAATCTCTACACTTGAACCTGCAGCTTAGTCTCAACAATAAACAAAAGCAAGTGCATATAATATATGAAAGATGTTAGCATAAACAATAACATGGTCCATGCTATAATAAGCAAATGTTACTCAATGTTAATAAACAACCATTCACAAGATCAATTGGATGAGAAAATGAGTATTTCTATTAAATTGAACAAGAAGTACATGATAGAACCTCTTGCCGGCAACTCATCTGAACCAAGAACTAGGTCCCTCCACTTTTGCCTCCACCACTTCAATCCCCCATGCAATGGAAAACTCACGAGTAAAGGATACAGTCCTTCACAAGATATGAAAGAGTTTGGTAGGTGACAATAAGAGGTTCACAACAACTATGATAAATGGATGTAGACTCAAGTTATGGCAAAAATACAATAGATTTTCGATGCTCTCTCTTTCCTCTCCTTCCATGCACCATAAGAGCTCAATATATAACCCTCCAAAGGTAGGTGAAAAGTCGAATCAAGTCGTTTCAGGATACATGGAGGGCCAAAGGTCACAATGGCCGCTTTTTGGAGTGAAAAAATAGACGTTTTACTATGATTTACCAATTAACTCGATGTTCACGGGCTATAGTGGTATAGCCTGCGTGTACGCTGGTTGCAATGGAACAACTAGCATATAAGAACAAAAATAGGGAAACAAGGGTTCCTGGAGGACAAAAAGTGGTTCTGAGTCAATCAACTGAATAATGGAGGCCAATGAGTGCTAATTCTCACAAGGTGGAAAAATGCGCTATAACAGATGCCCCCTAATGTGTGAGGTTAGAGAAGGTACTATGATGGCCAAAATATAAATCTCAGAAGTGGAGTGATGGAGACACAAATGGAAGGAGTATCCCACTCATCATAATACAATGATATCTCTGAATACATATTGGTACAATGCATAGCAATCTGATACAATGGCCATGAATAGGAAATATATAGTGAATACATGTCATGAGTGGTCATAGCCATGACCTAATACAGTCAGATATGGTCTCCTACTGAAGAGGAAATAGCCGATGCAAAATGAAGGTACAAACTACTGATGTATGAGACTGATCTCTCATAAGTATAATCACGATCACCAATAGCATACTAAATGCCACTGAAGTCTAGGGCCTTCTACACAAATCATCTACAGTGCATGCCCTATCAAGTGAATAAAGGTGTTGATGTCAAACTTGATGTGGCATGGTCTGATTACTGGTCATTGATGTATACCGTTAACAGATGCGAGACAACCCACCAATAATGAAAATGGGAATCAAGGCACATAGTACATTCACCAAGTCTGAATAGAGGTGTTGAGGTCGAACACTATGATGAATCCATCGATAAGGGGACATTGATGAATTTAAAAAACTGTCAATGGCGAGAGAACCTACCACTAATGAATGCAAGCCTCAAGGTACTCAACGAACTCTAAGTCTCAATTCTAAAATAAATCAGTTGAATTCGACGAAATGAAACTCGCTAGAAGGAGGGAATTAATGAATCCCCCATCAACCAACACAACTTAACAGCTATGCTGAAAGATTTGGAAGAACTCGGACTAACAGATTGAACTATATGGGATGGACGACATGCAATAGTCAAGAGATATGAGGAGTGGCCGACTCTAGTTTCAATACTTTCTTTGAAAAAGATCATGAGCAAATGGATAGACTCAGGCAACATAGACTCAAGTAGTAGATGATAATAATACTTTGTGACGCAGGAGGCATCAACAATGGCTCCATAATGACTGGAAGCTTAACCAGCCGATGGAGTAAAATATGAGAAACAAGTACAGATCCTAAGGTCCTACTAATGTCCCGACTCGTGATGAATGGAGTGGAAATGAATGCTCTGTTCAAAGGTGACACGACAACTGCCAATAAGAGGTAGTGAAGATTTTCCCGTCTGGCGTTTTCAGTTATATGATTTTTTTGTCTTTTTCATGTTACAAAGCTTGAAAAAGAATAAAATTGCTTATGGTAAAAAAGTGAGGGAACGAGTGTCAAAGCAAAAGCAAACTAGCTCCAAGCAGCGGAACATACCTATGATCAATGCAAGGAAGCATGTGCAGGATGTGGACACTCGGGGGGGGTGTTCCCTCAAGATAAAGGGTCATCAAGCTGTGAAAGATAAATTAAGACTCTGCTTGGATCGAAAGGTACAGTGCTCAAGGACATGGCTAATATCTGAGAAAAGCGGGAGCCGACACAAGGCTCAAGAGGCAAGCAAAATATTGCAATACAATCACAACTCGACATAAAATGGGGAGTCCTTTTTCGTAAAGTTAGTCTCCTCACCCGAGAAAGTGTAAAAAAATGAGAGAATAACTCTTCTAGTCATGTATGACTAGAGTATACCTTTTTCGTAATTAATCCACAAAGGTCCGGAAAAGGGGTAAACTTATACCTAAGTGAATGTCGGTTCAAGTCCTTTAACGAGTTTGAAATGACAAGTATACTCCACAACCTTGTTTGATTTGAAAAATTCTAACAAGGGCTTAAAAAAGACTTTATAAAAATCTTTTCCGTATTGGTTTAACAAGCCCGAAAAAGTAAACTCGTGACCTCCTTACTGTTTTTAACGAGCTCAAAAGAGAGATGGAAGAATGCTCGTAATGGTAGCAGACGAGTGTCAGGGATATGCGAGACTAGTTCCAAGTGCATGGAACAAAGCTATACATAATGCAAGGAACACGAACAAGACAAGGAAACTCAGAGGGTGTCTACAAATTCGGATGGAAAAAGGTTCAAATGCATCATAACAATGGGGAGGCCTAAACCTATATGCAAGGTTCTAAATATGCCTGCCATGATCGAACCAAATGTCAAAAAGGACCAGTAAACAAGTATAAGTCCAGCCTTGAATCCTGTCTCCAAGAAACACTAGTACCAAAATCATATCTAAAACAAATGTAAAGATAGATCTTATACAAGTCCCTGTGGTAGAAATACTTTCAACTTCACTATTATCAACCCCCGGTATAACGCATGCAGAGCTCACCAATGACGATTCTATAGTACCAAAGCCTAAGGGATTACAATGAAAATGATCAACATTAGGATGAAGATCAAAGTTGAAGGATGTGGAAGAATCTGCAAGAACAAATTCATCATCATGCGAGCTAAAATCTCTAGAATCAAACTCAGTAGGAAAATCGATTTGCAGATCTATAGGAGAGCCCAAAGACTCAACATTACGAATATTAGAATCTAATGTCAAACCAGGGCTAGACACAACTGTAACTGGATCAAAATCCAAATGGATGGAAGACTGTATGATAGACTCATCTTGTGTAATAAGATCAAAGGTGGGAAGTAAATGAGATCAATAATGGAGATCCCCCTAAGGCTTGTCATTACCAATCATGGCCTCAATAATAGCTTCATTCGAAGGAAAAGTACTATTAAGGAAATCATGTGAGCAAGATGAGTTGACTGCCCATGCAAGAAAGATAACGAGATCTTCTTCCTCTGTCCCTGAAGAAGAGATATCTGGCTCTGTAGTGGCTTGTTGAATATCAGGATAAGCAAGCTCGGTTGTAGAAAAGGGCATATCCATTCCGATGTGCGAAATGTCTCCAAACGCGAAACTCGTGGAAGTTAGATTCCATGGATCACTAAAGTATGATGTCTGGAATGGTACATGAATCAATGAGGAAGGAGCATCATCGGAGATGGTTCCTATGAAGGATATTGGTGCAGGGAATTCGAAGGATCCCATCAAAGAGGAATACAATCCTACACCAATATTCCTAGTTGCCGGCTGAGAATTTTCAATTTGAGGAACAACAGTTCTTAGTGATGCTACGGTATTTGAACTAGTAAAATCTAGCTGATCGACAGTCAAAATGTTGTCTTCATGATGAAAGCAAATAACTCTAAAAACAGAGGACACGATCGCTTTCATTGTGTAGATCCAATTTCGACCCAGTAAAAGGTTGTAATTGATGGACGCATCAACCACTTTGACTTCAATAGGAATGGATTTCCCACCCAAGTGGACCTCAAGGGAAGGGAGAATACCATGCGGCCTGAACGACCGACCATCGAAAGTAGTAAGCATGGTCATAGAATTCGACAAGGGAGGAGAGCCAATATATTTCCAACAAGCTAATGACATTACTGAGGTGGAAGCACCTTCGTCAACCACCGTACGTTTAATGACCATTTGTAAGCACCTAACATGGACTTGAAAATCCACATGATAAGGCAAGCGAGGTTGGACATCAGTAGTGTCGAACTTGATAACGTTAGGGATACCCTAATCCTGGACTCCAAAAGCACATAAAAGGGCATTCCTTTGTGAAGGACATGGCTGAATAACCTCAAGAGCTGACATGGCACACAGAGTTTGGCCCAAATATTCTACAATGGAGTAGTTTTGGGTGGCTCGAGCATTGGAATTCTGCGTCGAGCGCTTAAGAACACCTTTCGGTATCCATGGCATAGAGTTAGGCTTCTCGATATGCAATGGAGAATCAGGAGGAGGGGGCTCATTCCCCAAAGAAGGTTGTGGTGCTCCATAGTCATGCGAGCAAGTAGCAATACTAACCTTTGATTTAACCATGTTAACGCATCTGAAGCCATCGGCATGGGTAAATGACGTCGAAGTTTCATTAGTCCCATTACCGACAACAGAAGCACTCGAATCCATGTTTTGGTGATGTGGAAGGGGATCTTTCAACACAACTGGGCTTTGTGCAAGATGCTTCAAAGCTTTCTCAATATGAGGACACAAATGTGTAAGGTGATCTTTCGAGTAAAGCTTACAAGGAAATTTCACTTTATGTCTAGGTTTTCGGTCCTCACCAGCATTTTCGCCATCTCGACGAGGGTTAGCGTTCTATTTCTTAGGATTTTTCCCATTATTACCACCCCTATGGTTATTTCTCCCCTTCTTCTTCCCACTAGGTTGCTTGTTACCAGATGGGTTCGTCGATTGTATAGAGTGAACATCAGACGATTGGGTGGAAACCGATGAGGCATGAGCCTTTCTGGGGGTAGATTGGTTAATAGACAAATTGTGCATTTGATTTGTAACCAAATCTATGGGATGAGTACTCATGGAATCGACTATTCCATTGGCATGCAGTCCAGGAACAGGCTTGGGCTCATGACATGATCTCGGTGCATTAGGTAGAATGTAGCACAAGATGCCAAACTGAGCGTTGACTAGGTCTAGCTACTGGGCATTAAAAATAGCTTGTTCCTCAATGATAATACCAAACAATGAAATGTCCTTCGAAATGTAAGGGAGAAAATACTTAAGGAACCATTCCAACAGAAACTCTGGAGGAATGTTGGCTTTCACTAGCCTCTTCCGCCAGTGCCACTCTTGAATATGATCAGAGATATGTGTGGCTTTGTCCTGAAGGAAGGTGTATAAAGTATTGGTACCAGTATCATAACGAACCGGCAACTGAAAGTGATCTAGGAAAACCAAAGCTAAATTGTTGAAACCTCTATGCGTTCCCCTAGGAAACTCGACATACCATTTCGTAGCTGCCCCCATGAGGGTGCATTGAAAGAGCCTCAAATGAATAGATTCATGGTTCAAGGAATTCTAGGAGCACCATAAATGAAATGTGGTGATGTGATCACCTAGATGCTCACCCTTATTCCCCTCAAACTTTGGAACGTCAGAAGGGAGCTTAGTGGGGACTGGGGGCCATTTAGGATCAAGACACACCAGATCATTCGTGAGTTTTGAAAGATCGGGTAAATTTAACCTAGCAAGAAATGGGAGCTGAGGCTGCGAAGCTTGATTATAAGCTCCCAAAAGAGACTGACCTTGCGAACTGTAAGGTGGGACTGTGTTCATAGAATTCGTCACCTAAAGTGCCGATGACCTTTGGTGGTAACCATGACCATTACCATAAGGATAATAACCTCCTCAAAACTGACGCATGTGAGGATACACAGGCATATGCATGGAATAGGATCCATAGCAGGGGTTGGAATAAGGGCCAAAACTGGATGGATGACCATAAAACTTACCTCCATAAGTATGGGGTATATAACCATTAGTTGTAGAAGGAGCATTCGATTGATGGCCATAAGAAACTGGTATGTTCCCAATCCCGGGAACCGTAGTATTAGGAGGAGGATGATTCAGAAGCATAAAATAATTTTTGGCACATGCATATGTATAGAGGCATAAGGGTTGATAAATGGGATGTAAGTCGTAGTACCAATTCCTACCGTAAAACCTCCAGTAGGGAAAAGATTCATACTAACACTAGGGGTTGTCGTAGGAGGTGGCCCTCCTCCAACATACAGAGTAAGTGGAGGGATGTGACTAATTCCAAACTGATATGCATTAAAAGGGGGTGTAGTGCTCCCAATCCCAAGGCTAGAACTAGCATGACTACTAGACATAATGGAAGTAGTAATCGGCATAAAACTGGGCATACCCAATGAAAAAGGGTTTGAGGTCGTAGGGACGGATGTAGAACCAAAACCTGGCATCCCCAAGGATGAACTATATAAATAACTTGATGACCATGTTTCATCAAAAGTGTTCGTGCTTGTGGGATGGGATGTCCCAGACCCATGAGGAGTGATGTGTGATGAACCCCCGACCCAGTCAGTCCTCAAAGAGAATATGTGAGGAGGGGAATTTCGCGTTGGACTAGTGGGAGGAGTCGAAGGGACTCCCGATGATCCAGATGTGGAACTCATAAATGCATCTCTATGAAGCTCATGAGATGTGAATAATGGACCAGAGATAGTCCTCCAATGTCTCTTATGATGAGAATGTGACAGATCGCTAGCTGGTAAACCATCCAACTGATGAGACCGGTGGAGAGGTGGATCTCGATCCACGATGACTTCAAAATGTCAACAGATAAATGTTTCCTAATGGCCTACTAGATCGTCATAGAGCACACACCTAAAAGAAACTGCAGCCAAATGCACACAAACAAGATTGGATCAAGGGACCTCCCAACACTACAGTCGGTATGTCTTGTCTAGGAGAGGCTTGAGACTCCCAAAATATAACCGGAGGTAACAAAATCATTTATAAGGGCCCTCTGTCTTGACTGTGCGAACACAAATGTGATGTCTGACCCTTATGTGACTTAGGACACTCATAGAATAACCTCTGCAAGTACCCTATGTGATACCTAGGTAAAGCAACTATGGCCACCATGTATGACCAATGCTCAGGTGGACAGTCACAGGTGGGATCCGTCATATGGGAAGGGTAGCTGAGCCCGAAAATCAAGAGGGTCAAATACCCCAAGAATCCCCAGATACAAACAAATCCTAGAAATATCTCCCACGCTCAAGCAGTATTGGAGGGCTATCTCCGCAACCAACCTCCTCTGACCTCGTGCTTAACTCTGGTTTGAGTAGAGATTCCTGAGAACACTGATGTATGCCATGGGTTTCACCACTCCCTGGTTAGACACATAATGTTTGTTTAATAGTCTTGGATTGTTAACTCACAGTGATCTATTCCAAGACTCTAAATCTATACTAGTTGGTGCATCTTAGAAAAGAAAATGTTCTAGTCAATTCTTTAGTTAAGCGTTAATTTTAATGGCTATGATTACTCAAAGGATATGGTCGTGAAACTAATGGCTTGAATAGACTCAATAAATGCACATCCAATAAACACTAGACTCTTCTATTGATGGGAAAAATATGCCACTAAATGACAATCAAACCAACGTTTCGTTTTTCAAAAATAAAAATGCAATCTCTTTATAGTTTCATGCACAAGCAAGCACTAATGAAAGCACAAGCACTCTAATGAAAAATGCAGATACATAAAGCAATTTTTTTGTATTTTCACTATAAATGAAATGAAATTTCAAAAGAATGTTTTCTGCATTTTTCAATATAAATGAATGAAAAATGCAAGCAGAATTAGAACTCTTCATAAAAATGCAGAGCATGCAAAGTAGACAACCCAACAAATCCCAAAAAGCAAGACTCAGCGAAGATAATGAGCTATAAAGAACAAAAAAAGTTGAAAACCAAAAGCTCAAAAAATAAAGAAAGAGGAGTTTCTAGTTAGTAAAGGGGCATGAAACAGTCAGAATATAGGCCTACTAAAACTCAGGAACACATAGAATTCACCCCGCAACAACCAAATATCACAAACAAGAAAATCTCGGAGTTGTACGGAACTGTTCACAGATGAGTAGTGTATATATGCTGGCCCATTGTACTAACAGTAGTGGGTACATGCGAGATAACCAAGGCTAAATCATGTATAGGGCAAGGTAGGTGGACCAAAAATGAATCCAAAGACCAAGAAAAATCAAGATTTTCTATGTAGACCCTAACAGTCAATCAATGACACGGAAACTCGACAGAACAGAGACTCAAAATAAGGAAAAATGCCAAAAATCCCCAAAAATGGAGGTTGATCCCTAGTGGAGTCGCCGTTTTTGTTACGGAGAAAAACTTCCTATGGCTTGGGGCAGACCACAACAGACAGATGACTACCATAAATCAACTCAATTCCCAATGCAATGCTATATAAATGTAAATGCCAAGATATGGAATAAAATACCAACCTTCAACCAGACGTTTGATGTAGATCCCCATTAAGCTTTCAAATCTCTACACTTGAACCTGCAGCTTAGTCTCAACAATAAACACAAGCAAATGCATATAATATATGAAATATGTTAGCATAAACAATAGCATGGTTCATGATATAATAAGCAAATGTTACCCAATGTTAATAAACAACCATTCACAAGATCAATTGGACGAGAAAATGAGTATTTCTATTAAATTGAACAAGAAGTACATGATACAACCTCTTTCCTGCAACTCATCTGAACCAAGAACTAGGTCTCTCCACTTGTGCCTCCACATCTTCAATCCCCCATGCAATGGAAAACTCACAAGTAAAGGATAGGATCCTTCACAAGATACGGAAGAGTTTGGTAGGTGAACATAAGAGGTTCCCAACAACTAGGATCAATGGATGTAGACTCAAGTGATGGTAAAAATCCAATAGAGTTTCGATGCTCTCTCTTTCATCTCCTTCCATGCACCATAAGAGATCAATATATAACCCTCCAAAGGTAGGTGAAAGGTCAAATTGAGTCATTTCGGGATACATGGAGGGACAAAGGTCACAATGGCCTCTTTTTTTAGTGAAAAAATAGAGGCTTTACTATGATTTACCAATTAACTCGATGTACACAGGATTTAGTGGTACAACATACATGTACGCTGGTTGCAATGGAACAAATAGTGTACAGGAACAAAAGTAGGGAAATAAGGGTTCCTAGAGGACAAAAAGTAGTTCTGAGTCAATCAACTGAATAATGGAAGCAAATGAGTGCTAATGCTAACAAGGTTGCAAAATGCGCTATAACAATGAGCATAGATGAATTACATTTCAGGCACTTTAGACAACACAGGTCATTTTTATTGCCACAAGAGGTAGGACCTCTTATCATAAGAGGGTTAAATGCTCCCCAATATGTGGAAGGATACTTGAGTCAATTGAGTTTGAAGAAGGATAAAAGAGTTGCATATGATCCACATCAAGCCATAGGCTAAATAGAGGCTTGAAAATAAGAATTCATCACAAGTATGCCAAACTAGGACTCTTTGGAAAAGAATGGAAAACGAGGGCACTTGGGAGGAGGTACAAGAGGCCATAAAGAGTTTTGAAGAAGAAGAAAGACAATAGTTGTCGATTGGATAGAAAAGGGCATCTGAGGAAGCCCAAGAAGTGGATATTGATCAAGACCAGCAGGGCCCAGACCCTAAAAGGGCCGAAATGACCACAAAGGATGATGAACTATCATTAGTGGAAGCATCGCGGTCAGAATAACTTTAAATCCCTAGGGAAATCACTGAGCTAACAAAAAACCATACATTCCAAGAAAACCCCCAATTCAGTATGTAAGCTATCCCTCCATAGAGTTTACCATTCCCCGAAAGATACAAGGTTCTTCATAAGCAAAACGAGTCCATGTGAGGAAATATCTATAGGTTGGTTACAGGAATACAAGGGAGAAAGGAATAAATATGGTGAAAGAATTGAGACAAGACCTCCCGACCACATGAAGGATATTGATATAAGTGGCATAACACAAACACAACACACTAACATTTTATGTGTTGGAACCTGAAGTGGATAATACAATCAAGCTAAGTGACTTGAGAGTAGAAGAACATATTGTGAATTTTAAAGAGTTTAGTAAGATTGATAAAATGGATTTTTATAAGAAAACTAGTGATATGATGTGTACTAAAGTTGTTCAATCAAAGAAGGAAGAAAGAAAACTCAGAATGGATCTTGAAATGTTTGAAAAATTTTATAAGATGGAAAGATGGACAACTAGGCCCAAATAAATCAAACCACTTATACTATGAAACGAGAACTCGACACAGTTCTTGTTTTTCTCTCTCCTAATTTTAGTAGCTATTTTTACCCCTGTTTAAAAAATGGTCGATACCATTTTCACACATTTTCATTTTGAGACATTTTTGGGGGCCTTTGAATTATCTTTGCCATACAATATTTTTAATTTCTATTTTCAAGTGTGTTTTTAGAAATTTAACAAAATAACATACATTTTTAAGCAATTTATAATGAAAAACATATACATTTTACGATTTTTTCTATAAAATAACACATTTTTATAGACAAAATAAGGCATTTTTATTGACAAAATTGTAAACAATTCCAGAAAATAAAGACATTTAAAACCATTTTCAATGTATTTTCAGAGATTTTTTGTATAAAAATGATCATATTTCATATTGTTTTCCGAAAAGTGACGATTCACATAAATTCAAGAAAAAATATACAAATTATTTGTAAAAAACATTATATGTAGAAATTTTATTTCTAAAATAAAGTCTGAAAGTCAAAACATTACTAATATATCTTATCAAAAAATTGTTAAAAATTGTCAAAAATTAACATTTTCTTCAAAACATCAAACTATTCAACAATATCATGCATGCCAAATTCTTCATCGACATTGGAATTTTCTGGGCCTAACTTTCCTCAGGGACATCAATGTCCTCTTCAATTGGGTATTCTATGTCTGCAATATCCCCAAAGTGCTCCTTTCCAAACACCCCTCCTAATGGGGGTTTGTTAGTTTTTCATAATTTACTTCAATCTAATCTAGGATCTTAACTGAGAGAACAGCATGTACAACAAATCTACAACATATCAATCATGGACACAATAATGCAAGCACACAAAAGACACAGAGTTTACTTGGGGAAAACCATAAAGGTGAAAAACCCCAATAACTTCCTCAAAGATATATAAAGAAATGATACAACCCAAGCATAAGAGATTGACATCTCCTAGCAGTAGCTTCTCCTCCTCCACAAGTGCGCCACTCTCCAAAGAGTGTGAGAGAGAATATAATGATCAAATAGAGTGCCTCCTGCACTCTATTTATACTTGACTTGACTTTCCTAATAACCTTTACTAGGTCGGCCTTAACTTAATCACATAACATAATGCTGACTGAGCCGACCCCCAATAGGGTGGTCTAATAACCCTTCGACCCACATGACTTATACAGGGCCGACCCCAACTAGAGACAGTCCTTTTTCATACTGGATGTAATCCCACCACTTACAGGTCTTCATCATCACTGGCCATACTATGGAATCACCACGACTTATTACGTGCATCAGAAAACCTCGCAAGAGCATCCCAGGACTGATTACGAGCACACAGCCCAACCTAGCGGATCTCCCAGGGAGCTATTACATGTGACTGGCACAAAACCTTAAAAGAGTCTCTTGACTAATAAGAACCCTAAAGAGCATTTGAGGCTTTTTTCATCCTGTCCAGATCTCCAGGAATTATTACATGTGACCCCCACCACAAAACCTTAAAAGAGTGTCTTATCAAGCAAGAACCCTAAAGAGCATCCGAGGCCTTTTTCATCTTATCCAGATCTCTAGGACTTATTACATGTGGTCATGGCAATTCCTCGAAAGAGTGTTTGCCAGATCTCCCAGGGAACTATTATATGCCCGTGGAAAAACCTAGCAAGAGAATCTGCAAACCTCCTAGGACACTATTATATGTCCTCCCAAAGAAAAACCTCGAAAGAGCATTTTCCAGATCTCCTAGGGAGCTATTAAATGCCAGCGGCAAAACCTAGTAAGAGAATCTGCAAACCTCCTAGGGCACTATTATATGTTTATCTGCACAACCTGTCTGTAACGCCCCCTTCCATCATCAAGTGCAAGGAAGGAAACGTTAACAACACATGGGCTTATGGCAGGCTTAGCCCCAATATTTTCTCTCATAAATCTGTAATAATTAAAGACTTCTATATGCAGATTCAATTCAATATAAACACAGCGGAATTAAACAATACATATGCACACAGTTTCATCATGCATCCAACCTATAAACAACAGTCATTATTTAAAATGCTTGCAGGGCATAGAATTAACATCAAGAATACTTATCTCGAATTATAATGGCCCAAACAACTGGCTACATGAGAGCAACGTTCCACCCAACCATAGACCTCTGTCCAGCCTGTATTCTTTCAGCTGAGAGATCACCCCCCGAGCTGGGCTGTGTATCCACTAAGGAGGAACTAGATGGCTCACTCACAGTTAGGGTTTCACTCAAACAACCATGCTAAGCCAACACATGGTTGGGTTTCTCAAGCATGCAATAGGAGATGGAGGAGGATGCTAGTCCACTGAGCTCAAACCGAGAGCCACATACCCTTCAAACTAGACTCAGCAATCCCATCCTCTATTCATACATCCACAATCAGATTTCTCACAAATATGTCACAAACAACCCAAATCCGTCACTGATTTTCTGGGCCATTAAAACTGGGTTTTCCCATGGCTTTTGGGGTAGCTATTGCTCCCAAATTCACCCCAGGTTCCTACCAATGGATCCCCCATTGGATTTCACTATCCAATACCAAATCGGGACGTTTTTGGCTTCCCAAAACGTGGGTTCTTCTCACAGTCGCGATTTCTGGTTTTCTCCTGCTGGGAGCTCGTTTTTGGATGGAGAAAGATATCCCATACTTCCACAATGGAATGGGGATAAGGATGGAGCAACCCCCAAGATGTAGAGTGACTTGTGGGACAAGTCAAAAGAGCCCATACCTACCCATACGAATTTCAGGCTGCCCATACTCCATCAAAGTCATTGACTTAATTCTTCAACCATTTTCTTACAACATGAATAAATGTCCTCTAGGGAAGTCAAAGGGTTCTCATAATGACATATGGCAACCTATGGTTCACTCCCATAGCCCCCTCACCACTCCCTAGTGGATACACGTGGCCCCTTCTCATTCGTTGCCTCCATAGCCAGTCTTGGATTTTTTATATTGCATGATGTTTATTTACATCCTATTACAATTTCCATGGCTTAAAAGCACATGGTATCAAAATATCAAATACTTGCCCTTTAAAATAAAATTCGGCTTTCACTAGTGGGGCCTTGGCCTTGAGCTCCACGCTAGGAAAACATACATCATATGTGCACATTATTTACATTAAAGGCTAATATATCCTAAGGTTCGAATTGGGGGTATTACACTGTCCACGACCACAGAGTATCAACCTGACACTCACCATACATCATCCTGATGTACACATGATCATCCTGATCATCATCACCGTATCGTCTTGACGCATGTCATCTGGAGCAACATCCTGAAGCTCATCATCCATGATCATCCTCATCATACAATGCATCCACCTGATGCATACACAGTATCTGCCTGATACATATCATCATACATGATCTACTTGATCATACAATGTATCCACCTGATACATATACAAATACATGATCCACCTGATCATACCTGATACATATCAATATACATTATCTACCTGATTCATACAATGTATCCACCTGATACTTATACAAATGCATACACATGATCCAACTGATCATATCCAACATCCAACATGATGCATACATACATAAATGATCCAACTGATCATATCCAACATCCAACATGATGCATACATACATAAATGATCCAACTGATCATATCAAGCATCCAACATGATGCATATACATATATAGAGCAGTAATTGGAGCATCGTCCTGATGCTCATCATCCAGCGCTTACATCCACATCCCATGTGAAGGATCCTCCTTCTAGCATGCTTGGAATGGCTTCACCAAATGTCCTCCATCAGTTCTTCCTCGAAGTGTCATCAATCTGAAGAACACCAAGCCTCTCTCTGAAGTACTCGAACTTCACTCTGGCTAGTGGTTTCTTCAGCCCATCTGCAACCTGCTTATCCTTCGCAACATACAGGAGCTTTACTACTCCTCTCTGCACCATATCCTTGATATAGTGATATTTTATCTCTATGTGTTTCGACTTGTCATGGAACAACGGATTCTCAAATAGCTTCACACAACTCTGGTTGTCACAAAAGATACCAGTAGCCTCCAGCGGGAGATCAAATAACTCATACAGTAGCTTTGGAAGCCATACTGCCACACAACTAGCTGAACAAGCTGCAACATACTCTGCTTCAGCTGTACTCAGTGCTATGCAGGACTACTTCTTGCTAAACCAAGAGATCACACACGATCCCATACTGAAGCAACATCCATAAGTGCTCTTCCTATCTGCAGCACTGCTTGCCCAATCTGAATCAACATAACCCTGCAGGTTAAACTTTTGATTCGCATCATACTTGAGCCCATAATCAACTGTACCCTTCAAGTACCTCAGAATATGCTTTACAGTAACCAGGTGAACACTCCTTGAATCCATTAGAAACTGGCTCAATGTGTTCATTGCAAAGCAAATATCTGGTCTCATGTTCGTTAGGTATATCAAGGATCCAATCATCTGACGATACATAGTGACATCAACTGGATGAGATGAAGCATCACACAGAAGCTTTAGGCTCGATGCCATAAGTGTGGGCCATGGCCTTGCAGTCCATCATCCCGAACCTCTTCAAGATCTCTACTGCATACTTCCCTTGTCCAAGGAATATTCCATCTACACTCAGCCACACCTCCATGCCTAGAAAATAGTGCATCATCCTCAAGTCCTTCATCTCGAACTCGGCAGCAAGCTTTCTCTTCGCGTTGTCAATCAATCTATCATCACCTGTAATAGACAGGTCATCCACATACCAAAGTAGTATCACTGGATTGCCTTCCTCAACCTTCTAGTAAAGGTTGGAATCCGCTTTACTCTTGGTAAAGCCCAAACTGGATAGAAGGTTGCCTATCCTACCTGTTGACACTATATTTGAAAATGCTCAAGCCCTAAAAATTTGTTAAAAAAAAAATATCCAAAAGAAGGGAAGTTATTACAAATGGGTTGAAATAAAGGTATGTAATACAAAGACAACAAGAAAAACCCATATATGCAAAGTTCAAAAGTAATTCTTTGAAGAGGTTAAGTCTTGGTCAAGTTTCAACGGCAGAGATGACAACAGTAGAGATCAACGGCTGTTATAGTTTCCTGCACCACCAAAAGAATCGTTTGCAAACGTTAGGGAGTGGTTGTGGACTTAATACCGCCAGATACGTGTCATAGTTCCATTAATCCGCATCAACGTGATAGCGGTATCATAAACCACCACAACGTCGTGCGGAACCACCAAAGGATAAGGCACAGCGGGCCATAGCACGTGGCAGATGGAGAAGGCCTAAGGGAATACGCCACATGTTGATATCAATCGGAGGAACAATATACATCGGGACAAAATCAACGACCAAGATTCATCTGCATCAGGAAAGGTACGCACTCGATAGAAGGAAGAGCAGTCGCGGAAAGTAAACCACTCTAACATGTGTCATAAAATGGTTGATCCGCTCAAGGAAAAAACCGAAGAAGAAAACCGTTATTGGGATCACGGATAACCACCATGGGAAATAAAGGGACGCAAGATCTAACGGCTCAAATCAAAAGGCTCGTGATCAACAGTTGGATATAAAGTACATTTCGAAAGCTGCCAGAAAGTTAATAAAAAAAGCTTATATAAAACAAAAGGGTTTCAAATAATGACATTTTGTATATGTGTCGCTATCCTAGGAGCTCTGAAGACTGGTGGAGATCAGGAATTGCGACAGAATGATAAAGACATGTCTATACAGGTAGGGTCTAAGTGACTTGTCCCCACTTTTTAAATAGAATTTTGTTTGAAGAAACATTTTAAATGGAAACTGTACATGATGTAGATGTTTTTAAAGCAAAGGAAGCCCCTAGAAGATAGAGACGGAGACATTCATGATACTCTAACTAGGTTACCAGTCGTTGAAATTAAACTTAGGTTATCTAAATTATTAAAAGAAGGTATAGACATGCACAGAGTCCACCAGTTGTCCTTGTTATCCTTTTTCCCCAGACCAAATCCCATCTTTTCCATAATTTGTGTCGTGGTGTGCTGAGAATTACTCCAGAGAAGAAAGAACTGTTTTAGATAGTAAAAAACCAGAGTCGTTTGTAAAATAGAGCCTACCATAATAATTAAAGCCCTACAAATAGAATTTTCCCAAACCCTTGAGTCTGAGATTTTTTCTGAAACCTCCGTTATTGAATATTATCATCAAACCCTTCAAGATGAAAGAGAAAAGTTTTTGTCTACGTGTCTTAAATAAGAAACCAACATTTCAGATATCCCGTACCCTATAGATATCGATTTATTTGATGAAAATACCCAATTGGTTTTGACATTGTTGGCTTTAATCCTAGGGTTTGATACAGACATGTATGTAACCGAGTTTCAGTTGAGTCTTTTGTACAAAATGAGTACAATTCAATCAGGGATTGATGAAAATCAAATCCCTCGACTTAATTTTGAAGAATTTTCGATAGAGAAGATTCATGAACAGATGGTCAATTTCCCCACTCTGAGGCATTTCAGATTTCAGTATTTTTTGATGAAAATGATCATGGTAGCCAGTCATGAAGAGTTGCAATTCCCTGAGATAATTTTCACAACGTTGTTAGAAAATAACATGTTCAATTACATAAATTATATGCTCTCTGAGATTTACAGAATGATCTTTGGTAAAAAATTGCCTAGAGTATTACAAAAAATGCAAACATTTATGCAATTGAGTGCAGAGTATGCTGTAGGAGATTGGTTTTTGTCAAAGGACAGTACAGTGACTAGATTATATGGTTTCAAACATAAACCTTATGTTTTACTAGCATTTCTTACCTTAAGGGTTTTTGCTTTGGATTTCCTCAGACAGAAGTTAATTGTTGAAGATAACAAATTCTTGGTTTTCAAACAAGCAACATACATCAAGTATCCGTTCACACTTCTCCCATTCACAGGGACGAATAAAAATGCTGTTGTTTATATAGAGAAATTATTGAAAGATATGGGTTTTGAGACAGACATGGCTATTGAGTATGATCCGTTAAACATAATATCAAAACGGAGAATGGATCATCGCATCAAAATGTTGAACCATCAAATGATTGAAGGAATGTCTGATAGAGCCAATTGGTTGGAGTATAAGGAAGAAATCATTCTAGATTCACATGATAAAGAAATGATATGGCAGATGCAACAACAGAGGCAGGAAGCACGATGAATGCTGCAATGGTGGGGTTTAAAAGACCCATACAGGATGTAGTGAACACTGAAGGTGAAGGAGCAGAAAAAGGAAAAAAGTTGAAAATGGATGAAAAACAAGAGTTAATGGCAGTTTCAGAAGAGGAAAAGAGAATTGAAGTCAGAATACCAGAGGTCATGGTAAAGGAGTACAGTATTGAAGAATCCCCAGGGGAAGGTGATGTAAATAGACCACATAATATGATGGATGTATTTAATGAACATAGTCAGAATAAACAGGAATCCTCTCGGCAAACCAGTCTGTTATTTCCAAAAGTTAGAAATGTATCCAACACTGAAGTCAATTTGCTTACTAGTAGAAATGTCAAAGAAAATTCTTTGAAATTTTCAGTTGTTACTAAAGATAAGATTTCAGAGATGAAGGTAGATTTGTCAAAAATCAATGCCCCAAATAAAATTTTATTGCACAAACAAACAGGAGAGGTTATATATTCAGATTATTTGGGAGCAATATTAAAGGTAGACAAATTGAAAATCTCATTGGATAAATTGAATAATCAGTTGAGACAAGAGAAAGCAGAAAATAAGTCTCGACAACAACAAATAAAAAGATTGAAAAAAGATTTGATAAACAAAGAGGGAGATGCAGCAGTAAAATTGCTCAAAGCAAAGGATGATACGATTCTAATGTTAAGACGAAAGCTAAAAATCCCAAACACTGTGCTTATCTAAGGAACCGAATTAACAGTACTGGAAAAAGAAAAAGAAGAGCTTTCAAATGAAGTAAAGGATGTTACTGCAAAAATGTTAAAGCTCACCGAGGAAAGAGATCATTGGGAAAAAGAGAAAATTGGTTTAGAAGAGCAATTGGAGGAAATAAAGAAAAAATTAGCAAAAATTGGTCAGCAAAAGGTACAGATAGATACAGACGAAGAGAAAACTGGATTAGATGGTCTCTTACAAGCCATGTCCCAAATGAGTTTGAAAGAGGGTGAAATTAAAGAATTGAAGATGGGAATACATAAGCTCAAAGAAGAAAATGAGGCTAAATATAAGGAAATCAAAACCTTGCAAATAAGGAATCAGGAGTTAACTCATAACAATAAAGGTTTGGCAGCTCATGTGACAGGACAGGTTGCAATGCAAGGTTGTAAACATATGGTATGGGATCAAATCATAAAAGAAGGTTAAAAATTAAGACCTTATCTTGATTATATAAGAGTCAAAGAAAAAGTGGCCAAAGATGCCTTTGAGAGTTGCGGAGCAGTCAAAGAGAATTTAAACAAGAAGCCAAAAGAAATAGCACAGTGTTGATGTATATGTAACTTCGGAATGTATTTCATATATGTATGTTGTATGTACTCCTATAGAGATGGTATTATTCCTCTATACAGAAGTGTCGTCATTTATATTGTAAGTGTCGTAACTTATACTTGATGGGTTATTAGACCACCTTGTTGGGGTCGGCCCTGTATAAGTCATGTGGGTCGAAGGGTTATTAGACCACCCTATTGGGGGTCGGCCATGTGGGTCAAAGGGTTATTAGACCACCCTATTGGGGGTCGGCCCAGTCAGCATTATTTTGCATGGTTAAGTTCGAGCCTACATGAGTTAGGTAAAAAGGCAAGTCAAGTCAAGTATAAATAGAGTGCGAGAGGCACTCTATTTGCTCACTCACTTCTCACACATGGACTCAAGGAGGAGTGGCGCACTTATGGAGGAGGAGGATCTACTTCTAGGTTATGTCTATCTCTCATGGTTGGTTGTATCATTGCTCTATCTATCTCTGAGGAAGTTATTGGGGTTTTTCACCTTTATGGTTTTCCCCAAGTAAATCTTTGTGTCTCTTGTGTGCTTGCATTATTGTCTCCATGATTGATATGCTATAGATATGTTGTACATGTTGTTCTCTCAGTTAAGATCCTAGATCATATTGAAGTAAATTCAGAAAATTTAACATGGTATCAGAGCTAGCCTGAAAGAAGGCATGATATGGCATGTATGACACTTGTTGCACTTACGATGCTAGGGCTTGATATAGCAAAAACCATTCATCGTAGCACTTTCGCTATAAATCCGTTTTGGCAAAGTTTTTGGATCTGAAATTGTTACAGGATGAAGCTAATATCCCCATGTACCTTGTGTCCAAAGGAAAACCTTTAATTCGTTGTACTTTGTGATTTATGATCTGTACAATATAGGGTTTCTGCCTCTTCCAGATCTGAGTCAAAATCAGGTGACCTTGGGAGAAAGGTCATAACTTGGGCTAGGAAGCTCCAAATGAAATTTCGTAAAACGTTGCAGGTATTACACAGACCGAGCTATCTCAGAAAACTTTTTCAGAGGCCAAAGTTGAAACAGTGACATGTGGAACGTCATACAAGTTTGCTCTCCTGTATTATCCCATAAACAGGTCACGTTGCGACACTTGGCATAACTCTCTCTCAGAGAGTCCAATTGAGGTCAGACCTGTCACGATGGAAAGATAACAGGCTGAGATATCTCAGGAAAAGTTTTCAGAGGCCAAAGGTCAAACAGTGACATGTGGCATGCCATACAAGTTCGCACTCCTGTATTATCCCAAAACAGGTCACGTTGCAACATTTGGCATAACTCTCTCTCAGAGAATCCAATTGAGGTCAGACTTGTCAGGATGGAAAGATGACAGGTCAGGCTATCTCAGGAAACTTTTTCAGACCCTGTGGATCAAACGGTTTGGATTTACACCAGAAACAATCAGGTACATATTTCTGTCAAAACAGAATTATTTTTGAGTACCTTTATTCATGGCTTCCGGAATTTAGGACTTCGGAGAAAGTTGGAATTTTTGTAATCGGAGACCACGGCTGGATGCTACTCATCAAAATAGAAATTTAGAGACCAAGATCAGAATTTTTGGTTTGGCAGAAGGCCAGGCTTGATTAGACCCTAGTTCGGGACATTGATCAGAAAAGTTAAAAATTAGGGCTTCTGTAAAAATGAGAATTTTTGAAATCTGTGACCACGGCTGGAAGCTCCTCAGAAAAATAGAAGCTTAGAGATTTGGATCACACATTTTGATTGGGTAGAAGAGTGGGCTTCATCAAACCCCAGTTCAGGGTCACGTATAGTGAATCCGGAAGTTTCAAAGGCAAAATTGAGGAGTGAAACTTTGCAGTTTTCAAATTCTGAATATACCAGTTTGATCAGCTCATCAAGGCGCATATTTCTATCCTTTCGGAAGTTTGAAATTCAAAGTTTGAATTTTTGGGGTTTCTCTGACAAACCCATATCCAGCTCCAGGTCTAGTTCTTGCAAATCAATTGGATAGGGTTAATTCTAGAAGAAGATGGATTGGTCACCTGCATAAGTGAAGGAGTTCCTGTTTCAGAGGGAAATGAGGCTAAGGCTTTACATAAGGAGATTACAAGCGATCTCGACAGGTATGACTCATCGAGGTATGTTTTGAGATTTGTTCATGATTAAGTTTATGGTATGTTTGTCTTCATGTTATTATGGTTAGTACAATCCTGATTTTAGATTTGTCGTATCACCTTACCAAAATTATGAATGCATGATAGAAGATATTCATTGGTTAGGGTGTTGACACTTATGATTGTACTAATGCATTATGGTGTTGTATGAGGTTTATGTTGTCTACTAACATGAAAGGTACACCAAGAAAGACAAATCATGTTCCATTTCAAGAACATATGATCATGATGACATGAGGATAAAGACTCATCCATTGTCATGGATCTCATAGAAGATCCATTTACGAGGTATGTATAACTTGGTTTTGTAATAGTTAACCTATGAGATATACAGGTTACTAGCACAAGTCATTGAAGAAGAACAAGAAGACATCATGTGAGTATGTTAGACATAAATAGCTAGCATGCTAATCCAGGTATGTTTTTCCTATATCAAGATAGAATCCTACCTTGTGTTAGGATCTTATACTGTTGTGTTGTTTGATAATGATTATTCATGAAGTCGTAGGTTTGAATAAGTCATGGCTGTATGCATATTATATTTCTTACCATAATTGATGATATGACTAACCAGAAGAATCATGAAGGTATAGGTTTGAATAATCACAGGTTTTATGCATATTATATCTCTTATCTTGATTGATGATTCAACTAACCTGAAGAGTCATAGGTTTGAGTAATTACAGGTTTAGACATGTTATGTTTCTTATGATTTGACTAACCATAAGAATCCTACATAAACCTTGAATGCTAATGCTTATTATTTTCTGTTTGAAATGATCATGACTATACATCCTTAAGATTATTGAGTTTTAATAGTATACTAATGAATGTATGATTTTATATGAGTTCACAAGGATAACACAATCATGATACTAATAAGCATGCATAGGAACCAAGGATGAATGTAAGGACAGGTAATCCAGGAAGAAAAGATCAATAGGAAGCACACTCCAGTTGTCCCTGCAAGAAAGCAAAGGAGCACACTTCAGTAGTTTCTGCAAGGATACAGATATTCAGAGGGAGTTGAACATCTTTCTACATTCCATAACAGAAAGGTGTAGAAGAAGCTACTTCAGCAGCTCCTACAAGGAAGCAAAGACTCAGAGGGAGTCCACCCAGTAACCAAACAAAGAGAAGTATTTTTAATTATCATTTCTTCCATATGTGCTTGTTTAAATAATACTGTTCAATGATGTATATACTGATGTTCCTAGAATTAGGTTGTGTATTATGCACATTAAAATAATTGCATTGATGAACAGTATACTACTAATATGCATGGGTAAGTAGCCTATGGCACTGTACAACATTCGATCGCTACTTATCTAGAATGAAACCTCTTTGCTGACATGTTGGGAGTTGTGCACACTCTTAACAATGTTCTGGTAGAGATTGGAAGGCATCTAGAAAGTTACGGGATATGGATAAATGTTGTATTGAACCATTGGCTACGATAATTGCATGACTGTATGACATATTTCTTTATGTGCAAGAATTTGTTCTGAAAATTATGAGATGTTTCTAATCATGCAATTGAACCTGTTTTGTAGGAAAGACCGTATATCTTCACCTACAAAAGGACTACAACATTTGTTCCAGCAACAAAGATATATATTGAAAATATTGAAGATATTGAAGTTCCCAGGATCTGGGATGAAGAAATGGAATGCCATGATCCATCGATCATGAAGAATATTGTTTGGGATGCAGTCCCAAGATGTGAAGGGAAGTTTGTTATGACTTCCAAATGGATCTATTAGATCAAGCATGTTGCAGATGGCAGCATTGAGAAATATAAAAGTGATGAAATAGAAGATGCACCAGATGGATTTCAAGACAGCATGGTGTAGTCATATATGTGTGCAGAACTTGGTATGGTAGGATAGACAACTTTCTATCCAGTTTGGGATTTACCAAGAGTAAAGCGAATTCCAACCTTGACTACAAGGTTGAGGAAGGGAATCCTGTGATTCTACTTCTGTATGTGGATGACTTATTTGTAACAGGAGATGACAGACTGATTGCAGATACTAAGAGAAAGCTTGCTGCTGAATTCGATATGAAAGATTTGGGAATGATGCACTATTTTCTAGGTATGGAGGTGTGGCAGAGTGCAGGTGGGATCTTCCTTGGTCAAGGGAAGTACACAGTTGATATCCTGAAGAGATTTGGGATGATGGATTGCAAGGCCATGGCCACACCTATGGCATCAAATCTGAAGCTTCTATGTGATGCTTCATCTGAGTCAGTTGATGTCTCTTTGTATCGTCAGATGATTGGGTCCTTGATGTACCTGACGAACACGAGACCATACATTTGCTTTGCTGTGAACACATTGAGCCAGTTCCTGACGGATCCGAGGAGTGTTCACCTGGTTACTGTAAAGCATGTTCTGAGGTACCTGAAGGGTACAGTGGATTATGGACTCAGGTATGAGGCGGATCAAAAGTTTAACCTACAGGGTTATGTTGATTCAGATTGGGCTGGCAGTGCTGTAGATAGGAAGAGCACATCTGGGTGCTGCTTCAGTATGGGATCAGATGTGATCTCTTGGTTTAGCAGGAAGTAGTCCTGCGTAGTACTGAGTACAGCTGAGGCTGAGTATGTTGCAGCCTGTTCAGCTAGTTGTGAGGCAGTATGGCTATGAAAGCTACTGTCTGAGCTATTTGATCTCCCGTTGGAGGCTACTGGTATCTTCTATGATAACCAGAGTTGTGTGAAGCTGTCCGAGAACCCAGTGTTTCATGACAGGTCGAAACACATAGAGATCAAGTATCACTATATCAGGGATATGGTGCAGAGAGGAGCGGTGAAGCTCCTGTATGTTGCGACGGATGAGCAGATTGCAGATGTGTTGACGAAGCCACTAGCCAGGGTGAAGTTCGAGTACTTCAGAGAGAGGCTTGGCGTTCTTCAGATCAAGGACACTTCGAGGAAGAAGTGATGGACACATTTGCTGAAGCCATTCCAAGCATGTTGGAAGGAGGATCCTTCACATGGATGTGGATGTAAGCGCTGGATGATGAGCATCAGGATGATGTTCTGGTTTATGCTTGGATATGATCAGTTGGATCATTTTATGTATGTATGTACGCATCATGTTGGATGCTTGGATATGATCAGTTGGATCATTTTATGTATGTATGTACGCATCATGTTGGATGCTGGATATGATCAGTTGGATCATTTATGTATGTATGTACTCATCATGTTGATGCTGGATATGATAAGTTGGATTATGTGTATGTATTTTGTATATGCATCATGTTGGATGCTTGGACCATGTATCTGTATATGTATCAGGTGGATACATTGTATGATCAGGTGGATCATGTATGGTGATATGTATCATGTATTTGTATTTGTATCAGGTGGATACATTGATGATCAGGTGGATCATGTATGATATGTATCAGGTTGATACTTGGTATGCATCAGGTAGATGCATTGATGATCAGGTGGATCATGTATGATATGTATCAGGTAGATACTTGGTATGCATCAGGAAGATGCATTGATGATCAGGTGGATCATGTATGATGACATGCAGCAGGATGTTGCAGTGATGATCAGGATGATCATGAATAACGAGCTTCAGGATGTTGCTCCAGAGGACATGCAGCATGACGTTGCAGTGATGATGATCAGGATGATCATGGATACATCAGGATGATGTATGGTGAGTATCAGTTTGATACTCTGTGGCCGTGGAACAGGTTGTGCAGAGGAGCATGTCTGGGAGATCCTATACGTCAGAGTTGTGTACCCGTAACAGCCTGGGATGCTCTTTAGAGACATTGCTCTGGGAGGACATGTAATTTGTGCCCTGGGAGATCCTTCAGGTCGGAGTTGTGTACCCGTAACATCCTGGGAAGCTCTTGTGAGGTTTTGTCCTATGGCATGTAATTTGGGCCCTGGGAGATTTCAGGTCGGATTTGTGTACCCGTAACATCCTGAGATGCTCTTTCGAGGTTTTGCCATGACCACATGTAATTTGTGCCCTGGGAGATTTCAGGTTGGAGTTGTGTACCCGTAACATCCTGAGATGCTCTTGCTAGGTTTTGTGGTGGACCACATGTAATTTGTGCCCTGGGAGATCCTACAGGTCGGAGTTGTGTACCCGTAACATCCTGGGATTCTCTTTCGAGGTTTTGTGGTGGGGTCACATGTAATAGCGCCCTGGGAGATCCTACAGGTCGGAGTTGTGTACCCGTAACATCCTGGGATGCTCTTTCGACGTTTTGTGACGCACATAATAAGTCCTGAGGATTCCACAGTATGGCCAGTGATGATGAAGACCTGCAGGTGGTGGGCCTACATCCAGTATGAAAAAGGACTGGCTCTGTAGAACTTCCTATGACGAGTAGATTCAGAGATTGATTGAGATAGCAGCAGCAGTGACGATGATGATGACTCGATGATGATTATCCAGTGACGATGATCCCGAGAAGATGACTTGTGCTAGAAGAACTGTGCTGAGAAATACCTTCCTAGTTAAGAGGGAGTCTTGATGTATATGTAACTTCGGAATGTATTTCATATATGTATGTTGTATGTACTCCTATAGAGATGGTATTATTCCTCTATACGGAAGTGTCGTCATTTATATTGTAAGTGTCGTAAATTATACTTGATGGGTTATTAGACCACCTTGTTGGGGTCGGCCCTGTATAAGTCATGTGGGTCGAAGGGTTATTAGAACACCCTATTGGGGGTCGGCCATGTGGATCAAAGGGTTATTAGACCACCCTATTGGGGGTCGGCCCAGTCAGCATTATTTTATGTGGTTAAGTTCGAGCCTACATGAGTTAGGTAAAAAGGCAAGTCAAGTCAAGTATAAATAGAGTGCGGGAGGCACTCTATTTGCTCACTCACTTCTCACACATGCACTCAAGGAGGAGTGGCGCACTTATGGAGGAGGAGGATCTGCTGCTAGGTTATGTCTATCTCTCATGGTTGGTTGTATCATTGCTCTATCTATCTCTGAGGAAGTTATTGGGGTTTTTCACCTTTATGGTTTTCCCTAAGTAAATATTTGTGTCTCTTGTGTGCTCGCATTATTGTCTCCATGATTGATATGTTGTAGATATGTTGTACATGTTGTTCTCTCAGTTAAGATCCTAGATCATATTGAAGTAAATTCAGAAAATTTAACACACAGAAAGCAATAACTTTCTTAAACAGTTTAACTGAACCAGACTTGACAACAGTGAATATAATGAACAGAATTTCAGTCATTACATGGGCCAGAAGAATCTTGGGAAAATATTCACATGTTGAAAATATTGAAGCTAAAGCTAGAGATATACGGGAGGAAGTAATAAAGTTTAAGAAGCGATTTGAAAAATTAATAAACAAAGGATTCCCTACTTTTTGGGATGAAAAGAATGAATTGATTCCTCCTAATAAATATAAGAGATTGTTGTTTGACATAAGAATGGATCACAAAAAGTTTTAGCAGTTGGATCATATGCTTACAGGGAAGATTTTAATGGAGAAAATTGCAGAAGACTTTGAAATTTTAAATATGTTGATCTCAACCTGTGAGAATCTTCCTCTTGCTTCTTATGCAGGTCACGTTGAAATGCGAGTCTTGGTGAAAGAAATGACCAGTTATGATTTACTCATGGCCGACCAATGGAACTATGTGGACAAATATGGAAGGACAAGATATTCTGTCCATTCACAGATACATTCAGAATTTTTTCCAAGTGGCAAAAAGATGATATTCAGAATTTTTGCCGAGTGGCGAAAAGATGCTTTTATTTTAAAATTTGTAATATTATTTGAAGACAGTTATCCATTGTTTAAAGACAATTATCTTTCGAGTTAAAACATTTTCAGTTATTAGTTAGAAGAAGTAGTTATGTCAAGCTTCTTCCGAATTTTGTATAAAAGACAATGAGAGTCATTTTTGAAAGGGTTGGAAACTCTTTGAGAGACGAGTATGTTTTGAAGTATATTTTTTGATAAATAAAAGGCAGTACAGTGAAAATGCCTATCTTTTGAGACTAGAGATTCATGTGTTGATCAGTTTTACAGTCTGTTTTTCCATTATCTTTTATGTGCATGTCCACTTTCTTTGTTATATCTTCCATTATGTTCTTCTATATTTAAATGAACATTTGAAATAAATCGAGATTCATACTGGTTATGCCTCATTTTATGGCATTTAAATATCCACTATTTCTCCAAAGTTGACAATGGATTCATCCTAGTTAGATGCTTATTATTGATGGACTATCATTATTTCTTTCTATACCACCTGCAAAAAATCAAATTGACTGTGATATGATTACTATCTTGCCTCTGTGGAAATCTGTTTGGTATAAATCTCTTTCTGGCACGTTTAATATTTGAAAGTTGACTCCATGCCCAATATTTCTTGTTTCCTTTTCAACCAAGTAAATCCTTTTGAGAAATTTTGAGCGTATTTCTATATATTTTTAGCCTTTACATATATCTTGTGAGAGAGCCCTCTCTGGTGGAAAAAATGGCTAAGTTTTCTACCTAAAGTTTGGTTTGAAATAGGTTACCTTAGGTGTTATTCTTTTACAACCGGGATAAAATCTAAGTACTAACACTACCATACCAAGCTCTAGGAGCTTACTTCAATCCATACAAGGCTTTCTTCAATCTGCACACATATGACTTCCCGTCACGTGTCTCAAAAACCAAGTGGCTGCTCCACATACACTTCCTCTTCAACTACACTATTCAAGAAAGTTGTCCTGGGATCCATCTGGTGTATCTTCCATTTCATCACTGCAGCCAGAGCAAGTACTAATCTGATTGAAGTGTGCCTGGTTATAGGTGTATAAGTCTCTTCATAGTCTATTCCTTCTTTCCACGAGCAACAAATATTTCTTTGTATTTATTTATGATACCATTTGCAGCATGCTTGATCTTGTAGATCCACTTGGAAGTCACTACAGACTTCTCTTCAGGTCTTGGGACTGCATCCCAAACATCTTCATGATCGACTGGTACTCCTCGATCATGGCATTCTTTCTAGATCATGGGAACTTGAATATCTTCAATTTTTTCAATAGATAACTTTGTTGCCGAACAAATGTTGTAGTCCTTCTTTTGTAGGTGAAGGTATACGATCTTTCCTACAAAATAAGTTAAATTGCATGATTAGAAACATCTCATAGTTTTCAGAACAAATTCTTACACATAAATAAATATGTCATACAGTCATGCATTTATTTTAGCCAATGCTTCAATACAACATTCATCCATATCTTGTAACTTTCTAGATGCCTTCCAATCTTTTCTAGAACATTGTTAAGAGCTTGCACTACTCCCAACATGTCAGCAAAGAGGTTTCATTATAGATAAGTAGCAATGGAATGTTGTACAGTGCCATAGGCCACTTACCCATCACATGCATATTAGTAGTATATTGTTCATTAATGCAATTAATCTAATGTGCATAATACACAACCTAAGTCTAGGAACATAAGCATATACATCATTGAACAACATTATTTAAACAAAGAAATATGAAAGAAATGATAATTCAAATACTTATCTTTGTTTGTTTGTTGGGTTGACTCCCTCTGAATATCTGCATCCTTGCAGAAACTACTGGAGTGTGCTCCCTCTTGATCTTTGCTTCCTGGATTACCTGTCCTTGAACTTATATCCATCCTCGATCACTATGCATGCTTACAAGTATCATTATTGTGATATCCTTGAGATCTCATGCATAATCATACATTTATTAGTATATTCTCAATACTATAAAAACACAATAATCTTAAGCATGTATAGTCATGATCATTTCAAACAGAAATAATAAGCATTAGTATTCAAGAACTCTTATGGTTAGTCATATCATAAATTAAAGTAAGAAACATAATATGCCTAAACCCGTGATTACTCAAACCTATACTTTCATGACTCTTCTGGTTAGTCATATCATCAATTAAAATGAGAAGCATAATATGCCTAAGCCCATGATTACTTCAACCTATAACTTCATGAATAATCATAATCAATCATGCCATGTATACTTATATAAGAGATCCTAACACAAGGTAGGATTCTAACTTGATATAGGAAAAACATACCTGGATTAGCATGTTAGCTAGCTATGTCTAACATACCCATATGATGTCTTCTTGTTCTCTTCAATGACTTGTGCTAGTAACTTGCGTTTATCATAAGTTAACCATTATAGAACCAAGTTATACATACCTTGTAAATAGATATTCTATGTGATCCATGACAATGGATGAATCTTTGTCTTCATGTCACCATAATCATATGTTCTTGAACTAGAACATGATTTGTATTTCTTGGTGTACCTTTCATGTTAGCGGACAACATAAACCTCATACAACACCATAATGCATTAGTACAATCATAAGTGTCAACACCCTAATTAATGAATATCTTCTATCATGCATTCATAATTTTATTAAGGTGATATGACAAGTCTAAATTTAATCAAGATTGTACTAACCGTAATAATATGAAAACGAACATACCATAAACTTAATCATGAACAAATCTCAAAACATACTTGGATAAGTCATACCTGTCGAGATTGCTTGTAATCTTCTTATGTAAGGCCTTAGCCTCATCTCCCTCTGAAACAGGAACTTGTTCACTTATGCAGGTGACCAATCCATTTGCTTCTAGGATTAACCCAATCCACTTGATTTGCAAAAACTGGATCTGGAGCTGGATTAGGGTTTGTCAGAGAAACCCTAAAAATTCAAACTTTGAATTTCAAACTTCTGAAAGGATAGAAAGATGCGCCTTCATGAGCTAATCAAGCCGGTATATTTAGAATTTGAAAACTGCAAAGTTTCACCCCTCAAATTTGCCTTTGAAACTTCCGGATTCACTGGACATGACCTCGAACTAGGGTTTGATAAAGCCCACCCTTCTGACCAATCAAAAGGTTCGATCCAAAGCTCTAAGCTTATATTTTTCTGAGGAGCTTCCAGCCGTGGTCACAGATTTAAGAAATTCTCATTTTTGCATAAGCCCTAATTTTCCACTTTTCTAATCAAAGTGCTGAACTAGGGTCTGATCAAACCTAACCTTCTGCCCAACCAAAAATTCTGATCTTGGTCTCTAAATTTTGATTTTGATGAGTAGCTGTGGTCTCCGATTACAAAAATTCCAACTTTCTCCAAAACCCTAAATTCCCGAAGCCATGAATGAAGGTGCTCAAAAATAATTATGTTTTGACAGAAATATGTACCTAATTGTTTCTGGTGTAACTCCGAACTTTCCAATCCACGGGTTCTAAAAATTTCACCTATGCTATTCCAACCTGACATCTGTCTAACCCCATAGATCTGAACTCAATTGGATTCTCTGAGAGAGAGTTATGCCAAGTGTCGCAACGTGACCTATTTATGGGATAAAACATGAGAGCGAACTTGTACAGCGTGCCACGTGTCACTGGTTCAGTTTCGGACTTTGAAAAATCTACCTGAAAAAGTACAGTCTGTGCACTACCTATCACGTTTTACAAAATTGCATTTGGAGCTTCCTAGCCCAAGTTATGACCTTTTTTCCTAGGCCACCTATTTATGACTCAGATCTGGAAGATGCAGCAACCCTAGATTGTACAGATCATAAAACACAAAGTAAAATGAATTAGATTTTCTCCTTTGGACACAAGGTACATTGGGATCTGATATTCGACCTGTGAAAGTTTCAGATCCGAAAAATTCACCAAAATGGATTTATAGCGAAATTTCTACGATCACGGGTTTTTTCTATATCAAGCCCTAGCATCGCTAGTGCAACAAGTGTCATACATGCCATACCATGTCTTCTTTTAGGCTAGCTCTGATACCATGTTAGTTTTTCAGAATTTACTTCAATCTAATCTAGGATCTTAACTAAGAGAACAATATGTACAACAAATCTACAGCATATCAATCATGGACACAATAATGTAAGCACACAAAAGACACCATGTTTACTTGGGGAAAACCATAAAGGTGAAAAACCCCAATAACTTCCTCAGAGATAGATAGTGCAATGATACAACCCAAGCATAAGAGATAGACATCTCTTAGCATCATCTTCTCCTCTTCCACAAGTGCGCCACTCTCCAAAGTGTGTGAGAAAGAATAGAATGATTAAATAGAGTGCCTCCTGCACTCTATTTATACTTGACTTGACTTGCCTAATAACCCTTACTAGGTCAGCCTTAACTTAATCACATAACATAATGTTGATTGGGCCGATCCCAAATAGGGTGGTATAATAACCCTTCGACCCACATGACTTATATAGGGTCGACCGCAACAAGGTGGTCTAATAACCCATCAAGTATCAGTTACGACACTTACAATATAAATGACGACACTTCCGTATAGAGGAATAATAACATCTCTACAGGAATACAAACACTTTTGTATAGAGGAATAATACCATCTTTATAGGAATACAAACACTTTCGTATAGAGGAATAATACCATCTCTATAGGAGTACAATATACATATATGAAATACATTCCGAAGTTACATTTTGGGCCTGACTTTCCTTAGGGACATCAATGTCCTCTTCCATTGGGTATTCTATGTCTGCAAGATCCCCAAAGTGCTCCTTTCCAAACACCCCTCCTAATGGGGGTTGAGACTCTTTTGACATCTTTTCCACAAGTGTTTCACTAAAATCTCCTTTCTTCAAACCAACTTCTTGCAGTTCATCTAGAAGAACTTAAATAGCCTTAATTATTTTCTTTATGTAATTGCATTGGAGTGGATCATTATCAATGGATATGCAGTTTCTTCCTTTCTGTAAGGAGCACGCTATTGTTGTACCTAACAAAAATAATTTTAAGGACACATACTTATTTAAAAGTGTATAAACCTTGGCGAATCTTACCAATTCTTAAAATGTCAACTATAAAATATTTGGCGATATTTTTCTAAAACTATTTCAATTTCTAAGGATTGTATATAGTTTATATAATAATTTGAAGATTTTTAGTCTGAAAAAAGTTTACCCCATCAAAATTGGGCAAAATGGGGCTTCAAAAACTGCAAATTGGCGAATAGTTTTTTTGAAAAAAACATGGAAAAATAGCCCATGGGCTAAATTTCGCCCCTAAAATTATCCTTGGTACCTAATCACCAAAAAAAAAAAAAAGTCAAATAGCATAAAGAACCATACTTTAAAATGATAAAATAATGAAGGATAAAACATACAATAAAACTTGATATATTATTTCATATGTAATATGATAAAGTTTACCTAAACCCGAGAACAAATCAAAGACCCAATCTCCTTCTCTTGAAAATGTATCTATGAGATAATTAATCAATGCTGATGGCTTTTAATAGATGTTTACAGTCACTCCTTTCAAATCCCTTTCTTCATATGTTTTTTTTACCACAACATTATAACTCAATATCTGACTATGCTTTCCTCCACTCTTTTCATTGATTAAAAGAGATTCATAAGCCTCCTCCTGTGTCCAAGTTGCAACATGTGTGCTTTCAGCATCACTCATGAATGGATCGCTATTGGAGCTACGAACATTAGGCTTTTGTCTGTAACAAAAATATAAAGCAATTAATTAACTTATCAATAAATATAATTGATTTATAAATTCAAAAATTTGATAATATAGTGCAAATATATTACCAATAAAGTTGCCTCCTTTTTTTTCCTTTAACCCTGAAGGCTGTAAACAAGGCCCCTAATTGTGTGTCTAAATGGAAAATGACAAATATCCATAGTTGTGATGTTGTGACATCTACAAATCCCGAAACCACTTTACTGAATGATTGGTAAGTATAAGGCTCACAATCATCAGTAGTGTTTTTGATATTGTATCCATGAGGGATATCTGTAATCACTAATGTGTACTCTGTTTTAGGAACAATATTTGCAATGTCTGCACAGTCACCTAAAATGACTTTATATTGTAGAGTGTCAAGCCCATTCCAAATATAATGATCAAGTGTATCATCAAGTTCAATGTTTGCAAGACGTTGTCTCCTTTGTCGTTCTATTTTGGCTCTTTGGATATGAATTTTGAAGCACTCTGGTACTCCATCTTTACCCCTCATTGGCATCTTCAAATGAAAATAATCTCTATAAGTAATAAAATAGAAATGAATTGAATTAGAAAATAAATAAAATAGGATGTATGATAGATCAACATACCTTCTTGAATGCAACAAAAAATTGTTTTAAAGTTTCTATCGAGCTTGAGTTTGGATAGTTGCATTTGACATCATCCCAACTCTTCTCATTCAACATTATGACCATCTCCTCTTGTATTTTCGTGTAGACCTTGTGACTAGACAATGAAACAATAAATGATGTTTACAATCATATATAATAATATAATAGAATACCTAGAACATAACAAAAATGTTCAATTAAAAAAAATGCTCAACTTACTTGTCAAATTTGTTGCACATTTCCTCCATGGATAATTCAGCTGACTTTACCCGTGATAGTATTGTAGCTATTAATGTTTCATCCTTCACACCTTTCATTGTTCTCCAAGGTGTAATAGTCATGTCTTCGAGCAAATTCTTGACGTCAAGACCGACCTTACCACCGCTCCATTGAACAACTCTACCTTTTTTCACTTTTTGGTTTTTTATGCCAATATTCTCCCACAAGCTAAATATGTCTTCAATCAAATCCCATGTTTTCCCAACTCTAAATGCCAACTGGAAATAGGCATCTACAAATATGAAAGCATCACTTCCTTTCGAATTTTTTTGTAGCACAATATCATCTTTAATAGGGAGACCTATTTCCATACAACATTGTCTCCAAAAACTTGCATCAACTCTAGATTTTTCCCCGCCACATATTTGCACAAATTCACTGTGTATAAATCTCACACTTTGAACAAATGTCATTGTCAACCTATATTCACTATTTGTGTTATGATCCCATGCCAACAACTTTGCTTCAACATCTGTTAAACCAACATAAATGATGCATTTAACTGTTTCTAAAATAGGGTTATTGGGATATTCTTGCATCAATTCTCTTCTTGCCTCTGCAGAATGATTCCCTCCAAGAACATAATATTTGTAATGAAAACATCTTGTTTCATCAAATTCATCTCTAGTAAGAACAACTTTTGGGTCAACAAGGACTAGTTAGTCAACCACATGTGCACAGGGATTGTGCCTCATCAATGCTTTCAAGTTGTGAATATGCAAGTGATGTGGTTTTCTAATTCTATTGATCTTGCCCTTCTTTGGGTTTATAAAGTTTATTCACATTCAACTCAAATGTATGTCCACTGTTAACCAAATTATCCCTCCGCAATTGATCTCGAATGACATTTTGTGTTGTCTTGACAATGCCATCCTCTAGATCAGCACCTGGAGTAATGATTTCTCTACTAGCACCATAATTTTCACTATCAGATTCAGTAATAACTTTGGTTTCAGTAACAACAGATATCCTTTTTTTTATTTGAAGGGGTTCCTTCTAAATCAACAATGCCTTCAACAGGAATCGAGGCACTCTTAACCATATTTATTTTACGAAATTGTTTGTTACTCTTACTAGCAGGAGTAACAAGCTCATTCGCAACAATTTCATCATGTTCAGTTGGGCGAGATGAATATTTAAATATAACCCTTCTAGGTACCTGATTTGATTGTCGGATGCTCTTTCCTCTTTGTGCTTGTACTTCTTCAGTTTGAATAGTTAACACTTGTTTTTTCTTCCTTACTTCTGGTCCCTTTTGAATAGTGACACTAATGACATCCATAGGATCGGCCTCTGTATAATAAATTCCATTCAACTTTTTTGAAATTGAAATGGTATGCAAGTTATAACAAAACCAATTTAAGAATAATATCAATATTCAAACTTACTCTCCCACTTTCAATTTCATCCATGACCCCTTGACAAAAATCTGTGAAATTTTCTTGAACATTATATTTTGCAATCTTCAAAGCATATCGGATTTTCGCAAAGGTCTTGACTTGTTTCACCTGCATAAACAATATCTGTAGTCGGCACTACACATATATCTCTCAGCAATCCCAATAGATTGTAATCTGCTTGAATATACGGATATGCAGAACATTATAAGAGAATGCTTTATGGTTTTCCTTGATTTTTTTCCTTCAGATGCCAATTATACTTTGTTATGTCTTCTTCTGCTGCATGTTTCCATTCTCTAAAATTCTTCAATTTTAATTCTTCAAAGCTAAGAACTCTGTGTTCAGTCTCAACATTATTAGATGCCTCAACTATTTTTTTCGATGCAATGTTTGCCGCTCTTGATCCATAAACGTTTACAGATATCTTTATTGATGCCATTGTACATATATCCAAAATGTAGAATTTTAAAATAAATCAACAAACATTTATAATATAAACAAAATCAACATGAAAATGTGTATAATTCCTTGACTTTAATTTATAACATTCCTTTCCATTGGGGGGATTAACATCAGAATTGATCGTGGGGTTGGCTGGATGGCGGCGAGGGTTTGAACAGTGATGGTGGCACCATCCATGCCCACTGTAGACGGCAGCAGGCCGTCAGCGGCATCAGGGGATGGCACGGATCCCTAGGAAGCTTTGATATGGTTCCAAGGTCAGTTTAGAAGGTGATACGGGGGTAAGTATTTTTTTACTGTTATCTTTCTATCCCACTTTCCCTTTCAGTAGCTTCTCGAATACCACGGTATGGAACAGTTGGATGAAGTGGATTATGGCAGCGACACGCTGCGGCATTGGGATATTTGGAGCTCGCCACCTGGCGATTCTTGGGTTTTGAGCAGCGATGGTGGTTTTGGTGGAGGTAGTGTAGCGGACCACCATCTGACCGAGGGTTTGTTTCCTGCTGCTGGGAGGGCTTCTCAGGTGTTTTCTTCAGTGCCATCCCTGTTGGCATCTCCATTCTAGGACAGAAATGGCGAGGGGTTTGTATCGGCGGGCAGAGTTCATACTATTTGGGGTGTCAAGGTCCCGTGCTCACTCTCTCCGGAACCTATAAGTGCGGGTATAGGTGATCTTCCTGATTTCCTGATTTCTTCGCACGGCTCTCATGAAACTCCGGTGCGGGAGTTAAGCGGGGTTTCGATTACTCGGGATAATATACCAGGGGTGTATGATAGCGGGGCCACGCAGGGAGGTAATTGTGCATCGGCTCTGGACTGGGCGGAACACCGGGGATTTTCTAGCCCGGCTAGTGACTCAGCTAGGAAGGTTGTAGGCTGTGGTGCAGGTTTTGAGGGTTCCAAGAGTCCCTGGGCGAAGACGCGTAGAAGGTGGATCAAGAATACGGGAAAAGCCCCAAACTATGCTCTGGGAGAGGACATCGGCTTTTAGCAGATAGTTGAAATGGTTAAATCTGTGCCGGTTCGTATGAAGATTGGCAAGAATTTGAAAAGGAGGTCTGTGGAGAAGGAGGTAGGGGAATTATGGGGAGAAGAAGCACTGGGAGAGCAGGACAAGGATCATCCATATGTGGAGATTCCTACTGAAGTTGTGGAAATTGAGAACATTCTGGTGGAGGATGGCATTGTACCCGAGTCGAATGTTTATTAGGGCACAACTGAGAACGAACGCTTTATGCATGTGGACAAGACATCATAGGTTTCCTTGCTTTCTCTGTCTCGGGATTCAGACACTGTGGATGGTACTCTTTCTCCGCCCTTTTTAAACCCTTCATTCAGTCTTTTTATTAAAAACTTATCTCTTCCTGGACTCGATTGGGTGGATGGATTTAGGAATTTACATATTTCTGCAAAGTCGTTTGCCCTTCTACCTTCTCTACAGGGTGATGTTGGCTCTGCTCCTGTGTTGGAAACCATTCGGATTGAATGTCCTGCCCCTGTTCCTCATGAGGATTCCCCTGTACTTGTTCAAGTGATGGCTGAGACCTCTACACCCACTGGCTCTTCAGAGTCTGGTTATTTTTTACGCTCCATGAATAAAGCCACAGGAGGAGGTTTAGGGAAGGAAAAACCTAAACAACCTAAAACCAGAGGAAGGAAGACCTTCATCTCACATGCTAAGAACAGAGCGCGCTTGGATCTTAGGAATGGAACACAACTTTCAATTGAAAGGGCACTTAGAGAAGTGACTGCCCATGAGGATGGGTTGTGATGAAGATTATGTCTTTTAATTGTCGAGGTCTTACTGGTCCCTCCAAAAGACCAACCTTGCGATGGATGTTGCTCCTTGAGCATCCTGATGTTCTGCTTTTACAAGAAACTATGTGTGGCAGTGATGAAGCTATTGGTAGGCTTAAGGTTTGGTTTCCTGGGTGGTGCTTTGAAGCCTTGGATGCTAGGGGTCGGTCCGGAGGTTTGGTGATTGGATGGAACATGGCTAAGGTGTGTGTATCCTCCCAGTGGGGGATGCATTCGATTTTGGGAATTTCATGCAAATTCCTGGATTTTGAACGTATTTTTACTATTTTTAATATCTATGGCCCTTATTGTGAGAGGGAAAGGTTTTGGACCTCTCTGCTGGGAAGGAACCTGCTCAGTGGGGATTCTGTGGTATTGGGGGGTGATCTAAATTTCTCTCTGGGTCATGCGGAGGTTTGGGGGCCGCACTCAAATGTGGATCCACTTACAAACTTTTTTTTTTGGAAGTTAGTTGAAGGAAACTGGATTGATGTGGAGCCTGCACTATTGAAGCGAACCTGGAGGAATAAGAGAATTGGACAGGACAGTGTGGCAAAGAGGTTGGATCGTTTTCTCCTTTCTGAGCAACTAGTGGAGGCAACTTTCTTTGTACGACAATGGATTGGATCGGGAGGAAACTCTGATCATGATCCAATATACTTGGAGATGAAAGATGGTCCAACTAAACCACCTACTCCTATTAAATTTAATAAAGTCTGGATGGAAGATTCAACTTTCCTGGAGCTGATACAGCAGCATTGGTTACCTTATCATTCTGAGTTGATTCATTCAGTAGCTTTCCATTTTGCGGAGAATCTTAGAATACTTAAGGAACCCATAAAATCTTGGGCTGCTGAGAAGCGGAAGAGGGATGATAGGGTCCTTAAAACAATTGAAGGAGAAATTGCCTGTATTTCTGAAGCGGTGGGTGGTGGTTACAGCACTCAGACGTCTAGGGACCACCTAGCTCTTTTGGAAAACCAGAGGAACAGAATACTTCTTCAGAACGAGGTGACTTGGAGATTGAAGAGCAGGGCCATCTGGTTGGAAAGTGGGGATGAAAATTTCAAATTCTTCCATGCTTATGCAAAAGGAAGAAGGTCTGTTAATACTATTTGGAGTCTTGAGGATGTAGAAGGAAATTCTATGTCTACCTTCGAAGGGCTAGCTTTTGTTGGGGTTACTCATTTCAGGGATCTATTCAAAGCCAGTGAGCGAGTGAATATTGAAGAGGTGATTCGGGTAGCCCAGCTTTTCCCAAGGTTTGTGGAAGCGGAGGATAATAGGAAATTGATGGCCCCCATTACTGAGGAGGAACTAAAGGAGGTTTTGGGAAGTTTTTAGAAGGATAAGAGCCATGGGCCTGATGGGTGGACTATTGAATTTCTTATTGCTCTTTTTGATATCATCGGAAATGACCTACTTGAACTTGTTGAGGACTCGAGGAGAACTGGCAGGGTGCCATCCAACATCAACTCCACATTCATAGCACTTATTCCTAAGGTGGATACTCCTTCTTCCTTAAATGACTTCCGTCCTATCTCACTGTGTAACTGTGTGTACAAGATTGTCACTAAAGTGATTGCTAGTAGGCTTAAACCTATTTTATCTACTCACATTTCAAAAGATCAATTTGGTTTCTTGGAAGGGCGTTAGATTCATGAGGCAATTGGAATCGCTCAGGAAGGGTTGCATAGCATTAAGACGAAAAAACTGAAAGGAGCAATTCTCAAAATTGATTTGTCCAAATATTTTGATAAGGTGAGCTGGCTGTATATCCATCTCATGTTTACCCATTTAGGTTTTGAGATTGGATTTATATGCTAGATCATGAGCTGCATTACTACTGTATCTTTTTCTTTCTTAATGAATGGAGCAGTGACCCCATTCTTTCATTCTGGTCATGGTTTACGACAAGGATGTCCCCTCTCTCCATTATTATTTTTGTTGGTGGCCGAGAGTCTGAGTAGAGCTATCAAGGAAGCAAAACAAGATGGAGCATTCGAGGGAATATTGATAGCGCCAGGCCTTTCTCTTAATCACCTGCTCTTTGCGGATGATATTTTGATCTTTTTCTCTGGCTCTAGATTGGATGCTGAAAAACTCAAAGAGATACTGAAACTCTTCTCAACTGCAACTGGAATGGAGATTAATGAGGGGAAATACACTCTAACTGTCTCTCTTTTGAGGGAGGAGGAATTCATGTTCTATACCACCTCTTTTCCTTTCATGATTCTAAATCTATGAGATGGGTTAAAATATTTGGGATTCAATTTGAAGCCTAATGACTACTTAAAAAAGGATTGGGCCTGGTTGTTGGAGAAGCTAGAAAAGAGGTTGAAGTGTTGGAGTTTTCGGTGGCTCTCCCGTGCAGGGAAGCTTATTCTTGTTAAGACAGTGCTGGAATCCATCCCAGTATATTGGATGTCACTTGCTTGGATCCCTAAAGGGATTTTGGAAGCAACAAGGAAGATATGCTTTAATTTTCTATGGAATGGAAAGGAAGATGTTCATGTTACCCCATGGGTGCGGTGGGACAGAATTGCAGCTCCAAAAGCTTTGGGGGGGTCGGGCCTAAAGAATATTTTTCACTTCTCTAAGGCTTTGGTTGCTAAGTGTGGATGGCATTTAATTAAGTCCGATGGATTCTGGGCTAGGGTTGTGTTGCAGAAATACGTTGAGCCCGACAATGTGGAAGATTGGATTAGGTCTCCTCATAAGGGACATTGTGGTGGTTTGGTCATCTGGAAAGCCTTGGTGTCCTCATTTGATGTCATTGAGCATAACCTTTCCTGGGATGTTGGCAATGGACATAGGGTGAGGATTGGTCGCGATCCCTGGCTAGGTTGTGAAGATCAACACTTACTTTCTGAAGGTCTGATGGAGGCATTGAGGCAACTGGGATTACTTTTTCTCAGTCAGTTAGTGGATGTGGAGAATGTATGGATGGGAAGACCTGTTTGGATAAGGGCAGACTCATTCGGCTTAAGAGTGGAGCTGGTGGATGAATTAATTCAGTACTTAAGAGCTCTTTGCAGGGAACATATTTTCTTGACTGAGGAAGATGACACTCTAATCTGGGATGGGGACCCATCTGGAAATAACACACCAAGAAGTGGGTATCAGTGGATTAGTGAGAATTATGAGCCAAGAGATCTGGTTTGGTGGTGGAAAACGGTTTGGAAACTTCATTGCCCACCCAAAACCAGACTTTTCATGTGGTGTACTTTGGCAAATCGGATTCCGACGTGGGAAAATTTGCAGAAACGCAGCTTTCACGGTTCCAGCAGATGTTACCTGTGCAAACTTTTTGGGGAAACTATTCCACACCTATTTCTCCAGTGTCGCTTCTCAAAGGAGGTTTGGAGCATTTTATGCAGAATTTTAAAAACACCTCTACCATGGGAAGGAAACACTCTTGAAGACACTTGGAGAAGGTGGACAAACAATCCTGCATTGAAAGGCTATAAAGCTCTTCCTCCGGTGGTGATCTGGGGTTTATGGCTCATGCGCAACAGTGGTTTGTTCAAAGACAAACTGGGAACTCCGGCTCAAGTGGCTATTAACAGTTGTGGGATATTCCTAGCTCTTAAGCGGGATCGTCAGGCATCTAGTCCTCATTTTATTCAACCTGTGGAAATTGATAGATCCCAACCATGGGGTTTTTTTGATGGGGCCTACCAAAACGAACTCTCTGGGGGAGGGGCTGTTCTTTATATTTCTCCTGCTCACTACTATGCGATGTCTATTGGTCTTGGGAGGGGAACAAACAACTAGGCAGAGATTCTAAGTCTTAAACTACTGATTTTTTTTGCTGTGGAACTATCTATCCAGAAACTTAATGTTTTTGGAGACTCTTTCAATGTGGTTAATTGGGTTATTGGCACATACACTTGCAGCAGTCGGAGGATTGCTTCTGTTTTGGAACAAATTCAGGACATCACTCTCACTTTGGAATCTTTTACTTGCAGGAACATTTATCGTGAGAACAATGCTGAGGCGGACAAGGCCTCAAAGGAAGGGCTCAACTTGGGGGTCGGCACTTGGAAAATATATGAATATCTAAATGGAAATGAGCATGCCTTCTTTCACAGACTGTTCATAGAATGATCAGTTTATGGGCATTTTGTTACTGGTTATTGCAACACGTTCTATATATATGATCAGAAAAACTACAAACAGTTATTTACATATACAGCTATGTTTATAAACTTAGAAATTATTTTTGTAACTGTCATTACTCGTAATGTAAAGATACAAAAGAAGTCAATACTTGCATTTTGTAAAAGATGTTATTGCTCACATAGTGAGCACATCGGAGCTATTACTGGGCACACTTTAGGGTGATTGTCACTGTAGTTCCATACTCCACTCTAAATGAGTGTGTTGATCATTGTAATTTCATACTCCATGGATGAAATGAAATTACGCTTTTTTTTCGAGGAAAAAAAAAAAACAAAATCAACATCAATATTCACTATAAACTATATTTGCAAAATGTTTAAAAAAATTAAACATATTTTTACATCCATAATCGTTGTTTTTTACGTTTTGAAATTAAAAAAAAAAATGTAAACCTACACCCTAATCCCCTCAAATATATAATAATTAATTTTAAAATAAAAATTAGACCTAACCCTACCCCCTAACTATATAATAAAAAATTTTAAAAACAAACTTAAAACTAACCCCCTACCCCCTAACCCCCCCCTTAACAATATAATAAAATATTTAAAAAAAAATTAAAACTAACCCCCCCACCTAGCAATATAATACAAAAGTTAAAAAAAAAAAAACTAACCCCCTACCCCTAACCCCCCCTTAACAATATAATAAAAAATAAAAATAAAAACCAAAACTAACCCCCCCACCCCCACCTAATAATATAATACAAAAGTTTAAAATTTTTTTAAAACTAACCGGCACTAATAAAAATTAAAAAAACAATATAATAAAATGAAAAATAAAATATAACAAAAATTAAAAAAAAAATATTTAAACTACCCCACAAGATATTAACAATTTAAAAAAAAATTAAACTAACCCACCCACTAAAATATATTAAAAATTAATTAATAAATAAATAAAATAACCTCTCCCCTTCTCCCTTCCCCCTCCTCCCGGGACGCTCGCTTGGGCGCCAAAGGGCAGCCCTCATGGGCGTCTGCGATGCCTAGCAGCGTGACGCCCATGAGGTGCTTCCCTTTGGCACCCAAGTGGGTAGAGATACGCTCGCTTGGGAACCAAAGGGCGGGCCCTCATAGGTGTCCATGATGTTGGGCATCGTGGTGCCCATGAGGGCCTCCCTTTGGCACCCAAGCAGGTGGAGATCCACCCACTTGGGTGCCAAAGGGAGGCCCCTCAGAGGCATCTGCAATACCTTGCATCACGGAGCTCGTGAGGGCCGCCCTGCTTGGGCGCCAAATGGAGGCCCTCACAGGTGCCGCGATGCCCAACATCGCGGATGCCTATGAAGGCCTCCCTTTGGCCCCAAGCGGGTGGAGATCCACCCGCTTGGGCGCCAAAGGGAATCCCCTCATGGGCGTCCGCGATGCCCACCATCGCAGCGCTTGTGAGGGCCTCCCTTTGGTGCCCAAGCGAGCAGATCTCTGCCCGTTTGGGTGCCAAAGGGAATCCCTCACGGGTACTGCGATGCCCAGCATCGCGGACGCCCATGGGGGCCACCCTTTGGTGCCCAAGCGAGCGGAGATCCGCCCGCTTGGCCACCAAAGGGAGCCCCTCACTCACGAGGGGAGGATGGAGGGGGGTGGCGGGGGAAGGTGGGGGTGGGCGGAGGGAGGAGGGAGGAGGGAGAAGGGGGGGCCGTGTGGGAGAAGGAGAGAAGAGGGAGAAGGCGGGGAGGGCGGGAGGAGGAGGAGGGAGGAGGGGGAGGGCGAAGGGGATGGGCGTGGGAGTAGGAGGAGGAGGAGGAGGAGATGGGGGGAGGGGGGGATGCAGGGGTTTATGGTAAAAAAAAAATTAGGAAGGGGGCGAAGGGTAAAAAAAATTAAGGAAGGGGGCGAAGGGTAAAAAAAATTAAGGAAGGGGGCATGGGTAGGTTTGGTAAAAAAAAATTAATTTCTATTTTAAACCCAAAGCTAATATTCGTGGGATAAGGCGCAAGCCTTTCCTCGATTAGTAATACACAAATTTAGAAAAAAAATACATTTTAAATAAATATAAAGCTAACCCGGAAAGTGGTAGAGCCTCTTCTGTTGAACGTGCGAGAAGTTCCTCTCTGCAATCTTCCCGTTCTTCTTGAAAACCTTCATGAATTGCTCCAAATACTAAACAATCCTGTACTAATAAAATAGATTAGGTTGAAGTTTACCATTCTTAAGAATGTTAAAAAGACAAAAATGTAAAAGAATAAATCAATAAAGCCATAAAACAAGCATTACTAAATTAATAAAGCCATAAAATAATTATTGCAAAATTAATAAAAAAAACTAATTAATTTACTAAAAACAAAAAAAACACTAACCTTGAAAGTGTTATTAAATTGCTCCAAATTAAATGATGAATAGTAGGAAATCTAAATGGTTTATATAACCTAGATTAGGCTTAACATTACTTGTTTTACTAATGTGGGATTAAAAAAATGAAATTAGTTACTGAATTATTATTAAATTTATCTAAGATAGGTTTTAATGAAATAATTACTAATGTTATGAATGTTGAGTAAAAAAAACGTAAATAGTCATTACTTTATTACAAATTGCATATAAAAAATGTTACAAGAAATTTTACTAGTCTTATATGTCTGGGATAGAAATATATAATTATTTAATATATTATTTCAATTTTTTTAATATCATATGAATGTGCGCTTTAATTTTGTAGGGAAATTTTGGAGTGAAAATTTTGAACGGAAATTTTGGAGGGAAGTTTTGGATGGAATATTTTGGAAGGAATATTTTGGAGGGATATTTTCATTCTTGTAGCTATAAGATTGTCGGTTGACAGTTGCACCATTCTACTTTTTGGTGAGGTCTGTGGTAAAATTTATTTGCAGTTGAGCGATTAAGATTTTTCTATAATTCTATCTTTTAGTGAGAATTCATGGACTCATCTGAAGTAAATTCCAATGTCAATGAAGAAATGTATTGTTCATCTAGCCAAGGTATTGGCAGTGCAAGCAATGTAATCAAGCATGTTATTCAAGAACTTCCTAATTATGAAGATTTTGAAGACACTAGTAATGAAGAGCAAGAATGTGATGATGATGAAGAGCTTCCTCCAAATGGGGATCCTAAAGACAGCAAACAAGATGATGACAATTTTCCTCCCAGCAAGGATTTTCAAGGAACCAATGATGATTTTTTTGAAAGTGAGGATTTCCAAGTCACCATAGATGATTTTCCTTCAAGCAAATATTTTCCTTCTAGCGAGGATTTTGTGGGACTGATGATGATTTTCGTCCCACCAAGGATTTTAATGGGATAGATGATGATTTTGGTGAGAAAGAAAACATGAATAATGGTGAAGATGATTTTCCTCCAAGTGAGGATTTCAATGGCACAGATGGTGAGTTTCCTCCAAGTGAGGATTTCAATGGAACTGATGATGAGGTTCCTCCAAGTGAGGATTTCAATGGCACTGATGATGACTTACCTCTAAGTGAGGATTTCAATGGCAACGATGGTGAATATCATCCAAGTGAGGATTTCAATGGCACCGATGATGATTTTCCTCTGAGTGAGGATTTCAATGACATGGATGATGATTTTCCTTTGAGTGAATATTTCAATGGCATCGATGATGATTTCCCTCTGAGAAAGGATTTCAACGGAACCAATGATCATTATGTTGATGATGAAGCCACCAATGATGAAGACAATGATTCTCCTCCCAGTAACTAGGATGTTACAGGAACCAATGATGAAGACAATGATTCTCCTCCAAGTAAGGATTTTACAGGAAACAATGATGTGAATGCTGAATCTCTAGAGTTCCCTTTCAATGAAGAATTTAATGGCACAAATAATGTTGATGGTCACATTGATCTGGCAGCAAGTGATCAACTTATTAGTGATCATGACAATAATTTTCATAATGAATTTGGTGATGAAATTTTCAATGAGGAGGGTCATATGCATCACAATGAAAACATTCTTTCTAATGAGGATGTTGTTGCAGACATAATGGTCCAGGAGATCCAATGACATAATCCAATGCAGAGCAGGATTAAGTGTAGGACTAGACCTTTTTATGTCAATCCAACGCATTCCAGTTATACAAGGTCTAGGAAAGAATTTCTCACAAGTCCAAGTTCCATTACTCATTTGATTTTGAGTGAGTGTTTCCACAAAAGTTGTTGGAAAATTTTAGCCTACAATTATGTCTTGGAGGAAAGGAAGATGTATTTATCAATGAGCAAAAGCATGCAAAATTCATATTTAGTGGGGTGCATGATTTCTACTAGGAAAGGTTATGATTATCGCGTTGGAAGAATTATGGTTTATAGAAAGGCATTCAAACGGATTCACTCAATTGGTAATCTTCGATTATCAAGAATCCAAACAAGACTAGTAAAGGATCCTACATTTTACACTGACGATTATCAGGGACAAATCACTGGGCCATCAATACACATTGCAATATCATGGATGCATGATTTCTTTTCCAAGCATGGAGAGAGTATTCCAAATAGAGAAAAAATACACATTCCAGATAATTTCACAAGGCAGGAAATCTGCAACTTATACAAGGATTATGTTGAAGGTGGTCAAGGAAATGACAACTTCATCAGATATGCATATTTCACAAGAGTATGGAAAAAGAAGTTCAACAATGTCTGCATTCCAAAGAGGTCAAGGATGGGGGTCTGCAGTACATGTGCTTCTCTTAAAGAAAGAAGGGATAGATCAGAAGGGATAGAAAGAGGTATGTTTGCAAAACAAACAAAAAAATAGATAAATGTCAATTATTGAAGCTAGTTAACAATTTTTTTTTGTTATGTTGTTTGTAGATTCCATAATCAATGCACTGCAAGAACATCGCAATCAACAATCAAATGAATGGCAAAAATTGTACAAACATCGCAAGAAGTGTTATGATGCTCCACATAAGTATATGGGTTTGATAATTGATGGCATGGATTAGAAAAAAACACTCTTGCCACATTTTGTCTGTGTGCAAAAGAATTTAAAGGAGGAGAATTTTATTCAGTTTCACTTGGTTGGGTGTATGGTTTTTAATGGTGAAATGATTCCAAGGGTTTACTTTACAGCTCCAAATATTCACAATGATGCAAATTTTACCATCAACATAATTCACCATGTCATTACTCATTGGCCTAGTGATCTTCTGGAAGTTCTATATCTACAATTGGACAACACATGCCGAGAAAACAAAAATCAGGTTTTGTTCGGTTATCTAAGCATGCTTGTTGAATTGGGAATTTTTAAAAAGGTAAAAGTTGGTTTCCTTATTGTTGGGCATACGCATGATCATATTGATCAAATGTTCAGCCATTTTACAAGGACATTGAGGAGGAAGAAAGTCAGGAGCATACCATCTTTGATTGAAATTATAGGGAAAGCATACCATCCAGAGCCTATTGTACATAAATTGGAAGAAACTGTTGACATGCGAATATTTCTGTTTGGATCGCATGGTGAAGAAAGGTTCATTGAAAAACTTAATGAAATTAGCTTTCAGAATCAATTTCGTATAAAAAAGATTGATGGAAAAACACTATTGTGGGGCAAGAAGTATTCAACTAGCACATAATGGGGGCCTTCATCAGGTTTGGCATGTCTGAAATTCATCCCAAGTCGTCAAATGTATGCTTCAAATTTATTGTTATTGCAATCATCTACAGATATTCATAATGCAAGGTGACATAGTAGAGATGTTAATTCTTCTCAATGCTTGGAAGAAATCAAAAAGTCTATCGAAGATACATATGAGTACTTTGATGTTGCTGATTCTGTTTGGTAGGAGTCTTTTTTCATGGAGCAGAGTGACATAATTTCAAACTCTACAAATGGAGATATATTTTTGAAGTCTCCATTTGCTTGGCCACAAAGTTTATCAAATGAAAACGAGGTAACAAACGTTGAACCTCGACCTGTTGAGTTTTTTCAAGTAGAGGAAAGAGAAATGTATATTGGCTCTAGAAGATAATCCACAAAGCATTGAGAGATGGAAGACCTTTATAGGGGCTCGGTACAAGATATCAAGGAGGGTTGCATCATTGCAGTTTTGGCTACAGATGATCCACGTCATTATCTATTATGGATTGCAAAATCTATGAAGGTCAATAAAGAAAATGAAGAAGTAGTATCAATAGAAGTGCATTGGTATGCAATAGATACACACCCATTTGATGGTGTGTACAAGGTAGAGATGGTGGTTGAGAAAAAGGTTTGCAGAAAGAGAAAAATAAAGGGTCAAACAATAAATCGCCATCGCATTGACATCTTGAAATTAGAGGAAGTTGATATACTTGTTTATGATTTCAAGTTGACAGAGAAAGACACTCTCCTCTCCAAGACTATAGAGATTATCAAGAGGTTGCTGCCACAGCAAGAAGTTGCAAGATGGGAATCTATTAAACCAAACCATATATCCCGAAGGAATGTGACATCTGAAATGATGGGAATATATGTAGACTCAGATGGTGCACCCATTGATAATAGAGAAGAATATGGGTCATCTACATCTTCATCAAGTCCTCCATCTGTAGAAAATGTAGATTCCGATGGGGTGTCAGAATCCATGGATGAATTTGAAGAAGCAGTTTAGATGCTTTTTATTAGTATGATTTTTGTAATTGAAACTCTAGAGGAATTTTTGATGATGGGGTGTCAGAATCCATGGATGCATTTGAAGAAGCAGTTTAGATGCTTTTTACTAGTATGATTTTTGTAATTGAAACTCTAGAGGAGTTTTTGAATATTTATATGAATCATTTTTTCTTGTATGGTCTAATATATTATCTCATTATGAATCGCATCATAATTTCTTTGTTTTATATGGTTAGAGTGGTGAAATTATTATAGAATTTTTTTTTGTTTAATATGCAATTTCCCAGAAAGTTATAATTTATCTCTTGAAGAAAAAAAACTTTTTTCCAATTTAGGATTGATTTTAAAGTTTTTGTAAACAACAATATGCAATGTTTAGGCAATGGCTTTATTTTTTACCCTGAAAAAAATACGTGTATGCTGGTATCAACACTTTTCTATTTGGGGGGTGTTTTTGGTGTTTTTTTTGCAAAAATCATCATTTTTATGGGTAGAGTTCTCGTTCATAGTATATAGTTCTCGTTTCATAGTATAAATGGTTATCACCATCAGCTCATCGGAATCAAAATTGGTGGCATTAGCAACTAATCCCTCTGATGGATCTCAGATTAAGTCACTCATGGACAAAAAGGACAATGAGATAGCCACACTAAAAAGGAAATTAAATAGTCCCACAAAAAATCCAGTACAGACCGAAGAATTGAAGAAGGTACAGGAGGAGAAGAAGAATATTTATGTCAACATGATAGAGTTCTAGCAGTTATCTAAGGAAAGATGGAGAAAAATTGATGATCTACATTGGAAAATTGCAAATCTGAAGTAAGCAGCAACTAAAATATCCACTAAGGAGAATACTACAATCCAAACTCCTACAATTCAAACATAGAATCATCCCACAATACCAATCCCCACAGTTCCAATGGAGTCATCCCACTTCAGGTATAATAGAAGTATCACGTGCAAGGGATTTAGAAAGTCAATTTGTAGCAGGAGATATAACATAGACTACAAGTGAAGCACTGGCTTCTCCTCAAGATACCATTGATATAGATGCAATGGAACAATAGCATGGAAATTTGAGGTCAAGTTCTCAACCTATTGAGGAATACAATGATCTAAAGGTTAAGCTTGATGATTCCCAAAAGGAGTTGGAAACAAAGGATAATAGAATACTTGAGTTGGAAAATGAAGTAAGTAAGAAAGAATATGATCATTACATATATGGAAAGAGAGGTGGGAGATCTAAAGAGTCAGATATATTCTCTATAAATTTAAATGTTCAAGGAGAAAAATTACTAAGAAGAATAATACCAACTATTTGGGAAAATAATGAGACAAACAAAGACCAAACAACTTCAAACAAAGACAAATTACACAATTTTACATGTAGCACAACCATGTTTACAGCTCCCATGCAAATATTTCTGACTCCATACAACACTTCATGGAGATGGGATTTTCTCCATAATCTATTTATGTCTTCTTATGTGACACATGAAACTTCTCTGCACTTGCTATTACCCAGAATTTCATTTGATTTCATGCCACCTTCTATATATTTTCTAGCTGCATATGCAATCACACACAAATGAACATCATCACGTGTTTTCCCATAGTGTCTATATCTCATTCTACGATCAGTTCTAGATGAAATCTATCCATTATAATGGTATAGTCTCAATCAAGGACTCCCAATTTCATTGAATTTCCTGTCTGAAGGCCAAGGCATGATACAATTAGAGGAATCATTCTATCTTCAAACAGACCATCTTTTCTCAATTGGAAGCAAAGATCTGGTTCATTACCAGTGGGCACATTACTTACAGCCCCCCTCAGGGGACTCATTGCTAGAAGATTCCCTAAATGGAGATGATCCTAATTTCCTGTCAATGGAAAAGACCAGGTAATCAATTGGGTGTCGAGCCAGGAAGAATGGAGATCACTATCACAAGTGAGATGTTATCAAATTCTTGAGTTTTCCCAAGTTTTATATGTTTTTCAACTCACCATTTTTTTTGAATTTTTAAGGTCTGAATTTATACTTGATGAGTTTTGTTGGTTTTCTCTCAATTTTTCTGATTTTCCAAGTTGATGACCTGTGCCAACTTTTTGCCAGTTTTTTTTGTTTTGCAACACTAACATTATCTATTGGTTTCGAAGTCCTTTTGTTAATTAGTATAAGCCACTTGAAAAAAAGTGGTGTGCACCTCTCTTCTTGGGCAACTAGGGTTTCATGTGGTGATTTTTGGTGTGTGAAGGATTCTATACTATCTTACGAGGCTTGTCTAAAGGAAGGTGCCAAAGTTGGAGTGTGCCACATTCCAACTTTGGGTTTCCCAATCACCATCGAATCTCCAACTTTCAGTAACCACCATAATTTCTATAGCTTGCAATTTGTAAAAGACCACAATGCCCAGATTGTCCATAAAAGACCACAATTTGATATTAAATACGCAGTGAATACTCAATTGTGTAGAATAAGTCCTGTAGGTGACTATTAATTTTGTCCCCTTCAAAATCCAAATGTACAACCAGTAAGTTCTTAACATAGGGTCTTTGGTAAATTCAAAACTGCCATATCAACAGATTATAATGAGTTACACTAACAAGCAAACTGTAACGATAAACCAATATTCAGTAACTTGTAAAAAATTAAACATATATATCATATAATAAGAGAGATATTTAGTTGAAGATACCAACCTCGGTGTGAAACCATTCTTGAAAATATACTCCGAAGTATTACTTTCAGAAAAGATTGTGTGTGCCTCAGAGAGGCCAGTCATCTCTAGGAACCAGCTGACCCTTCAAGAGGGTTTGTACAAACCAGAGAGATAGAAATGACTGGAGTTGATTAGGTCAATGAATTCAACATAAACAAAGTTACAAAAATTATAAACTTCAACCAAGTCTCAGCAGAAGAGAAGTGATTATCACCACACCACAACTGATCACAGGTGATCAAAGTCAACTTCTCTATAAGACCAAAAATTCAACAAGGTGGTATATAAAAAATGAAGGAGGGTAAATTATCGCATTAACAACAAGTCAAAGACAAGGCACCACAAGTCCAATAATATCTCAATCAAGGTGGGGAAGGTACATTAAACCAAAAATGAGATCTGAAGTGTTGGTACAAATATAAACAATGGTCATAAACAATGAAAATATAAAAGATGTTCATAACATAGGTGTGGGTAGTAGAAGACCCATGATCCTTAGAACCAAGGGTAAGCTGATCCAAATGTGGCCAAACAACCATAGTACTCTATAAGAGCAAAACTTCAACAAGGTGGTTTTAAAAAAGTTACTCAAGGAGGTTAAATGACCCCATTAAACACTAGTGAAAGATAAGGTACCACAAGACCAATCATATCTCAATCAAGGTGGGGAAGGTACAACCAGTCATATCTCTCTCAAATGTACAGCCATTCTATATAACCTAAAAGTTCATCATCACAGTATGAGGAAGGGTTGTGGAATGCCAAATAAAAATATCCCTCACTTCTCTCTATGCAATCCTGAAAGCATCACATAACAGATAAGTACCTTGTACTATAGAAAATAAAAGCCACATGTGTTAACATAATTTAGATCTCTATCAACTTAAGGACTCCTCTGTGGTCCCTGTGCTGAAGTTGGTCCTCGAGATGTAATGGGTAGTAATATTATAACATAATTTTCATCTCTTTCAGTAAATGTTGATAAATTAAACATATTCATCATATAGCAGTAAGAGAGGTATAGTTTAAGATCTCCACATTAACATTTAACCAAAAATCATATCTGAAGTGTGGTACTATTTCTGAATAGTTTTAAAGCAACAGTAAAATATTTTACAACATAAATTTGATCTCTATCAACTTCAACACTCCTCTGTGGTCCGTGTGCTGAAGTTGGTCCTTGAGATGTATTGGGCAGTAATCAAATTATAAAGAGTGATGATCATCGAAGTCATGATGAACATATCTAATATATCTATTATAACGAGAATCAATTTTTCAGACTAATTTATCTATATGCAGTACATATAGGAGTGATGATGTTTTAGAAAACAAAGAATTTGAATATTAAAATACAAAATAATTATAAACAAGCATACAATGACTTGTGATGACATTTAAATTTAAATTTCAAATTCTACGAAAATAAAAGATATAAATGGGAAAATTGCTAAGAGCGTCACATAAAAGATAAGTACCTCGTAACTAAATCAGATAAAATTTATCTATGTTACATACTAACAACATCTATATCCTTCAAAATACAAGTCATGAACTACTTTTTCGTTGATTTCTGTTTTTTTGCATTGAAATAACTTGCGAGTACAGTATCACAATCATCAATTGGCGCAGTATTTACTGCGATATCTCCTATTATTTTTTGTGTTTTCATGCCCTCATTTTGTTGATGTATATGTAACTTCGGAATGTATTTCACATATATGTATATTGTATTCCTATAGAGATGGTATTATTCCTCTATAAGGAAGTGTCGTCATTTATATTGTAAGTGTCGTAACTTATACTTGATGGGTTATTAGACCACCTTATTTGGGGTCGGCCCTGTATAAGTCATGTAGGTCAAAGGGTTATTAGACCACCCTATTGGGGGTCGGCCATGTGGGTCAAAGGGTTATTAGACCACCCTATTGGGGGTCGGCCCACTCAGCATTATGTTATGTGGTAAAGTTCGAGCCTACATGAGTTAGGTAAAAAGGCAAGTCAAGTCAAGTATAAATAGAGTGCGGGAGGCACTCTATTTACTCACTCACTTATTACACATGATCTCAAGGAGGAGAGGCGCACTTATGGAGGAGGAGGATTGCTGCTAGGTTATGGCTATCTCTATTGGTTGGTTGTATCATTGCTCTATCTATCTCTGAGGAAGTTATTGGGGTTTTTCACCTTTATGGTTTTCCCCAAGTAAATCTTTGTGTCTCTTGTGTGCTTGCATTATTGTCTCCATGATTGATATGCTGTAGATATGCTGTACATGTTGTTCTCTCAGTTAAGATCCTAGATCAGATTGAAGTAAATTCTGAAAATTTAACATGGTATCAGAGCTAGCCTGAAAGAAGGCATGATATGGCATGTATGACACTTGTTGCACTTACGATGCTAGGGCTTGATATAGCAAAAACCAGTCATCGTAGCACTTTCGCTATAAATCCGTTTTGGCGAAGTTTTCAGATCTGAAATTGTTACAGGCCGAAGCTAAGATCTCCAGGTATCTTGTGTCCAAAGTACAACCTCTAATTCGTTGTACTTTGTGATTTATGATCTGTACAATATAGGGTTTCTGCCTCTTCCAGATCTGAGTCAAAATCAGGTGACCTTGGGAAAAAGGTCATATCTTGGGCTAGGAAGCTCCAAATGAAATTTCGTAAAAAGTGACAGGTAGTACACAGTCTGTACTATTTCAGAAAACGTTTTCAGAGGCCGAAGTTGAACCAGTGACACGTGGCACGCCGTACAAGTTCGCTCTCCTGTATTATCCCATAAACAGGTCACGTTGCGACATTTGGCATAACTCTCTCTCAGAGAGTCCAATTGAGGTCAGACCTGTCAGGATGGAAAGGTAACAGGCCGAGCTATCTCAGAAAACGTTTTCAGAGGCCGGAGTTAAAACAGTGACACGTGGCACTCCGTACAAGTTCGATCTCATGTTTTATCCCAAAATAGGTCACGTTGCGACATTTGGCATAACTCTCTCTCAGAGAATCCAATTGAGGTCAGACCTGTCAGGATGGAAAGATAACAGGTCAGACTATCTCAGGAAACTTTTTCAGACCCTGTGGATCAAAAATTTTGGAGTTACACCAGAAACAATCAGGTACATATTTCTGTCAAAACAGAATTATGTTTTGGTACCTTCATTCATGGCTTCCGGAATTTAGGGCTTTGGAGAAAGTTGGAATTTTTGTAATCGGAGACCACGGCTGGATGATACTCATCAAAATAGAAATTTAGAGACCAAAATCAGAATTTTTGGTTGGGCATAAGGCCGGGCTTGATTAGACCCTAGTTCGGGACTTTGATCAGAAAAGTGGAAAATTAGGGCTTCTGTAAAAATGGGAATTTTTGAAATCTGTGACCACGGCTGGAAGCTCCTCAGAAAAATAGAAGCTTAGAGCTTTGGATCAAACATTTTGATGGGGCAAAAGAGTGGGCTTCATCAAACCCCAGTTCAGGGTCACGTCTAGTGAATCCGGAAGTTTCAAAGGAAAAAAAATTGAGGAGTGAAACTTTGCAGTTTTCAAATTCTGAATATACCAGTTTGATCAGTTCATCAAGGCGCATATTCCTATCCTATCGGAAGGTTGAAATTCAAAGTTTGAATTTTTGGGGTTTCTTTGACAAACCCATATCCAGCTCAAGGTCCAGTTCTTGCAAATCAAGTGGATTGGGTTAATCCTAGAAGAAAATGGATTGATCACCTGCATAAGTGAAAGAAGTTCCTGTCTCAGAGGGAGATGAGGATAAGGCCTTACATAAGAAGATTACAAGCGATCTCGACAGGTATGACTCATCGAGGTATGTTTCGATATTTGTCCATGATTAAGTTTATGGTATGTTTGTCTTCATGTTATTACGGTTAGTACAATTTTAATTTTATATTTGTTGTATCACCTTAACAAAATTATGAATGCATGATAGAAGATATTCATTGGTTAGGGTGTTGACACTTATGATTGTACTAATGCATTATGGTGTTGTATGAGGTTTATGTTGTCTACTAACATGAAAGGTACACCAAGAAAGACAGATCATGTTCTGGTCCAAGAACATATGATCATGATAACATGAGGACAAAGATTCATCCATTGTCATGGATCTCATCCATTCACGAGGTATGTATAACTTGGTTTTATAATGGTTAACTTATGAGACATGCAGGTTACTAGCACAAGTCACTGAAGAGAACCAAAAGACATTATACGAGTATGTTAGACATAACTAGCTAACATGATAATCCAGGTATGTTTTTCCTATATCAAGCTAGATTCCTACCTTGGGTTAGGATCTTATACTATCGCGTTGTTGATAATGATTATTCATGAAGTCATAGGTTTGAATAATCATGATTGTATGCATATTATGTTTCTTACCATAATTGATGATATGACTAACCAGAAGAATCATGATGGCATAGGTTTGAATAATCATGATTGTATGCATATTATGTTTCTTACCATAATTGATGATATGACTAACCAGAAGAATCATGATGGTATAGGTTTGAATAATCACAGGTTTTATGCATTTTATATCTCTTATCTTGTTTGATGATTCAACTAACCTGAAGAGTCATAGGCTTGAGTAATTACAGGTTTAGACATGTTATGTTTCTTATGATTTGACTAACCATAAGAATCCTTGAATGCTAATGCTTATTATTTCTGTTTGAAATGATCATGACTATACATGCTTGAGATTATTGTGTTTTAATAGTATACTAATGAATGTATGATTTTATATGAGATCACAAGGACAACACATTCATGATACTAATAAGCATGCATAGGGACCAAGGATGAATATGAGTTCAAGAACAGGTAATTCAGGAAGCAAAGATCAAGAGGGAGCACACTCTAGTTGTTCCTACAAGAAAGCAAAGGAGCACACTTCAGTAGTTTCTGCAAGGATGCAGATATTCAGAGGGAGTTGATCATCTCTCTACATCCCACAACAGAAAGGTGTAGAAGAAGCTACTTCAGATTAGGACTCCAGCAGCTCCTGCAAGAAAGCGAAGACTCAGAGGGAGTCCACCCAACGAACAAACAAAGATAAGTATTTGAATTGTCATTTCTTAAATAATACTGTTCAATAAATGTATATACTGATGTTCCTAGAATTAGGTTGTGTATTATGCATATTAGAATAATTGCATTGATTAACAGTATACTACTAATATGCATGGGTAAGTGGCCTATGGCACTGTACAACATTCCATTGCTACTTATCTAGAATGAAACCTCTTTGCTGACATGTTGGGAGTTGTGCACACTCTTAACAATGTTCTGGTAGAGATTGGAAGGCATCTAGAAAGTTACGGAATATGGATAAATGTTGTATTGAAGCATTGGCTAAGATAATTGCATGACTGTATGGCATATTTCTTTATGTGTAAGAATTTGTTCTGAAAACTATGAGATGTTTTCTAATCATGCAATTTAACTTGTTGTGTAGGAAATATCATATGCCATCTCCTACAAAAGAAGAACTACAACATTTGTTCCAGCAACAAAGATATATATTGAAGATATTGAAGATATTGAAGTTCCCAGGATCTGGGATGAAGAAATGAAATGCCATGATCCATCGATCATGAAGAATGATGTTTGGGATGTAATCCCAAGACATGAAGGGAAGTTTGCTATGACTTCCAAATGGAATTATCAGATCAAGCATGTTGCAGATGGCAACATTGAGAAATATAAAAGTGATGAAATAGAAGATGCACCAGATGGATTTCAAGACAGCATGGTGTAGTCACATATATGTGCAGAACTTGGTATGGTAGGATAGACAACTTTCTATCCAGTTTGGGCTTTACCAAGAGTAAAGCGGATTCCAACCTTTACTACAAGGTTGAGGAAGGCAATCCAGTGTATGCGGATAACCTGTTTGTTACAGGTGAAGATAGATTGATTGCCGACATGCAGCGGAAGCTTACTACCGAGTTCGAGATGAAGAACTTGGGGATGATGCACTATTTGTTTTTGGCATGGAGGTGTGGCAGAGTGCAGATGGAATCTTCCTTGGACAAGGGAAGTATGCAATAGAGATCCTGAAGAGGTTCGGGATGATGGACTGCAAGGCTATGACCACACCTATGGCATTGAATCTAAAGCTTCTATGTGATGCTTCATCTGAGCCGGTTGATGTCTCCATGTACCATCAGATGATTGGGTCCTTGATGTACCTGACGAACACGAGACCAGACATTTGCTTTGCTGTGAACACATTGATCCAGTTCTTGACGGATCCGAGGAATGTTCACCTGGTTGCTGTAAAGCATGTTCTGAGGTACCTGAAGGGTACAGTGGATTATGGGCTCAGGTATGAGGCGAATTAAAAGTTTAACCTGCAGGGTTATGTTGATTCAGATTGGGCTGGCAGTGCTGCAGATAGGAAGAGCACATCTGGGTGTTGCTTCATTATGGGATCAGGTGTGATCTCTTGGTTTAGCAGGAAGCAGTCCTGCGTAGCACTGAGTACAGCTGAGGCAGAGTATGTTGCAGCCTGTTCAGCTAGTTGTGAGGCAGTATGGCTACGGAAGCTACTGTCTGAGTTATTTGATCTCCATTGGAAGCTACTGGTATCTTCTGTGATAACCAGAGTTGTGTGAAGCTGTCTGAGAATCCAGTGTTTCATGACAGGTCGAAACACATAGAGATCAAATATCACTATATCAGGAATATGGTATAGAGAGGAGCTGTGAAGCTCCTGTATGTTGCGACGGATGAGCAGATTGCAGATGTGCTGACGAAGCCACTAGCCAGGGTAAAGTTCGAGTACTTCAGAGAGAGGCTTGGCGTTCTTCAGATCGAGGAAACTTCGAGGAAGAAGTGATGGACACATTTGCTGAAGCCATTCCAAGCATGTGGGAAGGAGGATCCTTCACATGGCTGTGGATGTAAGCGCTGGATGATGAGCATCAGGATGATGTTCTGGTTTCTGCCTGGATATGATCAGTTGGATCATTTATGTATGTACGCATCATGTTAGATGCTGGATATGATCGGTTGGATCATGTGTATGTATTTTGTATGAACGCATCATGTTGGATGCTGTTGGATACATTGTGTGGATCATGTATCTTTGTATGATCAGGTAGATCATGGATGATGATGGATACATTGTGTGGATCATGTATCTTTGTATGATCAGGTAGATCATGGATGCTGATGGATAGATTGTGTGGATTATGTATCTTTGTATGATCAGGTAGATCATGCATACTGATGGATACATTGTGTGGATCATGTATCTTTGTATGATCAGGTAGATCATGTATGCTGATGGATACATTGTGTGGATCATGTATCTTTGTATGATCAGGTGGATCATGTATGTTGATGGATACATTGTGTGGATCATGTATCTATGTATGTATCAGGTGGATACTTGGATGATCGTGGATGACAAGCTTCTCCAGATGACATGCAGCAGGATGTTGCAGTGATGATGATCAGGATGATCATGTGTACATCAGGATGATGTTTGATGAGTATCAGATGATACTTTGTGGCCGTAGATCAGGTTGTGCAAGAAAGCATGTAATTTGTGCCCTGGGAGATTTGCAGATGGTCTTTCGAGGTTTTGCCTATGGCATGTAATTCGGTGCCCTGGGACATCTGGCAAATGCTCTTGCGAGGTTTTGCTTGGGAGGACATGTAATTTGTGCCCTGGGATATTTCAGGTCGGAGTTGTGTACCCGTAACATCCTGAGATGCTCTTGCAAGGTTTTGTCCTATGGCATGTAATTTGCTCCTGGGAGATCTGGACAGGATGAAAAAGGCCTCAGATGCTTCAGCCAGGTTTTGCCATGACCACATGTAATTTGCTCCTGGGAGATCTGGACAGGATGAAAAAGGCCTCAGATGCTTCAGCCAGGTTTTGTGGTGGACCACATGTAATTTGCTCCTGGGAGATCTGGACAGGATGAAAAAGGCCTCAGATGCTTCAGCCAGGTTTTGTGGTGAGATCACATGTAATGTGCTCCTGGGAGATCCGACAGGTAGAGCCGCGTGCTCGTAACAGCCTGGGATGCTTCAGCCAGGTTTTGTGATGGGTCACATGTAATGTGCTCCTGGGAGATCCTACAGGTAGAGCTGTGTGCTCGTAATAGCCTGGGATGTTGCAGCCAGGTTTTGTGACGCACGTAATAAGTCCTGAGGATTCCACAGTATGGCCAGTGATGACGAAGACCTGCAGGTGGTGGGCCTACATCCAGTATGAAAAAGGACTGGCTCTGTAGAACTTCCTATGACGAGTAGATTCAGAGATTGATTGAGATAGCAGTAGCAGTGACGATGATGATGACTCGATGACGATTATCTAGTGACGATGATCCAGAGAAGATGACTTGTGCTAGAAGAACTGTGCTAAGAAATACCTTCCTAGTTAAGAGGGAGTGTTGATGTATATGTAACTTCGGAATGTATTTCACATATATGTATATTGTATTCCTATAGAGATGGTATTATTCCTCTATAAGGAAGTGTCGTCATTTATATTGTAAGTGTCGTAACTTATACTTGATGGGTTATTAGACCACCTTATTTGGGGTCGGCCCTGTATAAGTCATGTAGGTCAAAGGGTTATTAGACCACCCTATTGGGGGTCGGCCATGTGGGTCAAAGGGTTATTAGACCACCCTATTGGGGGTCGGCCCACTCAGCATTATGTTATGTGGTAAAGTTCGAGCCTACATGAGTTAGGTAAAAAGGCAAGTCAAGTCAAGTATAAATAGAGTGCGGGAGGCACTCTATTTACTCACTCACTTATTACACATGATCTCAAGGAGGAGAGGCGCACTTATGGAGGAGGAGGATTGCTGCTAGGTTATGGCTATCTCTATTGGTTGGTTGTATCATTGCTCTATCTATCTCTGAGGAAGTTATTGGGGTTTTTCACCTTTATGGTTTTCCCCAAGTAAATCTTTGTGTCTCTTGTGTGCTTGCATTATTGTCTCCATGATTGATATGCTGTAGATATGCTGTACATGTTGTTCTCTCAGTTAAGATCCTAGATCAGATTGAAGTAAATTCTGAAAATTTAACACATTTGTGCCACTTCTTGTACGTCGCTGAGAAGGGCATGGAGGCAGTTCTGTAGGGGTGTGAACTGCAACAACGGAAATGAGGTGCATATATATATGACGTTGAATTATTATTGAAATAAATATTTCATTATTTTGATTAAAATTACAATATTTCTCTTTATGAGTCTCTGTAGATGTGAGAACCGGGGTGTTAATTGAAGGGATAGTTGTTTCCCCTTGCACTTCATGCTCCTGAGCTGCATGGTATTCCATTGAAAGAAGAAAATTTATAAGTTTAGGTCAGGAAATATATACATCTAATACCAGTATACTTTTCTATTTCCAAAGCATACATACCGAAATGGACACTATGCTCCACACTATCATGGGAAATGTTCACCCCAACATCAACTTGTACTTGCTGATTAGTGCTAGATTCACTGCTGTGGTTGCATTGTTGCTTAAAAACAAACATAAATTTTTAGTTATGGGTGATATAATCATAAGTACTGAATAGACTTAAATAGTATACTACAATTGGTGATATACCTGAATTTGTGTCATTGGGGAGATTGGATTCTACCCCAAGCTTTTCCGATGTTCAACCACACCTTTAAAACCAAACTTGAAACCAAGCTTTAGGTCTTCGTCGGTGGTAGCAGCTTGGAATGTATTTCCCTGCAATGCATGATAACACATTTTAAAATTTCCAATATCAAAATAAGATATTTGTTCGGTATTGTTAAATAAATATTCTCAACAACTAATCATTTAATACTTAAAATTCTTGCTTTTAGTTTTCTATAGCCACCCTCTCCCAGTCTATGTTGTCCATGCTTTTCCATTCTAGCCTTGGTTGCTTTGGAGGTGTCAGGTAGCCTATATATGAAAATTTTCAAAAACCTTAGATATTAAAAATATTACTTAAAACAAAAAAGAAAAAAACAATTGATCTTATTTTAGTAAAAATGTGATATATGTTGTACCTTGCTTTACCAAGCCATGGTTTTTTTCCTTGTCTCTTTTGCAAGTTCTCCTTTGAATCATCTATCAGCGCCTTCCACTCTTTCTCAGGAACCATGGGAGGGAACTCATGCCCAGGGTCAGCTTGCAATCTTTCTCTATATTGGGCCCTAATATATTTCAAATTCTCACTAGCTAACCTTGCAACAACTTTCCTATTGAAAGTATTTCCGAACAAGTTGACAATGTGGTCAATCAACTCATCTCTCTTAGTGCTATCTTGGCTATTCCACCGTGTGCGAATGTTAGGGCCAAACAGCTCCAAGGATTTGTCATTCAAATGCTTGTAGAAGACATTGTTTCCTGCAGAAACATGTAATCCATTACTTTATAATAATTTCAATGTATGTCTATTTCAATTTCATGATTAAAATCAAAACAATAATGAATAAATACCAGCAATTTTCTGGATCTTGATAGGAACACAAGAGTCATCCACCAGAAAGGTGAGATCTAGTTTTCCAGTGCTTTTAACTTGTGCCGCACCAGGAAAAGTTTCCTGGTTGTCTACAGTACATTCATCTCTAAAATCATGTGGAGTCCTAAGCTCCGTCTCATCATGCTCCATCATGGCATCATGCTCTGTCTCACCATGATCCGGCATGGCATCATGCTCTCTCTCACCAGTGCTGTCATCAATGGAATCGAGGCCAGCTAATGGAGTGGCAAAAAGCCTCATTGGTACATTGCTTTTTTTTGTTGAATTGGACCATCACTGCTACCTATACTTGTCATGGCGGGTTATATAGTCACAGGTTTTAAAAGATCCTACAAAAAATAAACTTTACTTTATGAGATCACTTGTAATGATAAAAAACATAATATCAGATATGAAATCACAACATAGCTTAAAAACAATTGTGAAGATGCCACTTACCCCATAAGACTTTATAACCCCTTGCAGCTCTAGAATCTTTGCCTTGTTCTCCTGTGACAAGGGCCTTTGGCGAGCTAAGGCAAGCATTTCACAATTTTCCTTTTTCAAGGCTACTCTAAAAGTGTGCATTGGTTCAATGGAATAGAAAATCTCTTCCTCAAACCCCTCATCACCTAGAGCTGGTGCATGTGACTAAATTCATCAAACAATAAATTTAATTATGCAATATAATTTTAACATCATTCAAATATTGATATTGTAATGGAGATTAAGTTACTATTATGCACTAACGTTTACCTAACTTGGTGTTATGACCGGTGAGTGTCCACGAGGAACCGTCGTCGTGGAAGCAACAGGTGCCTTTCCATGGTCCTGAATGAACCAATAATCCATCATAATGTCAGAAAAATGATCCAGTAATCCATCATAAGCTCAGAAAAATGTGAATGTACTCAATCGAAACATTTAGTTATTTTACTAAACAATTACCTGACGAGCCACAGAGTGTGACCTTCCACGGTCACCCTCGACCATGGAAGCAGCAGGTGCCTTTCTAATGGTGCCACACCAACACAATAAATCAATAAATAAACGTTTACCTTAGACTAAATAATTGTAACATAAAGAAAAATGAGATATTTCATTAATATTAATTTTTACCTCAGAAGTAGAAGATACATGTTCTGCTCCATGGCCATGAGCAGACTTGTGCCACAGTTTAATAAGCATGCTTTCATATGGAAATATTAACAATCATCACAGAAAAAGAAAATGCTAACAGTGAAAATCAAAACATCTTGTTATTGTAGTCATATTTATTTACTATATTTAACATTTACCTGACGATGCGTAGATGCTGACCTTCCATGGTCACCCTAGACCGTGGAAGAGGGATGTGCTTTTCCACTTCCGCCAACCTAAAAAAAAACTTAGTAGTCAATAATTGGATCAAAAACAAAAATGAGATATTCATAGCAATGTAATTACCATGTAATCACATGGACATATTCATAATAAGCATGAATAAAGTGAATGGCAACAGTGGAAATCGAATCTTAACGGAAGAAAACCAAACATTTAGCTATTGTAGTCATGGTTGGTTACTACTTTTAGCATTTACCTCATGAGGCATATTTTCTGACAGTCCACGGTTCCCCTGGACCATAGAAGCCACATCTATTCTATTTAAGTTGTAATCAATCAACAACTCTTCACCTGCAAGTATTGTTTTTATTGCACATACAAATATAAGATGATGTTCGCGTGCCTCGAATTCACAATTTGGTTGCTTATTTTTTGTCACTGGTCGTGTACTATTTATAAATCCAGCAACGTTTACGGATGCTTTTGGTCTCCCATTAATATACATAGTCGGCCCTTTGTTTTTATTTTTTTCTGCTATTTGAATATAATTCGCGGCAACTCCGTATCTCCACATACTTCTAGTATATTGGACCAAGATCAACCAGTTATTGTATCTGTATAGTGGCCCTACATACTCCATCAATTCGGTTACAGTGCCATAGCGGACCGTTATTCCATCCATGGAAAATGTCCCCAATCCCTGTAAGGATGAAGGAGCGATGTGATACATCCTCCCTTTGATGAGGAAATCTGTGTCCACTTGAGGTAGCATATTAGGTACCCATCGTTGCACTAGATGTTTATACCTCAATGGAAAATCCATGTCTCCTATGCTCTCAGCATCATAATTACACAACCCACTATTGGCAATAAAATATTTCATGCGTCTATGGAATCTTTTCCTTATATTTTCAGATCTAGTTGATATAAAACCGGTAGATCTAGGACAGCCTGTCTCACTTTCAACCTCTTCGAGTATATCTTCATCATCACTTGAGGAAGATAGATCAGACAGATACCTATTTGGTGGTACTTACACTCCATAAAACAAGAATAAATAGGATGGTCCTTTCTCTCTTCTTTGAAAGTACACATTTACTTCCCTCAAATATGAGGCTTAGGAGGGACATGCCTAACCCATTTACTTCTCCTTCCAACACTGCTGGGCATATTATTGGCATCCTACCCTCTTTCTTTGAATGGCATATTTCTGGCATCCTACCATTCATTTTTAAAATTTACATGCTGGTATTTTATGCTAATGCATATGAAAATTGTTTATTAGTGAACTGTTTGGCAAAATCACTCAACTAAGAAACATTAATTGACTATATTAGCTCAACAAACCATAACTATAGTGAGATGGTCCACTCAGGAGTACATTGCAGCAGTGTTCGTAAATGTTTCATGTCAATACATCTTAACCAAAAAATCTATAAAATACTACAGCAGAGAACACAAAATAAATCAGCTAACTTAGGTGAAATATTACACCTTAGACATGTTGCAAATTTCAAATCCATGCAAATTGACACTCAAAAGGCCATGAGAAATTTGATTTTCAAAGACTATTTTCAGACATTATGTGTATATTGATTTTCCGACTATATTGGTTTTTTTATTTAAAAATAAATAAATTTCAATCAATAATGAGTGTATCCATCAACCAAGCAGGAGGACCAAACAAGAAAAATGTCAACTTGAGAGCAGTCCCTAGTCAGACACTCATGTGTTGAAGAAAATTCAACACTACCAGTTAGGTCAATGTTCTAATACAATTTTTAGTGACATGTAATGTAATATAAACACATTAATCACAAAAAGGGGGTAACACACAACATCAAGAGAACTAGGCCAAATGTAGACAAGGAAAAAATATTGGTTTCAGGAAGCTTTTGAACATTAGTTTTTTACTCTGTAAGCCTTGGAATACCTTATGGTTCAATTCTCTACAATAATGTGGTTCTTGATAACGCTTGGGTACCATAGGACTTGGCGAGCCCCTCTCATTAGTATTTCAATCCCCCCCCACCGGATTTAATAGTGCTGTAATTAATAGAATAGGTTGCACACTCCTAAGACTGGAACTACCTACAAATGTATTTCTCTTGCTTGCTTTTACTTGGGCAATTTGTTAGATACTATAGCTATCATAGGACAGGCAGTTATATTGCTTGTTATCAAATTGATCAGGAAGAATTGGATGCTAGGCTTGTCTTCCTTCCATGGGAGCAATTAGACCTGCATTTTGGTGTGTAACCCATCTTCTTCTTTTTTTAAATCATCAATATATAACTGTTTTAGAAAAAAAGCTGTAAAACAAGTTGTCGGTGGGTTTTCTAATGAAAAATAGTTTCCTGTAATAGCTACCAGAATGTACTTTAAGATTCAATTCACGAGTCTAAAGTGTGATTTTTCCTTTTTATTAGTTGTAAAATGAATTTTGGGCATCCCATGCCAACTGTGGACAATGGAAGGCAATGAACATGCTTTATACCTCATATTTGGGTAGTTCTAGGCCCTATAATGACAAGCTACAACAGTAATTAAACACATATGGGTAATGTTATGAACATTAGTATACATGTTCCACCTTCTACCTCATCATTTAGTTCTGGGCCAGTTTTGTGGATGTGAGGTAGTTTTGAGTGCAAATTAAGACTATCCATGTCTTCTTACAACATGAGATGCTTGCAAAATATGAGGTTTGGAATGGCTAAGAGAAAAAATAATGGGTGTGTTGAGTGGAGTTTGGACCTCATAGCAATGGTAAACCTCCAATGTTTCATTCTATAGAACTAGATAACATCAGCTATTGAGAACTTTAAATTGATTGTACCAAGGCTGATTTCCTCCTGAATGTTGTTATTTATTTATTTATCCAAATGGTAGCAATGAACTTTTTAATAGATTGTTATTAAGGTTTCTATGCATCCAAATAACTAAAATATATGCCAAATAAGGGGAGCACTCTAGTCTCCCAGGCAAGCAAACAATCGAAGGATGCCACCTCAGCACCTGATAGTCAAAATCATATAGGTCATTGATATTACCATTAGGATAAATAATTAAATAAAAAATTTTGGGACCAATGTGTTAGTTTCAATTAAATGTGTGGGGAATGTTATGTAAGACCCTCAAAAAACCCTTACACACCACACGTGCTTGATGCAAACATTCAAATCCTTGACAATTTAAGCCTTAACTTAAGTGAAATCAGCGAAAGATATAAGTGTTGGAAAAAACCAAACCATGACTAATGATTATGGAAAACATATTAAAGTTATTAGGACTTTCAATAGTAAGATCTAAAAGTTTTTATGACTTTCCTTACAATCTTCACGACAATCTGAATGGATAGGCCCCACTCATAGCCAAATACTTTTGAGATATTTACAACTCATCGGAGTATGGTGGACCAAAAATTTCTCGATGGGCATTGTCTTCATTGCACCATGCCTTTGAATAAATAGACCTCTGAACCATGTGTTTATTATGATGCATGTGGACGTCTCTAAGGGTTTTGACAAGCCATGGTTGATTGTATTTAATGTAGTACCCAAGGATTTGATCCTCAGTAATCTTTGTCTGCAAAATATCTTTGACCTGTTCGAGGGACTCTCCAACTACCTGCTTCAGATTATAAATAGAATCTGGTGATAATGCTGTCAGGTTGATGTTGAATGACTGCCACCAGTGTCTCATCCAATCAGGGATGTAGAATGCAGGGTCCTCATAGATTTTAGGAATTTGAAGTCCAAACTTCAGCATGGTATAATATGTTCTATTTGTATTTTCTTTTCTCAAGAATTTCAACCATAATTTTCTATATTTTTCATAACTATGTGTAGTACTTGGAAACTGGAGACTAGCATCTTTATGTGGCAATGCTTCGAGAGAACGTATCCACTTAATACAGTAGTACTGTTGGTCTAGTTGTAGCCCGAGGTGGTGTGTAGAGCCCTCTGACGAGATTAAGGTAAGATCATGGTACATGTTTGTTAACGAATTTCTTTCATCGGCTTATTTTCTCAGGGAGTTGTTGTAAATCATATCTGGTACAATACTGGATCCCATAGGCATTCTTCTTAGTTGTGGCACTAGTATATTAAAAGTGTCAGATCCCTGTAAGTTAGCATCTAACACTTCAGTATGTCGCAACTCCCACCTAGGTTTCCAGTCTTGCATATAATCCAACCACATGATATTATCATCAATAGTATAGATCTGATGTTTTCCATTGGTCCAAGTAGAGATTTCCATGTTTACTTCTGGGTTATGGGCCTCGGGCTCTCTTGCACCAAGCTAGCTTGTTTCAGGCCTTCTTGTTAAAAATCAGCAGCATTCTTTTGTGTCAAATATTCTCTTATTAGTAACCATTTTGAATCAAATATTCTCTTACTAGTCATTAACACATTAAAACACCTTAGATCTAAGCCCGAGGTGAATCAATATTTAGAGTCAAATCACTGTGGATAGTCCTTGTAGTTGTAATCAAATTTGTGGGGAATACTATACACACGAGAGCATCGTCTAAATACTATGTGCAGATCGTTGTGAAAGACAAGCCATGATTGATGCCTAGGAGGCCTGTTATGTGCTATAAATATGCACATTGTATCAAGTATTATTTCAACCAAGTAATATGAAGTGAGTCTCCGAGGAAAGCAAACAACCAAAGGGTAAAAGGACATAATCTGAGTAGAGTTTGGCATTGTCAAGATGTCTCAGCAGATGTAGGGGGGTCGTTTGAAATAGGAGAATGAAGAGGTGAGAGTGAACAGGGAGCAGGGTAGGCAGGACTAGGAATCACCACACCGTCACTATGGTGAATTAATGAGAGACCTAGAGTAGGTGGTGACTTGAACAATCTAACATAGAGGTAATTTACAAGCAGGTGAAACTAATGTGTGTATGTTTTTAATAACATTTACCGTCATAATCTCTAGAAGGAAATGAACACAAGTGCATATTTTCTATCAAAAGGAATACAATTTACATCTTACTCAAGTTTTCTTATGGAATCTATTTGTAGGGTTCGTCTAGAAAGTATTTTTTTTTTTTTTAATACAACCTTAAATGCATTAAAGTTATACTACCTTAAACTTAAGTCACCACTCAAGATATTACTCCTACACCAAAAATAATTAAACAGAACGAATTTAGATAACATCCAACCATAAGGTTTCCCCTTTTGTCTATGTTTCAATGTAGTATGAATTATCATACTATTCAAGGTATTAAGCATAAATCTATATAATGAATTTAATAAAGTTCCATTCATAAAATTCTACTAATTAATTGAAGTGCAAAGGATATAATTCAAACCAATATAATGAATTTAATAAAGTTCCATCCATGAAATTCTATTATTTAATTGAAGTGCAAAGAATATAATTCAAACCAATAGTCGTGAAATTCTACTATTTAATTGAAATGCAAAGAATATAATACAAACCAATATAATGCATTTAATGAAGTTCCATCCATGAATTCTATTATTTAATTGAAGTGCAAAGAATAGAATTCAAACCAATAGTCATGAAATTCTACTATTTAATTGAAATGCAAAGAATATAATACAAACCAATATAATGCATTTAATGAAATTCCATTCATGGAATTCTACTATTTACTTGAAGTGCAAAGAATATAATTCCAATGGTAATGGACAAACTAACTCCTACTATAGGTTACGTTTTACAAGAATATTATGTCATGATATCGTGATGCAATCTTGGATCTCTAAGCATATAAAGTGCAAATATAATTTTAGTATAAACGTAATGGTGATCTTTTACCCATAAGAACTCTTAAAGTGTACTTGCAACTCTAATCCTATACATAAAAATATTACCTCATAAGATTTACCTTTGGGTGTGTAAAGTGTAAAGGAATTCCTATCTCAATAAATTGATTATAAAATGAATTACCTCCATAAATTTATTGTATCCTATAAATTCTTATAACAAGTTAATTCTTGGACACCAAGCGAGAGATGTTGTTTTCAAGATCTTATTTAAAGAAAGATACATCCCTATTCCTCCTTGCTTAGTGTGTAAAACTATGTATATAATTAAGTGATATGTCTTCCCAACTAATTGTTTGAAACAATAAATATAAATATTCCAAGGATGTAGAATTAGAATTTCAATTCCAAAAGACATGTTACTAAAATGCTTACGAGGAGGAATTCTTCAACTTAGAATTATCTGAAATCCATCTATCCCTCCAATAAAAGGTATTCCAAACTTTATTTATTTTCTAATACCATTAAGCTCATAATTACATACTTACAATATAAGCATTTAAAAGTTCTTGACTATTACTAACCTAGGCATCATAATTTTATCTATGTTTTCTAATAGAAACTAAACATCTATATGTCTTATTATATTTTAAACAAATTATAAAGTTTTAGCTGTCTTTCGAAAGAAAATATGACATCATAAATTTCTTAGGAACTCTTATTCAGTTCGAATTGGAGGTATAGAAAATTTCAAGGATCCAAATTCAATTAGCATCGTAATCATCAGATATACAGAGGATATGCAGATTAGGGCTTGGCAAAAGTAATGGATCCATACCCATTTTTAAATGATATAGGTTTTGTAACGCCAAAAGTGGAGATGGGATCAACGCAGATATACTTGGATCGAGTTATAAGATTATGGGAAACACTTACTAATCCATAATAAATTTACAATTACCGATTTGGGGAAAGCGCCAAATGAACCGTAATTGATTTATATTTCTTGCTGCATATGGAACCCATCGTCTGTCAAGAACATAGATTATCTATCAGTAATTAAGGCACACCAAATGAAAAGGGGTAGACTCCATTCTTATCTAGAATTTCTGGTAATCAATTTATAGTTATAGTTGTGGGGACGTTTTAAGTGGTGGAAATCGACAACCAGGAAATTTAAGAGCAATCCAATTTGTTATTGCATAACTCGAATGTTGCACACAGGGTATATAGTGATTGGGATTTGAGCAAAGTAGAGTCGTCCTTAGAGTTCGATATCAATTAGATGCCAAGATCTGAAATGATCATGCTCTTGATTTTGCAATAGGTGCCAGTACCTAGATTGAAACGATATGAATCAGAATCGGAAACCAAGATCTGAGATGCTATAAACTTGAAATCGAATCGCTAAGGTCCAGCTCAGGAAGTGATGAGTTAAGATTGTATTAAATGCCAAATCTGGGTAGGAATACCATGCATTTTTAAAATAAAAACGACAAGATTTAAAGCAGTAATGATCAACCCAGGATTTCGAATTCCAACCGGTATACCGCATGCGCAGACTGACATCTAATGACAGAGTTTTAAGATTTCAAATCAAATTATCCGTGAGATCTGGCAGAGATCGATTTTGCTTCCAGATACAGAGTATCGATAATTGACAGGGTTCTACAGAATAAATCTCACACCGTCGGCATTCAAAACTTGACTCACATTTCATTAGTAAGATAGCGAGAGATGATATCGACTTCTTGGAACAGAGTAGATCTGGATCGACTTGATACGAATTGGATCGACACACACATCCCAAAAATATTACAAGGATTACAAGAATGAAATCGAATTCTGGATCTAAATCGGTTTTTCCATAAGATGAATCTAAATCGATCTTAAAGAAGAATTACAGATCTGACTTCTTACTTAATATAAAATCGAAATCAAACAGAGATGGAGTTACAGGCTCAAATGAATTCTTGTTCAGATCTGGAATCGAGACAGAGTTTTCAATATCCCCGAAAGAAGAATTAAAGATCCGATTTCATTATAAAATCGAACTCAACAAAGATGGAATTACAGGCTCAAGCGAATTCTTACTCAGATCTGGAATCGAGACAGAGTTTTTCAATATCCCTGAAAGAAGAATTAAAGATCTGGAATTAGGAGATTACAGAGTACTTAATAAAAAGAATCGACTCCAGAATTTTAGATCTGTAACAGATTTCAAGAACTGACTTCTCGTTGATACAGAATCAAGTTTTTTTTTAAAAGAAAAAAGAGGAAAAATAGCCAAAGTTGTAAACTCCTACACAAATCGATTTCTGAACTTTTAGATCTGTAATAGATTTCAAGCCATTCCTAACATAAATCATAGTCAATATACGAAAACTGAATTGCAATGCCAGGATTTTAAAAGCGTACATTTATTAATAACAGGATTAACAAATACACTAAAACACAGTAATTAGATTTATCATATTCTATACAGAAAACAATATTGAAACTATTGAACCTAGTTGATTTTATCGAATCCGAGTTATATGTTTTAGCAGAACTGAGTCGAATCCCATAAATAAAACAGTCTGATGTATTTTTACAGAACTATTCCGATCCTCCTATATACAACAGAGTTATATACCTTCCTACAAAATTAGATTGATTCATACATATAAGAACAACAATATTAATCGCAAATACTGAAAGAAATAAACTGAAACACAATGAACCTGATTTAGATCATCGAATTCAAGGTCGAATGTCCATTGTGGTTGCAGCTGAATCCTGCTGAAGATGATCCTTGCTGTGCTACTACTGTAGACCTCAATCACTCACCGGCGGACACCTCGGTAAACCACCCAACCACGCTGGAAGTACTCTTCTTCCTTCCAGACCCCCGAGCTAATCGGGCCGTAGAGTTCACACATGTATTTCAGAATTTCAGCATGGGATTCCCCTCCCACCAGGATTTCTTAGCCAAACCCTTAGATAGCAGCAAGTCTTTGAGGCACTCGAAAATTACAACGATCATCAAAATTATGGGCCCCTTACCCATTCCTTAAGCCTTCCTTATAAAGGGAAATCTCCTGAGACACATGTCGCTTCATGCATAATTAAATATTTTTAATAATTTATTTAATTAAAACACTCACCCATCCAAGTGTCAGTTTCTCTGGGAAGTGCACCTACATCCCTAAGTTTTCTCTAGTTTGTCCCCCAGATATTTTAGCTTTTAGTTGACTAGGTGTGTCTAATCTATTTTGCTCCTAAATAATAATTTCTATTATTTTAAATGCTCAACAAAATATAACTATTCATGTGCAAATGTCTTAGATATTGTTATGCATTTGCTAAGTAATAATCTAGAGTTATTCTCCTAAGTTTTTATGCAGTTTAATTTAACAATCAAACTCACTAGGATCTCGATGCCGCGCCGTTGGGCTCCTGGTTCCTTAATTTTAAATTCCCTGACATGGCACCACTCTGTCGGGTCCAATCATCCATGGTTTCCATTCCTTGGCATGGTACAGCATCGTTGGGTCCTTGCGTCCATTCTTTCCGTTCTCGACAAGGTACCGCATCGTTGGGCCCTTCTGCGACCATCTTTCCGTTTTGACTTGCGGTAACTCTTGTAGGGATTTTAGGAATCGTTACCGACAATCCTCTGTCTACATGCTATCTAGGGACTAATGGCACTAAGGAGTGAGTCCGTTCTCACTGCGCGCCCCTCAACTCGTACGTGACCAGCTCCGTCGTGGCCCACCTCGTACGCCCTCACGCATTCCTCTTGAGCAAGCGGATCAATGCTTATCTGCTCATGCGTGGTATTCTCGTCGAAAGTCGACATCGTCATCGCTCCCCCTGTGTGTGATTTACCCGTACTCTACGACCCTTCATGTTCCTTTGTGTGTCCGTTGGTGAACCGTCTCACTTGTTTCTACACACACTTCTCACAACGAAATTATTAGTAGCACTATCCTCAATAATCATCATTTGATCTCCAAATCTAGTATTGTTAAACATTTATGGTTTATTAACTTCTTATTCATCTACTCAAATATACATTTCGTCGACAATTACATAATCACTGTACAGCTAGTCGTTAAGCATTATCCATCAACATAGTTTTCCATAGTCATAGCTAATCGTTTAACATATGCAATTATTCATTTACATCAACAGTTCAGATACACATACTCAAAAATAACGCAAAAAGGTTATTTAATTAATGTTTCAATCAGCCGGGTCACTCAGCAGGTGCCCTCAATGTCTACAAAAGTCTAGGGGCACTACACTATTTATGGTGTTCAAAGCAGTGATATCCAGAGCACTTTCAGGGCTAAAAGTTGAAATGCAAGACCTCGTTTGAAGCAATCACATTAATATCTCCAATTAAAACAACTATCATATCCAAAATATACATATAAATCCAGATGAGCTTAATAGACCAAATGAGAATTCACATCCTGAGCATTGATACCCATAAACATAGTGTTTTATTTTAAAAAAATATTAAAATTTTCACATACAACTTGGAAAGCAATCTGGTTCAAATTCCAAAACCAAAATCCAAAAGCTAGGTACAATATCATTGAGACAATCATTCTTCTATGGCCATGAAGGTTAAACTATGCCTTCAAATCATGCGAAGAGAACCCAAGAAATGCTTGTAGGATACAGAAAAGCCTCAAACTCTCACCAGCTCAAATCAAGAGAATGTGGCAAAAGGCGGAGATACAAAACTGCTTATACCAAAATTAGGATTACAGCAAAGCTCCCAACTCACATCATCTCAAACCAAGGAGATTGTTGCTACCAGTAGAGAGATTTAAAATTGCTTAAAATAAAAATTAAATTGCAGGCATAAACACCCTCAAAATGTGATAACGAGCACATATCTAATTCATATTCCTAGAATCCACTTGCATGAAAATATCCAAATAAAAGTGGTTTGCAACTGTTTTCAAAAACCATATCAATGAACTTTGGATCACTATTTATGTGTTAAATAGAACTACATCCTTTACATCAATCAACAACAAGCATTCCATGTATATTGGTTTAGTTATAAAATCAAAACAACCTAATTAACAAATGAAATCAACAACACCTAATTCAAACCCATAAAATGTAGAAATTCGACTCAATAGAGGAGGGTTTCAAAATCCCAAAGGAACACGCACAGTGAAGGAGGTCACGGACAAAGAGGCGGTTGTAGGGGGTGAAATATATATGAGGGAATGCTTGCGAAAAACCCTCTTAGCTCAACCCCAAAATTTACCTCCCTACTTGCAAACAAGTTTATCAAAAAGGGTTCCACATACTCACATTCCAATGCATAATTTACCACAGCATTCATAATCAATTCAGGATTGGACATATCTCCAACACATATATCGATAGTTAGCAGAGGACGAAAAACCCTATCTCAGCAACCAACACAAGCAACCATTTAGGGTCTACCAATACTAGCTCTATCTCCAGCATTGTTTTTTAGACAAATTTGAGTTCCATTACTGCAAGTCTGGTGAATTAGAATCCACTTACGGTTGCAATTTCGGGTCTGCAGGGATTTGCACAAATGGCTAGAGCACATGAAACCAACTTCAACCTCCCTTGTAGCAATTGCATGGTGAGAGTTGCAAGAGGAAATGGAATTGTATCCGGTTGCATGCACTAGTTGGTGCGGTCGAACGAGAGCAACAGAGTGTTTTCGTTAAGCTCGACAGAGACAGTTAGCAAATGACCAAAAGTAATCACATCAAACCCGAAACCCTACCAAAGCATAACGAGTAACAAAGGACCACACATAACTTGTAAAAATACTCATTTCCACATTGAATTTACCACAACATTCATAATCAATTCATGATTGGACATATCTCCAACATAGATATCAATAGTTGGCAGAGGACGAAAAACCCTATCTCAACAATCAGCACAAGCAACCATTTAGGGTCTACCAATACTACCTCTATCTCCAACATTGTTTTTTTGACAAATTTCAGTTCCATTACTGCAAGTCTGGTAAATTAGAATCCACCTACAGTTACCATTGAGGGTCTGCGGGGATTTGCAAAAACGGTCGGAGCACACGAAACCAACTTAAACCCCTCTCGTAGCAATTGCACGGTGAGAGTTGCAAGAGGAAATGGAATTGTAGCAGGTTGCAAGCACTAGCTGGTGCGGTCGAACATCGAGAGCAACAGAGCGTTTCATAGTTAGAAAATGACCAAAATGAATCACATCAAACCCGCAGACATAACATATATTTTTGTTTTTGTTTTTAACTGTCGACAATGTTAAAGGTTGTCAAATATATGACATTTGCTATAACATAACAATGTTACATAGGTTCTCAAATATATGACATTTGTAACATAGGTTTTTTATTTTGTTTTATATAACAATTTTATCAATAACAATATTAATTAAAAATTAAAAATAATGATACTAATTAAAAATTAAAAATTAGCATACTAATTACCATACCCATAGGAATTTCAATATATGGATAGAGAGCAATGAGTATGCAGTCGATCACAACGATTAGGATGTTTAGACCATTTACATGTAGATATTGAAGAATGATATAGTACTAGATGAACTAAAAGTATACAATTTGATTCCAATGAAGTGGATCCAAGTGTCGACATATTTACAAAAGACATCATCAGACGATGCAAGATCTAGTTCTCACAAAACAAAAGTGTTTGATTGATTAAGAGGACTTACAAGAAGTGATGAACAATCAACATTAAGATTAAAAATAGCTTAGAAAGACCAACAAGGATAGAACCCCTTTCAAAATAATTTTTTTATGTTTCCAATGAAAGACTCAAAATACGTTTTTTATGTTTCCAATGAGTCTAGTAGAGTTCTAATATGAAATAACCCAAAAAATAACACATAAATCTTATAACACAATTTTGTATCTTGCTCAATCGACACATGTTCGATTCAAACCATTAACACTACAACCTCCAGGAACACTACACATGTAGAACATAATTAGATTAGAAAACTACTTTTCAAATATAACCAAGTTAATCAACAAAATGAACATATGGTGAGTGCATTTAATTTAACCTAAAAACAATGCGTACCTCTACTTTTCAACAATTAAATATCATTAATCTTCTTCTTCATCCAACTCAACATCTATTTCAGGATCTGGTTCTGAATAGATATTGATGAAAGGATCATTCACATCGTCATTAGCATCAAAGTCATCTTTGCTAATATAGTCATCCTCATCGTCAATGAGATCATTGTCTGATACATTTGCATGATCATCCTCTTCAACTTCTTCATCTAATACATCGACTGTAGCCTGATCTGAATCATCATCATCCTCTTTTCCTTCGTGATTGTCTTCATCATCTAGTACATGATTATACTCTACTGGTCTTCCTCTTGGATTGTATCGAACAATGTATGACCAACCTGCTTTACCTGGTACCTCGGAGTAGTAGACTTGCTCACATTGACTTGGAAGAACATAAGGCTCTGTACCCGGTTCAAATGCCCTTGTATTAACCATGGTAAATCCATTAGCATGCTCAATAACAGTTCTTTCAGGATCACGTTCATGCATCCATAGCCTGTACCACTTCACCTCAAACAAAACTATTTTAAAGGAATTAAAATCACACTCAACAATGTCCACCAAATGCCCATAGTACCTATTCTCGGTTTCTTCTGGATGTCTATCACTTCTGGAGGAAACATTGGTGACCTTAAATACTGCAGTTATCCCACAATCCGACGTATTCCTGTTATCATCCAACTTTTTGATACGAAATTTATGACCATTACAAAACATAGCCTTGTTATGTTTCAGCTGCAACATTGACAGCGGGTTAAAAATACATTGTGAATTAATAAACGTCAGATAGGAGTTAGTAAATATATTTGAAACTTAAACAAACGAAATGTAATAATTGGAAACATGGATCGAAGTAACTAGAAAAAATGTGGGTAAAAAAATTTCTTTCCTTTTTATATTTTACACCATAGGCTAAATCAACTTCCCTTTGCAACGTAAGGTCAGGAATCTAATGTCGAAGACGATGCACTGTTTTAATCATGTTAATGACCCCTTCCCATGATAACCTACCGAAGAATTCTTCACAATCTTTTATCCAATGCTGCATCCAATCAAGGTTGTTTGCAATGTATAAATGTAAAGCATCCCACACCCGACCAACTATAGGATAAAAAAACAATTCAATTTCATTTTAATTAGATTATCATTAAAGGAACATAGTTTAATATAGTTTAAAATGCATCATTACTAAAAAGAGTTAAAAACAATATGATAATAAAAAATTGGAAAGAATAAATGTGTAACATATTAATTCAACAATGTATAATAATAATTACCTTTCACAGTCCTAAATGTACCTCTCCCCAGTAGGACCTCCCCTTCAAATTTGTTGATGGAGTCGAGATGCCAAATGCGAGGCACATTCATATTTTCTGATAATTTAGGTAGATATTCACTAATTTACACCATGCATTGATATACCATATATCCTTCAACCATAGAACCCTCGGGACACGCTCTTTGTCTAAAAAAATCCTTCAGTGACTTCAACTGCCTCTCCACCATCCACATCGACCTTGTGTGTACTGGTCCACATAATTCAATCTCCTCAACTTGGTGTATGAGGTAGTGTTCTTGTGCATTGAAAAATGATGGAGGTAGATACTGTTGGATTTCACACATTAGTCGGGGAATTTGTCTCTTCCAGTGCCTTATACCTTCTTTATGGATTTCTTTTGATGAAAGCCACCTACAAATGATGTAATAAAACAATATGTCAAGGCATTTATAATATTTGCGGGAAAAACATAATATATTTCAATAAGTTTCGCTACAGACCACAGACCAAGTACATTTTTGAAGTAAAACATTACTTACCTCATGTATTTTCCAACATAAGTAATATGTTTTATGTTGATGTCAAAGTCATCTGGGAGAGATAAAGGTAGAACATACTATATCAAAAAACTGTTAATTATTAATATTTATTTCTAAATAAGAGAATAGAATTAATAAAATAGTGCATACCAATAATGAAATATATTATAGACTAATGATTACCTTAATGAATGTATGCCAATCAAGTGTTTTAACTCCTACAAAATCACCTTTTTTCGTCAACATATTCTTTATGTTTGACGAAAAACCCTTCGGAACCCTAATATTTTTTATGACCTCTCTCAAATATTGCTCTGTTGCTCCGTCAAGCACCAAGAAAGACTAATATTCTGTTGATGGCCATCACCATTAGAATTAATGATCACACTTTGCAATGCGTGATTAGATTCTTCGATGTCACTACAAATCTTTCCAAATTTTTTTTGTCAGTCCTTCCATCTAATATTCGCCATAACATTTCTGTGATGTTCTTCCTGATATGCATTGTGTCAAACAAATGAACTATTTGCAGGTGCTCGTAGTATGACAACCTACTTAATTGGATCGGGTAAATTTTCATTCCTCGTGTGCCGTAACGACATTCATGAAACATCAGTACATAATCAAATTAAAACCAATTAATCAATAATGGTATAACATATTGCATTGAACATAATTCAATACAAAAAAAAAAATGGCATACCTTGACGGTTTCTATTATATTCCACCTTCCATAGGTGAGGTGTCATTCTTCGTGGTTTTTTTCCATTCTCTTCTTTATTGTTAAATTTTTCTTTGTCTGTAGTTCGATAACTATGGTTCTTAGGCAGAAAGTGCCTATACTCATCGAACACTTCCTTTGCTAAATTCCTTGAACGACGAGATTTTATCCTGGGACTGCAAAATGGACATGCATATTTACCCTTGGTTTGAAGACCTACAAGATATATGAACTGGTGTGGAAAATTAGCATTACAATTTAAAATAATGCATGATATTATCAAAAGATATATAAAATATTAAGGAACAAAAGAAAGTAACAACAATATACCACAAAAATGTGTTAACCCGGGAGCATCATGAATTGTAAATGCAAGCATTCCATGGAATTGAAATCGTCTTTGTCCGATTGGTCTAGAAAATCATACATAGTGATGCTAGCCCATAACTTCAGCAACTCATTGATAAGAGGCTCAAGGTATACGTTCATATCTTTAACCTGGTACTTGCCTAATCAATGAAAGACATAATTATCATGCACGAAACAAATCAATGAAATATTTACTGATCAGACATTCAATTAAAAAAATACCTGGAACAATCATTGCCAACATTGTGTGCTCTCTCTTGATTGACATCCAAGGAGGAAGGTTATTGTTTATAACAAAAATAGGCCACATTGAGTAGGTAGAATGAAGCTCTCCAAATGGATTGACAGCATCAGCTCCCAAAGAAAGTTTAACATTATGAGGTTCTTGTTTAAAAATTGGCCACTTTTCTTCGATGTAACTGAATACAGAACCATCTGCAGGCATTCGAAGAACATCATCACGACTTATGTTCTTTGCATGGAAATCCATAAACTGTGCTATACTTTTACACCTGAACAACTGCTGGAAATGTGGTATTATCGAAATATAACGAAGAAATTTTTGAGGCACCTTTTTTGTCACTTTATCGGTTCGATACCTACTTGTTTGACATTGTGGGCATTCATTTTCTAACGCATATTGTCCCTAGTATATGATATGATCATTAGGACATGCATCAATAGCTTGATACTCCATACCAAATGCTTTCATAATGACATATATCCCTCGATATGTGCATGGTAAAATATTTGAAGTTGGTAATAGAAATTCACCTAACAATCTACAAAATTCAAAAGAATAAATCAATGAAAACAATATTAATCATCAATATCGCATCCAAAGTTTACACATTAGATTACAATAGCAACCATATAGGAAAAAATTCAACCATTTCTATATATAGATATTGTGAACATGCAGAAAAAAATAAAAATAAACAAATTACATACCTTAGTATCTGTGTCATACAGGTGTTTGATAATCCATTCAAAACCTTCAAGTTCACTAAAAACAATATAGTAGATAAAATATTTGTTTTTGAGCCTTCATAAATAGGTTGACATGACTTCTCAAGTAGAGGATCAACATCATCACTATCATCCTGGTTGTCCTCATCCATTTGAGCAAATGTGTCTTGGATTAATCTATGTATCTCATCTTCCTGATTTGTGTCACTAATGTTATCTACATCCATTATATTATCAGAAATAACTACTTGATCATCTTCAATATTTTGATGTAGAAGTTCGTCGGGCTGTACTGAATGAGTATTTCTGCTAGTACTTAGCAAATAACTCTCTGGAACGCGACATTTTGGGGGCATTGCCTATAAATTTACAAACAACATAGAAAAATTAGTTTGTATAGAACATATAGTAAAAAAAAAGACATTTTACTAAAATTCATGCAGACATGATGAATATTACAGTGAATATATTAAATTTTCAACCCCAAAAACAATCTTACCAGGGGATGATATTTATAACCCCCTTCGGCGTGCCCCTTCTCCCTACAATGTATTTCAACTATTTCTATTAAAATTCTTTTTTTTTGCAAGCCCCTGCAATCAAAGCAAGGACAATAACATTTTCCATCTCCTCTCGCCTCTAATGCAGCTCTAAACTGAGCAAGCTTCCTTGCATTTTCATTCATAGTGAAAAATCCTTGTAGTGGTTGTACAAGTAATTGTCTTACCTACACCATACAAAACAATAACTTGTCAATTACATTAGATATTATAAGTACATTTCTGAATATAGTATATTATAATCCAATATTTTCTATATTTATAAAGAAAAACATGAAGACTAAAGTTAATATGAATGGAAAGATGGTAAGTTGGTTGTGAGAAAGTCAATTGAGAATGGTTGGTTACTAAAAAAAATGGTAAATGTCAAATGTTCAGGAACCAAAAATATTGGGAAATTGATAACTACTTGTATAGTTTGACCAACAAAGAGGGTAGGCTCTTAACCAATATTGTAGTTATAATCCCTAGCTTAGTAGGACACATCAATGTGGTACACATTAGAACTAGGAGAAGAGATTATGTCACTTATAGCGTTTCATAACTTAGGATGACAAAGAGAATTGGTATAAAGAGAACGGGTTCAAGTGGCCTAACTTGGAGATGTAGTATTTGAACAAGAACCTTTATGCATTATAGATTTTTATCTTGTATATGAAATAGGGATGGGCTATTTGTGAACTCTCGTGAATATGTTTTCATAAGCTTCTTGAATATGTTGCATAGCTTAAGAAAGCATCACAAATTTTTTATAACAAAAAAAAGCATCACAAACACAATATTAATCACAAGCAAGATAAGTACCACTTAATTTAATTAAAAAAAAATGACTTTAGTACTAGAATGAATGTTATTTACCATGAAAATCAACTTGTTACCCTAAAATATTTAACTAGAATCTAGATTCAACAAGGTGATGCAATTCTTAAGCTAGAAGTATGTTGGACTTAAAATAGCATTTCCATGAATTTCCTTGCCACAACCGTTTTATAATGAACTTTTTGAGTAGAAAGGCAAAAAAGCAAGTTAACATGACCTAAGCCAAAAAAAACAAGTTCTTGAAAAAAATATAGCAAGTTAAATGAAAATGATAGCAAATTCTTGAAAAAAATATTAGAAAAACAGAAAAATAAATTAACATGACCTAAGCCTCATTACTTATAAACAATATTAAAATCTAACCCTTATAAAAATATAGACAAAAAATTACACATTACTAACCTTGCAACTTCAATATCAGACCTATGTAGAATATCCAAGCTCATACAATCACCCCGCAAGTCCAAAATCCATGCTCAATGTGCCACAAGAAAAGAAAATGTGAAAATTATGGTGAGAGTGTGTAGTTTATATAGCTCGACTTTCATCCATGTTTCCACAAAAAGTGAAACCTGAAAAATTCGTCAATATAGGGACAAATGTTTGTGGAACTTTAAAAATCTTGGATATTGCCACGTTTTTTCCACCCTGAAGAAAAAAATTTAAAAATCATTTTTTTGACCCACGAATGTTGAAAACATGGAAAAATTTCGTGGAACAATCCGCCCATATGTAGTAGCGAGTAGTATAGGTTCTATCTCAATTTTCAAATCAACCACATCCCATATCATTTATGCCACTTGTAAGTCTAGTTAATATCTATATGATGCATGAGATGAACCAAGCTGGCATCCCTCAGGTGGGGCCAATAGGAAAGCCTCCAGTGTAGCGAAATATTTATATGAGGGGCAAGAAGAAGACTTCCAATAGAAAGAATTAAAATGTTAATGTAAACATTAGATGCTGGAAAAGACAAATGTAATAAAATATTTTGTAAAAAGTGAATTGAGTCATATTTAATTTTATGTTAGAATGTAATAAACATAATTTGGTTACTTACAAACACTATATAAACTAGCTTGTAATCAGTCTTAAAGGATGGCAATTTTAGTAGCGAATTTCTCTGTCTAAGTTTTGTAGAGTTCAGTCACAAAAGGATCTTATGTAATTTTTGTTATGTAAGAGATTAAAGACACGATAATGTTTAAGAGAGATGTCATTTCCTCTTTTTAGTGAGTCCATTTTTATTCCACTCTGTTTTTTGTGTAAAGATCCACGAGATTAATAGAAATATGATGCAGTGTTCAGTTCCATTATGATATCATTGATTTTCATGATGTTTTGGAGATAAAATATTTGTCATAGATTCATGAATGTTTTAAATATTTTATATCAGATTCAGAACTGTAAGGGGTTTCCTACCTGTATTGTGCATGTAAAATATGGCTGCATTACTTTCACTCGTGTTTTTTCTTTACAACTATGTAAGAATTGTTTAAATTCTTGATCCTAGAGCTTTAGTACAGTCAAAATTATCATAGATTCAAGAAATTTATCCTTAATAGTCACTTCTTGAATAAATCTATCCTTCCATCTGTTAAAATTCACCTTTCATCCATTCATATATTATGAAGCATGCTGTGAATTTCCTCTGCAAGTGCCTTTACATCTGTTAATATTGTGCATAACCTAATACGATTAAGAAGTTTCAAATGAAAGTATCCAAAAACACATTGCTTAAAGATATAAATCTATAATATCTAAATAATTGAGCTTCTATCATGCCCGGGTGTACATCATTTCACCCTAATTTTCCTCTAGGGACTAATAGGTCCTCTTATAGTCTTTTCCCCTTTTTCCCACATCCCTTCCTGGGCTAGCCAACTTCTCTATCTTGGAAATTTAGTGCTCAAAGACCTAGAGATGAACCCAATAGTGTGTTAGGGACCATCCCCTCATAATTCCCACTCTCTGCTATTTATTATTTTTCTTCAGGAAAATGCCCCTATGATTTAGGCTAAACTCCTTTTTAAGTAGAAATCACACTTGTTGTTTTCCTTACTTCCTCTTCACTTTAATATTTAGAAAGAGATTAGATTTATTTAACTCTCTTATTTCTTTTATTTTTAATTAAATAATATAGATTTATATTTTTTATGTTTATATTTGATACTTTCATTAACAATTACTAAACACCATCCTATCTCTTGCATGCTTGGTCCCTCTTTAAGTGGATGTACTCCATCAATCGGAAATAGTAAAAGAAGATAAATAATATGCTAATATTATTAGTTAATGCATTTCTGATGCTACAGAGCCTATAGCTCAACATTAGTTAGACATAACAAGTCTTGGTGCTCCAGATCCTACTACTCAACACCAACTCAAGAATAACAAGTTAAATAGTCTAGGTTCTACAGAGCTCACTGCTCAACACCAAATCAAACTGAATAAAATAATTAGTCTTTGTTTAGCATATTACAACTTACCAAGTTTTACCTATGGACCCTCTTCCTTGATCTCCTTTCCATGAGCGGGTACATGTTAAATACTCTTTTTGTTGTAAAGGAATAGGGGTGGAAAGAGCGACATTACAGTTCGTCATGCACCTCATCTCCTCCCTTTGTAGTGTGGTTTTGACACATGCTCTAGGCCCATCATGCGCGTCCTTCCTGTGCCCGGTCTCAAAATAGTTTCATATATGCGACACACCATAATTCTTGTGCAAAATAATCAACCACTAGGATACATGTGCATTTTTGAACTTGCCCGCAAAAGCATCTGACCATATCCAATGCTAATCCATTTGTATATCTCTCTCCTTCAGCTGATCATGGAAAGTCTAAAAGAAATGTTGTACATAATGCAACTCATGGAACTTGTCATCATTGATGTACAATTTTTTATCCTTCAGTATTATCCTCGGGTCATTGCTACTCTCTGGCGCATGCATGTATGTGATATGAACCATTAGACTAAGTTGGTCTGAATGGTAGTATTGAATTTGAATCTCATTCTATGGTTGAAGAGTGTATTTCTTAGAAAAAACCACAACTGAAAATATGGTTTCGATGGGGAAGCTATCCCTGCATCTTCTATATTTCTCATCCTACCACCACACTACATGCACATGTTGAACACACTGCTCGGTTTTTTTGTAAAATTCCTCCATGAAATCGCATATGCGTACCTGGTGCCATAGAAACAAGGGAATTATTACCTTTGGAATATATGTATGTATAAATTAAATGCACAATTTGAAACTATAAAATCATGATCCTATGACTTGAGCAATGCAATATTTTTTCCCTCTTTCACATTGTCTATTTGATACATTACATATTTGAAAATAAGCATTTATATTACATAATATTCCCAAATTAATGCTCCCCACTTACATGAGTGTAACATTTCAACAATGCAAATCCATTGCACCTGGAACATGTGCCATAAAGACATGACTTTGCATAATATTTTTCAACTTGATCCCTTGGACACATTATGCTATGAATAAAATCTCTTGATGCATTTGATGGTAGTATGAAAAAGAATTCTTGCACAATGTTAGTATGCAAATCACAAAATATATGTTTATATGTTTCATAATGATATTCAAATTCTACATGGTATCTGTAACAACATGTGTTGTGGTCAGTGCAAATTCTAACATACTAGGGATTTCATTTTTAAAATGACCATTGGCCCAATTTCAATTCTGCATGATTAGTCTTGAATATCTCATAGAGTTTCGTTTGTGTCATGCCAAGGAAGTGCTTGATGTGGGCTCACTCTCATTAGTACCGTTTCTGAACTTCAAAACATATTTTTGATTGGATGAAGTTCTAGTGTTGTAATGCCAAAACTTGTACACTAGGTCTTTATTGGCAACAATTAGCTTCATGTCTAAACAAGGAAACTTACAATGCATTCTCAACAATAATTTTTTCTTGGAATGTCGAGTCTTTCTCTAATAGTAAAATACCTATGGAGATTATTTCTATATTCTTTAAATAGGTGAGATGTGTGTGATATAAGTAAACTATGCCTCGTGCTTTTGCTTACAATTGATTCAGATAGTACACGATGAGCCACATTAAGATATTTTGTACAAGACATATTTTCAATTAAATCAAATGCATCTTGGATATTTATAACAACATGGCTATTATCCTCTGAAATTCTAACTAACTTTATGCCTAAATTTATCCTAACAATGGCTAAACAATGTGATTTTAACAAAGCTAAAAATAATTGACATTTCGATGCATCACTCTTAGATTCAAAAAAATCTTTGACAATTTTGTTGCATTGCCAATTAATAGTTCATTTAGGTAACTGAACTTCAAGGCCTATTAGGGAACTTTCATCCACATCAATACGTCTAGGATTTATTCTTCGTTGTGGACTGGATAGTGGAGGTAAAGTAGGTATAGGAGAAGAATGAGTCCCACCACTGTGTCATTGTGGCACTTTGTTCACATGTTGTCCCAGATTGGGAGTGTGATCAACATGTGTATGGTCTTTTGGGGGACACTAGAAACCCACAAATCGATGCACATCCAGTTCTTCATACTCATCTTTTGGAAATATTTGAATGTCTTGAAGCACTTCATCATTGCTCGAAGATGGATTATTGGTTAGAGGATGACTTACTGATGGAATTTGAGTTGGATCCTTTGTACCCATCCACTTCGCTTGTGGAGATGAACTAGAAGTCATTGTGTCATTCATTATGCTCGTATTTGAGGAAGTGGAAATTGCTTGTCTATGTCTTTCCATGCCCTATTGATGTATTTGTAACTTCGGAAGATATTCTTCTATGCATTACATTTGTACTTTATTGTATCCCCAACGGAGATGTATTATTCCTCCGATTGGAAGTGTTGTTCGTTGTACTTGCAAGTGTCGCAAGTTATATTGTAAGTGTCGTAAGTTATATTCGATGGGTTATTAGACCACCTTGATGGGGTCAGTCATGTATGAGTCATGTGGGTCAAAGGGTTATTACACCACCCTAGTAGGGGTTGGCCCAATTAGCATTATGCTAAGTGGTTAAGTTGAGTCCGACCTAGTTCAGTAAAGGTCAAGTGAAAGTTAGTGTATAAATAGAGAGTGTGTCTCTCTCATTTTTCACATCCTATTATTCACTCACTTCGCATGAGTGAGAGAAGAGGAGGATGTGCACAAGTGGAGGAGGAGCATGCTGCTGAAGATATCTGTCTCTTGGGTTTGATCATGGTGATCCTTGTATTGATGCTTATTCTATCTCTGAGGAAGTTGCGGGGTTTTTCACCTTCTTGGTTTTCCCTGATGAAATGTTTTGTCTCTCGTCTCTTGTCTCTTATGCTTGATATGATGTACATGTTGTTCTTTAAGTTAATATCCTAGATCTATTGAATTAAATGATGAAAAAATAACATGCCCACCCTTGATTTTTCTCTTAGATCATGAAGCTTTTCAAGAGATAGATCCTTTGTTCTAGACATTTTTGTTCTATACAATTTGTTTCACATATCCAAAAACATTTTTAAGAAAACAAGTTTATTGTCCCAGCCAAAATAAATAACATTTTCAACAAGATGGTGAGTATCATTCCATATTACCCATTGAATTATTATGCGAGCGATCTTATAATCTATACATTTAATGCAAGAAGACATTCCAAAAACAGTATTCAAAACAATTTAAAGAAGTTCATTATAAAGTTTTGGTGATAATGCCATTTGTGTTGATATTTTTTGATAATATACTTGTCTATAGAAAATCTTGGGAAGAGCATGTACGATATGTTGACAAGGTTTTAAAGCCATTCGAGGAGTACTAGATCACTAGATAAAATTCTGTGGCAGAATGTTTTGTTTGCCAACGAAAAAAAGGAGACTCAATCAAGACACTGGGAAATCAAATATGTTCTCTTCTTCTTCAGTTATAAGGAAAAGATTGTCTCGGTGTTATAGTATGGTATATGGAAAATCAGCTATTATAGTTATTATAGTACATGGGGATTGTCATTAGAAGGTTGTTATAAGGAAAAAATGTGATGGTACTAGCCAAGTCACCAAGGAAGTCAAAACATAAGCCTAGGTTGGTGATATCATATGTTTCCCATCACAAATATTGGTATTAAGTTCTATTAGTGGGGTGTCTTTTCAAACATCTAAGAATAACTGGATTATTGGATCACAGATACTAATAAATTTTGAATTTGGACCTATCAGAGTCTAACAAGGATAGATCACTATGATGGACTCTACCATGTGTATGTGTATAAGCAAATGACTATGTAGGTGTTGTAGTATGGTATATGGAAAATCACCAATTTTCTAACTTATGTTTAGTCATGGACAAAAAAATTTAATCTAGAAAGTTGAGGACAAGTTCGATATCCTTTTTGGTTGAAGTTGTCTTCTCTTTTGGTTGATTTATATGACCTTTTAGACGCTTGTTCTCCAATAGGTAAATAGCAATTTGTTGATCCAAAATGGTTGGTGTAGTTCATTTCAAGATTCCCCTTGTCTTATAGGTATTATAGTGGATGGGATCTTTCAATAGATTGTGCATTATCTAAATCTATACAATACTTGGTTTTCCTATCAAGCTTCTAACCACTTCATTTGTGGCTTTCCACATCAACAGCCACCTCCCATATATTATCAAAGTGCATGTTTTGTAGCTTCTCATAGTACAATTGCTACAAATTCTCAAGGTATAGCTGTTGCAACATAAATTTCCACTTTCCTCATCTAGAACATAAGTGGGTCATTATTTGGTACTAGCCAAGTGGCCAAGGAAGTCAAAACACAAGCCTAGGTTGGTGATATCTTATCTTTCCGATCACAAACATTTGTATTATGTTATAGTAGTGGGGTGTCTTTTCCGACTTTTAAGAATTAGTGGATTATTGGATCAAAAATAGTGATGGATTTTGGGTTTGGACCTATCAGAGTCTAACAAAGATATATCACTATGATGGATTCTACCATGCATATGTGTATAAGGAAACGATTATGTAGGTGTTGCAGTATGGTATATGGAAAATCACCAATTCTCTAGTCTATGTTTAGTCATGGACATAAAATTTTAATCTAGAAAGTTGAGGACAAGTTCAATATCCTCTTTGGTTGAAGTTGTATTCTCTTTTGGTTGATTTATATGGCCTTTTATAGACTTGTTCTCAAATAGGAAAATATAAATTTGTTGATCTAAAATGGTTGGTATAGTTCATTTCAAGCTTCCCCTTTTCATTATAGGTATTATAGTGGATGGGGTCTGTCAGTAGAAAGTGCATTATACAAATCTATACAATACTTCTTTTTCCTTTCAAGCATCTAACCAATTCATTTGTGACATCCCACATCAATAACCACCTCCCATAGAATCTCAAACTACAAGTTTTTCAACTTCTCATGGTAGAGTTGCTACAACTTCTCAGGGTATAGTTGTTGCAACATCAATTTCATATTTCCTCATCTAGAACATAAGTGGGTCATTATTTAATACTAGCCAAGTGGCCAAAGAAAACAAAACAAAAGCGTAGATTGGTGATATCTTATCTTTCCCATCACAAATATTGGTATTATGTTCTAGTAGTGGGGTGTCTTTTCAGACTTCTAATAATTAGTGAATTATTGGATAAAAAATAGTGATGGATTTTGAGTTTGGACATATCAAAGTCTAACAAGGATAGAGCACTATGATGGATTCTACCATGTGTATGTGTATACGGAAATGATTGTGTAGGTGTTGTAGTATGGTATATGGAAAATCACCAATTCCCTAGCCTATGTTTAGTTTTGGATGGAAAATTTTAATCTAGAGAGTTGAGGACAAGTTCAATATCCTTTTCGGTTGGAGTTGTATTCTCTTTTGGTTGATTCATATGACCTTTTACAGACTTGTTCTCCAGCAGGTAAATATCAAGTTGTTGATCCAAAATCGTTGGTGTAGTTCATTTCAAGCCTCCCATTTTCATTATAGTTATTATTGTTGAGATATTGTAACTTCAAAGAATATTATATTTGTACTTTATTATTCCGGAGATGTTTCATTCCTCCGTGAAGATCTTATTGTATATCCGGAGATGTTTATTCCTCCGTCGGAATGTGGTAACTCGGGTTATTAGACTTCCCTAGTGGGGGTCGGCCCTGTATATGTTATGTGGGTCAAAGGGTTATTAGACCACCCTAGAGGGGTCAGCCCAATCAGTTGTAGTGGGGTATTTAACCCATTGGTTAAATACGAGCCTACGTGTACCTGTGTAAAATACATGTCAGTGTAGTGTATAAATAGAGGAGGTGTGTTCCTCATTTGACACACACTCACTTGAGAAAGGCGCACTTGTGGAGGAGAGGTTTGCTATGGTGGAGGAAGAGATCATATCTTTGGTTTGCATCTTTGTGTATTGCTGGTCATCTATATTGAGGAAGCTTTACTGGGTTTTCTACCCCATGAAGGTTTCCCAGGATAAATCTGTGTCTCTTGTGTTTATGCTATGCTTGTTGTTTCTTCAGTGATCCTGTATATGCTATTATTGTGAAATGGAATGTAATGCTGCTATTTTCAGTCTTAGCATATTAAATATTAACATGGTATCAGAGCTAACCTGAAGGAAGGCAAGGTATGGCACTTACGACACTTGCTTTACTTACGACAATTTGAAGGTTAGGGTTTTACATAGCAAAAACCAGTCATCGTGGAACTTTCGCTATAAATCCATTTATGAGAAGTTTCAGGGTCTGAAAAGTTTATAGGTCGAAGATAACATCCCCAGGTACCTTGTGTCCAAAGGGAACCCTCAGATTCGTTGTACTTTATGAGTTATGATCAGTACAAGTTAGGGTTTCTGCCTCTTCCAGATCTCAGTCAAAATCAGGTAACCTTGGAAAAAAGGTCATAACTTGGGATAGGAAGCTCCAAATAAAATTTCGTAAAAAGTTACAGGTAGCACACAGACTGTACTATTTCAGGAAACTTTTTCAGAGGCCGAAGGTGAACCAGTGACACGTGGCACGCCGTACAAGTTTGCTCTCCTGTTTTATCCCATAAACAGGTGACATTGCGACACTTGGCATAAATCTCTCTCAGAGAGTCCAATTGAGGTCAGACCTGTCAGGATAGAAAGATAACAGGGCGAGCTATCTCAGGAAAAGTTTTCAGATGCCGAAGGTCAAACAGTGACACGTGGCATGCCGTACAAGTTCGCTCTCCTATTTTTATCCCATAAACAGGTCACGTTGCGACACTTGGCATAACTCTCTCTTAGAAAATCCAATTGAGGTCAGACCTGTCAGGATGGAAAGATGACAGGTCAGGCTACTACAGAAAACGTTTTCAGACCCTGTGGAGCAAAAATTTCAGAGTTATAGCAGAAACAATCAGGTGCATATTTCTGTCAAAACAGAATTATTTTTGGAGCACATTTATTCATGGCTTCCGGAATTTAGGGTTTGAGAGAAAGTTAGAATTTTTGGAATCATAATCAATGGCTGGAAGCTCCTCAGAAAAATAAGTGTTTAGAGCCTTGGATCAAACCTTTTGATTGAGCAAAAGGGTGGGCTTCATCAAACCCTAGTTCGGGATCCTGTCAAGAATATCTAGAAGTTTGAAAGGCAATTTTGAGGGGTCAATTTTTGGAGATTTCAAAATTGAAGTATGCTAGTTTGATCAGCTCAGCAAGACACATCCTTCCATTCATTCGGAAGTGTGAAAGTCAAAGATTGAATTTTTAGGGTTTCTCTAGCAAACCCTAATCAAGCTCTAGATCAAGTTTCAGGGGGAGTTGAGGCTAAGGCCTTACATAAGAAGACTACAAGAAGTCTCGACAGGTATGACTTGAGGTTCAGGTATGTCTTGAAATCTGATTCTTGATTAAGTTCATAATGTGTTTGTCTTCATGTTATTTATTAGTACAATCTTGATTAATGTTAGAATTGTCTTATCACCCTAGTAATAGTATGAATGCATGTGAATGATCGAAGACATTCATTGATTAGGGCTATATGATTGTACTAATGCATTATGGTGTTGTATGAGGTTGATGTCGTTTGCTAACAAGATACAGGTACATCACAAAAGACAAATCAAGCTCCTTAAAACATGACAACATGAAGACAAAGACTCATCCATAATCTTTGTTCTACTTACGAGGTATGTATGAATTTGTTATATTATGCTTAACCTATGAGACATGCAGGTTCTAGCTCAGGATCTCTAAATCATTGAAGAGATTGTTTAGGTATGTTGTACATAGCTAAGCAGATATACTAATCCAGGTATGTTTTCCTATGAAAAGTTAGAATCTTACCTTAGGATCCCTTATATAAGTATACTTGGTATGATTGGTTATGCTTATTCATAAAGTTAGTAATCAAGGGTTTATGCATATTATGTCTCTTATCTTGATGATCTAATTAACCAGAAGAGTACTATGATCAAACAAGAATATGCAGAAGTAAAAGAAGACTTCCTTGAAACCTTGAATATTATATATAATCATGACTATACATTTTCAAAGATTATTTAGAACTAGAATGTTTTGATAATATTGAGAATATACTAATGAATGTATGTCTGTGTATGAGGATGACACTAGTGCACACTTGAGCATGCACAGTGGTACAGAATGAATAGAAGTTCAAAAGACATATAGAAGATCAAGTGGGAGGCAACCACACAAACATAAAAGATAAGTATTTGAGTTGTTATTTGAAATAGTAAATGATATTGCTTGTATGCATATTTGTATTCCTAGAATATATCATGCTGAGTGTAAACATTCATAGAGCATTGAACAGTATACTACTAATATGCATATGATTGGTAAGTTGGACAAACATTCCATTGTTGCTTGTCTAGAATGAAACCTCTTTGCTGACATGCTGAGAGCTATGCACACTCTCAATAGTATGTTCTGGTACAGATGGAAGGCATCTAGATAGCCATTGTATGCATACAGGATATGGGAAAATGTTGTGCCAAAGTATTGGTCAAAATAGTTACATAACTATGTAAATGATATCTGTATGCATAATAGGTTATCATGTCAATATGATTTGATGATTATGAAGTATTACTAATCATGTACTTAATTTTTATTTGTAGGAAAGATCATGATGAATGATGAACACTGAACAAGCAATGGATGTTCAAACAAAAGGATTTACAAATCAAACACACTATAGAAGGCTTGTGAGAATCATGATAAGATGTTTGCTCCAAGTGGCTAGATAAGACCATTCTCTTAATGGTGTAATTAAAGAAGAAGTGTGAATCAGGTTCTATATGGGTACCCAGGATCGATAATCAATTGATGAGCTTAATGATCACCATGGGTGATGAGGATCTCAACCTTTGCTACAAGGTTGAATATTGTTTCTATACACAGACAATATGGTGCAGAAAGGAACCAAAAGTTTGAATTTGTAACAATGTACTAACCAAACCTCTACCGATCCAATGTACTAACCAAACCTCTACCTCAAGTAAAGTCTTCTGAGACAAACTTAATATAGTTCAGAAGGACCCTCCTCGAAAGGGGGAGTGATGTGATAACTCATGATGAGATTGCCTACATCGACAGTGAGGTCGATAATGAGGATACCTATATTAGTGATGGCGACAAAGAGGTTGGTGGATGGTCCTTAGATAGGGTCAAAGGTGACAAGGGGATTGGATCATCCCTGGACTTCAGTCCTAAAGAAGAGCCGTAGACGTATGTCTTCGAGAATGAAGTCCTTGGTGGACATGATAGGATTGCATCATCCTCAAGAGAGCCGTAGACATATGTCTTCGAGAATGAAGTTCTTGGTGAACATGTGAGGGGATTGGATCATCCCTGGACTTCAGTCCTAAAGAAGAGTCGTAGACGTATGTCTTCGAGAATGAAGTTTTTGGTGAACATGTGAGGGGATTGGATCATCCCTGGACTTCAGTCCGAAAGAAGAGCCGTAGACGTATGTCTTCGAGAATGGAGTTCTTGGTGAACATGTGAGGGGATTGGATCATCCCTGGACTTCAGTCTGAAAGAAGAGCCGTAGATGTATGTCTTCGAGAATGAAGTCCTTGGTGGACGGTTGAAGATTAAGTCATCCTTGGACGTAGTCCTAAATGTATGGTTGAGGATTAAGTCATCCTTGGATGTAGTCCTAAATGTACGGTTGAGGATTAAGTCATCCTTGGACGTGGTCCTAAATGTACGGTTGAGGATTAAGTCATCCTTGGACGTAGGTCCTAAATGTATGGTTGAGGATTAAGTCATCCTTGGACGTAGGTCCTAAATGTAAGGTTGAGGATTAAGTCATCCTTGGACGTAGTCCTAAATGTACGGTTGAGGATTAAGTCATCCTTGGATGTAGTCCTAAATGTACGGTTGAGGATTAAGTCATCCTTGGACGTGGTCCTAAATGTACGGTTGAGGATTAAGTCATCCTTGGACGTAGGTCCTAAATGTACGGTTGAGGATTAAGTCATCCTTGGACGTAGGTCCTAAATGTACGGTTGAGGATTAAGTCATCCTTGGACGTAGGTCCTAAATGTACGGTTGAGGATTAAGTCATCCTTGGACGTGGTCCTAAATGTACGGTTGAGGATTATGTCATCCTTGGACGTAGGTCCTAAATGTAAGGTTGAGGATTAAGTCATCCTTGGACGCAGGTCCTAAATGTACGGTTGAGGATTAAGTCATCCTTGGACGTAGGTCCTAAATGTACGGTTGAGGATTAAGTCATCCTTGGACGTTGGTCCTAAATGTACGGTTGTGGATTAAATCATCCTTGGACAGTAAATCCAGTAATTCCAAAAGGAAGGATAGTCCTAAATGAATTGAGTGGATTAAATCATCCTTGGACAGTAAATCTAGTAATTTCGAAAGGAAGGATAGTCCTAAATGAATTGAGTGGATTAAATCATCCTTGGACAGTAAATCCAGTAATTCCGAAAGGAAGGATAGTCCTAAATGAATTGAGTGGATTAAATCATCCTTGGACAGTAAATCCAGTAATTTCGAAAGGAAGGATAGTCCTAAATGAATTGAGTGGATTAAATCATCCTTGGACAGTAAATCCAGTAATTCCGAAAGGAAGGATAGTCCTAAATGAATTGAGTGGATTAAATCATTTTTGGATAGTAAATCCAGTAATTTTGAAAGGAAGGATAGTCCTAAATGAGATTGAGTGGACTAATCATCCTGTAAATAGATTGGGATTGCCTCATCCCTAGACATGGTGAGATGTCTTAAACTGATAAGGACTAATCATCCTGTAAATAGATTGGGATTGCCTCGTCCCTAGACATGGTGAGATGTCTTAAAGTGATAAGGACTAATCATCCTATAAATAGGTTGGGATTGCCTCGTCCCTAGACATGGTGAGATGTCTTAAAGTGATAAGGACTAATCATCCTGTAAATAGATTGGGATTGCCTCGACATGGTGAGATGTCTTAAAGTGATAAGGACTAATCATCCAGTAAATAGATTGGGATTGCCTCGTCCCTAGACATGGTGAGGTGTCTTAAAGTGATAAGGATTGATCATCCTGTAAGTTGATCTGGATTGCATCATCCATGGACATGAGAGTTGTCTTAAACCGAGAGGGACTGATCATCCCGTAAGCGGATCAGGATTGTATCATCCTTGGACCTATGTCCTAAAGTGAGAGGGATTGATCATCCCGTAATTGGATCTTGTGTGTTGCAGGGTATGCTGCTATTGTGTATACTTGTATTGATGAGGATACTTGTATTGATGATATGTATACTTGTATTGATGAGGATACTTGTATTGATGATGTGTATACTTGTATTGATGAGGATACTTGTATTGATGATGTGTATACTTGTATTGATGAGGATACTTGTATTGATGATGTTGTTGATCGTGATGATCTAGATGACGATGTTGTTGATCGTGCTGATCTAGATGACGATGCTGCTGATCATGATGATCTAGATGACGATGCTGCTGATCGTGATGATCTAGATGATGATGTTGCTGATCGTGTGATGATGATGCTGATGATCGTGTGATGACGATGCTGATGATCGTGTGATGACGATGCTGATGATCGTGTGATGACGATGCTGATGATCGTGAGATGACGATGCTGATGATAGTGAGATGATGATGCTGATGATCGTGTGATGACGATGCTGATGATCGTGAGATGACGATGCTGATGATCATGTGATGACGATAATCGTGAGGATCTAGATGATGATATTGTTGTAGCTGTTCAAGTGCTACAGAAGATAAAGACTCAATACTGAAGATGTCGATGTTCCAGTATTGAAGATGTTCCAGTAACTGCTTGAGTTACTGATGATGTTGAGAAAGCTTCCAATGATTTATAGATGTATCATGTATGATGTTGATGACTCCTTGCTCGTGCAGATGTTGTTATAATATCCTTCTCATTAAGGGGGAGTGTTGAGATATTGTAATTTCAAAGAATATTATATTTGTACTTTATTATTCCAGAGATGTTTCATTCCTCCGTGAAGATCTTATTGTATATCCGGAGATGTTTATTCCTCCGTCGGAATGTGGTAACTCGGGTTATTAGACTTCCCTAGTGGGGGTCGGCCCTGTATATGTTATGTGGGTCAAAGGGTTATTAGACCACCCTAGAGGGGTCGGCCCAATCAGTTGTAGTGGGGTATTTAATCCATTGGTTAAATACGAGCCTACGTGTACCTGTGTAAAATACATGTCAGTGTAGTGTATAAATAGAGGAGGTGTGTTCCTCATTTGACACACACTCACTTGAGAAAGGTGCACTTGTGGAGGAGAGGTTTGCTATGGTGGAGGAGGAGATCATATCTTTGGTTTGCATCTTTGTGTATTGCTGGTCATCTATATTGAGGAAGCTTTACTGGGTTTTCTACCCCATGAAGGTTTCCCAGGATAAATCTGTGTCTCTTGTGTTTATGCTATGCTTGTTGTTTCTTCAGTGATCCTGTATATGCTATTATTGTGAAATGGAATGTAATGCTGCTATTTTCAGTCTTAGCATATTAAATATTAACAATTATAGTGGATGGGGTTTGTCACTAGAAAGTGCATTATCTAAATCTATACAATACTTTTTTTTCATATCAAGCTTATGACCACTTCATTTGTGACTTCCCACATCAACAACCACCTCCCATAGATTCTCAAATTACAAGTTTTGTAGCTTCTCATGTTACAATTTCTACAACTTCTCGGGGTATAGCTCTTTGAACATCAATTAACTCTTGCCTCATCTAGAACAGAAGTGGTTCATTAGTTGGTACTAGCCAAGTGGCCAAGGAAGTCGAAACACAAGCCTAGGTTTATGATATCTTATCTTTCCCATCATAAATATTTGTATTAGGTTCTAGTAGTGGGATGTGTTTTCAGACTTCTAATAATTAGTGGATGATTGGCTCACAAATGGTGATGGATTTTGGGTTTGGACCTATCGAAGTCTAACAAGGATAGAGCATTATGATGGATTCTACCATGCGTATGTGTATAAGGAAACGATTATGTATGTATTGAAGTATGGTATATGGAAAATCACCAATTCCCGAGCCTATGTTTAGTCATTGATGGGAAATTTTAATCTATAGAATTGAGGACAAGTTTGATATCCTGTTTGGTTTGAGTTGTCTTCTCTTTTGCTTGATTTATATGACATTTTATAGACATGTTCTCCAATAGGTAAATAGGAAGTTGTTGATCCAAAATGGGTTGTGTTGTTAATTTCAAGCTTCCCATTGTCATTTTAGTTATTATAGTGGATGGGGTTAATACATAGAAAGTGCATTATCTAAATCTATATTGTTGGCACATTTTTACTTCGAATAGGATTCAAGCATTCAACATCACACCAACCAACACCGCCACCATAGATACCGGCTCAAAAGGGAGATTAATCCCGTTCGGAAACACCTGCAGAGCATATGAAGTATCACTTGAAGTACCTATTGAAGCTATAGGAGCCATATTTCTGCAACATGGAAAGGGAATAACTCAACATATGGTTCATTCATCATATAACCCATAGCATTAACTATTCTATATCATCGATAGAATCAAAGCTTCGACACATTCATCACTTCAACATAACCCATAACATCACCGGATTAATATAACTTAGATTATAATTCACATTCATAGAAGTCTCAATTATCATAATCATGCATTAATCTAAATATTCAATCAGAGGAAATAAACACATATAACATCATATAAGACATCACAACAAATAAATACACTGTGTTTAATGTGGAAACCCATCCTGGGAAAAACCATGGAAGCGCTTGTCTTTTACTATGAGTTGCAACCAAATAAGCACTTCACTTATGACTTATAGATTTATTTATGACTTACAAAGGATCTGTGCACACAACCTATAGATCTTTGACTTGGCTTCTCTAAAACAACTCCAATAGATATAACATAACACTTCATTACAGACTCAAAAAATGCTCTTATAACTGATCGACTGACAGTAGCAGTAATAGTAACCCCCCCAAAACTTATCCATTGTTACACATTTATAGGGCGCACTTAGCTTTCTGTGCTCCCACTAACTCACTAACTTACTAACCCACACATTAATACAATGTGGACCACTTATAACTAACTGACCCAACCCCGACCATTTGACTTAATCAACCTAATCGCTTTTCTTGATTTATTAGCCGCTTTGTCAGAGTTGACCGCTATATTGAACCACTTCCACTTTGCCTTTGTCCATACCAAAACTATTTATGCAAAAATGGTACCTCCAAAAATTTAGGCCCAATAGGCCCCCAACACTTACACGAGGCTAGGCCTAATCCACTTCAAGGTTGTGAGACAGGTTCATGTAGCTTTGACAGAAACTCCTGGTAGATGTTCCTACTCACTTCAACCAATTGTTGGACTTCTTATTTCTTTTGACTGAAAATTTCTACCAGCGGTGCAGTGATATGTGTATTGCTTTCCTCGACAGTTGTAATGTCCCCTCCCATGGACCTAATCCGAGGAAAGGAACATGATACTAAAATCTGGGCTTTTACATAAACTCATCCCATTCAATAGATTCATACAAGTAGAATCAAAAGTGTGGATATGCATATCAAACAAATATGCACAGCAGAATAAAACATCATCCACACACATTTCATACTCATCGAGCATATCAAAATAATCATCAAGTTAATTATTGCAGAAGTAAATACACATAGAGAATACGTATCTTCATTGTGCAATTGTCCCAAGCAACTAGCTATGTCGCTGCAACGTTCCACCCAACCATAGTCCAGTTGTGTTCATTAGTCTCTCAACACAACTACCAACCCTGAGCTGGGCATGATTCTTACAAGGAAAAAGGGACATTCAAGCTCATGCACAACCAAAGCAATAAACACCCATAACCCACACCCCAACATACTCTTTTCTCACCAAGCAAGCACAATTATTGGGCAAGGATGCACATTTTTAACAATGGGATTTACAAAGAAGATGGTCATGGGTTTTTCCAAATTGTTCCCAGCAGAAAATGGATTGTGGGATGGGGAAAAACAATCACAGGAAGGAAAACGAACTCTCTCCCAACTAACTAAGAATTCAACATCCAAAATGGTCTCTATGGAACCCCCCATTTGATTCCCCTCCTTCCCCACTGGTATACAACACAAAAGTGCCCTTCTCCCAGCTGATAATGAAGGAAAACATAGAATTTCGATGGGGAAAAACACCCTGCCATCTCCCTACTCATGAGAGAGCCAAACTGGTTGATGGATAATGGCTTGGGGAGCAATTCATGGCTCTTTCCTTTCCCAAGAAGCAAAACACGATTTTCCATGAAGGGTGGCTTTCCCGTACCCAAATTTGGACAACCATACCTTGCATTCCCTAAGGCATTAACTACCTCAACCAACTCTTGGGAGAAATGAATGATTGGGTACAAAATTCGACATGGGTAGTTGAGGGTTCATGGGTTCTCTCATTGACATTTGGATTGACTTGATTGGTTCAAGGGCTTGAATGTTTTCCCTCCCAATTCTTTGTAAAATCATGCCCCATCTCTTGTTGCATTGCATAACTAGTTGTGGGTGTTTTATTAAAATGTATATTTACATAATATTTTCAATTCCATTGCGCCTGGCTAACACGTAAACCATATGCGTCAATAAATTTATGGAGGGGCTTTGGACTTGAGCTCCTCACAATGATTTTATAACAATATTGCATCATTTACATTTTAATATAATGGGGTCAAAATAGGGACATTACAACAGCGTGAGTGACTGTTGGCTGGATGGAAGTATGCTTATTCCTGATAACTTTGGATATGCACTCAACCTTGGACTTGAGCGCCTCAACCCTTTCTATTTGTTTCCTATTCTACATCCTCAACTGATTGATTTCATGCTATAGCTCTTTACTGTCAAAATATCTTGTCATTCTTTGGACCAATGGAAAAGTATTCAACTACTCACGTAAAGTAATCATCCTCTCTTCAACATCCCCAATCTTAGTAGTGACCTCCTATAGTTCAACATCTTGAAATAATGAATCCCATGACTATGACACCTCCTCGTATATTTTCATGCACTGGGTCTCTAATGCCTGAAGGATTTGAATAGCCTCTTGAACTTCCTCCTATCATTGTGTAGTTACATCAGGTGGTGTACTGGCATGATCTTATGTTCTAAATCTTGTACCTTCTTTCGATTTCCCAAAATAAAAACCTCCAAGCGCTGTATCTTCTCCTCAGATGTCATCTCTTCTATAATTTATGCTTCAGGTACTGTGTCACGAGTGAATTTGACAGGTTTTTGAAACTTGTTCTTCTCCTATTGAAGTAGGCACTTATCCTACTAAAGCTCACAATTTAATTCCTTTAGTGCAGCCTCCTAATTCTTATATCCTTTCATGAGATCCAAAAGAGAGATCTCCCTCAACTTCACTTCTTTTGCAATACCTTCTTGTAAATGATGCAATACATAAAATTGTAATGTAGTCATCTTCAAGTCCACATACCTGGTCTTCAGAACCTGCACACTTGTGCCCTGTTCATCAAAATTTAACTCCCTCGGTAAAATTTTAACCACTCCTTCCATAGGAGGTAGTGGGACTGCTTGGTCCTGAACTTCTTCATCCTACATAGGTTCGACCCATGGCGGTGTGACTTGCGATGGAGAAAAAATGTTAATCCTCTTAACCTCCTCACACAATGTATTCAGAACATTGGTGATGCTACCAAATATTTGCATCGTCTTGTATTTAGCAATCTTCTGAGTCTCAGCTACTACTTATGTCATCCTGTTGAACAGGATGTTGATATCATCGCTAGTTAAATATTGAACATTTTCAGTTCTCTATGCTTTATTCTTTTTCCTTCCTACCTGTGCATATGTTCCAGCTTTCCATTTATCTCCCAAGCCCAGATCAATAGGGGTCTGACTTGACTCTTGATCCTCTTTCTCTTCACCTCCACCTTAAGTATGCTGCGTATTTTGACTTGTTTGTTGTTGTTGGCATGAGGTTCCCTCATGTTGCTTTTCTTGTTGTGATGGATCCGACAAGATGTTTTCTGGCCTGATGGGTAATTACCATTCTGTCAACCATTCTTGAACCATAGTATCCACTTCTTCATTAGTCAACTTGAAGCCAGTAGTTAACCATTTCTACTTCAGGTCTCTTCTTTCTTGCAAAAAGATGTGGTGGGGCACCTCCTTGAACCTCGCCAAACCATGATACTTTACCACTATAGCTTTGTCAATGAGTGGTATATGAACAACATAATACCGCAATGCTTTTAGCTGCATATATAAGGATACATCTCTTTCCTGCTATCATCTCCTGATGTCAGAATATGACAAGGTCATGTACCTCAAGCCTTGGAATGGGACAATTGGTTGCATTCCATGATAGTTTGTGGGCTCTTCCCTCCCCATAAATGAGATCAACAACAAAATCCATGAATATGTAAATGGAAAAATATTATCCTGCATGTCCACACAATCTGCAAGGAACTCATTAAGCAAAAAGGTTTCCCAGTTCATTTGCACTCCTTGGGGACACTGCTCTATCGTGGTAATGACAGAGGAAATGATTTGGTTTGGTCGAACCTTGTATAGAATCTTAGTAGCTAATAAATTTGTAGTGAATCAAACGGCTCGGTCTCTAATAGAGGCCATGTCGAACCCCATGGTTCTCTTTGACAAGTTATATTTCTCCTTCATTCTAGTTGCTAAATCATGACCTCACTCTTTTCCCACAAATTACTACAATGGGTCCACCCCAACCTTAGGTAGGCTTGTAAAATCGGCAATCAAGTTGGTATCTATTGACACCTTGGTCTCCAACCATAGGCACCCTCCATGAAAACAGAGTAACAACTTCTTCACACATGAGTTTTCTTTTGTAGTGCGGCCAAAATGTTGAAGATGTAATAATGGTAAAAGGTCGGCTTTCACGAAGCCAAGAGCCCACTACTATGCTTCCAGTTCCACTTGATGGAATTCAATTGTAAGAATAAACCTCATATAGTGTGTATAGTTGAATTCAAGAAATTTGGCAACATTGTGGTCTCCATATGATAACTTCTGGATGTTTCTCAAAATATTACCTTGAACTATGACTCCCTTCAGCACTAGTACAGTCTCCAACTGATATTGTGCATTCTTTGGCAACTTCACAGGTTTTGAACTCCGATTCTTTGATGAGATATAATCTTGTATCATGGATGCAGAGTCAGATGCAGAGGCTCCAACATCATGGTGTGCCTTAATTATTGGCTCTGGATTCGGGAGATTTGTATGACGTGTTTTCCTCAGCACATTTATAGGAATTTGCAAGGAAAGAACTTATGGTTGGTCGGGACTAATGGACACAGATCCCTACATCAAAACTTCCTCAAAAGATATTTAGACCTCACTTTCAGCTGATAAATCAACCTGCATTGTAAAAATATTGAACTTTGACACTTGCTCGACACATTAAGCTCGGCTCGGGTTTGTTCATTATACTGCAATCACTCAAATCACAATGAATAATGACCAAGGGAGAGGAATACATGTGTCATTCCCAAGGTTAAATAAATGTACTCAATATCCAAATGATGATGGTGGACGTGGCATATCTATTTACAGACTTCAGTCTTTTTGGCAATTAATACAAAAATCCCACTAGCACCGCCACTAACACGTCATAAAACAAACAATAAATGCTCATGAACTGCAACTTTGACTAGTTGATCACTCAAGAACTTTGACAGAGAGGGTTGTGACATACCACCTACTTCACAAATAAAACACAACTGCGACACAAAAAGAAGTTGGGATTTACAAGTAACAGAAATAACACTTCGACATATGACAAACTCCGCAATAATAAACTAGTTTGAAACAACGGGGAATTGGGGTTTCCCATTGGAAAAGATAGAAATTCAACAAAAAAAACCTCAACAAATCAACCTTGAAAAGATAATAACTTGAGGTTTCCCTGAAGCTCCGGCAGAACTATACAATGACTTAGACACTTTGACATGACTAACTACGACAGAAAATAAACTTGGGGTTTCCAAATGACAATTTTTTTTTTACAAGCATGGAATTAGACATCTTCACTTCAATAGGCCACACATGTCCCTATAGGGTTTTATTCGACTTCCATTCACCAATCCATTAAGAAGTTCTCCATCTAGTTTTTATTGTTGGACTGCGCCTCCTTCCGTAATGAAGTTATTGTTGGTTGTGGAGCCTAATATTCTTAATTCAGAGATGTTGTTTCAACTGTGTTTGTACCCCAGTTTTATATGATATGAAGGTGGACTATAAACTCATCCTAGCGGGGGGGCATTTCCCCCCAACGAGGTTTTGGGTGCCTCCCCTGACAGGGGTTTGGGGGTGAAGCCCCTGAAAGAAATTTTATGGTTTGTTTTGTTGGCCAACAGTTTACGAGCCCTTGGTATTGGGTAGCACATAGTATTTTCTCATGGTAATTCCCTTTAAAAGTAAGACATTGTAATACGGTTGTTTCATGTATTGTAGCATTGTAAATATCTTTGTGATTGTGTAAGAGAGACTGAGAGAGATCGAAGAGGAAGTTGTAGCGGATGTGATACATGTTGTATCCCTTCATTTGTTGGATGGTATAATAATAAAAGGATTGGAAATTTCTCCATGGACGTATCCCATATTGGCTGAACCATGTTATATTGGTGTCTCTCTTGTATTCCATTTATGTGATTTATATTTGCATATTGTTTATTTTTATTCCTCTGTGATCTTGTTTTTCTAACAGTTAATAAAATATGGCCCTAGCCAATGCATCTGTAAATTACTAGGATGTTTGAAAAACTTATTGTCATAGAGAAGAACCATATCTCCTCATTGAAAGTTCTCATTATTAATGTGGAGATCATGACATGCATTTTCTTGATCTTTTTCTACTTGTTGATGGAATCCTGCAATAAATATGTCTTCCTCCAACTAGAGTAATTGCGCCAGCCTTTCTTCAATAGCACCAGTATTGGACATAGATGTGAAAGAAGTAATTCTTAAGCTAGTGATAATATACTCCATTGTAATCACAGCCTCTTGTCCATACACCAATTTGAAAGGTGTCTAACCTATCATCCTTTTACATGTCTGTTTGTAGGTCCACAATATTGCAAGTATTTTCAAGTCCTAGTCCTTGTCGGTCACATTACAGAATTTTTTTAGTGCATGTTTCAGTATTTTATTGAATGGTTCAATAGTTCCATTTGCTTGTGGATGATACAGAGTACTCTTCTGATGATAGATCTGAAATTCTTTAGTGAGGTCGTTTATAGTCTTATTAACAAAATGTGCACCTTAATCGCTTAATAGGACACGAGGACAACCAAACTTGGTGATAACATTCTCAAACAGAAATATTATAGTGGTCGCAGCCGTGGAATCTCATACTAGTGCAGCTTCAGCCAACCGTGTAAAATAATTTTTCGTAGTAATAATTTTTCGTAGTTGATGGGTCCCACAAAATTAATAGCCTACTTGTCGAAGGCCTGCAACGTAACCTGAGGTAATAATGGAATTTCATCCCTCCTTGATGGCTTCCTAATTCTTTGGCACACATTGTAGTTCTGGCAATATTCTCTATCATCTTTATGAAAGGTCTGCCACCATAACCCTTCTCTTAAGATCTTATGCACTGTAGTTTTACCCACATAGTGGCCACCTGCCACTCCATCATGAGCCTCATCTAATATAATTGGTCGCTTGTGCTCCAAACTACAACAATGCAATACTTCATTCGGTCTTAGCTTCTATAATGGATTGGATATAAACTAATAATATATGGATTTAACAACCAACTACTTCTTCTAGGTAGTCGTATATCCTTTTGGCGCTGACCCTATCAAAAAAAAGGTCACAATATACTGAAAGTAGTCATCAACCATTCTTACTGAAAAAATATGCACCTCTAGAAGATTATCTTCTAAACTAGTCAGTTCTTCACCTGTCTCCAACCTCAACAGATGGTCGGGGACCACATTCAACCTAGCAGGCTTGACAATGATCTCAAATTCATATTCCCCCCAAAAACATTAACCATCGACAAATATTCCCCCCCAACACTGGCTTGTTGACTAGGTACTTCAAAGCAGAATGGTCTGTAAACATTTTAAAATGACCACCTAGCAGATAGTGTCTAAACTTTTGTAATTCATAAACCATGGAAATTCCTTTCCTTTCTATCATAGTGTAATTTCTTTATGTAGTGGAAAAATTCCTTATAGAAAATGCAATAGGATGGTCGATAGAAACCTCACCTAGCTGAGCAAGAACCACACCCAGAGTGATGGATGAAGCATCCACATGGACATGAAATTCTTTTTTCTAGTTAGGTAACACCAGAATAGGTGTTGTAACAATTGTTTCCTTCAATGTGTCAAGACTCTGTAGGCATTCTTCGTTCTAGTGGAACTTTGCATCTTTATTAAGTAATTTTTCCATCGACACTATAATCTGGGCATAGCCTTTGATAAAATTCCTATAGTATCCTGTGTGACCCAGAGTTGTTCTCAATTGTCGAACTGAATTGGGTGGAGGCGGATCAACTACAATAGCAATCTTTAAAGGATCCACTAGAAAGCCTTTCTTACAAACTACATGTCCCAATAATATACCAAAGGGAGGACAAAAAATTCATTTCTTCAAATTCAAAGAAATTTGATATTGTCTACAGCTCTCTAACATCATCCTCATATTTTTAACATGATTCTTGAGAAACTCGTATATTTTCCAATCATCAAAATATACTTCCGGAAACTTATGTATGAATTCCTTAAATGTAGTGACAACTACCTATGAGAAAATTGTAGGAGCATTCTTGAGACCAAAAGGAATTACCATGTACTGGAAGCAACCCCATTCTAGTGGAAATTTCATCTTATGTCAATCCTCCTTAGGAATATTTATTTGATGATAGCCATAAAATCCATCCGTGAAAGAGTAGGCTTCCTGACCTCCGATGCTTTCCACCACTTCATCCATGAATGGAGTTGGAAAAGGATCATGTAGACAAGCATCATATAGCTTCCACAAGTCGACACAAATCTTGATCTTCCCAGTCTTCTTGTCTTGGACTACCATAGGATTGATCCATTCTGATTCTTCGATAGGATCAATGATACCTGCATCAAGAATTATGTCAAGCTCTGGTATGACTGTTTCCTTATACCATGGATTTAATCTATACGACATTTTCTTAATTGGATTAGCACCTGGTTTCAGTGGGATATTCATTTCACCCAAGTCGTCTGAAATACCTTTCATCTATGAAAACTTAGTAGGAAACAAATCCTGAAATTCATGCAAAAGGTTAGTAATTTTTCCCACTATTTCATCATCCCAGTAATCTCCTATACTTGCAAACTTTGGATTTTCAGTAGATCCTATATTTACCTTTTTAATATTCAATGGATTTAGAAATTTTTCAGATGGAATCTCAGGTCCATTCAGATCACGACTTCCTTCAATTTCTGGAATATAGATATCCCTCACATCATCATCCTCTAGTCCTCTGATGATGTTATAGCACTCCATTATTTTATCCACTGTCGCAGCCCACTGCAGAAAGTTAAATACTAGTCCATGAAGTTCTTCAAAAACAAATTCCTTAAAATACGTAGAGCTGCATCTATTGTAGGACTTTCATCCTCATAATTGAATGTTTGTTTGAATCTCATTTCCATATTTTCCCATTCTACAGTTCCTTGTCGCAGTTCCAACGATGTATACCAATTCCTTGGTATAGTGTCAATTGTATGAATGAACATATGCACCCATTCCTACTTGGGTATATTCTTCCAAATTGTACTGCGAGTAGCTAAATGTTCAACAGGGCTACTCATCCTAGTATATTTCTCACAAATATAGAGAATTCCTTCGCTGAAACGAATTTCTAAATATCTCTTGCACTTCGACCAAGTGGTTACAGAGTGCTTATGGACATCCCACCATCTCATTGATGTTTCTTTTAGGGTGACATCCAGAGCTAATAAGCGTTGTTTTTAAGGTACCTTGTATTGAAATTCATCAATAAATTTATCCACAATAGGTAAACATTCATAATTAGGTATATCACATACCTCTTTACCAACCTAGTGTAGTGATTTCGTTACATGGGCGCATCCTCGCATGGAAAATTCATGTAACCTGTTCTGCTAGTTTTTTGGAGCTTCACTAGAGTCAGAAAAATAGGAACTAATGCTCTCCCAAATTAGAATGCCATATGTTGTAGGATTGATATAATCATTTATCTTGGATGATTCGTTATAAATGTTGTCTAGATCTTATGCATCATAATATCATTTCATTGGTTTGACATACCTCTATCCTTCCAGTGGGTCTAGAGGTGCGACAACTCCAATCTCTTCATTTTCAAATGTTATAAATATCCTTTTAAATTTAATAATGGTTTGATTCTAAATTTCCCAGTCAATCCCAAAAAATTCAGTAGTATACGGATTAGTGTCATCGACAATCTCTATCACTTCGAAGTCTAAAAAAGTTCGCAGTCCCTCCACTTTGACAAGGACTCCAACCATTCAATCGAATGGTATTACTTTATGTTGATCGGCCAACCACAAATGAATAAGCGGCCGTAATAGATTTGAATTAACCATATTCTCCAATGTCTATTTGGTTAGGATATTTACATCAGAACCAAAATCTAAAATAACAAAATCCATGTTGTAGTCACCAATCTGTGCATTAAGTCACAGTTCCCGACTTGTCTTTATTATTTTCTAAACATGATTGACAACCCTTTCATATCTCACTTCTTCCTTAGCGTCCCCAATTAACTTTTGCAATTCCCTTAATGCATTCTCATCTTTGACCAGAGCTAAACAACCTTTTATGAAAGAATGAATAGCACTTATATTTCCTAAGTTCTTCTTTGGTACAGACTTGTCGAAGCGAGATGGCATGTCATATATAGGTCCTTCTTCAACAATGGATGGTAGGAAAGATATTGACGGAACCTTCATAAATTCGTCACAAGCTTCAAAGAACATGCCCTTTTCCTTCTGAAGATCAAATTGTGGTGGCTTTTGGGATACTGTCGTCAGTCCCAGATCTTTATGATTATTACAATTGTTCTTATCTCCACTCGTCATAGCTACACCTCTTTTTACTACAACAATAGTGTGTTGAATTGGTCGTGATCCTGTTGATATTTTCTATACATTTTGATTATGATTCTGCTTCTAATTTGTATTCTACTTTGCTTGCCATTTCACTATAAGCTGCGAACAGTTTTCAATGGTATGATCTAGTGCTCTACAATACGTACAACTCGTAGAAGGATATTGACACTTTATCGCATAATGTCTAGGGGTACCACAATTATAGAAGATCACCTATCCTCTACTTCGACCAAATCCTCATCATCCATGGCCCCTAAATCCACCTCGCGGTTGATTGAATTGTGTGTCACTTCTCTCAGCCTGGCCTTCTCCCTTCATAAGAAATGTATCTACAGTATGTTCAGTGAGCAGTTGATATGATTGAAATTTTTTATCTTCATGTCCAACAGAGCAACAAAACTTACACCATAATTTCTTATGAGTACTTACCATTTTATGCAACAATTAACATTCTTCCAGCCGATGTCCTTTATTCTTACAAGTTTGGCACCATACAGCATGATTTAATGGACTTGGATTACCAGTATTAAGGTAATCATGAAATGTCATACAATAATATTTAGAATGTATGTATTCCTTGCACATAGTGCACCAAACATATTCTTTCCTTTCTTTTCCTTTCTTGATATCTTGAAGTGGAATAGATAAATTCCAACTGCAACTGGATTTGAACCATACCAACTCCAGTCTCTCCAACAGGTCACACTTCTAACTTCATAACAACTCCAAGGCTTCTATTTTCATTGGAAAATTTGTTCCATAAGAAGCATCCTGATATGAGGCAATAATACAGCGATAAACCATTCCTTATGTTGTAAATCATTCATTGGAAAACTTGCATGAGCCATTAATGTTTTAAATTGTTGGTCGAAGTCCCAAATGGACTCATTCGGTGCTTGCTTGAACTCCTTCAATTCAATAATACACTGAGATTTATAATTCATCTTCTTGAATTCAGTTTTCAATCCCTCCTCGACTTCTACTCAGGTCTTTGTAGGTTAAGTTCCAGTGAATTTGAAAAATTTCATAAACCAATCTAAGGCACGACCTCTAAAGGTCGTGATAAATTTCTCCAACTTGACATTGTCATCTTGTACTTATTTTACAGTAAATACTACATTGCATAAAAACCAGTGTTGCTCTAGATCTTTTGATCCATTCCCATTGAAAATAGGTAACTTCAAGTCATCCCCAGCCATTCTGGGATTTTGGGCTTTGGTGGATTTACTACTAATGGACCACTAATGAATTTCTTCCCACTCATCAAAGTATTATTCTGACTATTTCTAGTAGTCTGACTAGATTGAAAGAAATGTGAAGAATTACTAGGTCTTACCTTAGTCTCTGGGATGTACGTGGGGTTGTGGGTATGTCACAGCCTCGTGTTTGGAACCATTATGTAGATCCTTCTTCTTCCTCGGAAATGAAATGATATTTTTCCTCCTCGTCACTAGAATCCTCTTCTAGCTATGGTAATGGTTCACGGTTTCTCCTTTCAATCACACTGCAACCCTTCTTTTGTGTCGCAGTTTTCCTCCTCTTATTCGACCAAAATCATCTCCCACTACACAAAAACCCACACTATTCTTCAGGTTCACATTCTACTCCTCTTATCATTTCAACTCATTCTCCATTCATCCATACCATTCTCCATAGAGTATCCATGGACACCATGCACAATTGCTTTACTCGTCAAATTCCATTTGCATCACACCCTTTTCACAAAGCAGTTTCTTGATCGATAGATTCAAGCAATTGAGGTACTTACCACATGGACCATTAAAGAACTCACATTCTAATGCACTAGATGACTTGGTACTGTCAATATCAAATTTTGTAATGTACCCCTCCAGGAGACTATCCAACAAGTAATCTATTGCACGTGAAATTTTTTATTCGTACCTTTCAGTCATTGTATCAATGCTGGCGTCAAACTTAGAGGCTCACCTCCTTGGAAATTTATCTTTTGCTCAGTCAATGTTGCTAACCATTCATGCAATATTATAAAAAAACCAAAGAAAGCCTCATGAATGTTCGTAAAAATACAATTATTTAACCAACCTTCACCGTCCAACTGGGGATGCTTGTTCTATACCTTTGCAAATTCTTTCAGCTGCTAATCTACCCAATCCTAGATCTTCGGTTTAGGTGGATGCCACAACATTCACCTTAACACAAATCTCGGTCCTGGAAATGGAAGCATTTGTTGGCACACTTTCACTTCGACCAGGGTTCAAGCATTCAATATCACAGCAACAAATACCACTGCCACAGATACCGGCCCGAAAGGGATATTAATCCCTTTCAGCAACACCTATAGAGCATATGAAGTCTCACCTGAAGTACCTATGGAAGATGCAGGAACCAGGTTTCTACTCATGGAAAGGGAATAGCTCAACATATGTGTTAAATTTTCAGTATTAAATCACAATACTATAGGATCGTTGCTGAGAGAATAACATCTACAGTATATCAATGCATGACAATCATAATATGACAAGCATCACAAGCATCACAAGAATCAAAAGCATAGAGACAAGAGACACAGAGTTTCCGTGGGGAAAACCCTAAGGTGAAAAACCCCACAACTTCCTCAGAGATAGAGAGAGCAATGGCTCAACCAAAATACAACCAAATAACACTGAGATAGTCTCCTAGCAGATGATCCTCCTCCTCCTCACTAGTGCGCTACTTTTCAGAGAGAGAGATAGATACTTTTTCGAGTGAGTAAAATAGAGATCTCCTATCTCTATTTATACTCACCTTTTTGCCCAGTGACCTACTGGGGCCGACTTGTCTACTTGAGTACATCCACATTATATTATATATTAATTAGGGCCGACCCCATAAGGTGGTCTAATAACCCATCGGCAAGTACACACACTTGCGACACTTGTCAATCCACATGACGACACTTCCTTATAGAGGAATAACACATCTCTTATAAGGGTACAATAAATATATATATAATATACTGATGAAATACATTCCGAAGTTACATATACATCAACACTCCCTCTTAACTAGGAAGGCATTTCTCGACACAGATTTGCTAGACAAGTCTTCTTCTCTGGATCATCGTCATCGTCATCGTCACTACTGCTTCTATCTCGTCCAATCTCTGTCTCTACTCGTCATAGGAAGTTCTACAGAGCCAGTCCTTTTTCATACTGGATGTAGGCCCACCACCTGCAGGTCTTCGTCATCACTGGCCATACTGTGGAATCCTCAGGACTTATTACGTGCATCACAAAACCTCAAAAGAGCATCCCAGGATATTACGGGTACACAACTCCAACCTGTAGGATCTCCCAGGGCGCCATTACATGTGACCCCACCACAAAACCTCGAAAGAGCATCTCAGGATGTTACGGGTACACAACTCCGACCTGAAATCTCCCAGGGCACAAATTACATGTGGTCCACCACAAAACCTAGCAAGAGCATCTCAGGATGTTACGGGTACACAACTCCGACCTGAAATCTCCCAGGGCACAAATTACATGTGGTCATGGAAAAACCTCGCAAGAGCATCTCAGGATGTTACGGGTACACAACTCCGACCTGAAATCTCCCAGGGCCCAAATTACATGCCATAGGACAAAACCTCGCAAGAGCATCTCAGGATGTTACGGGTACACAACTCCGACCTGAGATCTCCCAGGGCACAAATTACATGTCCTCCCAGAGCAATGTCTCGAAAGAGCATCCCAGGCTGTTACGGGTACACAACTCCGACCTATAGGATCTCCCAGACATGATCATCTGCACAACCTGATCCACGGCCACAGAGTATCAACCTGACACTCACCATACATCATCCTGATGTACTCATGATCGTCCTGATCATCATCACTGCAACGTCCTGCTGCATGTCATCTGGAGCAACATCCTGAAGCTCGTCATCTATGATCATCCTGATCATCAATGCAACATCCTACTGCATGTCATCTGAAGCAACATCTTGAAGCTCGTCATCCATGATCATCCTGATCATCACTGCAACATCCTGCTGCATGTCATCATATATGATCCACCTGATCATCAATGCATCTACCTGATGCACACCAAGTATCTACCTGATACATATCATCATACATGATCCTCTTGATCATACAATGTATCTACCTGATACAAATACAAATACATGATACATATCACCATACATGATCTACCTGATCATACAATGTATCCACCTGATACATATACAGATACATGGTCCAAGCATCCAACATGATGCATATACAAAAATAAATACACATGATCCAACTGATCATATCCAGCATCCAACATGATGCGTACATACATACATAAAAATGATCCAACTGATCATATCCAGCATCCAACATGATGCGTACATACATACATAAAATGATCCAACTGATCATATCCAGCATCCAACATGATGCGTACATACATACATAAAATGATCCAACTGATCATATCAAGCAGAAACTAGAACATCATCCTGATGCTCATCATCCAGCGCTTACATCCACAGCCATGTGAAGGATCCTCCTTCCAACATGCTTGGAATGGCTTCAGCAAATGTGTCCATCACTTCTTCCTCGAAGTGTCCTCGATCTGAAGAACGCCAAGCCTCTCTCTGAAGTACTAGAACTTCACCCTGACTAGTGGCTTTGTCAGCACATCTGCAATCTGCTCGTGCGTCGCAACATACAGGAGCTTCACAGCTCCTCTCTGTACCATATCCCTGATATAGTGGTATTTGATCTCTATGTATTTCGACCTGTCATGAAACACTGGGTTCTCGGACAACTTCACACAACTCTGGTTATCACAGAAGATACCAGTAGCCTCCAACGGGAGATCAAATAACTCAGACAGTAGCTTCCGTAGCCATACTGCCTCACAACTAGTTGAACAGGCTGCAACATACTCTGCCTCAGCTGTACTCAGTGCTACGCAGGACTGCTTCCTGCTAAACCAAGAGATCACACCTGATCCCATACTGAAGCAACACCCAGATGTGCTCTTCCTATCTGCAGCACTGCCAGCCCAATCTGAATCAACATAACCCTGCAGGTTAAACTTTTGATTCGCCTCATATCTGAGCCCATAATCCACTGTACCCTTCAGGTACCTCAGAACATGCTTTATAGCAACCAGGTGAACACTCCTTGGATCCGCCAGGAACTGGCTCAATGTGTTCACAGCAAAGCAAATGTCTGGTCTAGTGTTCGTCAGGTACATCAAGGACCCAATCATCTGACGATACATAGAGACATCAATCGGCTCAGATGAAGCATCACATAGAAGCTTCAGATTCGATGCCATAGGTGTGGCCATGACCTTGCAATCCATCATCCCGAATCTCTTCAGGATATCTACTGTGTACTTCCCTTGACCAAGGAAGATTCCACCTGCATTCTGCCACACCTCCATACCTAGGAAATAGTGCATCATTCCCAAATCTTTCATATCGAGTTCAGCTGCAAGCTTCCTCTTAGTATCTGAAATCAGTCTGTCATCTCCTGTCACAAATAGGTCATCCATAGACAGGAGTAGAATCACTGGATTCCCTTCCTCAACCTTGTAGTAAAGATTGGAATCTGCTTTACTCTTGGTAAATTCCAAGCTAGATAGGAAACTGTCCATCCTACCATACCAGGTTCTGGGAGCTTGCTTCAAGCCATACAAGGCTTTCTTCAATTTGCATACATATGACTCCCTGTCAGGTCTTGGGACTACATCCCAAACATCTTATTCATGATCTACGGATCATGGCATTCCATTTCTTCATCCCAGATCCTGGGAACTTCAATATCTTCAATAGATATCTTTCTTGCTGGAACAAATGCTGTAGTTCTTTTTGTAGGTGAAGATATACGGTCTTTCCTACAAAACAAGTTAAATTGCATGATTAGAAACATCTCATAATTTTCAGAACAAATTCTTTACACATAAAGAAATATGTCATGCAGTCATGCAGTTATCTTAGCCAATGCTTCAATACAACATTTATCCATGTTCCACAAATTTCTAGATGCCTTCCAGTCTCTACCAGAACATTGTTTAAGAGTTTGCACTACTCCCAACATGTCAGCAAAGAGGTTTCATTCTAGATAAGTAGCACTGGAATGTTGTACAGTGCCATAAGCCACTTACTCATCACATGCATATTAGTAGTATACTGTTCATTAATGCAATCATTCAAATATGCACAATACATCTCCTAAGTCTAGGAACATAAGCATAATATTATTAAACAAACAAAATAGGCAAGAAATGATAATTGAAATACTTATCTTTGTTTGTTTTTTTGGGTGGACTCCCTCTGAGTCTTTGTTTCCTGATAGGAGCTGCTGAAGTAGCTTCTTCTACACCTTTCTGTTTTGGAATGTAGGAAGATGGTCAACTCCCTCTGAAGATCTGCATCCTTGCAGGAGCTGCTGGAGTGTGCTCCCTTTTGATCTTTGCTTCCTGGATTACCTGTCCTTATATTCATCTTTGCTGACATCAATATTCTTGAACCCAGAAAAGACCTCTTCTGGTGTCTTGTTGTCCAATATCTTTTGGGGAGTTCTGTTCTGCACATATACAACTATTCTAACTGCTTCTGCCCATAGATGCATAGGTAGATCCTGGTCATGCAGCATTGCCCTTGCTGCTTCCATGACTGTTCTGTTCTTCCTTTCTGCAACTCCATTCTGTTGAGGATTATAAGGAGGAGTCAACTCCCTCTTAATCCCTAAATCACTGCAAAGCTTCTTGAAGTCATTTGACATGAATTCTTCACCATTGTCAGATCTGAATGTCTTGATTTTCTTGTCAGTTTGATTCTCCATCAAGGTTTTGAATTCCTTGAATTTATCAAGCACCTCATCTTTTCCCTTCAAGAAGTATACCCAAGTCTTCCTGGAGAAGTCATCGATAAATGATACATAGTAAACATACCACTCAGGGAGCTGGATGACATAGGGCCACATACATCTGAGTGGATGATTTCCAGGATGTCTTTTGCCTTGCTTTCACTGCTTGGGAAAGCCTTCTTAATGTTCTTACCTTTTGCACATCCTTTGCAAACACCTTCATGTTTGGTCTTGATTTCAGGAAGACCCTCTACTGCCTTGTTTGCAATTTGGAAGTGCCCTATAGTGCATATGAGCAAGTCTTCTATGACAAAGTTCACTTGGCTCCATGGATTCATGTACCATGGCATGTTCAGGTTGTCCCTTCAATTTATACAAGCCTCCCTCTTGCTCTCCAATCACTACTGCATCATCTATGGTCTTTCCCTTTGGCCACATTAGGACTTGGCCATCCACAAATGCAACCCTCATACCTTTTGCATCTAATGCAGAGATGGAGAGTAAGTTCTTCTTGAGCCCAGGTACATAAAGTACTTCTTTCATCTTCAATGATTTTCCAGAATCTAGGTTGTAGGAGGCTTCACCACTTCCTTTGATTGGGTATTGATAATCATCCCCAAGTTTCACCTTATGGGGTGATTCATGTTCAGAAAGGTTCACAAATGATTCCTTGAACCCAGTCATGTGTTTGGAAGCCCCACTATCAATCAACCAATCATTACATCCATGGGAGATGGTACCTGTAAGAGCGGAAATTAGAACATATTCTTCTTCACTTGATGAGTCATCATCACTACTACTTTCTGCCCTAGCCTTCTTCTTTGGAGGTTCATCATCTTCGGCAGCATGAGCATGAAACCTTCTTTTGCTGCCTTTCTTCTTCTTACTGGAGTTGTTCTTATTATCCCTTTTGTTCTTGGGACAATCTGAAGCAAAGTGACCCTTCTCATTGCATGTGAAGCATCTTAGGTCCTTCTTACTCTTTTGATGGAATCTTTTGGGGTGAGGGTGATCCTTCTTGGTTTTGCTTCTTTTGGTGTCAGCTGCAAGAGCTTGATCTTCTCCTCCCATCTTTTCCTCACGAGCTATAAGTCTAGCTTCTTCTTGAGAGCATTCTTCCCTCAATCTGTTGAACGAGATCAATTTCTTCCTTGCACAAATTCCTTGAATAAAGGAATCCCATGACCTAGGTAGGCCATTTAGAGTACTCATCACCACCTCACCATTCTCCACCATTTCATCTACTGCTTCTAATTGTTCCTTGATCTGAGAGACCCTTGAAAAGTAAGATTGAATGGTTTCTCGATTCTGAAACTTTACTGCTTTCAATTGGTTCCGCAGGGTCATCTTCCGATTTATGTTCTTTCCTTCAAATAGCTTGGTCAAAGATTCAAACATCTCTTTGGGTGTCTTGAGAGAAGACACATGGGGTATGAGATGATCTTTGATAGAATCAGCAATGATTCTCTTTTCCTTGACCAAGTTCTTCTTGTGCAATACCTTGGCCTCTTCATCCTCTGGGATAGGGATGTCTTCTTTCACATATGAGTCCAACTCATTCTCTTCCAGGATTAGCCCAATCCTATACTTCCAGGCTCGGAAGTTATCAGCCCCTTCAAGCTTATCCTCAAGCTTGGTGTGAAGAGACATCTTTAAGAGTACTTCAAATGGAAATAGAAAAGATTTAGAACTTACCACTTGAAGTGCTGAAAACTCGATCTGGTCTCGGATTAGGGTTTGTCAGAGAAACCCTAAAAATTCAAAATGTGAATTTCAAAATTCTGAAAGGATAGAAAGATGCGCCTTGGAGAGCTGATCAGCCTAGTACATTCAGAATTTGAGATCAGCAAAGTCTTGCCCTTCAGAATTGCCTTTTTGTCCTCCCGGGTTCACTAGGGAGAGCCCTGAATTAGGGTTTGAGTTTCCCGGAGATCTACCTAGCCAAAAATCTCGATCCAAAGCTCAAACCTTCGATTTTTGCAAGGAGCTTCCAGCTGTACCTTCAGTTTCCAGAAATTCCTATTTTTGTGGAAACCCTAATTTTTAGGGCCAAAACTGAAAATGCTCGGAACTAAAATCTGATTGGACAGAAAGATGCGCCTTGATGAGTAGATCCAATCTACTATACTGAATTTCAAAAATCTGTGGATAGAAACCCAATAAACAAGGAATACAAGCTTCCGTCACTGCAAAATGTCTTCTTCTCAGTTAGGCTCTGATACCATGTTAAATTTTCAGTATTAAATCACAATACTATAGGATCGTTGCTGAGAGAATAACATCTACAGTATATCAATGCATGACAATCATAATATGACAAGCATCACAAGCATCACAAGAATCAAAAGCATAGAGACAAGAGACACAGAGTTTCCGTGGGGAAAACCCTAAGGTGAAAAACCCCACAACTTCCTCAGAGATAGAGAGAGCAATGGCTCAACCAAAATACAACCAAATAACACTGAGATAGTCTCCTAGCAGATGATCCTCCTCCTCCTCACTAGTGCGCTACTTTTCAGAGAGAGAGATAGATACTTTTCCGAGTGAGTAAAATAGAGATCTCCTATCTCTATTTATACTCACCTTTTTTCCCAGTGACCTACTGGGGCCGACTTGTCTACTTGAGTACATCCACATTATATTATATATTAATTAGGGCCGACCCCATAAGGTGGTCTAATAACCCATCGCCAAGTACACACACTTGCGACACTTGTCAATCCACATGACGACACTTCCTTATAGAGGAATAACACATCTCTTATAAGGGTACAATAAATATATATATAATATACTGATGAAATACATTCCAAAGTTACATATACATCAACAATATGATGCATTCATCATATAACCCATAACATTAACTATTCTATATCATCGATAGAATCAGAGCTTCGACATAACCCCTTACATCGCCAGATTAAAATAACTTAGATTATAATTCACATTCATAGAAGTCGCAATTATATTAATCATGCATTGATTTAAATATTCAATCAGATGAAAGAAACACATATCACATCATATCACACATCAAAACATATAAATACATTGTGTTTAACGTGGAAACCCATCCTAGGAAAAACCACAGAAGCGCTTGTCTTTTATCATGAGTTGTAGCCAAATACGCACTTCAGTTATGACATACAAATTTCTTCATGACTTACAAAGGATCTGCGCACACAGAATACAGATTAGTGACTTGTCTTCTCCGAAATAACTTGGACAGATATAACATAACACTTCATTATAGACTCAAAATTATGCTCTTACAGCATCAACTAACAGTAGCAGTAATTGTAACCCACCCAAAACTTCTCCCTTATTACATATTTATAGGGTGCACTTAGCTTTTCCCACTCCCACTAACTCGCTAACTTACTAAATGACTCATTAATACAATGTGGACCACTTCTAACTAACTGAACCAAAACCTACCATTTGACTCAATCAACCTAACCGATTTTCCTAATTTCTTGGCCGCTTCATTGGAGTTGACCACTATGTCTAACCACTTCCACTTTTCCTTTGTCCATACCAAAATTGTTTGCGCAAAAATGGTACCTCCAAAAAGCTACACCCAACATATACAATAATTATTTTTCCTATCAAGCTTATGACCACTTCATTTGTGACTTCCCACATTAACAACCACCTCCCAGAGATTCTCAAAGTACATGTTTTGTAGCTTCTCATGGTACAGTTGCTACAACTTCTCAAGGTATAGCTGTTGCAACATCAATTGCCTCATCTAGAACATAAGTGGGTCATTAGTTGGTACTATCCAAGTGGATAACGAAGTCACAACACAAGCCAAGGTGAGTGATATCTTATCTTTCCCATCACAAATATTGGTATTAGGTTCTAGTAGTGGGGTGTATTTTCATACTTCTAAGAATTATTGAATTATCGGATCACAAATAGTGATGGATTTTAAGTTTGGACCTATCGAAGGCTAACAAGGATACAACACTATGATGGATTCTACTATGTGCATCAATGATTACGCCCAAGGTATGCATGCTCATCAAGTTTGGCAAGTTATGTCCAAATAGAGGAATATTCCCTCAACTCTCAGTCCATTCGATGAGCCTACTAGAGTTGTGCATGTTGCTCCTTGGGAAAAACATTCCAGGAAGTTGTGGCATATTCCCTAGTCAAGGGTGTCTCTTCCTTTGAAAATGTGGGATTAAGTAGCAGATTCAGTACTATAGGCTCAAACCTTTGTTTCTTGAATGAATATTTTTTATCTTTCTTGGAATGTGAGATAGATGAAAATCCCATGATGCAAGCAGTTTATTTGGGGATTTTAGCACAAGGTTATGCTAGATGTTGTATTTTTCCAAGAAGTCAAGCCTATTGGTTTTGAGCTTCATAGTTGTATGTGAAATGTATGTAATGATCCATTTTGGGCCACATACTATGTTTAAGGGGAAGAAGTATTACTGATTGATATATCCCCTTAACTTGAGATTGATTGTGACATCTCCAATTAATTTCCTAAATTAGGAGAGAGTTTATGTTTTTCCTCATGTTAACACATTTGTGGAAGAACTTGTATAGTAGATTTTTCATTCTATTCATAATAATGTCTTTCTTTACATACTTGTTACTCTATTAATTTTCTTAAAAAATATGTGTCTTGTATGGATTTGATATTTGGAATTGCAACATCCATGTACATATAGATCAATTTGAACAACAATCAATCACATATATAAATTTTTTACAATTTATAATCTTTAAATTTGAATGAATACACCATGTCCAACCATTGGATATTACAAGGGGAGACAACTCATACAATTCATGTAGAAAATTTGTCACCATACCTTTCTTTAATAGCTCCTTACTTGCATTGAAAAACAAATGAACTCCAACGTGTCCAATAGTGATATGAGAATGGTCCAATGTTCCAAACTGACCTCTAAGAATTGTCAAGTGTAGATGTTGTGTGCAAGATTGTTGAGGGTTCCAATATACCAAATGCAAGTTGACTTTGAGTTCGAGAAGAAGAAAACTGAAATCACATGAACCAGACTTGAGTTTACCGCGTAACACTAAAAATTGAATTAGATGATGCACAAGAAATGTTTTGTTTTCTTTTTTAGACAAAGCCTAATGTGCGTACATTAATAGCATGCATGCACTATTAGTGCATGCATGTTATTAGCACGCGTGCTCTTGTGTGCATTAACTAATAAACATTCACCACAAACATTCAATGTAGAATTTTGATGACCTTTTCTAAATTAATTGCGTTAGGAGATCATGCACTATTAACGTGCATGCACTAATGGTGGACACGCACACTATTAATGCGCACACACTCCTATAGCATTAATATAGTTGGTGAACATTCACTATGTATTGTATTTCATATAAAATATTTTGTTTCACGAATTTCTGATGACATGTTAGTACTCAATAAATGTTTAGAGAGATATAGGGGGGAGATTGCGGGTTATGGTTTTAGGGAGAGAGACAGAGGGGGAATATTGTGGGTTATGGGTTTAGGGGGAGAGAGGGGGGGGACATTGTAGGTTACGGGTTGTGAGAGAGAGATGGATATTGTTGGTTAAGGATTCAGTGAGAGAGACAGATTGGGGTCAAGGATTTAGAGAGATATATAGGGTGAGAGATAGAGGGTTAGTTAGGGGTTTAGAGGGAGAGAGGGATGGATACTATGGGTTAGGGGTTTAGAGTGAGAGAGGGAGATTGGGTATTAGGGGTGGAGAGAGATGGAACAAGGGGGTTAGGGGTCTAGGGAGATAGATAGAGATATAGTGAGTGACAAAGAGAGGGATAGATTGTGAGAAAGAGAGAGTGAGAGGTAATTAAAATGGTTTTAAATTTGAAGTTGTTTCACACAAACATTAAGTTCACAATTTATTACTTACATCAATGCAGGCACTTGATATCCACGTAATTTAATCAAATACAACCTTTCTTCTCGAATTGACCCCTGAATAAGTGATAAAATTCGACATTAACAATGCTTTAATTTTTATATGCGGGGCATGAAAAGATGACATAGAACCTTGTCAGGGGTTCAGAGAGAGGGGGGGATAGGGGTTTATTGGTTGAGAGAGAGAGAGAGAGGGATATATGAATTTATTGGTTCAGAGAGAGAGACAGAGAGATAGTGAGTGACAGAGAGAGTGATAGGTAGTTTAAATATTTGTACATTTGAATTTATGTTGCACGAACATTAAATTCACAATTTATTATTGATCTCGATGCAGGCATTTGATATCTGTGTATTTTAATCAAATACAACCTTTCTTCTCAAAGTGACCCACAAATAAGCGATAAAATTCAACATTAACCATTCTTTAATTCTAAGATTAAGGGCATGAAAAGATGATGTAGAACTTGGTTAGGTGTTGAGACAGAGAAGTATATTAGGGGCTGGTGATTGAGAGAGAGAGAGATTGGGGGTTAGGGGTGGAGAGAGATGGAACAATGGGGGTAGGGGTTTAGGGAGAGAGATCAAAGAGGGTAGGCATATATGGAGAGAGACAAAGAGATAGTGGGTGGTAGAGAGAGAGAGAGAGAGAGAGAGAGGGTGAGAAAGAGAGGGTGAGAGGTAACTAAAATGGTTGTACATTTGAAGCTGTGTCGCACGAACATTAAGTTCAATTTATTATTGATCTTGATGTAGGCATTTGATCTGCATGTAATTTAATCAAATACAATGCTTCTTCTCGAAGTGACCCCAAATAAGCGATAAAATTCGACATTAACCATGCTTATTTAGAGATAGAGTGTCATATGTGAAAGGGTGTGAATTCTTGAGGGGGTTTAGAGAGATAGAAGTTTAGAGAGAGAGGTAAAGAGAGATATTAGGGTTAGTTCTTTATGGAGAGAGATTGCGGGTTAGGGGTTTAGAGAGAGAGAGAGAGAGATCAAGAGAGAAATTGATAAAGGGAGAGAGAGTTTTAGGGGTATAGAGAGAGAGATAATGAAAGAAAGAGAGAATGGGGGTTAGGGATTTAGAGAGAGAGGGAGATTGGAGGTTAGGGGTTTGGAGAGAGAGAGAGAGAGAGAGAATATTAGACGTGCAAGAGTGTGAAGTCTTGAAGGAAAATATGTAGAACTTGATCAATATTTACTGTGAAGTTTTGGATGTCCTGAATACATAGAGAGAGAGAGAGATATTTTGTGGGTTATGGGTTGAGGGATAGAGATATTCAGGTTTACAATTTCAGAGAGAGAGAGAAAGAGAGAGAGTATCAGATGCAAAAGAGTGTGAAGGCTTGAAGGAAAAGATGCAAAAGCTTACAAATATCTACTATCAAGTTTTTGATGCCTTGAATACAGAGAGAGAGAGATTGCGGGTTAGGGAGAGTAATATTGATGTTTATGCGTTTAGAGTGAGAGTGAGAGAGAGAGTATTGGATGTGAAAGAGTGTGAAGTCTTGAAGGGAAAGATGCAGAATCTGACCAATATTTACTATGAAGTTTTGGATGCCCCAAATAGAGAGAGAGAGAGAGAGAGAGAGAGAGAGAGAGAGAGAGATTGTGGGTTAGGGAATGAGGGAGAGAAATATTTGGGTTTATGGGTTTAGAGTGAGAGAGACAAAGAGTATCAAGTATGAAAGAGTGTGAAGTCTTGAAGGAAAAGATGCAAAAATTTACCAATATCTACTATGAATGTTTGGATTCCCCGAATACAAAGAGAGAGAGAGAGAGATTGTGGGTTAGGCATTGAGGGATAGTGATATTGGGGTTTACAAGTTTAGAGAGACAGAGAGAGAGACAGTATCAAATGTGAAAGAGTGTGAAGTTTTGAAGGAAAATATGAAGAAGCTGACCAATATCTACTATGGATATTTGTATGCTAGGAATATATATATATATATATATATATATATATATATATATATATATATATATATAGAGAGAGAGAGAGAGAGAGAGAGATTGTGGGTTAAAGGTTGTGGGAGAGCGATATTGGGGTTTATGGGTTTACAGTGGGAGAGAGAGAGAGTATCGGATGTGAAAGAGTGCCAAGTCTTGAAGGAAAATATGCAGAATCTTACCAATATCTAGTATGAATTTTTGGATGACCCAAATACAAAGAGAGTGGGAGAGAAAGATATATTTTGGGTTAGGGGTTGAGGGAGAGCGATATTGGGGTTTATGGGTTTAGAGTGTGAGAGAGCGAGAGAGAGAGAGAGAGTATTGAATGTGAAAGAATGTGAAGTATTGAAGGAAAATATGCAAAAGATGACCAATATCTACAATGAAGTTTTGGATGCCCCAAATATATATCTAGAGAGAGAGGGATTGTGCATAAGGGGTTGAGGGAGAGAAACATTGGGGTTTATGGGATTAAAGTGAGAGAGAGAGAGAGAGTATCGGACATGAAAGAGTGTGAAGTATTGAAGGAAAAGGTGCATAAGAATACCAATATCTACTCTAAAATTTTGGGTGCCCCGAGTACACACACACACACATAGATTATGGGTTAGAAGTTGAGAGTGAGCGATATTGGGGTTTATGAGTTTAGAGTGAGAGAGAGAGAGAGAGAGTATCAAATGTGAAAGAGTGTGAAGTCTTGAAGGAAAAAATGCAGAAGATAACTAATATCTACTATGAAGTTTTGGATGCCCTGAATACATAGACAGAGAGAGAGATTGTGGGTTAGGGGTTGAGGGAGAGCGATATTAGGGTTTAGGGATTTTGTTAAATTTTCAGAATTTACTTCAATCTGATCTAGGATCTTAACTGAGAGAACAACATGTATAGCATATCTACAACATATCAATCATGGAGACAATAATGCAAGCACACAAGAGACACAAAGATTTACTTGGGGAAAACCATAAAGGTGAAAAACCCCAATAACTTCCTCAGAGATAGATAGAGCAATGATACAACCAACCATAAGAGATAGACATAACCATGCAGCAGATTCTCCTCCTCCATAAGTGCGCCACTCCTCCTTGAGTGCATGTGTGAGAAGTGAGTGAGTAAATAGAGTGCCTCCCGCACTCTATTTATACTTGACTTGACTTGCCTTTTTACCTAACTCATGTAGGCTCGAACTTTACCACATAACATAATGCTGAGTGGGCCGACCCCCAATAGGGTGGTCTAATAACCCTTTCACCCACATGGCCGACCCCCAATAGGGTGGTCTAATAACCCTTTGACCCACATGACTTATACAGGGCCAACCCCAAATAAGGTGGTCTAATAACCCATCAAGTATAAGTTACGACACTTACAATATAAATGACGACACTTCCTTATAGAGGAATAATACCATCTCTATAGGAATACAATATACATATATGTGAAATACATTCCGAAGTTACATATACATCAACACTCCCTCTTAACTAGGAAGGTATTTCTCAGCACAATTCTTCTAGCACAAGTCATCTTCTCTGGATCATCGTCACTAGATAATCGTCATCGAGTCATCATCATCGTCACTACTGCTGCTATCTCAATCAATCTCTGAATCTACTCGTCATAGGAAGTTCTACAGAGCCAATCCTTTTTCATACTGGATGTAGGCCCACCACCTGCAGGTCTTCATCATCACTGGCCATACTGTGGAATCCTCAGGACTTATTACGTGCGTCACAAAACCTCGAAAGAGCATCCCAGGCTGTTACGAGCACACAGCTCTACCTATAGGATCTCCCAGGGCACCGAATTACATGTGACCTCACCACAAAACCTCGCAAGAGCATCCCAGGCTATTACGAGCACACAGCTCTACCTATAGGATCTCCCAGGGCAACGAATTACATGTGGTCATGGAAAAACCTCGCACGAGCATCCCAGGACTGATTACGGGCACACAGCCCAACCTATCGGATCTCCCAGGGAACCGAATTACATGCCATAGGACAAAACCTCGAAAGAGCATCTGCCAGATATCCCAGGGAACCGAATTACATGCCATAGGAAAAACCTCGAAAGACTATCTGCAAATCTCCCAGGGCACCGAATTACATGTCCTCCCAGAGCAAAACCTCGAAAGAGCATTTGCCAGATGTCCCAGGGCACCGAATTACATGCCATAGGAAAAACCTCGAAAGACCATCTGCAAATCTCCCAGGGCACCGGATTACATGCTCATCTGCACAACCTGATCCACGACCATAGAGTATCAACTTGATACTCACCATACATCATCCTGATGTACTCATGATCATCCTGATCATCATCACTACAACGTCCTGCTGCATGTCATATGGAGCAACATCTTGAAGCTCATCATCCATGATCATCCTGATCATCAATGCAACATCCTACTGCATGTCATCTGGAGCAACATCCTGAAGCTCGTCATCCATGATCACCCTAATCATCACTGCAACATCCTGCTGCATGTCATCATACATGATCCACCTGATCATCAATGCATCTACCTGATGCATACCAAGTATCTACCTGATACATATCATCATACATGATCCACCTGATCATACAGTGTATCCACCTGATACAACTACAAATACATGATACATATCACCATACATGATCCACCTGATCATACAATGCATCTACCTGATGCATACCAAGTATCTACCTGATACATATCATCGTACATGATCCACCTGATCATACAGTGTATCCACCTAATACAAATACATGATACATATCACCATACATGATCCCCCTGATCATACAATGTATCCACCTGATACATATACAGATACATGGTCCAAGCATCCAACATGATGCATATACAAAATACATACAAATGATCCAACCGATCATATCCAGCATCCAACATGATCCGTACATACATACATATAATGATCCAACTGATCATATCCGAGCAGAAACCAGAACATCATCCTGATGCTCATCATCCAGCGCTTACATCCACAGCCATGTGAAGGATCCCCCTTCCAACATGCTTGGAATGGCTTCAACAAATGTGTCCATCACTTCTTCCTCGAACTTCACCCTGGCTAGTGGCTTCGTCAGCACATCTGCAATCTGCTCGTTCGTCACAACATACAGGAGCTTCACATCTCCTCTCTGCACCATATCCCTGATATAGTGATATTTGATCTCTATGTGTTTTGACCTGTCATGAAACACTAGGTTCTCGGACAGCTTCACACAACTCTGGTTGTCACAGAAGATACCAGTAGCCTCCAACGAGAGATCAAATAACTCAGACAGTAGCTTCCGTAGCCATACTGCCTCACAACTAGCTGAATAGGCTGCAACATACTCTACCTCAGCTGTACTCAGTTCTACGCAGGACTGCTTCCTACTAAACCAAGAGATCACACCTGATCCCATACTGAAGCAACACCCAGATGTGCTCTTCCTATCTATAGCACTGCCAGCCCAATCTGAATCAACATAACCCTGCAGGTTAAACTTTTGATATGCTTCATACTTGAGCCCATAATCCACTGTACCCTTCAGGTACCTCAGAACATGCTTTACAGCAACCAGGTGAACACACCTCGGATCCATCAGAAACTGGCTCAATGTGTTCACAGCAAAGCAAATGTCTGGTCTCGTGTTCGTCAGGTACATCAAGGACCCAATCATCTGATGATACATAAACCGGCTCAGATGAAGCATCACAAAGAAGCTTCAGATTCGAATGCCATAGGTGTGGCCATAGCCTTGCAGTCCATCATCCCGAACCTCTTCAGGATCTCCACTGCATACTTCCCTTGTCCAAGGAAGATTCCATCACTCTGCCACACCTCCGTGTCAAAAACAAATAGTGCATCATCCCCAAGTTCCTCAACTCGAACTTGGCATCAAGCTTCCGCTGCATGTCGGCAATCAATCTATCCTCACCTGATACAAACAGGTCATCCAAATAGTAGTATCGCTGGGTTGCCTTCCTCAACCTTGTAGTAAAGGTTGGAATCCGCTTTATTCTTGGTAAAGCCCAAACTGGATAGAAAGCTGTCTATCCTACCATACCAAGTTCCGCACACATATCTGACTACACCATGCTGTCTTGAAATCCATCTGGTGCATCTTCTATTTCATCACTTTTATATTTCTCAATGCTACCATCTTCAATATGCTTGATCTGATAGTTCCATTTGGAAGTCATAACAAACTTCCCTTCACATCTTGGGACTGCAACCCAAACATCATTCTTCATGATCGACGGATCATGGAATTCCATTTCTTCATCCCAGATCCTGGGAACTTCAATATCTTCAATAGATATCTTTGTTGCTAGAACAAATGTTGTAGTCCTTTTGTAGGTGAAGATATACCATCTTTCCTACAAAACAGGTTAAATTGCAAGATTAGAAACATCTCATAATTTTCAGAACAAATTCTTACACATAAAGAAATATGTCATACAGTCATGCAATTATCTTAGCCAATGCTTCAATACAACATTTATCCATATTCCGTAACTTTCTAGATGCCTTCCAATCTCTACCAGAACATTGTTCAGAGTGTGCACAACTCCCAACATGTTAGCAAAGAGGTTTCATTCTAGATAAGTAGCAATGGAATTTTGTACAGTGCCATAAGCCACTTACCCATGTATATTAGTAATATATTGTTCATCAATGCAACTATTCTAATATGCACAATACGTATCCTAAGTCTAGTAACATGAGCATATACATCATTGAACAATTTTATTTAAACAAACACATATGCAAGAAATGATAATTAAAATACTTATCTTTGTTTGTTCGTTGGGTGGACTCCCTCTGAGTCTTTGCTTTCTTGCAGGAGCTGCTAGAGTCCTAATCTGCAGTATTTTCTTCTACACCTTTCTGTTGTGGAATGTAGAGAGATGGACAACTCCCTCTGAATATCTGCATCCTTTCATAAACCACTGGAGTGTAATTCCTCTTGATCTTTGCTCCCTAGATTACCTGTCCTTGAACTTATATACATTCTTGATCCCTATGCATGCTTGTTAGTATCATCATTGTGTTATCCTCTAGGTCTAATATAAAATCATACATTCATTAGTATACTATTAAAACACAATAATCTCAAGCACGTATAGTCATGATCATTTCAAACATAAATAGTAAGCATTATTATTCAAGGTTTATGTAGGATTCTTATGGTTAGTCAAATCATCAATTATGGTAAGAAACATAATATGCATACAACCATGATTATTCAAACCTATGACTTCATGAATAATCATTATCAACAACAGTATAAGATCCTAACACAACGTAGGATTCTAGCTTGATATAGGAAAAACATACCTGGATTAGCATGCTAGCTATTTATGTCTAACATACTCACATGATGTCTTCTTGTTCTTCTTCAATGACTTGTGCTAGTAACCTGTATGTCTCATAAGTTAACCATTGTATAAACAAGTTATACATACCTTGAGAGTAGATCTTCTATGTGATCCATGACAATGGATGAATCCTTGTCTTCATGTCACCATGATCATACATTCTTGAAGAAGAACATGATTTGTCTTTCTTGGTGTACCTTTCATGTTAGTAGACAACATAAACCTCATACAACACCATAATGCATTAGTACAACCATAAGTGTCAACACCCTAACCAATGAATATTTTCTATCATGCATTCATAATTTTGTTAAGGTGATACGACAAATCTAAAAACAAAATTGTACTTAACCGTAATAACATAAAGACAAACATACCATAAACTTAATCATGAACAAATATCGAAACATACCTCGATGAGTCATACCTGTCGAGATCGCTTGAAATCTTCTTATGTAAGGCCTTAGCCTCATCTCCCTCTGAAACAGGAACTTCTTCACTTATGCAAGTGACCAATCCATCTTCTTCTAGGATTAACCCAATCCACTTGAATTACAAGAATTGGGACTGGAGCTAGATATGGGTTTGTCAGAGAATCCCCAAAAATTCAAACTTTGAATTTCAAACTTCCGAAAGGATAGAAATATGCGCCTTGATGAGCTGATCAAGCTAGTATATTTAGAATTTGAAAACTGCAAAGTTTCACTCCTCAATTTTGCCTTTGAAATTTTTGGATTCATTGGACGTGACCCTAAACTGGGGTTTGATGAAGCCCACTCTTTTTCCCAATCAAAAGGTTTGAACCAAAGCTCTAAGCTTCTATTTTTCTGAGGAGCTTCCATCCGTGATCACAGATTTCAAAAATTCCCATTTTTATAGAAGCCCTAATTTTCCACTTTTCTGATCAAAGTCCCGAACTAGGGTCTGATCAAACCTGGCCTTCTTCCCAAACAAAAAATCTGATCTTGGTCTCTAAATTTTTATTTTGATGAGTAGCATCCAGCCGTGGTCTCCGATTACAAAAATTCCAACTTTCTTCAAAGCCCTAAATTCCGGAAGCCATGAATGAAGGTACTAAAAAATAATTCTGTTTGGACAGAAATATGTACCTGATTGTTTCTGGTGTAAATCTGAACTTTTTGATCCACAGGGTCTGAATTTTTTTTCTGAGGTAGCCTGACCTGTTATCTTTCCATCCTGATAGGTCTGACCTCAATTGGATTCTCTGAGAGAGAGTTATGCCAAATGTCACAACGTGACCTGTTTTGGGATAAAACAGGAGAGCGAACTTGTACGGTGTGCCACGTGTCACTGTTTGAACTTCAGCCTCTGAAAACGTTCCCTCAGATAGATCGGCCTGTCATCTTTCCATCCTGACAGGTTTGACCTCAATTGGACTTTCTGAGAGAGATTTATACCAAGTGTCGCAACGTGACCTGTTTATGGGATAATACAGGAGAGCGAACTTGTACGGCGTGCCACGTGTCACTGGTTCAACTTCGGCCTCTGAAATGTTTCCTGAAATAGTACAGTCTGTGTACTACCTGTCACTTTTTACGAAATTTTATTTGGAGCTTCCTATCCCAAGTTATGACCTTTTTCCCAAAGTCACCTGATTTTGACTCAGATCTAGAAGAGGCAGAAACCCTATATTGTACACATCATAAATCACAAAGTACAACGAATTAGAGGTTTTCCTTTGGACACAAGGTACCTGGACATTTAATATTCATCCTGTAACAATTTCAGATCCGAAAACATCTCCAAAACGGATTTATAGCGAAAGTGCTACGATGACTGGTTTTTGCTATATCAAGCCCTAGCATCGTAAGTGCAACAAGTGTCATACATGCCATATCATGCCTTCTTTCAGGCTAGCTCTGATACCATGTTAAATTTTCAGAATTTACTTCAATCTGATCTAGGATCTTAACTGAGAGAACAACATGTATAGCATATCTACAGCATATCAATCATGGAGACAATAATGCAAGCACACAAGAGACACAAAGATTTACTTGGGGAAAACCATAGAGGTGAAAAACCCCAATAACTTCCTCAGAGATAGATAGAGCAATGATACAACCAACCATAAGAGATAGACATAACCATGCAGTAGATCCTCCTCCTCCATAAGTGCGCCACTGATCCTTGAGTGCATGTGTGAGAAGTGAGTGAGTAAATAGAGTGCCTCCCGCACTCTATTTATACTTGACTTGACTTGCCTTTTTACCTAACTCATGTAGGCTCGAACTTTACCACATAACATAATGCTGAGTGGGCCGACCCCCAATAGGGTGGTCTAATAACCCTTTCACCCACATGGCCGACCCCCAATAGGTTTGTCTAATAACCCTTTGACCCACATGACTTATACAGGGCCGACCCCAAATAAGGTGGTCTAATAACCCATCAAGTATAAGTTACGACACTTACAATATAAATGACGACACTTCCTTATAGAGGAATAATACCATATCTATAGGAATACAATATACATATATGTGAAATACATTCCGAAGTTACATATACATCAACAGATTTAGTGAGTGAGAGAGAGAGAGATAGAGAGAGAGACAGTATAAGAGGGTAAAGGGTGTGAAGTATTGAAGGAAAAGATGCAAAACATGACCAATATATACTATGAATTTTTGGATACCCCAAATACAGAGAGAGAGAGAGAGAGAGAGAGAGAGAGAGAGAGAGAGAGATTGTGGGTTAGAGGTTAATGGACAGTGATATTGGGGTTGACGGGTTTAGAGTGTGAGAGAGAGCATATCAAATTTGAAAGAGTGTGAAGTCTTGAAGGAAAAGATGCAAAAGATGACCGATCTCTACTATAAAGTTTTGGATGCCCCAAATACACACACACATAGATTGTGGGATAACAGTTGAGGGACAGGGGTATTGGGTGTTTTGACATAAGATCGAGTGACAAAGAGAGTATTGGATGTGAAAGAGTGTTAATTATTCATGGAAAATATGCATAAGATGACCAATATCTAATATGAAGTTTTGGATTCCTATTAGGGGTTGAGGGAGAGTCATATTGTGGTTTACGGGTTTAGAGAGAGAGAGAAAGAGAGTATCGGATGTGAAAGAGTGTGAATTATTGAAGTAAAAGATGCAAGAGTTGACCAATATATACTATTAATTTTTGGATGCCCCGGAGAGAGAGAGAGAGAGAGAGAGAGGGAGGGAGAGAGAGAAAGAGAGAGAGAGAGAGAGAGAACCAAACATGAAAGGGTGTTAGGGATTGGGGGTTACGGGTTTAGAGATAGAAATGAAAGAGAGATATTAGGGGTTAGGGATTTAGATAGAGAGAGAGAGAGATTGTGGGTTAGGGGTTTAGAGAGAGAGAGAGAGAGAAAGAGAACTAGACATGAAATTGATCTGAATTTTTAGGATCTTTATAAACCAAGATTTATGTGTGAATTTCTAAACATTCTTAAAAAGGATTTAAAATGGAAAAATTAAAAAGAACATAAGAAAAAAGACTACAAAATGATGAAGTTGAAAGCAATAATATGAGACAACAGTGTATGATATCAGAGTTTGTCAATAAAGGACTATGTTGTCGGGCCCCTTCTAGTGAGACTGATTTTATTAATTTTCCTCAAATGTTGCCATTTACATGAGTTCTAAGGACACTTTGAAATTTGTCCTATTTGTTGAAGAAACATATCTCATCAATGTTTTTGTCTCGAAAAATCATGAAAAATGAGTATAAACACCTTATACTTTGCATGGAACCTCCCTTGGCATGCAGATCAAGACAAGATTGTCCTATGATGTGTGGTATGGTATGGAACCCACCTAGGGATTTGTGCCATGTACTGTTCAACCTTGGTATTAATGCTCTTGTACTATGTCTCTCAACCCACCCAAACCCTAGTTTTTATAGTGTAAAATAGGTGGTCTTGGCGCCCATTCAAGATGTTCCCACACTAGAACCAAATCTGATTTCAAAATAAAATAAAATATTTTCATACCCCTTCACAACTGGCCCTCATGGCACAGTCATGGGAGTTTTGGCATAATGGGGAAGAGGCCGCGGGTTTAAACCCATGGACCTCTCCTTTGTTACAATTTTGGTGGAATAACATATGGGATCATTGGTTTAGCCCCCATCCTTCAATTAAGTCGTTTGTTACTTACACACCACTGGGCCGAGGGCTAAGCCCTCGGCCCATCCCCTTTTCTAAATCATCGTTGCATCAACTTTAAATAGGACATATGGGCCTATGTTTAATAAGGAACATAATGGTGCATTGGTAGGGCATGAGATTGTTAGGCCATGGAGCCCTGCAGGTGGTCGATGGTTTGAATCCCCTTCCCACCAAAATGTTTGGTGAACAAAGCCAGACGGTGGCCAATCGGATCGCCATGTGGAGGCTTCTGATTGGTACATGTACATGCCAACTGTGAAAAAACCTTGCCGCATGTCATGTAACCATAGGTCCGTGTTACTACAATGCCAACTCAGTTTCCAGTTCACCCACCACATGCCACATCCTGGAGCTACTGCATCAGTAGCACGATGCACCTCTGTAGGCGTGGAACCCTTTCAATGGTTCCACATGGAAGCCCCTTTTTTCCAATTATTGTCTTGTCAAAATTTATAACTCAATATATTCTTCATATGGAGTCTGTTATGCACAAAACGAGCATCGTCGAAAATATCTTGATGAGCACTACATGATGGTGTGCTCCTATTCAACATTTGAAGACTTTGAATTTTGGTCATTTTGGGAGATCCTCTTGGATCAAACCTCCCCACTAGAAGCTTTTGGACCACCAAAATCCTGGAATCATTCAGTAAACACTTGAGGGTACATATCCCTATCCTTTCTATTCTCCATCCTTCGTAATATACCTGGATGCATTCCTTTCATACTCACATGAAGATATTCCACATCTCCTCTTCATGAAGTCCTTATTCTTCTGTCCAAAATGATGTCTTCTTGCAACTCATCAAGATACTTAGGTGAAAAATTATCTGCAGAAGGAATATGAACAATCTCCTCTTGATCCCTGATCATTGGAGGCTCATACAATTTCAAATTTACCATATTCAAAATAGAATACATCTTCATCTATGGAGGAAAATCTAACCAGAAAGCATTGTTACCAAATTTTTCCAAAATTGTGAGGGGTTCATACCTGAATTGTTTAATCTTTTTACCTTCACCTTTAAATATTTATTTGTTGATATGAATACAAACTTGATCACCAACTTAGAAATGATGATCTACTCAATGCTTATAAGGTTTTGTCTTGTACTTGGCTTGGCTCTTTTCTAATTGTTCCTATACCGCATGGTGTACTAACTGGATCTATTGGATGAACTCCAAGGCTTTGTTTGCATCAACTTGTCCATCTTCCATGGAATATTTCCCATAAATGAATCCTAAAGGAGACTTTGGAAAATATCCAAAACATTTCTCAAATGTTGACCTCTATGTAGAAGAGTGAATGGATCGGCTGTAGCCATGTCGTAGATAATGCAATTGTTGATCACAGAGCTTAGGAGGCTTGGAAAAATATCCTTGGAGTAAATGTACCACTTTGAGGCTGATTACTTCATTATGACCATCGGTTTGGTGATGGAAGGCAGTGCTCTTGTTTAACTTAGTGTCCATAAGTTCCCACAAAGTTGACATAAAACTCCCAAGGAAGAGGGAGTCCCGGTCATTTACAATAGAAGTGGGTAATCCAAAATGGACCCAAACATATTGGAAGAGCAACTGAGCAGTCAACTCTACGGTTACCTTCTTTTTACAAGGCATTAAGATGCAAATTGTATTGAACCTATCCACAACCACATATAAGTAATCGTGACCTTTCCTAGACATAGGTAAACCTCCTACAAAATCCATAGACATACTTTCCCATCGACGAAAAGGTACAGAGAGTGGACTGTACAAGCCAAATTTTATGTTGCTTGGCTTACTTGTAGCACACATAACACATCCCTTTACATATTTGGATACGGTCTCAATCATCCCAAGCCAATAACAATACCTTTGAAGTTGAGATACTATATTCTACACTAAAGTTACCAGATATAAAAGAAGTATGTGCTTCTTTGATTACATGAACTCTTTCACTCTGTGGAATACAATTTTTTCCAAGATGATACAATAACTTATCATGAACATGATAGTCCAATTCTTCAGTTTGAGTGCCATGCATTAAATATTCATACACATATTTGAAGTATTCATCCTGAGCATATTGTTCAATATAACTTTTATGAGCCAAAGGACTATTTTGCAAGATGATTTAGATGCATTGTTTGGAGGTCCTGATAACATCTATGCTACTTTATTCTTAATTCCCCTTTTATATTTAATGACTAAGTGAAATTGTTGTAAGAATCCCATCCATTTGAAATGTCTTGATTGTTGTAGCTTAGTTTGTGACTGAATATATTGTAATGGTTGATGATCAGTGTGTATTATTGTTTCGTTACCCATTAGATAATGTTTCCACTTATTCACAATTTCACACTTTGTACTAATGCATACAACTCTTTATCATATGTGGGATAGTCAATTACTTCTTTAGGGAATATTTCATAATGATAGAATATTGGTTTCTTATCTTTCATTAAGACTTCCCCCATGGCATAACCACTAGCATTGGTTTTGAATCTGAAATGGTTGATGTATATCTAACAATGCAAGTACTGGAGTTGTGTTGATATTTTCTTTCAAAGTGTCGAAGGCCTTCTAATCTCTACCTCCCCACTAAAAGACCTATTTCACACTTTTCAAAGCATGTAAAGGAGAAGCAATAAACTTCAACCAGTATTGGGATGCCCACAGGAAGCTTCTAAATTATGTTACATTAGTTGGAATGGGCCAATTTTGAATGACTTTAACTTTAGAGGGATTAATCCTCAATTCACCACCCCCTACAATATGGCCTAAATAAACCAAATATGTCTTTCGAAACTCACATTTGGACATCTTCAAATACAATTTCTCCCTTTCTAAGACATCTATGACTTGCTTAACATGCTTGACATGATCCTCCCAAGTTCGAATGAATATGAGGACGTCATCTAAGTAGACTATTACAAAGGCATCAATGAATGTCCTAAATACATCATTCATAACCCACATGAATGTAGCGGGAGAATTAGAAATCCCAAAGGGCATGACCAACTGTTGGCTTGGTTTTGCAACCAAGCTTAGTGCAATGGGCACCTGCTAACTAGTAGCAGCAGTTTCAATAGAAATAAATAACAAACTAATCTAAACTATATTAAACATGGATCTATGTGAAGTAAATAAGCAAACAATGGAAATATTATAGAAAACAAGAACAAGAAATAGAATAAAGAATAACTTTGTATTAAGAATAAGGGCAAGCAAGTGCTTGTAATGGTAATACCTCCAAGTGGTGAAGATTGTTGAGTAGCTCCAAGGGTGAGCAGCTCCAAACTCCAAGGGTCCCTTCTCCAAGGTAGCTACAATGGCCAAAAGCTCATGGGAGATTTTGGCAGCATGAGGATAGGATGATGGATGGATGGAAAGTGAGGAGCCCCTACCGCCTTTTTATAGTTTTTGATGGTGGGGAATACCATTATGGTTTTGAGGAAACCAATGGTATTGACCAACATGGTTTAGGTACCTTTTCCCTCCTTTTTCATTATTTGAATATTTTGAATATTTTTGGGAATTTTGGACCCTTTTTTAGGGTTTTTTATGCTTTTTGAGGAAAAATAATCATTTTGAGTGGGAAAAGGGGTGTATTAAGGTCTTTTGGTGACCTTTTGGCGGCTTTAGAGGCTCAAATGGTGGAAAAGTGGACAAATGGGTCATGTGAATAAGGGAATGAGCTAGTGAGCACTTTTTAGGTGTTAACAGATTGCCCCCTCATGTGTGAGGGCAGGAGTTCATCGTATGGCCGATAGACATCATAGTTCTTTTGTCGTTTTTCTGGGGTTTGGGGAGGAGAAGAGACCGATTGGAGACTGGATCCACGGCCCTTGGAAGCTGCAAAAAATAAACAATATTACATGGCCTCAATATGAATGAGGAATAATCTATGATAATGGATGAGGCGGGCATACCCATGCTCGTATCAAGACATATACATAACAATTAGTCCCAAGAAGGGGTACCTGAAAAATACATAAAAAATCTGCTGGTACATCATAATTGTCTAGAGGGGACATTATTTTGGGATGTACTCATGATCATAACATGACTGATCTCAATAACTGATACACTGGAATAAGTAATGAACTGCTGAAACTGAAGGTGTCCAACATCTTTAGGGACGCAATGACTATAAGCCATCTCTAGGAAGTATATGTAACTGTATACTCGAGGGAGTATAAAACTGAGGTACATCTGAATACTGTCGCCATGCGCAACCCGGATATCTATAGAAAAAATGTAACTGGTTGTATCCATAGGTAGACTCTCAAATGTGGAAGAGTCGGTTGGTATCCGAGGTCTTGAACAAATAACTGAACAGACCAATACCCTATGCGAGTCTCAACGATGTGTTCAAGGTGTTGAAGTCGAGCATGTGAGAAAAAACCATTGGGAGAGGCACTGAGGACTCTTCTCGAAATGATTCGTAGGAACTCATCGTAAATGGTGATGAGTCCAAGACACAGGGACCTCTAGGTCTATCCTCTGGAGTAAATTTGGTTGTCGTCGACAGAGGGAGACCAACAACTAACAAGGCAATGATGTTTCCTTGATAGGAGCGTGAGGTGTAGAACTGAAGTGTGTTAGGACTGATGGTAGGACTGACATACTTGTGGGGACGGTAAGTAACTGGGTCATATAGTGGGTAGACTCAAACTTCCTTTGTTCAGAGCATGATGAGATGGTTGACCTGGAAGCGTAGGGAAATGACTTGTAGGTGTGGTTATCATGGCTTTTAGGGACTAAGGGGTATGTATTGACTCTGGGGGGGTGTCAAGCTGATGGGTGTTGTCGAGGGATTTTCAGGGTGACATACTGCAGAATACTCTGAACAAAGGTGACCAAAATGGGGAAGCTGCCATATGAGTAGACGTGATCTGTTCTAGCGCCGAGAAGCACCATTGGGTTTTTCTTCGTAGTTTTAATGAGCTCCAAGAAGGGATAGAAGTGTGCTCTGAAATGGTACTGTCCTGTGGATTTTACGAGCCCAGGACTGTTCGTGCTCATGTGTGCTTTCATTTTTAAGGAGTCTGAAAACGATAAGAAGACTCTACAGTGGTTATGAGTACCATCCTGTGGATTTTTATGAGCCCAAGATGGTGATTGCTCGTGGTTGCTTTCATGTTTAGAGAGTCTAAAAGCAGTAAGTGGACTCCATTGGTGTTCTTTTTCGTAAGTTAGTCTCCAAGGCCCGAAAAAGCATAAAATGATGCAAATGGAGAACTCTTCTAGCCGATGTGACTGGAGTATTCCTTTTTCGTAATTAGTCTACAAGGTCTGGAAAAGGGGTAAACTTATACCAGGTAGACGCCCTTTCAGATACATTTAGCGAGCATGAAAGGAAGCAAGGTTGCTCGGTGATCTTTTCATTGTTTTATGAGTCAGAAAAGAGCTTAACAGAAACTCCATAAGTGCCTTTTTCGTAAAAAGGGATTACTCGGCCCGAAAAAGGGGTAAAATTATACCAAACAAAAAGTGATTGATGAGAGCGAAAAAAGGTCTCAAGCACCATCATGTGTGCGGAATACTGAATCTAGTGACATAAAGATTGTCAAAAAGGGGCAACGGCCAATGTGGCACGTAAACCGAGGTGATGGGTGGCATTTTGAAACAAGTGCCCAAAAAACATTATGGGGTGAGATTGAGAAATTACCTCAAGCATCATCACGAGCGTGGAAAACTGAATTCGGTGATATAAGACCTGTCAAAAATGGAGAACGGCCGATGTGGCATGCAAACCGAAGCGACGAGGGGGCATGGGAAAAATGCCCAAAAAATCTAGGCGTGAGAGCGAGAAATTATCTCAAGCGTCATCACGAGCACGGAAATATGAATCCGGCGGTGCGAAAAACAAATGTCATAAGGACTCCGGAATGGTCAAAGCAAATAACTAGGTTAAAAAATGGCTACAAATAAAGGTGATCCCACCAAGCCAAGGATGCAGTGGTGGGGAGAAATGATGACCCACGGGGGGAGAATACTAGGTGTATCAAATCAAATCGAATATACAAGTGATATGTGACCTCAAAAAATGGTTGAGATCACGCATGTGAAGAAGTCAGCAGGGTTAATGACCTGCCCCCATGCTATGTGCATAGGGTTTGTGATTGTGGATCACATATGTGTTGGTTTGAACGATGGCCTCATTGAGGTGTTGATATAGAGATGATGGGGAAGGTTCAAAATGATTGATCATGCCCCCTATCCCGGGGTCGAGGTAATCTATTATGCCCCCTAACTCAAAGGTATCAATGTGGTGCAGATGTTGTCTCAGAGAGAGATCAATAGGGCATTGAGCAACTGCTGGCGGGTTGTTATACCATGAGGCTGTGGGCTGTGGTGTCATATTGAAGTGATGATATGATGATGGGGGATTACCTTTGTGAGGTGGATGCCCCCAGTATCTCCGACGAGAATCACGATGATGATGAGTAGGCAAGGTTTTGGGCCTGCCCCCAAGTTGTGGACATGTGGTTTCCTTGTTGATTTGAAAGGGTTGAACATGTGTGTCAAAGGGATCAATGGAAGGGGCCGACCAGACAGAGGGGTATCCAGTGGAAATCATGTAAATGGTGTTAATTTCTTTCGAGGAGGAAGATGGTGGGGGATGAATTTCCTCAATGAGAAGAGGGGATATCTCTAGGTCGACGTTATTCAACTCATACAGTGCTGCTCTGTAATCTGGGAGATTGGGGCAATGATGTGAATAATGGCCGTAGATTCTGCATATTGCACAAGGATGGTTTGTGCGCAATGATTTATCATGAGGTTGAGAGGGGAGTTCTAGTTTGACTACTGTAACGTTGGTGTCGTTATCCAACATAATCATGTGTTCCTGAAGTGTTGGTAACTGTGGACATTGATGGGTGGCATGGCCTATGTCGTCACACAAAGAGCACTTAGGGGGTATGCGGTTTGTTGGGGGATTCTTCACCAACTTGGGGGTCGCTGGGGGGGTGCGAGTTGTGGCTCCAGTGGTGTAGGTTTGTGGACCTTTGCCCCCAGTGTTTCGAAGTGGTGGGGGAGTATAATTAGACGTTGATGCTGTGGTCGTTGTTGGAGGTGTTTGATTATGGATGTTTGCTACACCAGGGGGTGGACGGTTATAAGTATTGATGGGTTGCACCGGTTGTAAAATGACATTCGGTGTTGGAGGAGAGGTTGGGGCAGGTAGGTACCACAAAGGTAGTCCTAATGTTAATCCTGGGAGATTAAGTGTAGCCATGACTGGTGTGCTGATGGCGCCTGAAGGGGGAAATAAAAATGGGATAGTATGAATTGGTGTGGCTCCTACGTGAGTTGGCACTAAGGGTGGTTGCGGGAGTGAAGGGGGTTGTTGGTTTGGTACCTGTGTATTATGCGAGAGGGTGCACAAATTAGATATCTCGGTTATCTTCAAAGGGGGTTGGATGGATTGGAATGTGGAAGTCATAGGTGATTCTGAGTATAATCTGGGTCTGACTGTGGAGACGAATGATGTAGGTGCATTCTGAACTGGTTGTTCAATCATAGGGAGAACATTTGTAGGTGCAATGGGGGCGTATGGGTTTCGACACATTTGGAGATTCATGTCAGACGATGACATCATAAGGAGATGATGAGTATTTGAATCCATTAGTTAGTTTGTGTGTGCAGCATATGTGATTTGTTGTTGTGGTGCTGTGGTTCCTTGAGAAGGATCCAACAGACGAATGTTCACCACTCCTTGTGTGGGCAAAGGATTCTGCAGCACCATGGGTTGTGGTTGAGGAGGTGGCACTGGTTGTGCCGCGTGCCCTTGGCATTGGGCGTCATCAGACCACAGTTGGCATGCTCGCCCCAAATGGGGGCAAGTGTGTGTATAATGGCTGTATACCCCGCATATGGAACATGGGTGGTTTGTTCGTAAATTGGGGTTCTTACCCTGTTTCGGTGGTCGATTAGGGTTTTGGTTGGCGGGGGGTAGCATTGTTGTTGTTTGGAGGATAAGTCTGAGCAATTGGAGGTTGTGGTGCAGCAAGGACTACCTGTGGTGGGAAATAAGCCGTCGGGGCTTGTGAGTGAACAGGAGCATGTGTGGCCTGCTGATGGTAATACATTGGTTGTGGCGGGAGCTGAATTGGGTTCTGGGTGGCTGGTTGGTTATAGTATGTGGGCTGTACATATGTCAATGGCGTTTTCCCATAGCAATGTTGTGGACAAGAGGGTCCATGAGTGTGATGAGTCTGATTCGTTGGAGCATACGAAGTTGTTGCTCTAGAATTAGATGTAGACCTAGAGAGGTCTGGGGAATTTATGGTGCTCACCATGCTAAAAGGTTTAATTTGCAGTGTGACTTGGCTGATAATACCATCAGCGGCATGTGATTCCCTCGGCGCATCACTGCGTGAAGAATCACCTCGTGGGGCGTCTGGGATGATGGTGTAGAGATAGCTTGATTGGGCATAAATTAGGTCGAATTCCTGAGCTTTTAGGATAGCTTTTTCCTCTGACTGGGTTCGTTCGGAAGAAACATCTTTTTCTATGAGGGGTAGGAGTGATTTAAGAAACCAGTCGAAAAATATACGGTCATCCAGTTTAATCTTACAGAGGCTACGACACTTGTGCCACTCATGGATGTGGTCCGTGATGTGGGTAGATGTGTTTTGTCTACAAGACAACAGTATTTCAACTCCTGCATCATAACGTACAAGTAGCTGAAAAAATTGAAGGAAAGTGGATGCGAGGGACGTGAAAGTATGGTGGGTCCCATGTGGTTGTTTGATATACCACTTGGCTGCAGAGCCAGTGAACGTTCGTTGCAATAGTCTTAGATGAATGGAGTCATCCACTATGGAGTTAGATGAACACCATAGGTGAAAAGACATTATATGGTTCTGGGGGTCCTCACCTGCCTTGCCCTCAAACTTAGGGATGTCGGAGGGGAGTTTGGTGGGCATGTGAGGCCAGGCAGGGTCGTGTCTGATAGGATCGTTGGTTAGCCTGGCTAAGTCTGGTAAGTTCAGACTCGCCATGTAAGGTAAACTAGCAAATGGATGTGGCGTAGTGACTGGGACATGACTATTCATGGTGGCATGATGTAGTGGTCCAGTAGCCCCTAAGGGTATGCTAGGTATTGAAGGTATGTGTCCTCCAACATTTGTGGTTTGGTATGGGCCAGCGTTTCCAAGTGCAACATGGGTTACACCGGGGTTAGGAATAGTAGTAGGAATTCCTGGGATCTAGGTTGTGGTAATGGCAGGTGGTGTGATTCCTATATTTGGCATACCCATAATAGGAGGTAGTCCTGTGTTGGGCATTCCTAAATGTGGAGTGTCCCCCACATTAGGCATGCTTAGAGGGGTTGTTGTTACCATGGATGGTACAGTAGTGGAAAGGGTTGTGGATGTATCTCCAATGGTAATGGTAAAAAGTGGGTCGAATTGTGTTCCAGCCATGAGGTTGGTTGGTAATAACTCAGTAGGGTTTTCAGATTCATCCTCAGAATCAGATGTGAAGTGAGGCGTGTCAGAATCGAATGACTATATGTTTGGTCGATGACATGTCGAGTCAAGGGATAAGGCTCGACGTCGGTGATGTGGAGAGCCAAGTAGACTAAACTCTGGGGGTTGACCCTAAAGACGATGAGATCGTCTAAAATTCTCAATGGTGAGAAATATGTTTTTGTTTAAAAAATTTCAGTGTAAGGTGGTGATGTAAAAACTCGAAACCCTAATGCAACAATGAGTGCAAAAAGGGGAGTGAAAATAAAGGCTCTCAGGCCAAAAATCAACCTCAAAAAGCACTTATTATAGCAGCTATGCTATAATAAGTGGAGGGATGCAACAAAAATGGTCAGAATACCAACAGTCAAACAGCTTCTAGAAAAAAGAGGTGCTACTAGACCAAAGGTGGATTGTATCATGCAAACACCTAACTAGAAGTATTGTGATTCAACAAACGATATTCTCTGCAAGGTGATGAAATCCAAGTCAGACAATATTGAGTGTTGAAACAACGGCTAGATATCCCCCTACCAGGAGGGACACTAGGTAATCAATCCTAAAGAATGGCAACTAGGATACTCCGTTCATGACACGTTCAGAAAAGGTGAATCTGACGTTTCGTCCTTTTACCGCAATACCCCCACACAGGGATATCCCGAGAACTGCGAATGGTAGCCTTTGGTTATTGAATGGATTTCGGTATTCCACTCAGGCTTCAGGAACCATCCTCGCGACTTCAACCCTCCTAGGGGAGAGGCCCTCTGATAAACTGGTTGTGACCATGCCAAAAAATACTAGGAGATTTTGGTTCCCTAATGGACAACAGCTATGTCTCAAATGTAATAACTGAGGGGTGTTATTGGAACACCTATCCCCTCAATTCTACCTAGCTACAAAGTTCTTTTAAGTGCTCCCCAAGTGGGGTTAAAAGTTGGTTGAAGTTAGGGTAAATTTTAAGGCTCAGTTTAAATTATGTGTTTGAGTGGGTGCACGTGTGGTATTTTAAACTGAAATTGAAAATGTAAATGCTTTGCAAAAACTATTCAAAAAACAAAGGATCTTTGAAATAGGAAAGCTTAGTGCAATGGGCACCTGCTAACTAGTAGCAGCAGTTTCAATAGAAATAAATAACAAACTAATCTAAACTATATTAAACATGGATCTATGTGAAGTAAATAAGCAAACAATGGAAATATTATAGAAAACAAGAACAAGAAATAGAATAAAGAATAACTTTGTATTAAGAATAAGGGCAAGCAAGTGCTTGCAATGGTAATACCTCCAAGTGGTGAAGATTGTTGAGTAGCTCTAAGGGTGAGCAGCTCCAAACTCCAAGGGTCCCTTCTCCAAGGTAGCTACAATGGCCAAAAGATCATGGGAGATTTTGGCAGCATGAGGATAGGATGATGGATGGATGGAAAGTGAGGAGCCCCTACCACCTTTTTATAGTTTTTCGTGGTGGGGAATACCATTATGGTTTTGAGGAAACCAATGGTATTGACCAACATGGTTTAGGTACCTTTTCCCTCATTTTTCCTTTTTTGAATATTTTGAATATTTTTATTCCCTTTTTAATATTTTGGGAATTTTGGACCCTTTTTGAGGGTTTTTTATGCTTTTTGAGGAAAATAATCATTTTGAGTGGGAAAAGGGGTGTATTAAGGTCTTTTGGTGACCTTTTGGTGGCTTTAGAGGCTCAAATGGTGGAAAAGTGTACAAATGGGTCATGTGAATAAGGGAATGAGCTAGTGAGCACTTTTTAGGTGTTAACACCAACCATTCATATAAACCCTATTTGGTTTTAAATGCAGTTTTTCAAATATCATTTTCATGGGTTTTAATATGGTGGTAACCACTTCTCAAGTCTAACTTAGTGAAATATTTGGCATTCTTTAACTGATCCAAAAGATCATCAATATGGAGAAGAGGATATCGATTATTTATCGTGATTCTATTTAAAGCTCTATAATCCATGCACATCTTCCATATACCATACTTCTTTGGTACAAAAATAATCGGTGAACCACATTGATAGGAATTTGGTCGTATATACCCTCTCTCGAGTAACTCTTGAACATGATTCTTGATCTCTTCATTTTCAATCACCGAAGACTGATACATAACAATATTAGGAAGAGGAGCACCTTTCTTCAAATGGATCTCACGATGTATTTCTCTTCTAGGAGGTAATCCTTTAGGTTCCTGGAATACTACATCAAACTTACCAACAACCTTAACCAATTAATTTTTAAGTTTAGGAACACAGCCTTTAAAAGCATCATTCTTATGAACATATTTATCTTTACCAATCATGAGAACAAAACTCTTACTAGCATTTACTAATATCTTAATTTGACTTGCGGAAACCAAAGAAAAATTAGTTTGCATACGGTGAACTCGAACAATGTATTGAACACCATCTTTGGTTAACTGGTACTTATTCTCTTCTCTGTAAAAGATTACTTTCCTATTATAAATATAAGGGTGTAGTAAACCTTATTTTGTATGCACTAGAATTAACCAAAAGAATAAGTCACCCACTTGAAAATCCATACTAGATCAAAGATATTATTTGAATATATGAAAGATGATTTTAGAATACATAGCATGAATTTTAAATAGTCCTCTTTTGACTAAATGTGAAAGAATGAAACCTTTCATTTAATGTTTACAATTAATTTATTTAATTAGTAAGTATCATTAATTTAATTATTAACTATTAAGAATGTTTATTGATATATTGATATATTATTTTATGTTTGTAACATTGCCTTCCTCGTCAGAAATGCTTTGTCCTCAAAGCATATTGAAGACAAGGGTTACGTCTTATTTTTTGCTTGTATTGTCATCCCACAATCTTTTGTGCTGGTAGCTACGACACTTGATGAAATGAGATGATATGAGTCACGAATTCCCAAGTAAAAATACTTCATTATTTGTGACGTTGTCCATCCCAGGTTAACCTTCATTGGGGCTTATAAATGATCAATTTGTTGGATAGAACCTCTCAGTTTTTGCTTCCATACAAGTTATCGATTTTGTCTTTGCTCTCTTTCAAGGTGGTAGTTAGTTTTCCTGTAGGAATTATACTAATATTTATTTTCCTCTTAACTTTGTCGTTGATCATAACGACTCTTGTGATTAGGATGAAGATAAGGTACTCGAGTCACTTGCAGAGTGTTTGTAGAAACTTCATCTTTTGGTGCTATTGGTGATTCATTGGTCAATATCTTTTCAATGTAAGCATTTTCTGGAATTTGAAGATTGATTTGATTTGTCATGGTTCCCTTTTCCGAGTTCTGGACTTGTATCTCAGAGGATGTTTCTACTTCATTATTTTTTGTCATTGTTTCTTTGTTGACGTTTGCTTTTTTGTTGAACTTCTCAGGTTGTTCCTTAAGATCTTGACTTTCTTCTTCTTTATCTAGTATTTTCGCTTCAATAGCTTCATTGTCCCATTCCGATTTTCGCATATTTTTTAACTTTCTATTTTTTGTAAGTAGAATTTTGTTATGGTTATTTAGTTGAAATATTTCTTTATATTGTTAGATAATTTCTTATTTATCTTCATAACCTCTAAGTTGTGTGTTTTTTTAAGGTCGTCACTTTGTTGTCTGAGTTCCTTTATTTGTTGTTGATGTTGGTCGACCTTTGATTCCTTACATTGTAATTCTTTTTGGGTTTGCACCATTTCCTCATCTTTATTCCCAAGGATTTTGTTTAACCGTCTTATTTCATCTTTACTCTCGACAATGTCCTCCTCGATATCTTGTCCTTGAAGATTGTGACTATAACATTTTTCATTCCTTAATTCCTCGATTCCTCGATATGTGTGGTTAATTTCTCAATATGCTCTTTTAACTGATGATTTTCCTTTTCTATGAACATATTACTGATTTCTTGGTTAATAATATTAGAGTGTAGCTGAAATTTGGTTGCTTTATAGTGTCCTAACTCATCTAATACTGATTTTAATTGCATCTATATTTATGAATATGTAATCGTCATAATTTGGGATTTCAACTTCTTATTTGACATGTCTTCGTTTCTTCGACAATGGGTATACACAAAAGGTGTAATAACCTTAATATGATATTCCTTCTCTCTCTCTCTATCCGGGTTACTCACTGGACTCTCTCTCTCTTAATATGGTCTTTCTCTCTCTCTTAATAAAAATATTTAATATGGTCTTCCCCTTAAGACTTATTGTAGATTGAATGTAGATTGCGTGGTTGGGAGGAATGATTGTTACCATCCCCACCCAAGTTCAAATCTTGCTTTCTCCTTGGTATCCTTAAGACTTCTTATGCACTTCTAGATTTTATATTCTAACTTTATTATTAGCTTTCACAAATGCTTCCAATAAACCATGTGTTGTTTGTTTTTAAGAAACAACCGTTAAGAATTCTTATGCACTTCTAGATTTCGAATATATTATTTTCACAAATGATTCTAGTACTACGTATTGTTTATTGTTTCATAACAAACCATGTATTGTTTTTAAGAACCACGTGTGGTTTCTATTTTTTCTTTTCTCTTTACTTTTTTTTTATACTTCTTTTCTTGTTGGTTTAGCCCCCACCCGTCAATTAAGTCATTGGTTACATACACACCACTGGGCTGAGGGCTAGGCCTTCAGCCTACACCCTTTTCTAAATTGTTGCCGCATCAACTTTAAATAAGACATATGGTCCTATGTTTAACAAGGAACACAAAGACGTATTGGTAGTGCATGGGATTGTTAGGCCATAGATCCGAGCATGAGGTTAGGGGTTTGAATCCCCTTCCTCCAAAAATTTTTGGTGAACAAATCCATATTGTGGCCAATCGAACCACCATGTGGTGGCCTCCAATTGCTCCACGCACATGCTAATTGTGCAAAAACCTTATCACATGTCATGCTACCATAGGTCCATGTTAGTACAATGCCAACTCAGCTGCCATGTCACCTACCACATGGTGCATGTTGGAGGTGCCATGTTAGAATTCCAGTCCACCTGTGCAGGTCACATGGCACCCTTTCATTGGTACCATTTGGCACCTTTTTTTTTCCAAATTACTGTTGTGCCAAAATTTCAAAACTCAATATCTTCTTCATACAGAGTCTGTTTTGCACAAAACATGCGTTGTCGAAAATCTTTCGACGATCCATACATGATGGCATTCTCTTGTTTAGCATTTGAAGGTTCTGAATTTTGGTTATTTTGGGAGATCCTCCTAGATCATAAAGGGTGTGAAGTGTTGAACGGGTTCAGAGAGAGAGAGAGAGAGATTGAGGGTTAGGGGTCTATACACACGCATATATATATATATATATATATATATATATATATATATATATATATATATAGAGAGAGAGAGAGAGAGAGAGAGAGAGAGAGAGAGAGATTGTGCCTTAGGGGTTGTGTGAGAGAGAAAGGTTGGGGGTTAGGGGTTTAGAGAGAGAGAGAGAGAGAGAGAGAGAGAGAGAGAGAGGTTGGTGGTAGTGGGGAGGGGGTTTAGGAAAAACATGGGGGTGGTTTAGAGATATATGGCATGTAGGATGATGGGTCAAGGGGACAATGAAATAGATAAGCAAGGGGAAGACGAGTGAGGGAGGGTTAGATAAATGGAGAAAGGAGGTAGTTAGGGTTTAGGGTAACAAAGAGATGGGGGGATTGGGCTTTATGGTATATGTTTTTGATGGGCAGCTTATGCTTTAAGGTAAAGGGATAGATGGCGGGTTGATAGAGAGGGGAGTGGGGTTATAAAGAGGGAGGGGGCATGGGATTATATTGAGAAAGAGAGATATAGCTAAAAGGAGAGAGAAACAAATATATAGCATTAGTGCGCGATAATAGTGCATGAACACTATTAGTGCGTTCATGTTCTTATTGAAGACGCGTTAATAGCATGAACGCATTATTAGTGTGCATGCATTACTAACACGTGCATGCTCCAAATTTTTTTTTTTTTTTGGCGCAGTTTCCTTTTTCCATACTGTGTGTAATGACTTGGAAGGTTTTGTTCTAGGTTCAAATTTACGAACCTTGTGCCTTGGATTGCATTATAAAAAAAGACATAATGTTTTGTAACTTCATGTTATTCAACTTTGAATCTGTATATGCTCCACTTGTCCAAGGTGCTTCTAATAAAACTACACACACTTATAGAACTCTCTATGTAGATTCCAAATTTCTATTTTTTGAATAAATTTGTTAGTATTTTCTATTTTTTATTCATTTTTGTTTGCAATCATGTCATATTTACATAAAACATAGGTCATATATTCCAGCTATAACTTTTGACTGACTCACCTATTTCAAAAACGAAAAAGAACCCGCATAAGCATACTAGCAGACCTACGCACTAAAAAAAGAAGTAAATTGAGTTTGTTAAGACCATGATAGTGGGGCCTAATGCCCAACCTTGTCTTTTTAGGGCTTCCTTTATTTCCTTAATTTAAAACAAAAATGAAATTTGCTTGGAAAATTTTGGAAAAATAGCACTGCACTAGAGGTGCCTATTATCTACAACTCTACATATTTTTTTTTACAATTTTGGACAGTTTACATACCAAACCCAAGGCCTAATGCGAAGATATGCATTAGGTTTTAGAAAACAAAATAACATACCAATCTTAGAACAACACCATTTTTGGGGAGTTACACCTATTTTCCATAAATAAAGTTATTTATTCTGGAAGGTGATCAGTTGTCTAGGTTTCATCTTTTTACACCATGTTCTAAAAAGTTATGTAGGTACCTCTAAAAATTCATTTTAATGGTTGGATTTATGTTTTCAGGAATTGATTTGCAACTAACAAGTCATAAGTGGGTATCATGCTAGCTGCTAGTTTTTTTGGGATCTCTATTTTGATATGGTCTCTTGGTTGGTGGATAGACATGATATATTTTAATATGTTGATATGAAAAAAATGAAATTGATTGGATTCTTTTTTATCTATCAAGTTTTTTTGGAAAAAAAACATGTCATATTGTTAAAAAAAAATAATTAAATACACAGTTAAAACAAAACAAAACAATCAATTTTCAATAACATATTAAGGAAATAAATGCAAACCCACTAAAAAAGTAATGATAAAAAAAAACATGATAAGAGATTTCAATGTATTGATTCGTAATTTCTAATAAAAAAAATATTTTAAATTAAATATAAAAAATGTTTGCACGACTTTTGACAAATTTATTTAAAAAAATTTATGATTTAATAAAACTAAGTCAATGAATTTGATTAATTCACTTTAAAATAAATAGTTTTGGAATAAATTGAATAAGCACCCTAATCCTAATTACATATAATATCATATTTTTAGGTTTCTATAATGTTAATGGAAAGACATTATTTAATATTTTTAATCAATAAAGGTTATTTTTTTTTAAATAATAATTTTAATAAATAATAAATTTATTTATTTATATTTTAATTTCTTTTTAAATAAATCATTTTATTAATTCATTTATTCCTAATTTAAGTTTCTTATACATTGTTCTAATACAATAATTTTAATAAATAATATATTTATTTATTTTTATTTCAGTTTTTTTTTTTTAAATATAATAAAATGAGATTACTTCTAACTTTATTTTAATAATATTCCTTGTATGGACATAATATGAAAATCTTCAAACTTGTGTATAAATAGTATATTTTTAATGAGGTCAATATGTACATAAGATAGTTTAATTAACAATTTTTGATATGAAGAAAATATTTTAAATAGAAATGACGAGTTCAAATCACCCAAGTTTACTTGTGCCCCTGCTTCCATATCACATATAGTTTAATTGACAATTCTTGATATAAAGAAAATATTTTAAATAAAAATAATGAGTTCAAATCACCCAGGTTTACTTGTGCCCCTGCTTCCATATCACATTATTTCGATACATAAACATAGTAGATGGATTTCTCCTTGTGTCCATGCTTATGATGTCAACTGTGTACAGTATTGATACTGTGCGTCTCCTGTATCAAAACGCGGCGTCTATGGCTTCCATGGATTGAAAGGGCCAATTATTATTATTCTCTCGAATCAGGTAGTTAATTTTAGTGCGCAACCTCAGCTAGAGAGCGACTTGCACGGTCTTATCAGTTTTCGATAGCCTTTTTCTCATAAATTAGTAAACGTGATGTATGCACATCTAGGGTTTCAAGATTGTGATGGCCATTTTCTCATAAATTAGTATAGTTGACTGTGGTTTGTGATAATTTTGGAGGTCAATATTCATATGGACGTCATAGCTTGTCTTTGTGTTTAAAGATTTATTTTATTTGTCCATTTCTCCATACCAATATGAGCATTTGTTTCATTTGTCCATACTAATATGAGCATGGTTTTGTGTTTTTCTTCTTTTTGAAATCTTGCACCTTGCAGCCTTTTATCATGTGACGTCCTCACATGTGACAGCGGAAATCAGTTATCTCGTATTTAGAAATTAGTTCCATGTTTTAATTAGCTAAATTGATTTCAACAAAATAAAATTAATACATATTTTAGTATTAATGGTCTAACCTTTATATTAAGAAGATTAATAATCTTATACTATGTTATCATTTTTAAGAATTTATCTACATATATTTAAAACTTGATTAAAGAATCATTAAAGATTGAAATATACACACTCGTTTAATTTTAAAATATATATGTAAAACCATTTGAATATGGTATATTGGTTTGAACAAAAGCAAGTCTTTTTTTTTCCATTCAAGGATCATTACAAAAAAATAGCATTCTTCAACCGAAACAACTACCACATAAATCTCAAAACACCATGGTATTGGCTTCCTAAATCTTTCAAATGCATACCTCTTACTTAAAAGATATAATTTATGTTTAAATGAAAGAGACATACGGTATAGTCTAACCAAGCAGAAGTACAAACATTAGTAAAATACTATACAACACTTTTCACTCTAGAACTTCAAGAGGTTTACATGAACAATGTTATGAAGTCTTTGTAGTCAAAACAGTAATAACAACAACCATAATGTGGTTCCATAAATACACCCTAAAATACTTTCACAATTGTAACCTCAACTAGATTTTAATCTCATTTTATGGGATGTAATTAAGATACTCTAATTTGAACCCATTAGGAGTGGTCATAATGGTCAAAGGGAAGATTAATGAGGTTTTGATACACAATTTTGAGATTGGTGCTCTAGCTATTCCTCAAGAATTATAGCTATAGTTGATAAAAAATATGAAACTAAGTTGTAGAAAAAATGTCCCTTCTTATATCAATTATGATTAAATGCCACAATATAAATTACATCCATAATTTTCATGGAAACTAAGTTCCAATGACGTAAATGCAAAATCAAGTTTTAATTTACTATATATAATCTACCTCAAATATTATTTCAATAACTACTTATAACTAGTTATTAATATGTTATACCAAGATAAATTCCTCCAAAAACATTTATTCAAAAAACCATTGAATTAAAGGAACATTTCTTCAACACACTTTGCGGAGCCTCTTGAGCATGAACCCCTTTCCATCTTTAAATGTCAAACGTGTCACCAGAGAAGGAAATTGTGCAATATAGACAGGGGTTCATGTGTTCCTAGTAGCGAAAGACCCACGAGGATGAAAATAAAGAGAATTGGGAATCCCAAATTGAATAGGAATGATTAATGAAAGATAGTCCCTAATACTTGATCCTAGTTGTTTGTGCCCATGGAGGAGAACATCGGTTAAAAGGGGTGGAACGAGAACGAAATGCCTATGTCTATGGCGAATATTATTCATTGTGTTGCAGGCTATTCATTGTGTTGCAGGCATTTAATGGTTGAGATTAGAGACCCACCTTATATGTGATAGATATGGGCCATCAATATTTAGCTTGCTGTAGGCCATTTCATGCGGTGGCAACAGGCATGTTGACTATTGGATCTCAAGCTGCTTGAGATTCAACGACGAACATACCTACTGCTACCGTATTAAATGGCCTGCAGCAAACTAAATATTGATGGCCCATATCTACCACGTATAAGGTGGGCCTCTAATCTCAACCATTCGTTCTTGACAACGTTTCTGAGATATATGATGCGGGTGGTTGTGTGAATGGCCAAGATTAAACATACTTTTGATCACTATCTAATCAAGAGCATTCATGCTTAAGTACGTGTGCATGACATAAGAAATGGGGATCTCGTGTGAACGACCAAGATTAAATGAGCCTTCTAATCGTCCTACCATCAAGACCATTCATGCATGCATAAAAACTCAAGAAATAAATGGAACGGCCCTGGTGCCAACGATGGAGATGAGTGCCATGTATAGACTTGATAGATGATCTTGGCCATTCGCATTGCAGGGTCTACTTTTATGCCAACTGATATTCCCCCGAATTCACTGGAGAATCTAGAATTCATCATAATGTGGAAAATAATACTAGAGATATTGTCGAAATCACTAATTTCTCCACTTTCTCGGCTCAGAAAAAAATCCCGGGGAAAGATATGGACCTGCTAAAATTTATAACGCTAGTCACACAAGAGATCGCCCCGTACTTATGATTAAGAAAAGATGACAGTGCCATCTAAAACGTCGTGAGTTTAGTGTTAATGTCCCATGGAAGGAAGAATTGAATGGCTTTTATTGTATAAGATATTCCTCGGATAAACTCTTTGGAACATTTCCACAATCTCATTATTCAATTGGTGTTGATACTTGCTCCCAAGAAGGCGATTGTGAATGGATCGTCTTTAGAACTCAATTCACAATCTGCCATTTCCACCTAGAGAATTTGTTCATCTCCTCAATAGTGAATTGGGTAAGTAAAATACTTGTTCCTCCATCCATGATTTTTCTAAAATTTATGTTAGGTCGCTCATGCTTTTAGTCAGCAAAATATCCCACTACCAATTCCACCTTTGTTTGTGTAAGTCTATGAAAATTCCCTTGCACCAACCACCCCATAATTCAAAATGACCAAGAGGGAAAATACCTATGATACTTCCTCTACTTCCTCTTGTCAAGCCACTAGGTGAAAACATGAAGTTTCCTTACCTATGACACTTCCTCTTCTCAAGCCACTGGGTGAAAACATGAAGTTGGGATACACTTTTTGCTTGTTTTTTGACAAAAAAACTGCAAAATTTTATGTTTTTCAACTTCAACCCCTTCAAACCCATATCTCTCTTAGGAATTTCAACTTGAGCTAAACATAAGATTTTTAGATAATTGTATTAGCTTCATACTCATATTTTTTTGAAATTCTTTTATGGACATCTAGTAGGACAAATTGGAAGGGCACCAACGACATATACTTTAAAATTTTAGGTTTGGATAATGAGTGACTTGTGTGCCCCTCTTTTTTTTAGAGATGATTATTCATTTTACGAAAACCAAACGTACTCTGATAATCTACATAGATTGTACTTTGCAGTAGACTATATGTTAAGGATTTTCAGACTTAAAAACTATTTTGTATTATTTATCGAAATAACATATGTTTAAAAAACGACACCTTATTGACACAAGTTGGGACCCTCTCATTTTCTTTCAAATGTGACTCTTATAAAAAAAACTAAAAAAACACTTTTGAAGAGGACGATGCAAGGAACAACGTTGTGATTTTTTACATTTTTTCTGCTGTCATTGTGATGACCTTGAATTTTCATTATGATTGATTTTTAGCTCACTAAATTTTGTAATGATACAGTTTAGAAAAAAATAGTAAAATATAGAAATCCCTAATGAAATTCACAAATTATTATACTATGAGAAAGTAGATTCAATGATGAATCTATTGGTATAAACTCCGACAGATAATTCTCAGATTTTGTAGTGTTTGCACAGTCAGAAAGTGACAAATTTCATAAAACTGCAGAAACAGTTGCTGTGTTTGTTGACCAGAAACTCTTGGCCGAGAATTAAATGTATTTCTCGACCGAGAGATATTTAGCCCGAAAAGTAACCTAGTTTAAATCAAAGTCTTGCCCGTGAGGTTGTTTAAACTCTCGAACGAGAAAATAAAACAACTCTCGAGCTAGAGTTTTATTATACATAAAGCCCCGAGAATCTTTTAGGGGCCGACCTATTAGATGCCCATGATTCTCGGCAATATTCTAAACTTTCTCTCCTGAGAGTTTTATATATACTCTATGGAGGCACATGGCGGTGATGAAGGAATGCAAAATGTCAAGGAACATGTTGATGAAAGAAGTGAAGAACATGGAGATGATGAGGAAATGACAAATGTGGAACAAATGATGGGCAACATTGATATTGAGACCATGATTGGTGAAGTAAATATTTTTTAATGTTTATAAAATTGTATTTAATACTTGAGTATATAATTGATTTGAAAGTTCGCAATCTTATAAATTTACATATTTTCATGCACGGTCAACATCCAATCTACAACATCCTACCGTACCGATGAATTTACAAAGATTAATTGGAAGTTGCAACAATATCGTCATTGATGACAAGTATTTGGAGAATATGGATTCAAGTAAAATTGAAGAATTGGGACCTCTGATGCGCGATCATACAACTCGATATAAAGAAAGAAAAAATACTCAAAAATTATCTTGAAGGTATTTTGTCATACCACAAGCTCAATTGTTACATAGATTGTAAAAGCAAAAATGTCTACAAGATGCAATTAAATTATTGGGCATTAAAAGTGTCAAAGAGGTTAAAAAAAATTTGATGGTATAAAAAAATATGACCTCGTCCCTTGCCACACTTGCAAAGAAACTATCTCGTGATTTAATGTTTGCTCGTAAAACATTGCTAACAAGGGTTGTTGCAAAAAACACTGCAACTGATCGTTTGTTGGCCATGACTATAAGAACGTTAAAAACATCAAGAATGAGTTTATGGAAGCATAAAAACATTAGGGTTCAATTAGATGAAGATGATGAAGTTGCATGTTGGGTTTCTATCTGTAGACAACCTTATCAAGATAGGATTCCAGATAATGTGAGGGACAAGGTGAAAGAGTTTTGGCATTTAAACTCTCATTCCTTACAAAATGAAAAGGATGTTGTGCGGCATCATATATCTAAAGGAAACTATGAAACAAATTCCAAACACATAACAGAGGTCACTCAAGTGGAAATGTTGAAACATTTTATGGAGAGTAATATTAATGTGAAGATTTCCCTTAGCGCATTTGTGAAGCTTAAACCATGGTATGCCAAGCCCATTGTTGTTCGCAACACATGTTGTTGTCGATACCATGTAGAATTTGAATTATATTATGAGACATTTAATAATTTTGGCATACAGTGTTGTCCAAATGACCCCCCTCCTTCGAGTGTTCGTGAATTTGTATCTAAAATATTATGTGCACGAGAGAATGATCAAGTATTCTATAAGAAACAATGTGTTGGTGGAAGAAAATGTGAAGCATGTTCTCATTTGGGTCTTTTTGATGTTAAATACCCCATTGATCCAAATGGTCCTCAATTGTCAAATCGCATTGTCAAATGGAAGAGATATGAATATGTTGATTATACTCATGTTACAGATTCAACGGCAACATCAAGAAAGATTGAGTTAGTTGAAGATGATAACTCTGCGACATGTTTTATGGAGTCGTTCAGGGAGAAAATATATAGATATATCAAACACTCTCATACAACACGATGGCAAGACTTACATTTCAAGCAATCACGAGATGTATTTCCAAAAGGAACAATATTATCAATTGTTGATTTTGTTGAAAATTACACTTTCACTCCACCAAAGGAGATACAAAGTGAGTATTATCATTCAGACCAGCTATCTATACTTGTGCATATTTTGTATAGACATGCAGAGCTTCATGTTAATGGTTCTAATAGCAATGAAAATAATCATGAAGTGATTAAAGCATACTATTTCTAGATCAGTGATGATCGTACACATGATACATGTTTTGTACAACATTGTTTTAATATGCTTTATAATGAATAATCTAGACGAGTTGTCACTTTTAAAGAGCATTGTGTGTGGTCAGATGGTTGTGCTGGTCAGTTTAAATCGACATGCTCATTCTTATGGTTGTCTTGCATTCATAATAAAATAGATGCTCGCCACACATGGAGCTTTTTTGAAACAAGACATGGAAAAGGAGAACATGATGGCGTTGGGGCCTACATAAAATGTTCACTTAGGAGATAATCAAACGAATCACTCTGCTTCTCCCCTCGCAAATTCAAACGATGTTGTTAATTGGTGCAAGCAAAATTTAAGTCATGAATTCAATGACAGGATGGCTAATGTGAGAAGGTATGTAATTGTTTTAATGACCCTTAATGTTTTCAAATGCAGTTATTTACTATGTTTATATGTACATGAGTGTTTTTATTTAAATTATTTAAAAAGAAAGTCTAATAAATTGTTTTTAAATGTGAAATTTGATTTGCACAAGTTATGGTTTTATCTTGAATAGATTCTTCTGGAATATTGCAATGGGCGATGTTGATAGATCAATGCCATATAATTGTGCGACAATCTGTAAAATAAGGGGTTTACACTCCATTAGGAGTAAAAAAATGGCAAATATTCACACAATCAAGAAACAAAAATACTCTTGCTTTGGTCTTGCATGTATTGATGATGTAGAGTCCTTCAATGAGTGTCAAAACCAAACTAACAAATTTATCAAACCATGGATACACCAAGAATTGACACCATTATCCCTATTTGAAAATATCACAGATGAAGAGCATGATAATGAAGTTGTTGTGATTGACAAGGATTATGATCATGTTTCCGATTTGGTTAGAGAAGGTGATGTATTTGCTGTCATTGCACCAGTAGATAATCTAGAAAAAGTGCATTATCATTTATTGAGATGCACTAGGTCGAAAAGAACGTTGTTGCAAGAATTTAAGGATCCGTCAAATTATGCATATGCAGTGGGTTCAAGACTACAAGCTAGATGTTATATGTGCTCAGTACAGTCATTTAGTCATAGCGGCTCGGTTGCAGTTGAAACCAGTGAAACCTAGGAAAAAGACCAAGAATCACCAATGGAAATTGTCGATAGAAGATCATAATGCCATTCTTGAAAACATGGGCCACTATCACATTTCATATGAATCAAGAACACATTGGTATGCGAATAAGATTGTTTTCTTTGATTCTAGGGTTAGAACATAGAATTGCTATACAAATTAGACTTTATACTTGATGGACTTTATATTGGAATTTATTTAAAGACAATGGACATGTACCATTCTCCATTGTTGGTATGTGATTGAATGCAAACTTTTTTTTTTTGTCATTCCTTAAGGTTGATTGACTACAATGGATACATGCTTTCTTTCTTTCTAATTTTCTCCCTTTTCTTACACTTTTTATTGCAATCAATAGGAATTGTTTTGGATATGTTTTTGTTCATAGTTTGAGTTTACATTGTTCTTCAAATTGTTGTTCAATGATGCAATCAGTCTTTCAATTCTATGGATTTGACATGCCTTGTTAGCAAGACATACATTTTATGCATGCAATAACGTTTTTGTTTTCTTTTAATTTATATAATGTCCTTGGATGCAATAGTTGTATACTTGAATGTTTATTTAAATGTGCTTGTATTTAAATCGATGTTTTTGTTAACACCCAAAAAGTGCTCACTAGCTCATTTACCACATTATATGACTCATTTGTCCATTTTCCTACCATATTTCCATTAAAAATCCCAAAAAACCCATTAAAAAGCCTCCAAAAGGCCTAAAATGCCTCCAAAAGGCCAAAAAAACCATCAAAATAGCCTAAAAAAGGCTAAAAAAACCCCCTTTTCCTCCAAAAATAGCAAAAATCCCCTAAAAAGGGAATAAAAATATATAATAATGAGGAAAAGGAGGAAAAAACCCTATACAGCTGCCGAAAACCATGTGTTTCCTAAAACCATGGGTCAGCACTCCACCACCAAAAAACTATAAATAGGTGATGGAGATCCCTTATTCCATATCCACAATCACAAGCACCCTTACTCTGCCAAAATCTCTCTCGAAACCCTAGTTCACCTTTGAACTATTTTCGCCTTGAGAGCCACCTTTGGCCCATCCCCAACATTGGAGAAGGAGAAGGAGCATTCAGAAGCTTGGAGCATCCTCTTGGACACTGCAAAGGGCTTCACCAACCTTGACACTCAAGGTAACATCAATACAAAGTCATTCTTTCATTTTGGTGTTTAATGCTTCATGCTTGTCTTAGAAATAATTTAATTTTTGTTTTTTGCATAATTAGTTTAATATACTGAACTGCTACTAAGGAGTCCATTCTCCTTAGTAGGTGCTCATTGGCACAAGCTAGGGGTAAAACCCTAGCTACAGTTTTGGCGACTCCCCTAGTTTTCGAATTTCTGGTTTCCGTTTTTAAATTTTTTCTTTCGGCTGTCCCTTTCGGCCGCTGCATACCGCGTCTTTTTCCTCTGCAGTCGTGTCCCGACCGCGCCTTTCAGGCCTTTACCCGCGATCCGACCGTGGCTCTCAGACTGCTTCCGACGCTCCGCCGGCGGATTCAAGTCTGTTACCTGCGATCCGACCGTGGCTAATCAGCCTGTTTGCCGCGATCTGACTGCGCCTGTCGGCCTTTTTCCTGCGTCGCGACTGCGGCTTTCTGCCTCTTTCGCGCGTCCCGACTGCGCCTGTTAGCCCTTTTGCCGCGACTCGACTGTGTCTTTTTCCATTTTTCCTGCGTCCCGACTGCCACTGTTGGCCCGATAGCCGCGACCCGACTGTGCCTTTTTCCCTGTTTCCTGCGTCCCGACTGCCTCTGTTGGCCCGATAGCCGCGACCTGACCGCCGCTGTTTCCCTTAAACCCGCGGTCGGCCTGTTCTGATCCGCCACAGACCCGCGGTCTGATTTCTGCTCTTTTCCTGTTTTGAGCCCAGCCCCTCTTGCTGCAATATTTTCTGCATTTGAACAGCCCTCTGTCCCACCTGCAGCCCACTTCCTTACAGCCTTTCTGCAACATAATTCCTGTTCCTTTTACAGAATCTTTTTAAAATTTCAATATTTTTATTTCAGAAAATTTTGCAAATTAAAAGAATCAATTTCAGCATTATTGATAGATTGGAAGTTGCCCTCCCTTGTGGCACTTCTGTTTTTGGGTTCAACACCTCACGAGCACACACTCTGTCACATTAAATCAAGTGAGCCTTAAAAAGTACCTAACTAAACCAACATTCTAACCCCACTTGGGGAACACAAAAGAATCATTGTAGTTAGGTAGGATCAGGGGGATACGCTTCCAATAACACCCCTTGGTTATTTCACTTGAGACATAGTTGTTGTCCAAATAGGGAACCAAAATCCCCTAGTACTTTTTGGCACGGTCACGACCAGTTTATCAGAGGGCCTCTCCCTTAGGAGGGTTGAAGTCGGGAGACTGGTTCCGGAGGCCTGAGTGGAATACCGCACTCCATTCAGTAACCGAAGGGCTACCTTTCGCGGTTCGCGGGATATCCCTGTATAGGGGTATTGCGGTCAACGAACTAAACGGCAGATTCACCTTTCTGGACGTGTCATGAACGGGGTATCTTAGTTGCCATTCTTCTAGGATTGTCTACCCGGTATCCCTCCCGGTAGGGGGATATCATAGCCACTTGGCTTTCCTACTCATATTGTCTGACTTGGATTTCATCACCTTGCAGAGGATATGTTTAGATAAGTCAGAATACTTTTAGTTAGGTGTTTGCATGCTCCTTTACCTCCCTTTGGTCTAGTGAGTCCACCATTTTTCTTTTTTAGGAAACCTGCTGCTTGTTGGTATTCTGACCATCTTTGTTGTTACTCCACCTATTGTAGCACAGCTGTTGCAGTGGGTGTTTTGAGTTGGTTGTTGGCCTGAGTGCCTTGCTTTTTAGCTCTCCTTCTGCACACTCGGTTGCATTAGGATTTCTTGAGCTGTTTTCATACTCACCTCAACCCACAGAGACTTAGACACCATCTGTCACCATTGAGTCCCCGAGACATTCTCGGCGCCTCAGGGGCGAGCCCCCACAGCACGGTTCTCTCGACACCACTCGTCATAGATTCCGATCATTGTCCGTTGATACCACTCATCACAGATCTAGAGCCTTGTCACTTGACTCCACCCGTCAGCGACGTAGGACTCCGTCACCAGATAGTGACGCACCTTACTTTACCTCTGATTCTGACGAAGAGTCTGAGAACCCTATTTATACTGCCCCTACTAGCCCCATGGCTGGTACGACTTCCACTCCATTTGTCATAGGGACCATTGGTGGCACATCCACCACTACACCAGTTACTACACCTGTTTTTGGTATGCCCTCCATGGGGCAACCATCTACCGTTCCCCTCACGGTACCTATTCCCACAGCGGGAATACCTATCCCCACTACATCAGTGGCTCACACTACCCATGGTGGTGCTGGACCATCCTCCACTACCTCAGTTCCCCCACTTGGGGGCACCACCCTTAATTTTGTCCCTCCACTTGGGGGCACTGGCCCCAACTTGGTCCATAGCACTACTGTGTCACAGCCTTCTTCCAGTTTGCCGTTCATGGCTAGCCTCAACCTACCTGACCTGGCCAGATTGACCAACGATCCTATTCGACACGACCCTATGTGGCCTCATATGCCTACCAAACTACCCTCTGACATCCCTAAATTCGAGGGTAAGGCCGGTGAGGACCCACAGAACCACATCATGTCTTTCCACCTATGGTGTTCCTCTAACTCCATTGTGGACGACTCTGTTCGCCTCCATCTCTTACAGCGCACCTTCACTGGCTCTGCAGCCAAGTGGTATATTGAGCAGCCTCATGGGACCCACGCCACCTTTTCTTCCCTGGCCTCGACCTTCCTGCAGTTCTTCCAGTTGCCAGTCCGCTATGACGCGGGCGTTGAGATCCTTCTATCTTGTAGACAAAACACGGCTACCCATATCACGGACCACATCCATGAGTGGCGTAGACGCCGTAGCTTATGCAAGATTAAACTAGATGACCGTATCTTCCTCGATTGGTTCCTCAAGTCCCTGCTTCCTGTCATCGCTAAGGATGTAGCTTCAGAAAGACCCCAGTCTGAAGAAGAGGCCATCCTTAAGGCACAGCAGTTCGACCTCATTTACGCCCAGTCGGGTTACCTTTATACCATTATACCTGACGCCCCTCGCGGCGAGTCCTCCCATCATGATGCGCCAGGGGCATCCCACGCTGCAGATGGTATCATTGGCCGTGTTTCTTCGCATCCCCAACCATTTTCTATAGCACGTCCTACCCCTGGCCCCGACCTGTCGAGGGATACCTCCCAGTCTGGAGCAACCAACTCATATGCTCCCATGACACATCACCATTCCCATGGACCTTCGTGTCCACCTCAGTGCTTTGGGTATGCGACTCCTGCTTATGCTCCTCCAGTCGCCCCTCAGCCTTATTACCATCAGCAGACTGCCCCGGCTCCTGCGCCTTCACAAGCCCCACCAGCTTATTATCCGCCACAGGCAGCCCCTGCGGCACATCCACAACCTGCTCCGCAGTCCTATCAGCAACCCCCTCAAGTTGCTGCACCTGCTCAGCCTCAACCTACATATCATCCTCTGCAGCCTGCTCCTGCACCTGCGCAACCTCAAAATCCACCTGCTGCCCAAGGGCAAGTTTACGCCCAACATAACCCGCAGCAAAACCAGAATAACCAACGTAACCAGGGCCAACAGAACCGCGGCAAGGGCCGTAATCGGGGAAACAACCAACCTACAGACCAAGCTGGTCAACCGGCTAATCCCCCTGACAACAACAATGCGGCCCCCGCTAATCAAAACCCTGATCGCCCGCCCAAGCAGGCCAAAAACCCCAATCTGCGAACAAACCACCCTTGTTCTATTTGCGGAGTCTATGGACATTACACCCATGCTTGCCCACACTTGGAGCGAGCTCGGCAGCTTTGGGTTGACGAGGCCCATCGCCAAGGGCATGCGGCTCCCCAAGCGCCACCCAACCCCCCCCAACCTCAACAACCCCCTTTGGTGCTGCAAAACCCCTTACCGACCCAGGGCGTAGTGAACACTCAGCCGTTGGCTCCCCATCAGGCCAATGCGCCTCAACAACAACAAATCACCTACGCTGCTCCTGATCAACCCATGTTTGACTCAGGTACCCACCACTTACTGATGATGTCATCTGCTGACGTCAACCTACAGACCTGTCGGAACCAATATGGCTCCACCTCTAAAGCCCCTCCCACGGATAAACCTACTAACGCTCATCCCACCGATCAGGCATTACGTATACCTCCGCCTCCCATAGACGGCGCCGCGAAAGCACCTCGTTTTCCACTTCGCCGAATCAACAATAACCCTAACGCGCGTGCTGCGTCAAACTACAACATCGTAGACGACCTAGCCCAATCTCCCGCAGCCATGTCTGCGTTAGAAGTCTTGAAGAACTGCCCTTCCCAGCGCAAGACTTTACTTTCCGCCATCGGGGGGATTGACCCAACTGATTCACATTTGATGGCGTTTGATTTAGACCAGTCTGAACCACGCCTACCTTCCAGTTTAGCCTTCCAAGTTACTGTCTCCGTTAGGAACCTTGTTATCCATCGGTGCATCATCGATGAGGGTGCCTCCACATGCGTTATGTCTACATTTGTATGGCAGAAGCTAGGATCCCCTCCTCTCCAGCAGTCCACCACTGCGTTACGCGCCTACGACGGTCGTTCGGCCCAGCCCCAAGGCCTCCTACCCAACGTTCCCATCCAGTTAGGTGGTAAAACAGTCCTTATCTACATAGAGGTAATCAATGCTCAATTGGATTACAACCTTTTACTTGGCCGCAGCTACATGTATGCCATGCGGGCGGTTGCCTCTTCTGTCTTTCGCACCATGATGTTCCCCCATGAGGGACGCGTGGTTAAGATTGACCAGCTCACCTACTATGATCCCAGTGCTCCGGCGGCACCGGAAAATGTTCTCCCCATGGTTGAACAACCTGTTTCTAGTGCCACCACCTCGTTTGTTTCCTCTATGGGGCCTGGAGTCTACTCAGACACGCCGATGACCTCTACCTTTCACTCCATTCCTCCGCCGTCATCTACGCCCGAAATGTCTGACTTATGTACCTTGTCCCACGACATCCTACCACCTAACAATCAACCATCCTTGTTGCCTAAACCACCATTGGTACCTAGTCACATTGGTGTTACACCGATCCATACGATCCCCTTCCTAGTTCCTCCAGCAGGAGTAGTAAGCGCCCCGGTCATGGCTACCCTTAGCCTCCCTGGGTTAACCTTGGGATTACCTGTATGGTACCTTTTGCCTCCCGTTCGCCCGCCGACACCAGATGTCGTCCTCCAGCCGGTGCAACCCATGGCTACTACCACTCAGCCACCTCCCGGTGTCTCTACCTCTTCGTCCTCCACGACACCTCCTCCTCCTCCTCCACCCACTGGGGGCAGAGGTCCACAACCTTACACTGCTGTCCCACCTCCCAAGACAGTCAAGAACTCTCCAGTGTTCCGTGCTCCTCCCAAATGCTCGCTGTGTGACGAGTTGGGCCATGCGACCCACCAATGCCCACAGTTACCCGCATTACAGAAGCACATGCAAATGCTCGATGATGACCCCAACATCCCAACTGTCGAACTCAACCCTACTCCTAAGCCTAAAGATAAGTCCCTACGTACCAACCACTCCTGTGCCATATGCGGTATTTATGGGCACTATTCACATCATTGTCCCGATCTCCCGGATTACAGAGCAGCTCTTTACGAGATGAACAGTCTGGACCTTGAGACGGCACCACCTACCATTGAGGAGATCTACCCCCCGGTCTCTCCCCCTTCTGAAGAGGTTAATATCATCTACATGATCTCTTCAACCAACACTTCTACTACCGCCTCGTCAACCGATTTGACGACGCAGACTTTCCGTACTGATGAGGAGATTCTTGAGGCCCTAACTGCCCCGGATTATCCTTGGGATGATATGCACCACCGTTCCTATTTCATCCCAGAAGCGTCTTCCTCTAGCACCGCTACCCAATACGCGGTCGAATCCAAAGACTTCCTCCCCACCAAGGTTGACTGGTTCAAGGACCCTATTCCTGCTCCTGATGCCTTCGAGGAGGGCAACATGGCCAACATCTCACCTGTCATCCAAGTTGATATTGCTGCTCCAGGTCGTGCCCCTGAACTCATTACTTTAGGCGCATTCTGCAGTAAACAAGAGATTGAGGACTACACACACCTTTTCAAAGAATTCCGTGATGTCTTTGCCTGGTCTTATACCGAAATGCCTGGTCTTGATCCCGCAATTATAGAGCACCAAATTGACACATGGCCTGATGTAACCCCTGTTCGTCAGAAACAGCGCCCCATTCATCCCTCAAAGCTCCCAGCTGTCAAGGCCGAGATTGAGAAGCTGCGCAAGGCAGGGTTCATTTATCCTATTGCCTATACCACATGGGTTTCAAACCCTGTTCCAGTTAACAAAAAGCAAGGCACCATCCGCGTATGCACTGACTTCCGTGACTTAAACTATGCTTGTCCCAAGGACAACTTCCCCACGCCGTTCATCGATCAACTCATAGATGCGTGTGCGGGACATGAGGTCCTCTCCTTCATGGATGGTTTTTCCGGATATAATCAGATTCAGATCCGTAAGGAAGACCAATACAAAACTGCCTTTACTACCCCTTGGGGCACCTTTGCCTATCGCGTCATGCCTTTCGGCCTCAAAAATGCTGGTGCCACTTTCCAGCGGGCCATGACCTACTGCTTCCACGACTTGGTCCATATCCTGCTAGTCTACCTTGATGACCTTACAGCTCGTTCCCGGAAACGATCAGACCACCTTAACGACCTTCGGCAAATTTTTCTGCGTTGTCGCAAATACCAAATTCGCTTGAACCCACACAAGTGTGTTTTTTGCGTACCAGCAGGCCGATTGTTGGGTTTCATTGTTTCCCAGAAAGGAATTACTGTTGACCCTCTAAAAGTCCAAGCTATTTTAGACCTCCCCCCTCCTCGCACGCTCCGGCAGCTCCAAAGTCTGCAGGGGCGATCTAACTTCCTTCGACGCTTCGTTCCTGATTATGCCACTACGGTACACGGTTTCTTGCGCCTACTCCGCACCCACGTACCCTTTGTCTGGGATGCGCAAGCAGAAGCTGCATTCGAGGCCCTCAAGAAGGCCCTCACACAAGCCCCTCTGATTTCCCCTCCGGATTTCACTCGAGACTTCATCCTTTACGTGTCGGCCTCCGAGCATGCCGTATCTGGAGTCTTAGTTCAAGAAGACGATTCTCACCAGGAGCACGTCATTTACTACGTTAGCCAGACCTTGTCTGGTCCACCATTACGTTACCCCTATGAAGAGAAACTTGCCCTCGCAGTAGTCTTTTCCGTTCAAAAATTGCGACACTACATCTTAATGAGTCATACCACCGTCGTGGCCAACTCTAACCCCATGGTATATCTTCTGAACCGGCGGCTACTCCAAGGTCGTCTTGCCAAATGGGTCATTATCCTCCAAGAATATGACCTTACCTTCAAAACACCTAAGAGCACTAAAGCCCTCGCGCTGGCCCAGCTCATTACTGATCTCCCTTCCCTTCTCCCGGCCAAACCCATCTCCGATGAGTTACCCGACAATCACCTGTTCACTATCTCGTCCGATGACCCATGGTACGGTGATATCTTGTTATACCTACGCACGCAGAAGTTCAGACCCAAAGTTACACGAAATGGACGCCGTCGCGTCCGCCACCAGGCCTCTCGATATCTCCTCTTAGGCGATGTCCTCTATCGGCGCGGGGTTGACACAATTCTTCGTCGTTGCCTTACCCATGAGGAAGCTGAACACGTCCTTAATGACTGTCATAGCGGTGCCTGCGGAGGCCATTTCTCAGGGATGGCCACCGCCCAAAAGGTCGTCCGCGCCGGATACTTCTGGCCCACACTGTTCACTGACTGCATCACTGCGGTCAAACACTGCCATAACTGCCAACTTTTTGCCCCCAAGGCCCGGACACCTCCTGCTCCGTTACACCCAGTCGTCACCGTTGGTCCCTTTTGTAAGTGGGCCATAGACTTCATGGAATGTAGACCCCAGTCTGCCAACGGCCACAAATATATTGTTGTCCCTGTTGATTACTTTACCAAATGGGCGGAGGCCATGCCTACCTTCAATTGTACCGCTGACACTGCTGCCCGCTTCTTCTTCAACCATGTCATCGCTCGATTCGGGGTTCCTAAGCAGTTAGTCTCTGACCATGGTTCACACTTCGAAGATGCCGTCTGGCGTGAGTTATCCACCCTCCTTAAGTATGAGCACCAATTCTCCTCTGCTTACTACCCCCAAGGGAACGGCCAAGTAGAGGCCATCAATAAAATCCTTAAAACCATCCTCCAACGAACAGTTGATAAGCATAAGTCCAATTGGCACCACATGTTGTTCCCTGCTTTGTGGGCTTATCGCACCTCCACTAAGACCGCCACTGGTTTTACACCATTTCATTTAGTTCACGGTATAGAGTCTGTTCTCCCCATCGAGTATCAGATCCCTGCCTTACAGATCGCCGTTGAGCTTCTCCCTGACACCACCCCCCTCGAGCAACGTCTGCTGCACCTCGAACAAGCCGATGAAGACCTCCGGGCCACTCTCCAGAACATCGAAGCTGCCAAAAACCGCTCCAAAGCCGGTTATGATAAACATGTTCACCCTCGAACTTTCCGCGAAGGGGACCTCGTCCTCGCCTATGACCAAGCCCATGACAAAACCGGTAAAGGGAAGTTTGAATCTATGTGGCAAGGCCCTTACGTCGTGCAGACCTGCCTCGGCAAGGGGGCATACATCCTAGCTGACTCTGAAGGCCGTCCTTTGCGCAACCCTCGTAATGGGTTGTATCTTAAGCGTTTTTACCCATAAAAAAGAAACCCGCGGCCTCATTGGTCTGCGTTGTACAGTACTTTCTTTTTGTTCTTTGTTTTTACAAACCGTTTCCACCACTGGAATCAGCGCGACGCGACCGTCATGATGGTCACCTCGTTGCATTATTTTTGTCCTGTCATTTTTTTACCCATTTTTCAGACGCCACTAGTCGCCTCGGTTTGCGTGCCACATCGGCCGTTCTCCGTTTTTCACATGTTTTATATCATCGGATTCATTTTTCCGAACTGGTGATGATGCTAGAGATCATTTCTCGCTCTCACCTCCATATTTTCCGGGCATTTTTCAAAATGCCCCCGTCACCTCGGTTTGCGTGCCACATCGGCCGTCACCCGTTTTTGACATCCTTTATATCGCCGGATTCATTTTTCCGAGCTCGTGATGATGCTTGAGATCATTTCTCGCTCTCACCTGGTACAATTTCAACATTGTGTCCCAACACCTTGCTGCCTCGGTTTGCGCGCCACATCGGCCGCCATCGGATTGTTCCACATTTTTACATGAGCCATTCACTCCTGTCATACTGCAAATGTTTCGTTATTTTGCCACCATTTCATCCACCCCGCAAGGAGGTCCATCAGTGTTCCCACCTACCCTCATTCTTGGTCATCATTACTAAACCTCGATTGAACACTTCCTCCTTGCCTGGCCATTCCTTTTGTTCGGTATAATTTTATCCCTTTTTCGGGCCGGACAAGTCCTTTACGAAAAAGGCACTTAGGGAGTTTCCATTAAGCTCTTTTCTGACTCCTAAAAGAATGAAAAGATCGCCGAGCAATCTTGCTTCCTTTCATGCTCGTTAAAGTACCTGAAAGGGCGTCTATCTGGTATAAGTTTAACCCTTTTCCGGACCTGGTAGACTAATTACGAAAAAGGAATACTCTAGTCACACCGGCTAGAAGAGTTCTTCATTGCATCCTTTTATGCTTCTTTGGGCCTTGGAGACTAAATCTACGAAAAAGCAACCCCCTGGAGTCTTCTTACTTGCTTTCAGACTCTCTAAAATTGAAAGCAACCACGAGCATGCACTGTCCTGGGCTCGTAAAATCCACACGACAGTACCATTCCCCTACCTCAGAGTCTTCTTATCGCTTTCAGACTCCTTAAAATTGAAAGCAACCACGAGCATGAACTGTCCTGGGCTCGTAAAATCCACACGACAGTATCATTTTATCCACACACTTCTTCTAGTTCCTTAACCCATGACGAAGTATCCTCCCGTGCCTCATGGCACTATGATCGATCATCTCGGCAGCACCCCCAATCAGGTCGCCTTTGTTCAGAGTATTCTGCAGTCTCCTGCCATTGTATACCAGCTTGAGTCTCCCTCAGCCAGTTATCCTCCCAGATCCAATACAGCTATGATCCCTTTCCCCTCAGTCAGTTTCATATGCTGCCAGATCATTTCCATTATCATACTCTGAACAAAGGAAGTTTGAGTCCACCCGCTCTACTTGCCCAGTTGTCCCCCCACAGTTTATCAGTTCTGCCATCAGTACTATCACATTTCGGTCTTGTACCTCGCGCTCATGTCAAGGAAACATCATTGCCTTGCTAGGGGCAGGTCTCCCTCTGTCGACGACAGCTCCTCTATTCCAGAGGATAGGCCCAGAGGTCCCTACGCCTTGGACTTATCACCATCTGTGGTAGGTGCCTACGGATCATTCCGAGAGGAGACATCATTGCCTCTCCGAGTGGTTGTTCCTCACATGCTCGACTTCAGCACCTTGATCGCATCGTTGAGGATCGCGTAGGATTATATCCCATCAGTTTTTAGTCGAAGACCCCGGATTTCCCCCGACTCTAGCACATTGGTGAGTCACTTCGGAACGCCCAGTTGTATGTTCCTGAGGATGTCCGGGCTGCGTTGGCGTTTGTATTCGGAAGCCATCCAGTTTCATGCTTCCTTGAGTACCCAGTTTCAGTTCCAGTTCAGTGTACCATGGAGAGTATGACCCCAGTCACTATGATCCAGCAGCTCATCAGTTCCTTTGGTACCACACTTAGTAGCACTGTTGATTGTTCCGGTGCACCAGTTCTGCAGTTCACACATGATCCGCTCAGCAGTATGTCCCAGATTTGTGTCCCCTCTGGACTCTTATGATGTACACAGTAGTCATGTATCTTACAGGTCCCCCTTTTTTCGGGCCTTACAGTTATATTTATGTATCTTGATACGAGCATGGGTATGCCCGCCTCGTCTATATATTGAGATTATTCCTCAGTGAGTATTTGAGGTCATGTATATTTCAGGTCCCCATGTTTTGGACCCCATTGTTGTTATTATGTTATATCCTGATACGAGCATGGGAATGCCCGCCTCGTCCATATGATCAGATGATTCCTCATCCTTTATTGAGGTTATGTACTTTTAGTTCTTGCAGTTGTTCGGGATCGTTGTTCCGGGCTCCAGTTTGTTTCTTCTCTTCTCTCCACATCCCAGGAAAACCATTCATGACTTATGATGTCCATCGGCCATACGATGAGCTCCTGACCTCGCACATCAGGGGGCAATCTGTTAACACCCAAAAAGTGCTCACTAGCTCATTTACCACATTATATGACTCATTTGTCCATTTTCCTACCATATTTCCATTAAAAATCCCAAAAAAAACCCATTAAAAAGCCTCCAAAAGGCCTAAAATGCCTCCAAAAGGCCAAAAAAACCATCAAAATAGCCTAAAAAAGGCTAAAAAACCCCCTTTTCCTCCAAAAATAGCAAAAATCCCCTAAAAAGGGAATAAAAATATATAATAATGAGGAAAAGGAGGAAAAAACCCTATACAGCTGCCGAAAACCATGTGTTTCCTAAAACCATGGGTCAGCACTCCACCACCAAAAAACTATAAATAGGTGATGGAGATCCCTTATTCCATATCCACAATCACAAGCACCCTTACTCTGCCAAAATCTCTCTCGAAACCCTAGTTCACCTTTGAACTATTTTCGCCTTGAGAGCCACCTTTGGCCCATCCCCAACATTGGAGAAGGAGAAGGAGCATTCAGAAGCTTGGAGCATCCTCTTGGACACTGCAAAGGGCTTCACCAACCTTGACACTCAAGGTAACATCAATACAAAGTCATTCTTTCATTTTGGTGTTTAATGCTTCATGCTTGTCTTAGAAATAATTTAATTTTTGTTTTTTGCATAATTAGTTTAATATACTGAACTGCTACTAAGGAGTCCATTCTCCTTAGTAGGTGCTCATTGGCACAAGCTAGGGGTAAAACCCTAGCTACAGTTTTCAATGAGGGAAATTATGTTATTAATTGTTAGGCCTATTGAATGTGTACCCTTATTATTGATTTCCCAACATATGGATGCATTGACCAATGGTGATATACAATAATCAGACAAGAAATTGTGGAGTCCTTTCGGATTCCTTGCCATATTGTGGATAAGTACTAGTGATTCTATTATTTTTTAAATTGATGTGCATAATGTTCTTTTTATTCCCTAGATAGATCCACAAGAACCACTAGATAATATCAAGTAATATATAGTTGAAGAAGATATCAAAAGTATTGTAGCAAAATGGCCAGAGTATTTCGGCCCTTAATCCAAACCCTAAAGTTGAAATATTAGGTGAGAAGGAACCAAGAACCAAGCATAAGTAGGATAAGCATAAGGAAACAACAATACCAATTCGAGATCTCCCATGACTAAGAAAGAGAAATTGAAGAAGAGAGAAGGAGGAATGGGAACACATAAGAAAAGTGGATGAAGAAGTTGTGAAAGAGATTGTCTTGATACGGAAGAAAAGAACTAAGATATCAATAGGAAAAATACATGACTATGCAAGCACTTTAGAGATGAGCACCATATTACAATAGAAGGGAAAGTGAACAAGTATTGAACAAGTGAACAAGTAAACAAATATTCAAACATAGATAAGTACTCCTTTTATAAGTAAAATTATCTTAGCTTATCTTATCTGCTTGCTAAGAATAGATTTTATATAGAAGTATGTATGTCACTCCCTGAAACATTCGATGTTACAATTGTCATCTCCTTGGGCACATAACATGATATTGCACAAGCAATACAACTAGACCTCTGAGACATGAGCATGCAAAAGTTTGGAGAAGGAAATCTAAAGGATAGAGCTTTAATGAACATGAGCATCATATTGCTCAAGAGAATGAGAGAAAAATTCTAGAAGAAGCATCTAAGGAGGAATATTATGATAAGGACCTTGCTTATGAAGTAGATCAAGCAAATAGAGGAACCTTTATTTCACCAACTAAAGAGAAATGCACTATTCATCAAAACAATGAAGATAGATTCAATGATAATGATGATTTATTAGCAAACATAAATGATGAAGAATTAGCATCTGAAGTTGATCCTAAAGATGAAGAGGATCCAAGAGTGTACCAATCCACTTTTGAGGAGGAATCATAAAAAAAAAATCATTGAACAACCAACATTGGATTTCTCCTTATGAATCCTTGAAGAACCAATTTGAAAGACTATTTGTTGTCTCATCCTTATGAACAGATAGTTGTAGTAGCCACATAAGCATTTGAAATGTCACAAAATTCCAAATCACCAATCATCATTGTAGCCAATAAAATCATTGAGAAGGGTCATTTTTTTATGCCAAAAAGATGACTCTAAAAGAGATCCTTGTTTGCTAATCTAAAGAAAATCATTTGAAGAAATATTTGCTTACATATACGAAAAAGAATTATTTGATATTTTCGAAGAGGTTTCTAAAGCACTGGAACAATGCACAATGGACTATATCTCTAGACTAAGGAAGGCCCGATATTGAAAGGACGAAATGCAATTAGACCTCAAGGGTACTGTGACATGAGCATATCTAGAAGATAAGTCTTGAAGCATTGATGATGACTTGACAATATATTTGAAGCAGTTTTACATCAGCATTTGGAGTTGATTTGTTGGATACTTGGATCATAATTGAGGAATATTGAATTCAATGTAAATACATTCATTTTTTTGAGAATATGTGTGAGAGGTTGTCAATAAAATAAGTGTGGAGTGTTTGATGTTTTAGAAAGAGAGAAACGGGTCCAATATCTGCTAAATTTGAAGCCATACTTTTGAATGTGTTTGGGAATCCAAGAAAAGAAACTAGAAGATAATGAGATGTATACATCCAATGGAAGCATATCATTAAATTCAGATCATTTGAAGTGGTGATGAGTTTAGAAGATAGTATTCCATGTTACTTGAAGTTTTGGAGAGCTAGTTTGTTGAAACATTTTGGAGCATCCAAACCCAAGACGATCCTTAAATCATAGGAGAAAAAGTTTGAATTCCAGGTAAATGAAGTCTCTTAATGGTAGACTAGTGAAGCAAATGAGAAGATACTAAAAAATATGGATGAAGAAAATATTCAAATAGAAGGAGATGCTTCTAAGAATGAATATTATACCAATATGAAAAACCTTGGCATATGAGCATCTCATAAAAAAATTGTTGATGGTTGAATAATATTTGAAAACCTGTGAGGAAATTCCTTGGGCATGTTGAGGACATTGAAAAGAAAATTTGTGAAAGTCTTGGAGCAGGCTTCCTTTCAAGTGAACATAAATAGATATGAATTTGACCATTAAAAGATAAGGAATAATTACTTTAAGAATGGACTTCAAAGAATTTGAAAATGGATTGAGATAAAAGTGACCAAGCACAAGCTTAGGGGGAGCATATCCATGAATATTTCCTACATCATTAATAAACATAAAATTGCAGCACATTAAGTCTTGGTGAATTAAACTCTTTGAAACAAAAAAAAATATCAGTGATGCATAAAGGAATAATTTCACAAGTCCATGACAAGTGAATACTTGCGTGGAACCCTTTGAAGCAGTAGTAAAATTTATGGTGCATTGTCTTTCAAAAGATTGAGCTACATGGCATGGGAACGTTCAAAATGGTGTAGATTCATATAGTTGCATAAAAAAGTACATATGAAGAGGAATCATATTGACAGGGGGAGTAAGCATCAATCCAGGGGGAGCATGCAAATGAAGAATGAAAGAAGAGTAAACAAAGAATAACTATATAGATATAAATAAAATTATCTTATCTTATTTACTTTCTAATCATAACTTTTAGCATGCTTTAAAATATCAAGAAACTTACATTTTGAGACACAATAGGAATAATATTATTTCTAAGGTAGTAAGAAATGCGAGTCATCACACTTGCACAACCCCAATGCCAAATGATTTTGTTCCTTTCATGTATTTACCTCATTATGAATTCACCCTAGAAGTTACATATGTTCAATAGGAAAATGAATCACTGTTTCTTGTATATATGGGTTAGCCAGACTTCACTGATCCCAATCTAGGGTTAACACAAAATTAAGTAGCATCAGTAACAAGCTCATGCAGTCAACTATTCCTTCAAAGACTAAAGACAAACAAAGATGCTTGGATAAATGGTCCAATATGAAATTACACATTGTAGAGCCTATAAGGATAAAATAAAGTCCCTGGAAACCCTATTCAACATGCAACATAAAAGATTAACATAAGAGATCACAATGAAAATACCTTGCCAATCATTAAGTTCCTAAGAAGGAGAATTGTGCTAGTCAATCTGCTTGCATTCCCCAGTCAGTTGTTTTGACTCTCAGAACAAGAAAATATCTTCCATGAATCACCAACACTAGCGTGGTCTAGTGGCAAGTTTGAGTTGATCGAATGTGTATTGAGTTTTAACGTTGAGACAAGGATTAAAAACACCCTGAGTGGGCATGGATAAGACCAAGTTCAATCCTGGGTGATATTGACAGCATAGAAATGTCCAAACTCTCACCAAAAATTCACCAAAACTCTCCTAACAATGCAGTGAACAGAAATTATTAACAATGCAATGATCATTAATTTGAGGAAAAAATGATTTAATGGCACGAAGTTCTGAAAATTTATTTAAAGTTAAATCACCTACTTAGGTTGTGTCACCAATGTACTATACCATATCACTACCAGTGGATTGGGTATTTGATGTTGCATTCTCAGAATGCAAGTGGAAAGAAACTACCACATGTGAACAAGCACCTCTTCAGCAAAAAATCAAACCATCCCATATATACATTGAATAGATTAGTAAACAATGTTTAAAGTCATATGAAAATATTTTCATCGACAAAGAATAAGAAACAATAGAGAGAAGAAAAACATGGAAGCAAACTATAGAAAAAGAATACTCCACAAGGGACAAAATCTACCTACTAATGTAATTTAAATTTCTATTAGCAGAAACGAAAAACAAACACTAAGCTAAGAGCCATCAATGTATACAACAATAAAATGGTGCAATGAGATTATAACCAATATCATTGACAGAACTATAGAACAATGAAAGACAAATTCTTAGGTCAGTTCTGGCAACAGTAATATTTTTAAAGTTGTCTTTCAAAAGGAATCATAGATTACCTCTCCTTGGACCATTAACCCTAAATCATCATTCAATGCAAAGCACTTCATCCATCCAAGACAAAATCATCATGCTCCCAAGATACAATTGACAACATTGGTCTCATATGTTGCAATTTCTTCTAAGACAAAACAATGTAGGTTCTCACAAGTCATGGATCAAGATAAACCATTGCAAAACCTAGAGAACAACATACCTATATATACATAAAATTTAGTCTTTGGATGAAGAAAAGAAACTTTGATTTTTCAGTACCGCTATATCATAAGTTTAACGTATAATTTACTATTTGTAACTTTAATGAGGAATCCACTATGGTGTATAGATCATGCCCTCAAATGAGCTATCATCCATATTGGTTGAAGATGCCATATTATTTAAGCTGATTTCTACCCCTGCCAATGCAGTCATAGCATGCTCTTTTATCTGTGCCCTCACCCTACTTCCCACATTGGATGTCATTTGAAACTCCTCTGTAAAAGAAATGACTCTAGGAAATGGGACTACTAAGAGAGGCGTCGGTTGACTATATTCAACATCTCGCAGTGAATTGGGATGTTCATATGTAGAGCCTTTTCCAGGACCATAGAAAGGTGATCCTATATTTGTATAGTCAGGGTCCATGTGCAACCAAAACTCTGCAATTAGCATCTTGACAAAATAATGAGGGACCTCATCGTTATTTGGTAACTTCCCACATGCATAGAGGAACCTCGAATAAATATGTGGTGCAATATTGTGATCATTGAATTTTACAATGTTTAGACGTCTTTTGTCTTCAAGCCTCATGTCAAATAATGAAAAGACCATTTCTTTTGTGACAATTTTTTTTATTTATTCGAACTTGTGGCAACCCATCACCGCCAATCTCCTCCTACGCATCACGTCATAAAAAATTTGGGTTGATGATCCAACCCCGACATAAGTCATAGTCAAATGGTTTAGATTGTGCAAAACAATTGGGAGACTATGTTGACAATCGATAGAGATAGTAGAACTCTAAAGTTCACCCTGCAATATATCAGAATGCTCCCTCATCTCTTTCTCAATAAGCATTGCGATCTTGTCTTCCCAAGGAATCTCATTGGGAACATCTTTAGGATGAGTGTACATAGCGTCATATGTTTCATTGTGGGAATACTAACGCGCTCGATGGCCTGTCCTTGTATTACAAGGTGGAATAGGAGAACGAGTAGCAAACCCTGTAAGAAGCAAAGTGTGTGCAAGTATTAGAATGTATATATACTTTTTCGATCAAAGTATACATATTTAAATAAAATGTGTTCATTAAAATTACTTGGTGGAGTCTCTGCCTCAGCATGTACACTTTGCGTACTAGAAACTAACTCTTCTATTCTATCAGTATCCTCAAAATGTGTAGAATCCCCTGTAAAAAACAATAAATTGGCAATCACATGTAAGTTTAAGTGAAATAGCATAATTTTTCGCAAATAAAACACTCATGTCCAATAAGAATTATGGTCAAAATTTACTTAAACATTCTTATTCTAGTTCTGGTCTCTCTAAGCTAGTAGTATCTGCAACATAAGGCACTGAATGCATGTGCAAAAAAATAATCAAGTCATGTGCATGTAATGTTTTAAATAAATCAAATACGTTTAACTTGTACTATAAAAAGATAGATAACATTAAAAATTACCTATGCGTGGCCTTTGTGCCCGTCCACTAGCCCCTGTAAAAAAAATAAATTGACAGGCACTTATAAGTAAGAGAAATGTCATAATTTTTCACAAATTAAACACACATGTCAAACAAGATTTATGAACTTAGATTTCACCTTTACCATGTAAATATTGCGTTTCCCTGCTTGTGGTAGGTGTATAAGTAGAGTAAGTCACTGAATGCATGTGCACAAAAATAATCAAGTCATGTGCATGTAATGTTTTAAAGAAATCAAAGACATTTAACTTGTACTATAAAAAGATAAATAACATTAAAAATTACCTGTGCATGGCCTTCGTGCTTGCCCAATAGCCCCTGTAAAAAACAATAAATTGATAGGAACTTATAAGTAAGAGAAATGTCATAATTTTTCACAAATTGAACACACATGTCAAACAAGATTTATGAACTTAGATTTCACCTTTACCATGTAAATCTTGTGTTTCCCTGCTTGTTGGAGGCGTATCAACAGAGTAAGTAACTAAATGCATGTTCACAAAAATAATCAAGTCATATGCATGTAATTAAAAAGTTAATTGTTTTTAACTTGTACTAAAAAATGATAAATATCATTAGAATGTACCTATGGGTGGCATGTATCCAATAAACCCATCAGAAGTGTGTCTTCCATGTTCAAATCCACTACCTATGCATGACAAGATCTTAGAAAAGTGTGTAAAACAATAGTATCCACAAATTAAAAAAAATGTCAAATTTAAACATGTTGAAGTTAACAGTCAAATGCACCTGATAGAGGACCTGTGGTGCATCCAGTACACCCATCTGAATGGCGTCTTTGATTTTCGACACCACTACGAACATGTCTAGATGTCCCTAGATGATCCATGTGTCCTTATTAAGAATAAAATAGATTAGGTTAACTCTATGAAATCATAAGACAATGATTAAGATAACAAATACTCTCACTATGAATCTCTAAACCAAATGGCTCATAGAAGAAATTAAATCCCTTTGCTTGACTGTCCCACACATCTTTTGTTGTCCTAACCCACAGAGGTAATTTAATGGGGAAACGTGTATATTTTTCTGCACACTTAGTTATTACTCCTGATCTTAATATCAATATTGATCAGTTAGGAGTGCCATGGAGTATTGCATTGAACTTGACATATCCAGAAACTGTGACTCCATATAATATGGAGAGGTGTTGTGAATAGCATTAGGATATTCTTTTCTTTAAAGTTTGCATTCTTCTACTACAGAGAGGCATTATTTTAGAAGGTATGTTAATTCTATTTTCATGGATCAAACAGATTAAAGGAGCTTGTTGAATATGGACCTCATCCTCCTCCAGGGAAAACTGGTGCCAAATACATTATCAGGGAAGATAGCTAGAGACTTGGTCTTCGCTACTTGAATAAGAGAAGTGATCAACATTTAGAGTCGGTTTATAAGGTGGAGAGGCATTTGAATGATGGAGACGTTGTTCTTTTCAATCGACAACCTAGTCTTCATAATATGTCTATCATGGGGAACATGATCAAAATCATGCCATACTCAACATTTTGACTGAACTTGTCACTCACATCCCCATATAATGCTTATTTCAATGGTGATGAAATGAATATGCATGTACCCCAGTCATTTGAGATGAGAGCAGAAGAGTTTGAACTAATGATGGTGTCGAAGTGCATTGTCTCTCCTCAGTCCAATAGGCCAGTTACGGGTATTGTCCAAGACACACTTTTGGGTTGTCGAAAGATAACAAAGAGAGACACATTCATAGAGAAGGATATCTTTATGAATATTTTAATGTGGTGGGAGGATTTTGATGGAAAAATACCTGCTCCAAGGATTTATAAGACAAGGCCAATTTGGACTGGCAAGCAAGTATTTAATCTGATCATTCCAAAGAAAATTAATCTTATAAGACAATCAACATGGCATTCAAAGTCTGAATCGAACCTTATCACTCTAGGAGATACTATTGTACATATTGAGAAGGGAGAAGTTATCTCAGGCACTCTTTGCAAGAAAAGCCTTGGAACTTCTTCCAGAAGTCTTATTCGTGTGATATGGGAGGAGGTTGGTCCAGATGTTGCTTGTAAGTTCTTAGGTGACATGCAATGGCTTGTTAACTACTTGTTGTTACAGTAGGGTTTCAATATTGGTATAGGAGACACAATTGTTGATTCTGAAACCATGGACGTTATCAATGAAACAATATCAAAAGCAAAAAATTAAGTCAAACTAATTATTAATGCTTCTCAAGAGAAACAATTGGAGGAAAGGCCTGGTCATACAATGTTGGAGTCCTTTGAAAACCAAGTCAATCAGGTGTTGAACAAGGACTGTGATGATGCAGGAGGCTGTGTTCAAAAGAGTTTATCAGAGAGTAATAATTTGAAGGCAATGGTTACGGCTAGGTCCAAAGGAAGTTTTATTAACATATCACAAATGATTGCTTGTGTGGGACAACAAAATGTGGAAGGAACACGAATTCCTTATGGATTTGACAGTCGAAATCTTCCCCATTTCACAAAAAGATCATAAAGGTCCAAAAATTCGTGTTTTTTTTTAGAACTCCTATCTTCGTGGCCTAACTCCCTAGGAGTTATTTTTCCATGCAATGGGAGGTAGAGAAGGTTTGATAGATACTATTGTGAAGACTTCGGAAATAGGTTACATACAGAGGCGTCTTGTGAAGGAAATGGAAGATATCATGGTTAAATATGATGGGACTGTCAGGAACTCACTTGGTGATGTTATTCAGTTTCTATAAGGTGAGGATGGTATGGATGTTGTTTAGATTGAGTCAGAAAAGCTTGATTCTCTGAAGATGAAAAAGAAGGAGTTTGAAAATGTATATAAATATGAGCTTGATAAAAAAAATTGGAATCCTAGTTACATGTTACCAGAACATGTCGAAGATTTGAAAACAATCCGGGAGTTTCAGAATGTTTTTGATGCAGAAGTGTAGAAACTGGAGTCAGATAGACGATAACTAGGTATGGATATTGCACCTAGTGGGGATAACTCGTGGCCTATTCCTGTAAACCTTAAGAGGATCATTTGGAATGGCCAGAAGACACTCAAAATTGATGTGAGGAAGCCATCATATATGCATCCCACAGATATTGTAGAAGCAATTGATAGGCTTCAGGAAACACTTAAGGTTGTTCCTGGTGATGATCTCATGAGTATTGAGGCACAGAAAAATGCCACTCTCTTTTTCAACATCCTGCTTCGAAGTACATTTTCTAGTAAATGTGTAATGAAGGAGTACCACTTCACAAGGGAAGCATTTGAATGGGTAGTTGGTGATATTGAATCTCATTTCCTACAGTCCTTAGTATCTCCAGGTGAGATGATTGGCGGTGTTGCAGCGTAGTCCATTGGTGAGCTACCTACACATATGACTTTGAATACCTTCCATTATGATGTTGTTAGTGCCAAGAATGTTAGTCTCAGCATCCCAAGGCTTAGGGAAATTATAAACATTGCAAAGAACATAAAAACACCATCACTATATGTGTATCTAAAACCCGAGGTCAACAAGACAAAGGAAAAAGAAAAGAATCTGTAGTGTGATTTAGAGTACACAACTTTGCAAAGTGTTACAGAGGCTATTGAAGTTTTCTATGATCGAGATCCAATGAGTAATATCATAGAGGAGGATATTGAATTTTTCAAATCATATTATGAAATTCCAGACGATAATATTGCTCCAGAAAAAATATCTTTGTGGCTGCTCAGTATAGAATTGAATAGAGAGATGATGGTTGATAAAAATATGAGTATGGCAGACATTGCAGAAAAAATCAACCTTGAGTTTGATGATGATTTGACATGCATTTTTAATGACGATAATGCAGAAAATCTTATTCTACGTATACATATTATGAATGAAGAGGGTCCTAAAGGGGAAGCGCAAGACCAAAATTCTGAAGATGATGTTTTTTTAAAGAAAATTGAAAGTTACATGCTTACAGAAATGGCTCTTAGGAGAATTCAAAATATTAATAAAGTCTTTATCAAGTCTGGAAAAATCAACAAGTTTGACGAGAATGATGGATTTAAGCCTGACACAGAATGGATGCTAGATACAGAAGGTTCAATATGTTAGTTTTCATGTGCCATGAAGATCTAGATGCGACTAGGACAACAAGTTATCACTTTATTGAGGTGATTGAAGTGCTTGGAATAGAGGTTGTTAGGAAATGTCTTCTTGATGAGCTTCGAGTTGTGATATATTTTGATGGGTCATATGTGAACTACAGGAATTTTGCTATTCTATGTGACAGAATGACATATCGAGGTCATTTGATGGCTATTACTCGACATGGTATAAATCACAATGACATAGGGCCAATGATGAGATGTTTGTTTGAGGAGAATGTGGATATCCTTTTGGATGTTGCTGTGTTTGTTGAAGGTGACCCTCTTAGGGGTGTTACAGAAAACTTTATGCTTGGCTAGTTGGTGTTGGGCCCCAAAATAGCCCTTTTTTGTCTACACCTATCTACACCTTTTTCCCTGTTTCCCATACTATTCTTTGATCTAAGTAGATATTTTCCCAAGCAAAGCATGGATTGCAATAAGTATACTTTATTATTGTTTTATTCAATTAATGCTTGATTTGTTTATGGTTTTGTACTCTGTCTTTTAAGTTTTTGCTAATATTGTCTGATTCGATAAAGATAGCCCATAAGCCTTTACAAGACCGTAGGTGTAGAAGCTCACTGACCTTGGAGAAGAGGCATATGTGGTGCCAGTTGTCCCTTCTTGAGTTCAGTTCCACAATTCGTTGCAATAGTTCGAGCATTCCTCCACATGGACAGATGCGACTGAGTCACCACAGAGCATTTGAGTACTATCCATTCCACTCAGCTCGAATCTATTCTGGGCTGCAACAGCATGCAATAGCTCAGGCCTGAATGCAACGATTTCATTCAAGATCATTTATGCATGTAACAGTTCCATTGTAAATCAGAATCCTAAAGATCATAGATCTTCATGGCTGCCCGATATTTTGGTGTAACGATTTCATGTCATAGGGTATAAATGTAAAGAGCCGTTCTGAACCTAGGGTTGGAGAATTTCTATTTGTATAAGCTGAGACAGAGAGTTGTGACAGTAATTTCATTATTCTTAATACAGGGAGCAGAGTTTCTTATATATGATTTTTAATTTGTGTTACTCTACAACATCTCTATTAGAAGGCTAGGGCCCGCCTTCTCATAGAGATAGCTGAGTTAAGTAGGCAGTTAATTTCCTTTATGTTGTGTGGTGTGGAATTGCATTAGATGTGTTACTGCAAACTACAACAGTGGATTGATACTTGCATTCTTTTCTGGTAGTTTATAATTGCATCCAGAATAGCTGCAACTACGTGGTTTGCCGTCGACTGTGTAGGTTAGTTTATTTGATGCATAGTGTGTTAGATCAGCTATTACAGCTAAGCTCAGCTCTAATCCCTTTCAGTTATTTATTCTTTCTAGTATTTCCAATATTAATCAAATTAGAGTTCAAGTTTACTTCTAGTTCTAGTTGTTTTTTTATCTTTCTTGAATTCATTAGATTAGATAGATTATGATTGAGTTACAGTCACTGCTAGATGAGTTAGATCAATAGAGATTGAATACTGTAGTTTGATAATTATAGGATTTAAATTCTTGCAAAAGTAAGTCTAGTTTATTTTATTCCTAGATCAGTAGCTGCTGGATTGATATTTGTAGGAAGGTAATTGTACTTTGAATTCCTAGATGGATAGGTTAGATTAGTTTTAGTTATGAGAAGAGTCTGGATGAGCAGATAGGTAGAAACATTGATCTCCATTTACTTAATCATCTACTTGAAATGTTTATGCATAGATTGTGCTTATTTCCATTGAAATAAAAGACTTCCCTGGGTTGACAATTCATATTGAGCATCTTGTGTGTTAGTTGTAATTAATTTGCATATAGGGTGACCAACATTTTGGCACCGTTGTCGAGGATGGTAATTTATAGGCATAGATAGTGGTTGATTTATTGATTTCATTTTAGTTTTGATTATTTACAGCATGCATGAATACAAGAAAAACAAATCGGGAACCCCCTTTGAATCCTAAAATGCAGGTGGAAGAGATCATGGCCGTAATACAGGTCTGGGAAGATAGACATTCATTGAGGATATAATTGCTAGAGTTGATTCTTCTACCAGATTACCGCGGACGTCTATAGGAAGAGGAAAATCTGTTCCTCCTAATCTTGAAGCATCGACATCAACTGTGGAGAGCGTAACGGAATGTTCAACTCCCGCTCCAGAGAAAAAACCTCTTGAAGACAAGTGAAGCTTTGTGGGTGCACTGGATAGAGAGGATATTTATTATATTAACAGGAAAAGAGTTACTAAATAGGAGTGGTTGGATCATAGCCAGGAAAAAGAAGAAGAGAGAAGGCGAGAAGAAGAAAGGAGGAAAGTAGAAGAAGCAACAGCAAAGGAGGAAAGAGCGAAGGAAGCATTGAAGTATTGGAGCACAATGAATAATGCAGAACACGAGGAAAATAATGAGCGCCATACTAACAATGAGGAGGGGGTGGAAGATAATCAACATGGTGACATTGTTTCCACCCTTGAATTCCCTATCCTCTAGACACCAGGGGTAGCTCCTATCAAAAATATTTCACCCTCGGTTCTCCCTAATTTCCATCGTAAGACCTCTGAAGATCCATATGACTTCCTTTTTGAGTTTGACATCCTTTGTTGTAGCTATGATTACACCTCCAGTGGAAAAACTTTGAAACTATTTCCAGCCACCCTGAAGGGAAATGACCTGTGCTAGTTTATGAGTTTGGGTCATGAGACCATCACTACTTGGAACCAGATGAAGCAAACCTTCCTATCCAAATATCAAGAATACTGTAGAACTAGAGATAGGAAGGAGGAATTGTTTAAAATGGTTCAGAAGGAAGAATATAGCTTGGAAGATTTTGTTGAAAGGTTGTTGTATAATTTACAAAGGTCTAGTCACACTGAGATTGGAAAAGATGTACTTAAGATGATCTTACTACGAAGAATTAGAGAAGATTTCCTTGATATGTTGAACTTGTTGGGGAAAGGGGACATCTCAAGGAACCTTTTGAGAAAATTATTGAATTATGTCAAAGATATTCAAGGGGGTCCTCTAGAACCATCAAACGAGACAAGGATTGAGATCAGGATGTATTCACTAGGACACATAAGTCAAACTAGTGGAGGATCCACTCGAGCATAAATAGGAAAAATACTGGAGAATTTCAAAACAGATATGATGAGCTCCATTTCCTCAGAGTTATATGTATTGAGAGCAAATCAAAGGCAAGCAGTAGAAGACCTTACACTCGGTGTCTTTTGTCCCAAATGCATAAAAAAGCACCCATTGAAAGAATGTCCGCTTGACAAGGTGGAGGTATGTAGGATATGTCAATTGGAGCATGATACCATGGAATTTCCTTCATTACACAAACTTAAAGTAGTCCTGCAGGCATCTACTTCAGATGTGGAACAAGCTTACTTTATTGCACAGAAGAAACCTTGGCATCATCGCAATCAAGGTATGAAGCAAGACCCATAATTTTTCTTGAATAATATGAATAACTTGAATACACAATTCCATTCACATTATTCGAATAACCAATGGCATCCATCTCAGAACCCAATGCAAAATTTTAACTCTTGGACACCATGGTAACAAAAATCGAATTAGCAAGCTTCCTGGTCTCCCAATTGGAGAAATTCTTACCCAGGAAATAATTTTCGTCATCACCAGACTCCATCTCAACAGTATCCTCACCAACCATATCAGCAGCCACAACTACAATTCCAAAACAACACCACACCTATGAATGCACCACTACAACCACAACTACCTGCACAACCTAACCCCGAACCAAATAATAATAAAGCAATCCATCAATTTGGGACTACGAACATGCCTGCTTAATCCATTTCCCAAATTCGCTACAATGACATACATTTACAATCAGGGAGGGTAGTGGAACCCATCATCACTGAGGATTTTCCATCCTTAGTGATTGAAACTGAAGTGGATCAACACTTTGAGAATTCAGTCCATACAACAATCCTCATCATTTAGGATGCTGACATTCTTGCTGAAACAATAGCTGAAACACATGGAGAAACACACAATGAAACACAACCTACAATCCCTATAAGAGAGCCACCATATCATGAACGATTTTCCTTACATAAAATAGTGGAACAACCGCGATTCAATCTCCTAGGAGAATTGAGGAATTTATATGTCAAAATTACACTGCTACAAGCCCTCCATGACGTGCCTATCTATGCCAAGATCGTTAGAGATCTATGTGTAAAAAAACAGGATGAAAGCCTAGGGATCCCCCCACTGTCCATGTATTGGGAAAAGTTTCAGAGTTGATAATGGGTAAGACTCCTGTGGCTAAATATGATGATCCTGGAAACCCAACTGTTACAGTACACATAGGACATACTCATATACCGAATGTCTTGGTAGATTTAGGCGTAGCTATCAATGTTATGAACATAGAAACTGTGAAAAAATTAGGACTCACTAATCTTCCGTCAACCCCTACCATTTTAGAACTTGCTGACAGATCAACAATTAATCTTGAGGGAATCCTGGATGACCTGGCTGTCTCTATTGATTTGTGGGAATACCCTTCGGACTTCTTGGTTTTACAACCGAAGTTGCAGCTAGGGGGACACCCGCTAATCTTCGAGATACCTTGGTTAGCCATAGTAGATGCCTGTATTAGCCGTCAGTCGGGATCCATGACCATCTCAGACAGAACTGATATTAAAATCCTAACTTTATATCCCCCAGCCCGACCAATCCAAGAAGCTGAAACACCACTTTGGGTGGATCTGGAGGAGGAAGAAGGCGTTCAAACACTATTAATGATAGGGAGAGCCTTAACTTTTAAAGATGAAATAAAGGATGACACTATTAATAGTTTCATCAGTGAGCCCACATTCATCAATAAAAATGTTTATCAAATTCTGAACAGTACATTAGATGAAAAGAAACAAGAAAATCTAACAGAATAAAATCTATTTAGTGATGCCAATATAATTCCATTACTTAAAAATTAGAAAAGTGTCCCAGTAGAAATTGAGCCAGGAAAAACATTCAACATTAACCCAAATCTTGTGCCCAATGAGCTGGAACAGCTAATCACTTTGTTCAAAAAACATAAAGGAGCTTTCGCATGGGAATACACAGACATGATGGGTATTCCTTCTAATCTGTGTACCCATCACATTTACATCAAAAGAGACTCCAAACCAGTGTGCCAACCGGAACGAAGGATGAACCCGAACTTAAAGGACATAGTGAAGGAAGAAATCCAAAAACTTTTGGAAGCAGGGTTTATATACCCAATTTCAGACAGCGAGTGGGTTTCTCCACTTCTCATTGTACCAAGAAAAATGGGAAATGGAGGGTCTGCATAGACTACAAGTAATTGAATAAAGCAACGTAGAAGGACCACTTTCCCCTACCTTTTATCAATCAGGTCCTTGATACCTTTTATGGAAAAAAGTATTTTTCCTTTCTAGATGGATTTAGCAGTTACAACCAAATCCTGATCGCTCCAGAAGACCAAGACAAACTACCTTAACCTATCCCTGGGGCACTTTTGCATATAGGGTACTTCCTTTCGGGTTGTGCAATGCACTAGCCACATTTCAGAGAGCACTGATTGGGATCTTTTTAGAGATGGTAAATGACTGCATGGAAATGTTTATGGACGACTTCACTCCATACAGTAGTAGTTTTGAAGAAGCACTGAAAAACTTAGAAAAGGTTATGAAACGTTGTGAACAAATCCAACTATCTTTAAGCACTAAAAAGTGCCATATGATGATGAGCGAGGGCATAGTTGTGGGGCACTCCATCTCTTCTAATGGTATTTAGGTAGACCCATCCAAAATTAAGGTAATTGAAAATATACCAACTCCTGGAACAAAAAAAGGTGTACATAGCTTCTTAGGGCATGCTGGCTATTATAGGAGACTCATATAAAATTTTTCCAACTAGCTTCTTCTTTGTTCAGTATGTTGATGAAGGATGCACAGTTTGATTGGAATGATGCATGCCAAACAACGTTTATTGAACTTAAGAAGAGCATGTCTACAACACCTATCTTACGAGGGCCCAATTGGAGTCTTCCTTTTCACATATCATTTGATGCTTCAGATACTGCCATTGGAGTAGTATTAGGACAACATGAAGGTCATTCTACCTATGCAATTTATTACATTAGTAAGAACCTGGCCCCTGCTGAACTGAACTATACTGTCACAAAGAAGGAATTCCTTGCCATTATCTATGCCATCAACAAATTTAGACACTATATTACTGGATATTCTACTTTTGTTCACACTAGCCATTTAACCATCAAATACTTAATGAATATACCGATCATCAGTGCTAGAGTTACTAGATGGCTATTACTGTTACAGGAATTTGACATTACAATGATTGACAGACCAGGAAAGGAAAATGTTGTTGCTGACTTTTTATCTCGACTCACTAATAATGATGATAGTTTACCAGTCAAAGATTCCTTCTCTGATGAACATTTGTTTGCAGTATCATCTCATTCCCCATGGTACATAGATATTGCTAACTTTTTGGCTGCAGGTAAGCTTCCAGCACATCTATCGAAGAGAGAAAAAAGAAATATTATACAGCAGAGTGCTCAGTATTGCTGGATTGATGGACATCTTTTGTACACAAGTCTGGACATGGAAATCAGAAGATGTGTAAGGGAAGATGGAATTTTCAGTATCCCGAAATCTTGCCATGATGAGCCCTGTGGGGGACATTTTGCTGACAAAAGGACATGTCATAAGGTTTTAAGGATGGGATATTATTGCCTAACATTGTTCAGAGATGCGAAAAAGTATATTCAGGCTTGTGATAGCTGCTAGAGGATGGGCTAGCCTAGCATATTATATGAAATGCCTCTTCAACCATAGCTTGTGGTTGAACCTTTTGATAAATGAGGTCTGGATTTCATAGGGCCTATTAACCCTCCCTCGAAACAGAAATTTCACATCTTGGTTTACACAAATTAGATGACTAAATGGGTGGAAGTTGTAGCCTTGGTCAGATCCAATGATTAGGTTGTAATTGATTTCCTGTATGAAGAAATTTTTACTCAGTTTGGAGTACCCAAGGAAATCATTACAGATGGTGGACTATAGTTTGTGTCTCATAAATTGGAAGCCCTGTTACAAAAGTTTCACATTCAGTACAAAATAACTGCACCATAACATCCACAGGCCAATTTCCAAGTGTAAAGCACAAATAAGGTCATTGAGGCTATTTTAACAAAAAAAGTGAAAAGCCATCGAAAAGATTGGGCTGATAGACTTCCAGAGGCAGTATGGGCCTATCGCACCACATGGCGCAACACCACTAGTTTTTCCCCATATGAGTTGGTGTATGGTAAAAATGTTGTCTTCCCAATTGAATTTGAAATCAGAACTTTGAAGATGGCCATAGAACCAAACCTTGATTTAACAGAAGCTCAGAGGAACCGATTGAATCAACTTAATGAGTTGGATGAGAAGCACACAGTTGCAGTTGATCATATAGCCTTGATCTAATAGTAGTGCTCCAGGTGGCACAATAAATTTGTAAAAAAGAAAGTCTTATGTGAGGGAGGCTAGGCTCTATTGTATGATTCACGGTTTAAAAGGGATTTTAAAGGAAAACTACGTACAAGATGGTTGGGACCCTATCAGATAGACAGAGTGTTTGACAATGGAACAGTTCGGTTGATCACCATCGATGAAGACAGAACACCATTATCTTCCAATTGTCATCGGCTGTGACTGTTTCATAAACCAGTTTCAAAGGATGCATTTCTTTCACATGTAGCAGATGGTCCAGGTTACCATCTGATTCGGGAGCAAGGAATTTTCCCTTTTCCTAATAATTTAAAAAAAAAGGTTGTTACAATTCTGCAAAAAAAATTCTGTATATAAATAAAGCATTTTATTTTCTTTTTATTTGATTTTTTAGTTTTGATGGGTTTTGTTTTTTTTTTAAGAACTCTGAACAGGTTTATGCGTGGAAGATCACTTGAATGGAGGCAGTTGCAACTCGAGCCAAGCGATTGTGGCATTCTAGTTGAACCCCCTTTTTATTTGTGAATAATTCCTTGGAAGAAAAGAATGATGCAGCAACAGTTACTCAGCAAAATATGGCTTATCTCTTCTTTACGGCAGCTGCAACACTGCAAAATCCCGCCCAAATTTCTACTTTTGCAGCTACAACATAGCTTCATTTCGCTTATCCTTCCTATTTTCCGTAGCTGCAACAGTACTATATCCCGCCCAAGTCTTTTTTTGTGTAGCTGCAACACTGCTGAGTTCTCTCATTCTTTTATTTTTAGTAGCTGCAACACCGCTAACTGTGGCTTATTTCTCTTTCACGTAGCTGCAACATCCGCTAAAATTGCCCATTTTTCCTATTTTTAGCTTCTGCGACACCGCCAAGTTGCCTATCCTTCCTATTCCGCCCAGCTACAACAATCGCTAAATTGTCCATTTTTTCTAACTTTAGCAGCTGTGACATTGCCAAGTTGCCTATCATTCCTATTTCGCGCAGCTGCAACAGTCGCTAAATTGTCCATTTTTCCTATTTGTAGCAATTGCAACACTTCCAAGTTTCCTATCCTTCCTATTTCACGTAGCTGTAACACTGCTAAAAGTGCCTCTTTTTCCTATTTCGAGCGGCTGCAATAGCTAAATTTTACATTTTTCATATTCTTAGCAGCTGCAACTCTGCTAATTCCTCATTGCAACTTCATTATATCTCTATTCATCAGTATTAGTGTCCTTTGCTCTCCACAATGAACATTAAAAGCTTACATGTCTGCCACATGCTTTAATGATCTACGCTAGCGTGGATGTACTTTATTTTCCACTCGACAATGACCAGCTCATGAGTGCATGTGCGAATTGATGGTCCTATCAGCGATGTGACCATGGAAAGGCACCACCTTGCAAAATGGCAGATTGGCATTACATTCAAAGGTAGAGTCTTAATCATGAACATAGTTAGGCATTACTTAATGCGGTAATCAATAATGAGTATATTTTTTCATTAGTGCATGTGATTTATCTTTAGCCAATCAGCTGAGGTGGGTGACTACGTCTGATTCTCCCTTCATTTTCTGTATATGACCTCCATTCGACCTACCCTGTGCGACAACCTGTCACCACTTTTCTGGCAAAAATGGCAGTGCCAATTCCCAAAAATAATCGTGCCACCTTTCCCAAAATACCCAAACCAACCTTCAGCTGTCCATTGCTCGTTCTGCATGTAGTAGCTTGATGTCTGAGACTATAACACATTCCGCCGGTAGCAAAATTTACAGACAATCTTGCAATATGGGCATCCCGGTATGACACGATCCTGTTAGCATAGAACCTCTACGTGCACACGGAGTGGTTTTTACCATCTTCCAGGAACCTCTGTGTGCACATAGAACCTCATTGCATAAATGCTACCATTTTTATTTTAAAATGTGTTTTGAAAAGTAGAAATGCTGCCCATTTTTTTTCAATCCTCTAAGAACGCCAAGAGGATTGAAAAAAAAAATCATATATTACATTTTCCTAGAAGACTCGTAAGTTAGAAACCTGGAAACCTATCATTCAAAAAATTAAATAATGACACATATACCTAATATCCACTCACTATCACCAATTATGGCAAATTAGATAAAATTAATATTAATATTAATAGTATAATATTTATAATATTAATTAATATTAATTTTAATATTAATAAATTGTTAATGTTAATGATTACTACAAATATTACAAGAAATTAGATAAAATTAAATATTATATAGCAATATTTCTATTATAAAATTAAATATTATCAAAACATCTTACATTTCAAATCAAAGAAAACTGGCCTCGGTTTTTCTCTGAAGACAGAGCTAAGAAAGGCGGATGGTTTTACGGTGATTTGAAGTTTCTCTGTGTTTGGTAACGTTGTGGGGTCTCTGTTGGGGCCTCCTTGGAATGTTGGATGGGAAGGACATGGGTACTGCCACTGACAGTGTGGCCTTGGCATCTGTTGGGAACAAGGAAAAAGGAAAACAGACAAACCAAGATCTTGCCCCTGGAAGCGGGACTGGGGTCACGGAGGCAAGATACAGTGGTGTGGTCACCTCGATGCAAGAAACGATAGAATCAATAAATCCTGGCAATGTCTTCCAAAGGTGCTCAAAATTCCTAAACTATTGATAAATTCAGAAAGGATCAGAAATGATATCCAACACATGAAAGAACATGCACTCATTGTCAAATTTGTTGGGATCTGGCTAGCTAAGAAAGCGCTGGTGTGGTGGATCAATACAACCTGGAAACCTCAGGGACATTATGATCTCCAATTGGGAGCTAAAGTTTTATTTACCGTGATTTTATTCAATGAAGAAGACCGCACAAGGATTTTTGACAATGGACCATACTTTTTCAATTCGGCAAGACTGTTTCTTAGCCCCTGGAAGGAAAGGTTTAACCCAAACAAATAAAATTTAACCATCGCCCCAGTCTAGATACGTCTCTACTCCTTGCCTTCTGAATACTGGAAGGAAAAAATAGTAACAGAGATTGGTAATGAGCTGGGGGTGTTCGTTAAAGTCTCAGAACAAACCAAGAAGATGCGGTATACATCTTATGCCTGGATGTGCCTCTATCTGGATATCTCCCAAGACTTGCCGGCAGGAATAGACCTTACCTGGGAGGATGAAGATTGGTTCTAGGCTATTGATTATGAACAGATCTCGTTTCGATGCCGACGATTCCATGAACATGGGCATCTTTTCAGGGATTTCCCACTTAACAAACAGCTAGCAGGAAAAACTAACTTTGAAGGAAAAGACCAAGAAGGATTCAGGAAAGTTACGAGCAAGAAAAGGAAAGCAAGGAAGGTCGGGGGCCCTGAAATACATAAGAAGACCATGATCCACAATAGGTATGAGGTCTATTGAATTTTGAGCATTAATTCACAATACTCTAGGATATTTACTGAGAGAATAACATATACAATATATCAATGCATGAAAATCACAATAAGCATCACAAGAATCAAAAGCATGAGAGACAAGAGACACAGAGTTTCCGTGGGGAAAACCCTAAGGTGAAAAACCCCACAACTTCCTCAGAGATAGAGAGAGCAATGGCTCAACCAAAGTACAACCAAAATACACTGAGATAGTCTCCTAGTAGCAGATGATCCTTCTACTCACTAGTGTGCCACTTTCTAAGTGAGAGTGAGATACTTTTCCGAGTGATCTAAATAGAGATCACCTGATCTCTATTTATACTAATCTGTTTGCCCAGTGACCTTATGGGGTCGACTTGTCTAGCTAGGTACATCCACATTATAATATATATAATTCATGGCCGACCACACATGGTGGTCTAATAACCCATCGGCAAGTACACACACTTGCAACACTTGTCAATCCACATGACGACACTTCCTTATACAGGAATAACACATCTCTAATAAGGGTACAATAAATATATATGAAATACATAGATGAAATACATTCCGAAGTTACATATACATCAACACTCCCTCTTAACTAGGAAGGTATTTCTCGACAAAGATCTGCTAGACAAGTATTCTTCTCGGGATCATCATCATCGATGCATCGTCATCGTCATCGTCACTGCTGCTGCTATCTCAACCAATATCTGACTCTACTCATCACAAGAAGTTCTACAGAGCCAGTCCTTTTTCATACTGGATGTAGGCCCACTACCTGCAGTTCTTCATCATCACTGGCCATACTGTGGAATCCTCAGGACTTATTACGTGCGTCACAAAAACTCGAAAGAGCATCCTAGGGTGTTACGAGCACACGGCTTTACTTATAGGATCTCTCAGGGCCATATTATATGTGACCTCACCACAAAACCTCGCAAGAGCATCCCAGGATGTTATGAGCACGCAGCTCTACCTATAGGATCTCCCAGGGATAGATTATATGTGGTCACCACAAAACCTCGCAAGAGCATCCCAAGCTATTACGAGCATGCATCTCTACCTATAGGATCTACCTATAGCATCCCAGGACTTATTACGGGCACATAGCCCAACCTATCGGATCTCACAGGGACAAATTATATGCCATAGGACAAAACCTCGAAAGACCATCTGCCAGATATCCCAGGGCATGAATTACATGCCATACGAAAAACCTCGAAAGACTATCTGCAGATCTCCCAGGGCCAAATTATATGTCCTCCTAGAGCAAAACCTCAAACGAGCATTTTCCAAATATCCCAGAGCACGAATTACATGCCATAGGAAAAACCTCGAAAGATTATCTGCAAATCTCCCAGGGACAAATTATATGCTCATCTGCACAACCTGATCCACAACCATAGAGTATCAACCTGATACTCACCATACATCATCCTGATGTACACATGATCACCCTGATCATCATCACTACAACATCCTACTGCATGTCATCTGCAGCAACATCCTGAAGCTCGTCATCCACGATCATCCTGATCATATAATGCATCTACCTGATGCATACCAAGTATCTACTTGATACATATCATCATACATGATCCACCTGATCATACAATGTATCCACCTGATACAAATACAAATACATGATACATATCATCATACATGATCCACCTGATCATACAATGTATCCACTTGCTACATATACAGATACATGGTCCAAGCATCCAACATGATGCATACAAAATACATACAAATGATCCTACTGATCATATCTAGCATCCAACATGATGCGTACATACATATACATATAAATGATCCAATTGATCATATCCAACATCCAACATGATGCGTACATACATATACATATAAATGATCCAACTGATCATATCCAACATCCAACATGATGCGTACATACATATACATATAAATGATCCAACTGATCATATCCATCATCCAACATGATGCATACATATTAAAATGATCCAACTAATCATACAAAGCAGAAACTAGAACATCATCCTGATGTTCATCATCTAGCGCTTACATCCACAGCCATGTGAAGGATCCTCCTTCCAACATGCTTCGAATGGCTTCAGCAAATGTGTCCATCACTTCTTCCTCGAAGTGTCCTCGATCTGAAGAACACCAAGCCTCTCCCTGAAGCACTCGAACTTCACCATGGCTAGTGCCTTCGTCAGCACATCTGCAATCTGCTCGTCCGTCGCAACATACAGGAGCTTCACAGATCCTCTCTGCACCATATCCCTGATATAGTGATATTTGATCTCTATGTGTTTCGACCTGTCTTGAAACACTGGGTTCTCGGACACCTTCACACAACTCTGGTTATCACAAAAGACACCAGTAGCATCCAATGAGAGATCAAATAACTCAGACAGTAGCTTCCGTAGCCATACTGCCTCACAACTAGCTGAACAGGCTGCAACATACTATGACTCAGCTGTACTCAGTGCTATGCAGGATTGCTTCCTACAAAACCAAGAGATCACACCTGATCCCATATTGAAGCAGCATCCAGATGTGCTCTTCCTATCTGCAGCACTGCCAGCCCAATCTGAATCAACATAACCCTGCAGGTTAAACTTTTGATTCGCTTCATACTTGAGCCCATAATCCACTGTACCCTTTAGGTACCTCAGAACATGATTTACAGCAACCAGGTGAACACTCCTCGGATCTTTCAGGAACTGACTCAATATGTTCACAGCAAAGCAAATGTCTGGTCTCGTGTTTCTCAGGTACATCAAGGACCCAATCATCTAACGATACATAAAGACATCAACCGACTCAGATGAAGCATCACATAGAAGCTTCAGATTCGATGCCATAGGTGTGGCCATGGCCTTGCAATCCATCATCCCAAATCTCTTCAGGACATCTACTGTGTACTTCCCTTGACCAAGGAAGATCCCACCTGCACTCTGCCACACCTCCGTACCTAGAAAATAGTGCATCATTCCCAAATCTTTCATATCGAATTCAGCAGCAAGCCTCCTCTTAGTATCTGCAATCAGTCTGTCATCTCCTGTTACAAATAAGTCATCCACATATAGGAGTAGAATCACAAGATTCCCTTCCTTAACCTTGTAGTAAAGGTTGGAATCCGCTTTACTCTTGGTAAAGCCCAAACTAGATAGGAAACTGTCCATCCTACCATACCAAGTTCTGGGAGCTTGTTTCAATCCATACAAGGCTTTCTTCAATCTGCATACATATGACTCCCTGTCATGTATTTCAAAACTGAGTGGCTGCTCCACATATACTTCCTCTTCAACTACACCATTCAAGAAAGCAGTCTTGACATCCATCTGGTGTATTTTCCATTTCATTGCTCCAGCCAGGGAAAGTACTGTTCTGATGGAAGTATACCTGGCTACAGGTGCAAAAGTTTCTTCATAATCTATTCCTTCTTTCTGAGAGAAGCCATGATCTACGAATCTTGCCTTGTATTTCTCTACACTTCCATCTGCAGCATGCTTGATTTTGAAGATCCATTTAGAAGTCACAACAGACTTCTGTTTAGGTCTTGGGACAACATCCCAAACATCATTCTTCATTATTGATTGGTATTCCTCAACCATGGAATCCTTCCATTCTTTCTTTTTCGCTGCTTCTTCATAACTGGAAGGCTCTTTGTTCATAATGTCACAGAGTAAAGCAACATAGATGGTATGTGATCTGGTTCTCTTCTTTGCTCTGTGTTCTTCTTCTGGAATGCCAAATATTTCTGCATCTTGAATGAGCTCTCTAGCCCATGCAGGTTTCCTTTTGTGAGAGTTATCCTCACGGGATGGATCAACAGGTTCTTGCGGATCTTCAAACTCATGAACAACTTATGGAACTGCTTCAGTCATGGTAGTGTCTTGAAATCTAGTTTCCTTAGGTTCTTCATAAACCTCGATAGGTGCCTTTCTTGATTTGATGAATGCTGATTTTTCATCAAATGTTACATCTCTGCTAACATCAATCTTCTTGAACCCTAGAAAGTATATTCTGTAAGCCTTCGAGCTTTCACTGTAACCCACAAAGATACCCTTCTTTCCTGAAGGATCTAATTTAGTCCTCTTTTCCTTTGGGACATGAGTGTATACTGGACAACCAAATATTCTGAGATGGTTGACTTTAGGTTCTTACCAGAAAAGACCTCTTTTGGTGTCTTGTTGTCCAATATCTTGTGGGGTGTTTTGTTTTGCACATATACAGATGTTCTAGCTGCTTCTGCCCATAGATGCATAGGTAGATCCTGGTGATGCAGCATTTCCCTTGTTGCTTCCATGATAGTTCTGTTCTTCCTTTCTGCAAATCCATTCTGTTGAGGATTATAAGGAGCAGTCAACTCCCTCTTAATCCCTGAATCACTACAAAGCTTCTTGAAGTCACCTGAGGTGAATTCTCCACCATTGTCGGATCTGAATGTTTTGATCTTCTTGTCAGTTTGATTCTCCATCAAGGTTTTGAATTCCTTGAACTTATCAAACACCTCATTTTTGTTCTTCAAGAAGTATACCCAAGTCTTCCTGGATAAGTCATCAATAAATGAGACATAATAAACATACCCACTCAGAGAACTGGATGACATAGGACCACATACATTTGAGTGGATGATTTCCAGTATATCTTTTGCCTTGCTTTCACTGCTTGGGAAAGCCTTCTTAATGTTCTTACCTTTTGCACATCCTTTGCAAACACCTTCATGTTTGGTCTTGATTTCAAGAAGACCCTCTACAGCCTTGCTTGCAATTGGAAGTGCCCTATAGTGCATATGAGCAAGTCTTCTATGCCAAAGTTCACTTGGCTCCATGGATTCATGCACCATGGCATGTTCAGGTTGTCCCTTCAATTTATACAAACCTCCCTCTTGCTCTCCAATCACTACTGCATCATCTATGGTCTTTCCCTTTGGCCACATTAGAACTTGGCCATCCACAAATGCAACCCTCATACCTTTTGCATCCAAGGCAGAGATGGAGAGTAAGTTCTTCTTGAGCCCAGGTACATAAAGGACTTATTTCATCTTCAAAGATTTTCCAAAATCTAGGTTGTAGGAGGCTTCACCACTTCCTTTGATTGGGTATTGATAATCATCCCCAAGTTTCACCTTATGGGGTGATTCATGTTCAGATAGATTCACAAAAGATTCCTTAAACCCAGTCATGTGTTTGGAAGCTCCACTATCAATCAACCAATCATTAAAACCATGGGATATGGTACCTGTGAGAGCAGAGATTAGAACATACTCTTCTTCACTTGATGAGTCAACATCACTATCATCACTTTCTGCCCTAGCCTTCTTCTTTGGAGGTTTATCATCCTCGGCAGCATGAGCATGAAACTTTCTTTTTCTGCCCTTCTTCTTCTTGCTGGAGTTGTTGTTATTATCCCTTTTGTTCTTGGGACAATTTGAAGCAAAGTGACCCTTCTCATTGCAAGTGAAGCATCTTAGATCCTTCTTATTCTTTTGATAGGATCTCTTGTGGCGAGAGTGCTCCTTCTTGGGCTTGCTTATTTTGGTGTGAGCTACAAGAGCTTGATCTTCACCTCCCATCTTTTCCTCACGAGCTATAAGTCTAGCTTCTTCTTGAGAGCATTCTTCCCGCAATCTGTTGAAGGAGATCAACTTCTTCTTTGCACAAATTCCTTCAATAAAGGAATCCCATGACCTGGGTAGGCCATTTAGAGTGGTCATCACCACTTCACCATTCTCCACCATTTCATCCACTGCTTCTAGTTGTTCCTTGATCTGGGAGACCCTTGAAAAATAAGATTGAATGGTTTCTCCATTCTAAAACTTTACTCCTTTCAATTGGTTCCGCAGGGGCATCTTCCGATTTACGTTCTTCCCTTCAAATAGCTTGGTCAAAGAGTCAAACATCTCCTTGGGTGTCTTAAGAGAAGACACATGGGGTATGAGATGGTCTTTGATAGAATCAGCAATGATTCTCTTTGCCTTGACCAAGTTCTTCTTATGCAATACCTTGGCCTCTTCATCCTCTGGGATAGAGATGTCTTCTTTTGTATATGAGTCCAACTCATTCTCTTCCAGGATTAACCCAATCCTATACTTCCAGGCTCAGAATTTATCACCCCCTTCAAGCTTATCCTCAAGCTTGGTGTGGAGAGACATCTTAAAGAGTACTTCAAATGGAAATAGAAAAGATTTAGGTCTTACCACTTGAAATGCTGAAAACCGGATCTGGTCCTGGATTAGGGTTTGTCGGGAAACCCCTAAAAATTCAAAATGTGAATTTCAAATTTATTAAAGGATAGAAAGATGCGCTTTGATGAGATGATTAGCCTAGTGCATTCATAATTTGAGATCAGCAAAGTTTTACCTTTCAGATTTGACTTTTTGTCCTCCCGGGTTCACTTGGGAGAGCCCTGAATTAGGGTTCAAGTTTTCCAGAGATCTACCCAGCCAAAAATCTTGATCCAAAGCTCTAAACTTCGATGTTTGCAAGGAGCTTCCAGCTGTGTCTTCAGATTCCAGAAATTCCTATTTTTGTGGAAACCCTAATTTCTAGGTCCAAATTTGAAAATGCTCGGAATTGAATTCTGATTGGAATGATAGCTGCACCTTGATTAGTAGAGTCAATCTACTATACGTTTTTTCCAAAATGTGTGGAGAGAAACCCAATAAACAAGAAACTCAAGTTTCTGTCACTGCAAAATGTCTTCTTCTCAGGTTAGCTCTGATACCATGTTGAATTTTGAGCATTAATTCACAATACTCTAGGATCTTTACTGAGAGAATAACATATACAGTATATCAATGCATGACAATCACAATAAGCATGACAAGCATCACAAGAATCAAAATCATGAGAGACAAGAGACACAGAGTTTTCGTGGGGAAAACCCTTAGGTGAAAAACCCCACAACTTCCTCATAGATAGAGAGAGAAATGGCTCAACCAAAGTACAACCAAAATACACTGAGATAGTCTCCTAGTAGCAGATGATCCTCCTCCTCACTAGTGTGCCACTTTCTGAGTGAGAGTGAGATACTTTTCCGAGTGATCTAAATAGAGATCACCTGATCTCTATTTATACTAATCTGTTTGCCCAGTGACCTTATGGGGCCGACTTGTCTAGCTAGGTAGATCCACATTATAATATATATAATTCATGGCCGACCCCACATGGTGGTCTAATAACCCATAGGAAAGTACACACACTTGCGACACTTGTCAATCCACATGACGACACTTCCTTATACAGGAATAACACATCTCTAATAAGGGTACAATAAATATATATGAAATACATAGATGAAATACATTCCGAAGTTACATATACATCAACAAGGTCATGCAATCAGGAGAGGAAGAAAAAGAAGAAAAAGTTATCTCTACATAGGGAAAGATCGAAGCATCAAATAAAGAACCCAAAGATAACGACAATATTCATTCAGCTGAGGTTGAGACTCTAGGATATGCAGGATCCTCGCAAGAGGAAGGTGGAGATGAAATGGAACTAGAATATCTAGATCTGGAAGGTTTGGAGGTGGCATGTAAAGTTGAAAATCCTATTCCCATAACACCTCATCAGGTCTCACTCCTGGAGAAAGTGATTATTAAGTCCAAGAACCGCAAACCCTTGGGGGTAATTTCCAAATCTCTCAAAGAGAACGATGGGAAAAAGATAACCAGAGGGGAGAAAAGAGGTAGGCGAAGTAACATTCAAAGAATTCAGATGATAGGAAGGAACCTGGTGGCCTCGTGCCAGTATCCAACTATTGACGCGATTCTAGCATCATCCAACCTCAATCAGTTATAAAATGCGGATTACATCTTGGAACATTAGAGGATGAAAGAGTATCCTAAAAATCCGCCTATTACAACGGAAAATTGAACTAGAGAAACCTGCTATTATTTTTCTCCAATAAACTAAGTGTTCGGAAATTGAGTTCCAAGCCATCAGGCAGAAAGTATGGAAACACTGCAAGGTGGTGGAAATAGATGCCACTGGTGCGGTCGGGGGAGTTGGAATTCTCTAGAACCCTAAAGAAGTAAGTTTGTCTGATTGGATGGCTTCCAAGTTTATCTTATCGGCTGCTTTTCATATTTTAGGAACCAGAGTCAGCGGTTTTCTCTCCAATGTCTACGGACCTTCTTTGGCGAACCAAAAGAGTTCCTTCTTGAATTCCATTAGGAATCTTAAAAAAGAGACTATTGACAGACCTTGGATAATAGGGGGAGATTTCAATCTAATCAGAAATCTTGAAGAAAAACACGGAGATCGACGTTGTCTTCATCCCAGTAACGAGGAATTTTCAGAGGTAATTGAAAATATGGCAATGATTGATGTTAAAACCTCCAATGGCATTTATACATGGAATAATAAAAGAGGCGGAGACATAAGCATTGCATGTAGACTAGATAGGTTTCTAGTCTCTGAATCCATTATGATGGGAGGCGGGGATTTGACTGTGGTAGTGTTACCTTCGGTGGGCTCGGATCATTGGCCGGTTTTTCTGGAATGGCACGGGATAGGAGAAAACCTCCATCAACCGTTTAGGTTTGAACAATTATGGCTTCTGCACCCTGATTTTTCTAATCAATTGCGTCAGTGATGGCAGACTTGTGACCCGATTATGGGAACTAAGATGTATCAGTTCTAGCAAAAATTAAAATACCTCAAAGGAAAAATAAAGAGGTGGAATAAAGACATCTTTGGAAATATTTTCCAAGGTAAGAAGATCCTTGACCTTAAACTTTAGGAAATTCAGAAGGAGGCCATAGCACAAGGGTATACTACAGAGTTGAAAACCCAGGAGCAAAACCTTTTGTAGGAACTCACTCTCAAAGAACATCAGGAGGAACTCCTTTGGAAGAAAAAATCCCAAAGCCGTTGGCTAAAAGATGGTGAGCGTAATACCAAGTTCTTTCACAACATGCCACCATCCAGCATCGTCATGGGAACAGGGTGGTTAGGCTCAAGAAGGAAGATGGCATAGTAGTGGAAACGCAACCTGAATTAGAGAAGACCTTAAAAGATCACTTCGAAGACCTTTTGAATGAGCCAAATATTAATAGAAAAGTAGAAAGGGATAACGTTCTCGGCCACATCCCAAGATTGGTCACAGAGGCCCACAAAAAACTCCTTATGGGGACTATCCACATGGAAGAACTTTATGAAGCCATAAAAAAAAAGGCAGATGACAAAGCACCAGGACCGGATGGCTTCACTACAAAATTCTTCCACTCTTGATGGGATTGGATGAAGGGGGAGGTCCTAGCCATTGTGGAAGATTCTCGACGAACTAGGAATATTCTAAAAGGTCTTAATGCTACCTTTCTCACACTTATCCCCAAGGAAACGGGAACTGAGAATCCTGGAAGGTTTAGACCCATAACTCTCTGCAATGTGATCTATAAAATTATTACCAAGGATATAGAAAACTGGCTACGACCTCTTCTTCCTTTAATTATTTCTCCGGAACAGGCTAGGTTCATGGAAGGACGTCAAATTACGGGTGGAATTATTCTAGTTCATGAAGCAATTCATTCGCTCAAATGAGAGAAAATCCTAGGTAGGATTCGAAAAATGGACTTATCAAAAGCCTATGATAAACTAAACTAGAAGTTCATGGCAGAAATGTTAACAGCCTTTGGTTTCAGTAACATATGGACGGAATGGATCATGAGTTTGGTTTCATCCCCTTTCTTTTCAATTTTTGTTAGTGGCACTCCCTCACAACCTCTCCCCGCGAACCGTGGAATTCGGTAGGGGGACCCCTTATCCCCATTCCTCTCCATTATCATGGTTGAAGGTTTAGGAGGAATGATACGGGCGACCCAGGAGAACAATGTTATTCGGGGTTTGGACCTGGGGAAGCGACTGATCCCTCAAACCCACCAACAATTTGTTGATGATACTATGATGATGGGACCTTCCTCGGTTCAAGAGGCCTAAAATATCAAGGATATTCTTAACACCTTCCTTAAGGGCAGTGTTCTAGAAATAAATAAAGAAAAATCGAAGGTGTATTTCTTCAACACTCCCAGAATTCATCACAGAAATATCCTCCAAATTTTGGAATTCTCTGAAGGACTCCTTCCGTCGAAATATCTAGGGGCACCCTTGTCGGAATCTACCATCTGACAAATCTCTTGGAAAGATCTTCTGGATAAATTCAAAACCAAATTAGAATTGTGGACGTTTCGAGCCCTGGATTTTCCAAGCCGCGTCATTTTGGTCAAGTCAGTGTTACAGGCTTTGCCAATTTACCTGTTCTCTATGATGGAAACACCCAAAGCTATTCTAAACAGATTTGTAATCTGCAGAGGAACTTCTTGTGGGGAGGCACCCCCGACCAGAGGAAATGGGCCTTGGTGAATTGGAACACTCTATGCACTCCTAAAATATTGGGGGGCCTGGTTCTATGTGACCCAGTGTGTATTAACAAAGTCTTAGGAGCTAAAATATGGTGGAGATGGGTCACCCACAAATTGGAACCATGGGCACGTCTTTGGCACCAGAAATACACCTGAAGATGGCCCAAACAGGACCCTATCAGATTTGGCGAAGAACAACCAGGATCCAGTATTTGGGAGCTTTCTTAGGAGAATCGTGATTTAGTTAAAAATCATAGCTTTTGGGAGGTAAGAGATGGTAACTTTTCCTCCTTTCTGCATGATGCTTGGCAACAACTCCGAAGACTCTCTGATGGGTAGGATAATCAGGAGCTATTTTATATTTATAGAGTATCCCATGGGAGAAATTCAAGGACTTTTGGGAAACAAGACCTGAGGAACTACGGTTTAGACAGTGGAAATCAATTCAATGGTGGAAGACCTTAACCCCCAAATAAAATCTAGACAATTTTTTTGGTGAAATTACCAAACGGAAAATACCCTAAGCCACTAGGCCGAAAAAAATATGATGGGGTTATTTTAACCCGGGGAACTTCAAGATTGCAGAAGCGATAGGCCGCTTGAATTGCCATGAAAGGGTGCCCATGGATGACAAATGGAAAAAAGTCTGGGAAACGAACCAGTGGCCCAAAATTGCCACTTTCAGCTAGCTGCTGATTCATTGGCTAATTTTGACTTGGGAAAACCTTCTTAAGAGGGGTTTCTTTGGACCTTCCCATTGTAGTATTTGCACTAATGTGAACGAAACCATTAATCACCTTCTTGATGAGTTCCCTCTGGCCTCCTTCTTCTGGAACAGGGGGGGAGAAAGATTTAGAAAAATGACTAGAGTTTTGGGCCGAACGAACCTGACGCTGGCCAATTGGCAGACTAAACCCTCTAAAAATGAACTTCTTAACAGAATCTGGGAATTGTTTCTGGGTTTCATGGTTTGGGAAATATGGAAGGAGAGAAACCAACAAATTTTTGAGGAGAAAAAAAGAAACACAGAGACAATCTGGGAGGTTATGGAAAAGCACATCAAGGAAACGTTATACTCCAAAATTCCATCCCCAGAAAATGGAAATGTAGATCCTGCAGAAAGAATAATGTTGAATGACTGGGGTATTTATAACTTACCGAATTGCAATACTGAAGTGCTACAGCGCAAAGAAATCTCCACTAGTCTTGATTTTTTGCAACCTCCTCCAGTTGATCCTATGAAGCTCAATTTTGATGGCGCATCAAAAGGTAACCCGAGGCCTGCAGGATTTGGAGGAGCCATCAAAAATACCCATGGCCTGGTTGTAGTATTTTTCTAGGGTAACTTGGGGGAAACAACGAATAACGTCTCAGAACATGAAGGAATGATTAATGGCATTAGTTGGGTGATGGGAAAAAACTGGGTACCTCTAATTGTTGAGGGGGACTCTAACATTGCGATATCCATTGTGCGTCGTATTCAAAGAGGTGCGGCGGTTCTGAAGGTCTCTGTGAATTGGAGATGGGAAGGCAGGCTGATGCAGCTTCAGGAAATTCTTAGCACCTCTTTGGCCATCAACTTCATTCATGTTCAAAGAAAAGGCAACAAGTTAGCCAATGAATTGGCCAATATAGGGGTTAAGGCAAGTGTCGCATTCAAATCTGGCACCTTGCATGAGATGGATGATCACGTGGCTAGTCACCGGTGTGAATTGATCACAACCGTTGATCTCAGCCTTAATTTGAACACCACCTACCCAGAGCATCATGAATCACATGGCATTCAGCCCGAAAGGACACATGCTGCAGGTAATCTGACGCGTGTCAAGTCTGATTATCCCTCCTGATGCAACGTATCCAGTTGTTGTCCTTTCTCCTTAAGGAAGTTAAGGTGGTTGATCATTGGGTTTTATATCATAGGCTTATCAGGTCTTTTCGTGATATTTCACACAAGCTTTTGAAAAATCTAAGTCATTATACCATCATGAGTATTGTTAATGGCGTGTACCATGATGAAGGAATTTATGACCCTAGCTATGGCGAAGGGAATGAAAGCAGTAATTGCTGCAGGCTTATCATATTCCGAGCAGGTGAGATCATGGATCAGTACAGAACGGTTAAGTCAAGCACTCATGAGAATTTATGGAAGGGTACTTTTCCCATCTCTCGTTATAGGAACGAGGATTATAAATTAATGACGGAGGGCAACAAGATCAAGAGTTGCAATTTGCGAATCCATTGCTTATCCTTGCCTCCTGGTATGCGTTTTGATTTTAACTTGTGGATTAATTGGCTTCATATTAACGGTGGTATCTCGACGACGTTCATGTCCATTTTCCTGCGCATTATGCATCCCCATATCAGGATGAGAAGTTTCCGTGGTTTTGGTAGAAATCCCGGCGGTAGGGCGACACATACTGGTGAAGGTTCTTCCTCTCAATCCCATCCTCAGGAGAATGCCAACCCACAATGTTTCGACTAGGCTCATTTCTATCTGGAGGAAACACCGTTAGCCATTTGTAATCAGATAGCATACCTAGAAGTTGCTTTGTTGGAAGATATTGAATCTCGGATAGGTTATCAAATTCTGGCTAGCCCCTTCTGGGCCTACAGGATTCTTCTTTCCCGTGAATTACATATCAGGGAGAACATTGCATGTAATATGCAAGAGGTCATTGCAGGTATGAAGGAGAACCAACAAACTGAAATGGAGAACACTAGCATTCTAGAAGCGTTGATGGAGGACTTCAGCATCCATCCTCCGCCGGAAGCTAGTCATGGAGTCTCTAATACTTCAAGCCTGAAGCAGTAGGTCGGTCGAGATTGACTGTTTTTTTTTTTTTTTTTCGCTAAGTCATGTTAGTATTTTTTTTGGCCCAGAGTGGCTCATTGGTTAGTTCTTTTTAGGCTCTTTAGCGGGGCCTGTTTCAAGTCTGTGTATCTAGGTCCTTTTTGTTATCTTGGTTAGCTTTGTGTAGATGATCAACCTTTCGAGGTTTTGAGGACTGCCTTGCTTATTTCTATTATGTTGGTTTCGCCCTGTCGATTATGTGGAAAACTTGGTTTGTCTCCATCCTCCCCTCTGGGATGGGTCTCTGGCTGGTTCTGGTCCTTAATGGACGTTTGTAACATTTTTGTACTCTATGTACCTTTTTATTAATAGAACTATCACTCTCTCTTACCTACAAAAAAAAAAATCAGAGAAAACTATTTATAAATTCCATTGAACCATTATATAAAGCATCAGTTTTTTTTAAGGGTCAAGGTATCATTAATGGAAACAAGCAATACTATCAAAGCTACTATTGATGTTACAGCCAGAGTTATAGATCCATATGACAAAAGGATCCAACACTAAGCAATTGATGTTTTGATTTTTTTCCCTACAGTTGTATCTTCATGGGAGGTCAAGTTATAAGGTCTTTTTAACCATGTAAGTCTGTTTCAAAAGGTCAAGTTATAAGGTTTTTTTAACCATGTAAGCCGTTAAATCTTTAGAATACACCGTTACACTTTATTTACATTTTATTCAATAATATTTACATTATATAATTTAAATCTTTAAATATAATTATCCTACACATCACAAAACTAAACACAAGCAATTATCCTACACCGCTCCACTCAAAGGGATTTGAGTTGAAGGTAGCCCAATGATCGCATTGTGCAAGCATTGAATAAGGAAATTCAAGGCTATAGATATGATTTAAACAACATCAAGCATTTAAATAAGCCCAATGAACATAGAAAATAGGAAATAGTGTTATAGATCCAAGACTAATAATCCAATTAGAGGTAAGTTGAGCTGTAAAATGTGGTTTTCATTATGAACCACCAATAAATTAAACCCAAGTAGTAAACATAATGAATTTTGGTGTTCTAGGGAATCAATAGGTATTAAGTTATGGTTCTATCATAATTAATTAACAGTAGATCTAAGCATACATATAGAGAGTTAAAAAAACTAAATCAAATTAATTAGTGAAGTTAATCACACAAGCAATTAATCCCATTATGAACAATAAATTTTAACCTAGAGAAAAAATGAAGAAAAAAATCCAACATCAAATGGATTGCTTTGTCTTTATTTCTTAGAAATTGCATAATAAATTAGTGTTTTGGCTCTTTGGAGCCCTACAAATTACTCACTCATAAATTTTCTTAGTAATCCCTTTGTTCTTTTCCAAATAAACTTTTCACCAATCTAGTGCAAAATTGTTTGTGTAGAAATGGATCAATGGGATAAACTAGAAGGCCTAACATCCCCAACTCTTTAGCTTCGTAAATTCAACATGCTACATCTCCTTTATCCTTTTGTTGTAAACATTCTATTTCATGGTTCCCTTGTAATCTCCCTTTCTTTCTTTTAATCCTTTATTTCTTTAATTATTTTGCGCTTTCATTAGAAATTCGTCACTTTGGAGACAAGCGGGAGCAGATTTGACGAGCAAGGGGGCCTACACACAAGTGAACCACATCCCTTGACATCATCATCAAACTCATAGCCTCGAGCTTTTCTTCCATAACTAATCTTCTAACATTGTCGAGTGCTTTTCGTTTGTGTAAAACCATTAAATCCATTATATATTTTTGCGGATCCATTTCAAATCACACACCAAGGTTGAGGATCACCCAATGACCTTAGGCTTGATTGCAAGGTTTACACACTAGGATCACCTAATGATTATAAGCTTGGTTATATATCATGAGTCAACTAGCATATAGTAACAATTTGGTGCACAATTACGATTGTGATGATTTATAATCATTATTTATTGTGCTAATTTAACAATTAAATACCATGGAACCTATGATTTTCAATTAAACAAAATATTACTTTCATTGAATAAGAGAGTTTCAAGTAACAAAAATGATTATTAAAGAGAAGGTGGATACCAATGCTGCACGATGAGCATTGAATGGGGCCAATGTTGAAATTTATTCAAACTATTCATGTATGCATCAGAATTTGACATGGTTAAACTAAACACGTGGCTTGATGGTATGCGAGGGTCTCAAGATTGAAGGATATTAGTTGGAGTCACATCATCTTTGAGTGTTGATGTATATGTAACTTCGGAATGTATTTCATATATGTATATTATATTCCTATAGAGATGTTATTATTCCTCTATACGGAAGTGTCGTCATTTATATTGTAAGTGTCGTAACTTATACTTGATGGGTTATTAGACCACCTTGTTGGGGTTGGCGCTGTATAAGTCATGTGGTTTGAAGGGTTATTAGACCACCCTATTGGGGGTTGGCCATGTGGGTCAAAGGGTTATTATACCACCAAGTGTGGGGTCGGCCCGGATTAAGTTAACCATGGGTTAAGCTAGACATGTAGGCCCCATTAGTTTATTGGGCAGGACAGAACAAGTATAAATAGAGATCAGGAGATCTCTATTTGATTCACTCACTCACACTTTGGAGAGTGGCGCACTTGTGGAGGAGGAGGCTCTACTCCTAGGAGAAGACTATCTCTTGTATTCTGGTTGTATCATTGCTCTATCTATCTCTGAGGAAGTTATTGGGGGTTTTCACCTTTATGGTTTTCCCCAAGTAAACTCTATGTCTCTTGTGTGCTTGCATTATTGTGTCCATGATTAATATGTTTTAGATATGTTGTACATGTTTCTCTCTCAGTTAAGATCATAGATCAGATTGAAGTAAATTCTGAAAATTTAACATTGAGATCGTCCACGTTCTCATGTTCATTCATCATGTAGTCTCATTGGCATCATTTTCCATAATTCCCATCTAAATCGTTGTCGAAAATATCTCAAAAGGTCATGGAATGTCTTTGATCTACACGCCCATCACCAAAGTCATCCATCGATGGTGCATGGTGACTAGAGAATGGGGAGAATGTTGAAATTTCTTCAAATTTTTCCTATATGCGTCGAAATTTGACATGGTTACAGTAGACACATTCCTTGATGGTATGTGGGGCTTTGAATACTCAAGGATTCATGATGTGCTTGCATAATATTTGAGATCATCCATGTTTGCATCAATGTTCAGTATGCAGTCTAATTTTCATGATTATTCATTACCATCTATAGAATCTTTGTTGAAAATCTCTTGAAATTTCATGGAATGTCTTCCAACATGCCCATCACCAATGCCATCCACCGACACTGCATGGTGAGCATTGAATGGGGACAACATTCAAATTTCTTCAAATTGTTCCTGTATGCGTTGAGATTTGACATGGTTACACTAGAAACATGCCTTGACAGTATGTGATGGTTTCAAGACTCAAGATGGATTCCTGACGTCCCTACATAATCTTTGAGATCATCCATGTTTTCAGCAACATTCATCATGAAGTCTCATTGTCATCATTCTTCATTCCCATCTATAGAATATTTTTCAAAACTCCCTTTAAATATCATGGAACGTCTTCCAACACTCCCACCACCAACGTCATCCACTGATGCCGCACGATGAGTAGTGAATGGGGCCAACATTGAAATTTCTTCATATTGTTCCTGTATGAGTCAAAATTTGACATGGTTAGACCAGATCCATTCCTTGACAGTATGCTAGGGTTTCAAGACTCAAGGATACTTGATGTCCTCGCATAATCTTTGAGATCACTCACATTTGCATCACTGTTCATCATGTGGTCTCGTTGTCATAATTCGTCAAATTCCAATCTATGGAATCTTCATTGAAAATCTCTTGAAATGTCATGGAACGTCTTCCAAGATGCCCATCACCAATGTCATCCACTAATTATGCATGGTGAGCAGTGAATAGGGCCAATGTTGAAGTTTCTTCAAACTGTGCTTGTATGTGTCAAAATTTGACATGGTTAGATGAGACACTTGCCTTCACGGTATGCGAGGGTTTCAAGACTTAAGGATGTTTGACTTCCCCACATAATCTTCAACATTATCCATGTTTTCATGAACCTTCATTATGAGGTCTCATTTTCATCATTCGTCATTCCCATCTACAAAATCTTGGTCGAAACTCTCTTGAAATGTCATGGAATGTATTCCAACATGCCCATCTACAATGTCATAAATCGAACAAACACAATGACCAATGAATGGGGCCAACGTTGAAATTTCTTCAAACTGTGCCTATATGCATCAAAATTTGACATGGTTAGATGAGACACTTGCCTTGATAGTATGCGAGGGTTTCAAGACTCAAGGATTTCTGACGTCCCCACACAATCTTTAACATTCCCCATGTTTTCATGAACCTTCACTATGGGGTCTCATTTTCACCATTCGTTATTCCCATCTACAAAATCTTGGTCGGAACTCTCTTGAAATGTCATGGAATGTATTCCAACATGCCCATTTACAATGTCATCAATCGAATTGACACAGTCACCAGTGAACGGGGCCAACGTTGAAATTTCTTCAAGTTGTGTCTGTACGCGTCAAAATTTGACATGGTTAGATGAGACACTGTCCTTGATGGTATGCGAGGGTTTCAAGACTCAAGGATGTCTGACGTCCCCACATAATCTTCAACCTTCTCCATGTTTTCATCAACCTTCATTATGCAGTCTCAGTTTCACAATGAGCTAAATATTTTGAAGCAATGCAAATTAATCACTATCTAACATGTAAATAACTACTACAAAAAAGCTAGGGATTTAGCTAGATTGCATGCACTTTTGAACTAGTATTAGAAAGAGCTACTTGAGATAGATATAACTTTTTGAGCCAAGTAAATTTTAGTGACTAGAAATAAATTTTGATTTAGAGAAGGAGAATCAAATTGAGAAAAGAGAGGGAAATCTTGAAGACAACTCTAGAGATACGGGGAAGAATGTTGAGGAACTATATCTTCAGTCTTATGAGGACATGCAAAACCAAATTATCTACAAAAGAGGAACATTCATGACATATAGCAAAATCCATCAATCCTAATCTATATCCTTAGATTCAATAACACCACAATGACATGTAGAAAACTCATTTGGTCTCCATCTATAAGCTTAGATTCAATGTTACTTTGGGAAACGATCTACAATTTCCCTTATGGAAAATCCATAATTAAGTAGCCCAGATACACAAACCAAGAGATGATGATGAAAACGTTCAATGAAAATTTTAAATTGAACATGAAATTGAAATTTGAAATTTGAAATTGAAATTGAACTTGGAATTGAATTTGAAATTGAAATTGAACTTGGAATTTAATTTGAAATTGAAATTGAATTTGGAATTGAATTTGAAATTTGAAATTGAAATCGAAATTGAATTTGAATTGAATTTGAAATTTGAATTTGAATTTGAAATGTGAAACTTGAAATAGAATTTGAAATTTGAATTGAATTTGAAATTTGAATTTGAATTTGAAATGTGAAATTTGAAAGAGAATTAGAATTAAAAATTGAAATGTGATGGAGAGAGTTCTGAATAGAGAACTTCATTGCTTCATGCTCTATGACGCACGAGAGGATCTGACGTTTCCCAAGAGGGTAGCCATCAACAATGCTCCCATTCACCAAGGGGTTAGGCCACGCCGGGATCGGCTGCCACTGGTGGCAGCAGTAGGAGAGCTAGTGTGTCAGTTCATCTCGACGACATACATGTTGATCCCCAGGTGGGGGATGCACGGAAAGACACGAGTGCATCAAGTGCATATTTTTTGTTAGATACATTTTCAATAAATTTTTAGTATATAATGCAATGAATTTCAGTTGCAAGTTATAATATATATTTTCAGTAACATTTGTGTTTTGGTTTGGATTGCAGGTGACCCATCAGGGGAGTCAGACGACAATGAGGTCACACGCATCACTCTCGCTAATATCACTACCCAGCGAGAGTGGGTGCACTCATGTGTGTGCACATTGAGGGAGGATTCTCCCACACGAAGATCACTATTCATGATGTTATCAGCAGTGGATGACATGTTTTCCCTCTACAAGAGGGTGGTACCTCTTAGTGACATTTGTCATTTTTCATGCCAGAGGAGGAGACAGGATGTCATTGGGATCCACAAATGGGAGTATTTCAAAGTCGCCACAAGAGGGCATGGCATCAAGGATACTTTGTTTGACACCCCTCCTCACTTCCCTTCTGGTCAACTACTTAGATTCAAGGAGTTTAATTTGGAGGCCGCTGCACCATATTTATATGATAGATTCATAGGAGCATGGGGCATGTTCCCCCACCATGACCAGGTCCCATTGTACTTTGCAAAACATATTTATGCAAAGGTTTTTTGGGGGATGCACCCACATTACACCACCACAGGGTCTGAGTTCTTTGGGGATGGTAGGGGACACTCCTACCAATGTCCTAGAGCTTGTAGAGACCCTGCCTTCGTGCCACCCACTCCGAGGTTGGCACCAATTCCAGACATGATGGTTATCAGGGTGGAGGACATGGAACAATCAACCCATATTGTTGCAGAGGCTAGACATGACATTGAAGAGTCGTTGTTCACTGCCCTGGGCAGTGATGTTGATATTGTGCATGGAGAGGCATGTAGACCACCCCCTCGACCTGCAGAGCCAGAGATAGAGTATGTCGATAGTGACCTGCTCAAGAATTTGGATGGCGAGGCCCTACTTGGGTAGGCTGAGTCATCCCAAGATGCATACTTTTAGTTGTATAGTAGATACATCACTCTAGGACATGCATACTTTTGTACAATTATGTATATATGTTCTTCATGTTACATCATATTATATGTCATAAATTGAATGGTCAATAATACTTAAGGGAGTCGTATTCTATTGCTCCATGCAGAGGACCACATTCATGGATGAACTCTTTGGTAGTGAGCCATCGGTTGGTCCATCCGCTCGTCCCAACCCGCGGATGACAGTAGTCGAGGTAAGTTATAATTTATGTTCCAATTTAATTTGTGTTTATTATTTATGAGTTTAAATCATTTATGTTTTATTTCTTAATTTCTTAATTTTATGTTTTAGATCTTAACTTCAAATTAATTTCAAATTGTATAGGGAAAAGGAAAGGGCATTGCTCCTGATGATAGACATGAGGACCGCAAAGGTCTTGACTAGCCAGGTCTAGACACAAAGGTGAGTTTTAATTTATGTTCCAAATCATCTGGTTTAATCACATTTACTAATTTACTTTTGTACTTTATGTTTCAATTTTTGAATTATAACTTAAATTATGTTTAAGTTTTAATTTTTAATAAATCTAATTTATCGCATGTAATGGCATCTTACACAGGCATCACTATAGGAAGTTGTCGGTGCTGCAATGGATTTCTCATATGATTGGGATGCAACTCGAGCACGTGGTCTTGATGAAGGGCCATCTACCCATATTCCTACCCAGATGCCCGATATCACCATTGACTTGACGAACATCGAGGCATTCTTCATAGTTTACCTCCTCAGAGCCAACATCGGTCTACTGGTAATGAAGGTAGTCACCGGGCCGATCAAGGGCCTCATGGGGGTAGTGGCCAATGAGTTGATGATCTATACATTTCCATGTTTTAAATATTTTCATATTTTATATATTTTCATGTTTTGGATGATCTATGTATATGTTATCATGTTTTGGATATGGATTTCTATCATTTATACATGGAATTTTATCATATATGGACTTTGGATATGGACTTTTGGATATTTTGTTACATATTTTGTATATTTTATCATATTGATGTCTTCATGTGTATTTTGTATCTGATTTGAAATCTATTTTTTTTTTTTTATTACATCTTGATATTGTTATTACAGTTACAAATTTATGTTTGTCATTTCAAATGCAAATTTAATGTACAGTGATTACAATATAAAAGTTCAATCTCGATGTGTAGTTACAATTTAGTTCATTTAAAAATATAAATTTCGACTACATTACAGTTGCAAATTCAAAATTTAGAATTGAATACATACATTACAATTTAAAATTGAAATTACAATTCCAATTCAATTACAATATAAAATTTCAAATTTAATGTGTAATTTCATTTCCAATTCAATTACAATTTAAAAGCTCATTTTCAACGACATTACGATTGCATAAATGAAATCAAAATTTAAAATTAGAATACAATTGAAATTAAAAAATTGAAATTACAATTACATTATGTTGTCTACACATTACAATTCAATTACAATTTACACATTCCAATTCAATTACAATTTAAAATTAAAATTTCAAATTTAATGTGTAATTTCAATTGAAAATTCAATGTGTTGTTCCAATTTAAAAATTCAATTTCAATTACATTACAATTGCATTTGAAATCAAAATTTAAAATTAGAATACATTGTACAATTTAAAATTTAAATTTTACAATTTACATTGTATAAATGTATTTTAAATTCTCAATTACATTATAATTGTATTTGAAATCAAAATTTAAAATTAGAATACATTTGAAATTAAAAATTGAAATTATAATTGCATTATGTTGTCTACACATTACACTTCAATTACAATTTCCACATTCCAATTCAATTACAATTTAAAATTTAATGTGTATTTTCAAATGAAAATTCAATGTGTTGTTGCTCCCCTTAAAGATTTATTTTCAAAAATATTATTCCTTAACATAATTTGAAGTGTTATATGACTTGATAACTTGATCTTTCTATTTGTTAGGTATGCTTATTAGATTAATTATGCATGTTCCTTGACTTGGCAATTGCTACTATGATATCCTTCATTTTTCTATGTTGACAATTGATCCTATGTCATGCATGAAGTGAAGTAATGGCATGCACCTTTGAGGAACTTGTGAAGCCCATTTTATTGAGCTTATCTTGCTCTTGGAAATGTGAGACTACAAATTGTTCAATGTAGGTATATTCCATGTAGCACCAAGTGCCAATATTTTTATTAAATGGAATGAGGAGACACAAAAAAAATTGGTCATAAATTTGAGATGTTCATGTAGTGCCCCTAGACGGTGGTAGACCTTGAGGGCACTTGTCGAGTGATCCAACTAATTGAAACTTCCACAAATTAACCCTTTGAATTTATATTTCTAAATAATTGAAGAACAACTGAGTATGTACGTGACGACAACTAGTGAATGAAAATAATGAATTGTATGATAGATATGAAAGCAAATAATTATCTAATATGAAAAAAATAGCATGTTGTGTATTGACTAGATGTATGATGAATTATGTGATGAAAACGAAAGAAATAAATGTAACATAATTCCTTATTGGTTAACAAGATATTAGATGTTATGAGTGAACTATAATTTCTTAATGATTAACATGTATAAAATGATTATAATGAATGAGGACAGGATTATTAATATGTGTTTTTGAGAATGTGTGTAGTGATAGGTGAAACAGTTCACCAATGGACACACAAAGGAAATAAAGGGTCGTAGAGTACGAATAAATCACACACGGAAGGATGACGATGGTTTCGACTTCCAATGGATCCCACGGTCGAGTTCAAAATCCCTTATCTGCTTACTCGGGGTCGTGTGAAGTCATGCGATGTGGACCACGACGAAGTTGGCACTGTACAAGTTGGGGGGCACCCAATAAAAACAGACTTACTCCTCAGCACCATTAGTCCCTAATAGTGTGTAAACAGAGGATTGAAGGTAACAGATCCTAAATCCCTACATGAAGTTCCTGCAATTCAAATGAAAAGATATCGGTAGAAGGACCCGACAGTGTGGTACCTTGCCAAGAAATGGATACGATAGATAAATGGACCCGACGGAGTGGTACCATGATGAAAGATTAACATAAAGGACAGATGGGCCCAACAAAGTGGCACCTAGGTCCTAGAAGGGATGAATTGGTAAAATTTATGCATAAAAACCATATAAAACTGCATTTAGAACACTTGCTCATGAAAATACTTTTTAGTATTAAAAATATTAGAAATAATTATTTTTAGGCATTTGCACATGTGAATACCCTTTAGTATTTAAAATATTAGAAATAATTATATTAGGAGAAAAATGGAATCCTAGGCTTGATTTATTAGCTAACACCACATGCGCCCACAAAATAGAATTTAGAGTGGGCATCTTAGAGACAAACTTGAGTAAATTTAGGAAAGTAGGTGCATTCTTCTAGGAAACTTGACACATGGATTTGTGAGATAAATTACTTTTTGAATATTAAGAAATTGGGTATTTGGCATGAAGCGACATGTGTCATAGGGGAATTTCCTATTTAAGGAAGGCTTTGGGGTTGGGTAAAGGACCCAATTTTTGGATGGTTATCGTAACCTTGAAAAATATGAGTGACTTGCTGCTATTGGGGTTTGGCTAGAAATTCTTATGGGGGGGGGGACCCACTGAAAAGTTTCTTGAATGGTGTGTGTGAGCTCTACGACCCAAAGCGGGGGGGTGGCCATGTGACTGAAAGCATGAGCCTATGGTTGGGTGGAAAAGCTAATGGTTTCTTATCCAATGGTTAATCAATATTTGTTGGAGGGATCCTACAGAAGACGCGAACGACAATGCACAAGTTGGATCGGATTAACGACAACTTCTCCTTCAACAACGGTCACGACCTATGGTCGACAGGTTATGGTTTTGTCTATATCTTCTAAGTTATTCAGTCAATTTATTTTATTTCTCTAGTGATTATGCTATCTAATCTATTTTGTATTATTCTATTAAGTTTCAGGTTAAGCACAGAAGGACCCTACAAGAGGGGCCCTACAGTTCAATAACAAAACTAATTGATTATTGTTGAATGAAACTTTTTTTTAATACATTAGTATTTGATAATATTTTTATATAATTGATAATGAAATACAATGTAATTGATGATGAAATACAATGAATGGATTATAATGTATATAATTTTGCATTTGAAATCAAATTTTAAAATTAGAATACATTGTACAATTTAAAATTTAAATTTTACAATTTTAAACATTGTATACATATGTATTTTAAATTCTCAATTACATTACAATTGTATTTGAAATCAAAATTTAAACTTAGAATGTACATTACAATTTAAAATTGAAATTTTACAATTACATTATAGTGTCTAACATTACAATTCAATTACATTACAATTCAACTATCTAGTAGACCTTTAATATTTTTTTTAAAGCATCTAAACAAATATCTATAAAAATATTATGGAGGAAGTTCATGGAGCACTGACCATACATTCAAGTGTATTCACAGTGGAGCACCATGACCCAATTTTTACAAAAGCCTCCCATCTAGTATTTTTAATCTTGGCATTAAAGCATCTACAAAAATACATTTATAAAACAACCTCCACAAAATTCTCCAAAAAAATATTACACAAGAAAACATGACAACTATGTCAATGATGCAAGTGGCATACGTGTAACTCATTCATCTGGCCACTGGATTATAGGAATGTAAGTCTCCATAATACGATCATGGTCAGCTTCTGTCATCTTCTATCTCTTTGGCTCACCTCTCTTCACCTTGATTTCTGTTAGATGTATCTGAGCTGCCACCACCAAATGACTGTATTGACATGATATGTATTGAAGCATAAAATCTTTGTAAATAATATGAGCACCCAATTTTTTCACCCTTTCAGAAAAGTGTCCCATTAGAATAATTTCTCCAGTTTGGTATGTGAAGTCTCCACCTTGGTAGGGTTGCGCCAACCTACTTTTTATTTGTGTGCATCGCATCAAATAATATGCCACATTTTCTTAGTTGCGGGGGGGTGCAATGACAACAAATACATCACCTGCAAGATACATTACAAATATTATTCAAATGTCCTATGTGCATTTCTACAACATTTGTATATGTGTAATATATAATGAACTAATCAACTTAATGAAGTCTCTTGTACCTTCCCTAACCATATCAGAAACTTGATCATGATCTAATGAGACCATTGCCTCTTCAGAGTGCATCTCTTTACATGTTGGAACTGGATGTGGGCCCTTTGGATTAGGACAGACATATTTCCATGGTTTCACATATACATCATTTTCACAGTGATCAAGCCCGCATCCATTTGTATCAATGAAAAAATTACAGAATAAGCATACTTCCTCGTTTCAGTGGAAAATATGTCACCCATATCCTTACTTCGAACAGAATTTAATTCCCTCGTACCAGGTATGGTCTCACAATACCACGGCATGGATCTATTCACATATCAGAGGGAAACAACCCAAAATAATCTGCATGGAATTCAATTTGTCATATATAAATTCCTATCGAGCATGTGTTTTGGAAATGATGATATTGAATGTTATTAGCTTATTACTTGAGTTTGGAGTTTATTACTGGCACACCGTCCTTGCTTGTTCACAACCTTGATGTCCCAAATGACATGTGCACCAATCGACTACTTCCATGGATCATTTGAGTCGAGTTGCACTATGACTCATATGGTACCTCCAAAGTGCTCGTTTCACACATGCACCTGCACCATCATGTTCACCCTTTCCATGCCCTATTTCAAAAAATCTCTAGGTGTGTCAGATTCCTGTCTCTTTGTGAAGGCGACTCAACCAATAAAATGAGCGTTCCGATTTGAATTTCCCTGCACACCCATCTGACCAAATCCAGTGTTCAACAAATGATATGCCTCTTTTCCTGAATGAATCGTAAATCAACCCAACACAGTGTTGAACGAACAATGTGTCATGATCATGATCATCACTGACATAAGAATGATACTCCTTGATCACTTCACATGACTGAGGACTGCTATCCCTACCATCAATGCTTTCCTGAGCATGTCTGTACAATACATGTACAAAGATAGACACGTGGTCGGAGTGATAGTACTCACTCTGTATCTCTCTCTAAGGAGCAAAAGTGTAGTTCTCAGCAAATTCTACCACTGATAAGATTGTGCCTGGCTCAAATACCACATGATAATGTTTGAATTCTAAAGCTTTCCACCTGGACCTATGGGAGTGCTTTATGTATTTATAGATCTGACTTTGAAACTTCTTCATGAAATCTAAAACATGAATCTCATCCTCGAGCATGTCGATCCTCTTAGATGGCATAAATGAAGAAGATTATGGATTCATGGATACATACTCGTACCTCTTCCACTTAACCCTGATATCTGACAATCCATGGTGTGTTGGATCGATAGGAAAGTTCCTATGGAACAATGTCAAATCACCGCATTCATGTCATTTTCTCCCACCTACACACCTCTTATTAAAAAACATGTGTTCAAGATTCCTGTTCCATAGTATCATACAAATAAAATCTCGCACTGTGTGAGGAGCTAGTTCACCGTTCCAGTTCCTTTTGCAAAAATCCAGAAATGTGTCATAGTATAGTTGAAATTCAACGTGGTACCAGTAGAAACAAGTGTCTCAAATCGTATTTGGCCTAATATACAACGGTTTCAATTTTTTGAACATGCTAAATGATATTTGAACACCGGGATTGGTTTCTTGGAATTCCTCGTAAAGTGCAACTCCCGCAATCTCCATCACATGCTTACAGTGCTCCTGATAAATTCCTTTGGATAAACATTGTCGTAGGACATGCTTTCGATCTCGAATAGCACAATAATGGCTATCCAAAAACTCTATCACCTTCTCTCTGATGCCTGCTGCCATCGTGCCTCGATAGGGTTCCCTACAAAGAAGATCCCAACAAGAAGCTTCATCATTTTCATCTATCCGGACCCTAAATTTAGTATATTTGAACAATGTTATTTTTGAAATGTTGAGCATTAATGCCATTTTGTATACCATTCGATTTCTTGAGGTGCTTTCTGCCACAACAGCCATTGTAATTTCCCTACAAGCAACTCGGATATCATTATTTCTTGGTTTTCCAAACGAAGATAATGCAGTTCTTACATTTTCTATTGCATTCTCGCATGTCTTTTTTGTTTTAACATCTTGAAAACCCAACAAATTTGTGGCACGTTTCAATTTTTTGTGTTTTATCAACCCATGTAGGATTTGAGCTTCTGTCATCGTTGAATGTTGTTCAAAATATGACTCGATTATGTTACTGATATGCTCTCTAACTCTCCGACTAGGGATCGAGTTCCCAATCTCTTCTTGTGTAGAAACAACTACACAATCCTCTAGACAATTTCTACTCCTTCCAACTCCAATGCAACTCCCAATTATACTTTCAATGTGAGAAGGAAAGGTGTCATGTGATGGCCAATAAAGATCATGAGGGGGCACAAGGTCATGTGATTCTTGATCACCCTGATGTGATGTCTGACCATAATCTCTACCTACATAATCAAAATTCATGTGAAGGGAATTTCAATCAGAAATGCATTATATAAGGAGGTTAATTTTAAAGTGCCAAATTGAAGTGTTTTGAAATGCACTGGTACACGAATTGAAAATAATCTTAAAAGAAGAAAATTATTTGTAACTTGAATTCAAAATAACTAAATATGTACACATTTAACTTGAAGTTGTACATTTAGCTTGATAATTGTTCTAAGTAAAGTTTGAAATTGCTAGTAACTTGAAATTTGAAATTGCTTCTAACTTAAAATTCCTTGTAACTTGAAATTGCTAGTAATTACTTGAGAATTGTTCTAAGTAAAGTTTGAAATTGCTAGTAACTTGTACATTTAACTTTAAAATTGCTAGTAACTTGAAATTGATTACATGTAAATTAGCAAATTGAAAATTGGTTACTTGATAGTTGTGCATTGAAATTGTGCGTTGAAATTTAAAATTGTTAGTAACTTGAAATTTGAAATTGCTACTAAAGTTTGAAATTGCTTGTAACTTGAAATTGTTAGTAATTACTTGAGAATTGTTATAAGTAAAGTTTGAAATTGCTAGTAAAATTTGAATTTGCTTGTAACTTGAAATTGGTAGTAACTTGTACATTTAACTTTAAAATTGCTAGTAACTTGAAATTTGTTACATTTAAATTAACAAATTGAAAATTGCTAGTGACTTGAGAAAAATTCGGTACAAGTATTGAAAATATATTAAAAACAAGAAAATTATTTGTAACTTAATTTCAAAATACCTAAATATGTACATGTAACTTGAAATCGTACATTTAGTTTGAGAATTGCTAGTAAAGTTTGAAAATCAAGTATATATATTTAACTCAAGATAATTATTAATAACTTGATAGTTGTGCATTGAACTTTAAAATTGCTAGTAACTTGAATTTTGATGTAGAAACTGACAAATTGAAAATTGAGTATGAATCGAATTTTCCAACTAATTATACATAACTATCAATTTAACTTGAAAATTATCCATTTAACTTGAAAATTGTTAAAGATTTTGAAATATAAATAACATATATACCTACTATAGGAAAAAAAATTTAACTTATCCCTACATTAATGCATAGAAAAAATTGGTACATGAATTGGAAATACATTAACTATGAAAATATTTTCAACCTCCATAACTATCAAAATATTCATTCATTTGTTTTCAAATTGAATTTTCTAACTAATACATAACTATCATAATGTTCATTTCAAATAAAATGAGGGTAAGTTAAAATTAGAAATTAATAGTTATTTCAATCTACAAATATTGAGACTTGGAGCTCACATTGAGGCTAAGGCTATACATTTATATTTTTTTAACAAATAACAAAACAAGAATTGAAATTACATTTAACTTGAAATTGTTAGTAACTTAGAAAATTGCAATTAGTTCAATATGTACATTTTAACTTGAAAATAGTATCCAAGTGTACATTTAATTTGAAAATTGTTCTAATAACATTGAAAATTGTTAGTAACTTAGAAATTTGAAAATAGTTAATATGTACATACATTTTAGCTTGAAAATAGAATCCAAGTGTACATTTCATTTGAAAATTGTTGGACAATAACATTGAAAACTGTTAGCAATTTTGAAATAATTTGAAAATAGTTAAAAATATGTACATTTTAACATGAAAATAGAATCCAAATGTACATTTCATTTGAAAATTGTTCCAATAACATTTGTTAGCCACTTGAAAATTATTCATTTAACTAAAAATTGTTGCAAAATTTGAAATTTAAATAACAAATGGATGAAATAAATAAGAATTTCATTACAAATAAATATTAAACAAATTAAATTATGAAATTTAGTTAATTTTTTTGGAAAATTGTTACTAATTTTGTAAATTATGTAGCATGTAATTCAAGAACTTGATAAAATATGATATTTAAATTATGTAGCATGTAATTCAAAAATTTACCTTGGTTGTCCTCCATCGAAATTTGTTGCACCAAATGTGCATCTTCTTCTTCTCTCAATCTTGCTCTTTGTTGTCTCATTCGTTCTCTATTCCTCTCATGCTCTTCATTGTCATTTTGTTGTTGAGCATGTTTTCTTTGTCTTTTTCATTGACTCCCCATCAAACTACAATGAAAACAAACAAATATTTCTTCAAATTGTTAGAACAAACAACAATATGTTAGTATGAAATTTTGAAATATGTCTACAAAGAAATCTTACATGTCTAATGAGCTCTAATTGAACAACATCAAAATCACAAAGGTCTAATTAAACAACATCAAAACATCAAAATTGCAAAGCTCTAATTGAAAATAAACTAGCAATGAGTTAAATTAGTGTTGTTTGTCAATTGTTCACTAAATATATTAGGTTGGTTGTTATTTTTATGAGGGAATGGCGGTTGGAAACATTAATTGTCCAACTCCTTTCCCGGGTTCGTTTTTATATTTTTTTTACACAAACGAACCCTCGATTGAGCAAATACCTCGATCGAACATATACCTCAATTGAGCAAATACCTCGATCAAACATATACCTCAATTGAGCAAATACCTCGATCGAGAGAGCAAATAGCTCGATTGAGGGCCTAAAAAACAGGCCAAGAGTATTTTTCAATGCAGAATGAAAGTTTTGTCTGCCTTCCATAGGGATAAACCATGTCATTAAATGCACATTAATGGGAGGACTTGATACCATTGCATTCGTTAATGAATCCTCTATCCAGATACATAAAATTTATGAATTGTTATCTTTGTATGTCTTTTGTTTTTAAATTTCTACTAAAACTTGCCCTAAAAAACCATGGCAACACCTTCGATTGATCTCAAAGATAAATCCACAACATCCAAAATACACATCTAAATTTTTTGAAAAAATACACAAGCACTAGATAAAAGCGCTCTCTTCAAAAGGGTATTTTTAGTTTTGCAAATTATATAGACAATCAAAAGATTTGGTGCACACACACACATGTGTGCAAAATGTTACTGAAATATTCATTGGTCATTTTCGAAAAATAATAATAAATATAATTTTTCGAAAAAAATTAAAAGAGAAATATTTAAGCACTAGTGCATTATGTTTAGATCATGTTCACATATTTCATTTTTTAAAATTACTAACTTAACATTAAATTATTGTGCACACACACAAACTACTTGTTAAATGCTTTTCAAGTTTTCAAGTACACACGTTTGATTAAATGAAAATTCGACACAATAAATGACATTGGTATATTTTGAAAAAAATATCATTGAAGAGCCAACATAATTCTCTACATTTCGTTTTTCAACCACATGTCAAAATTCATGTGGAAAATATGAGTTTCGAGGGCTTCAATTTAATACATGGGTAAAATTTATGTTTTTCACCGTCATATTTGGCCAAAAAGAGTTACCCATCTTCATGGAATCATCCCGGATGTCCCACGTGCTATATATCCACACAACATTTGATGTATCCTCAATCAACAGATGTAGGCAGAAATCGTTGTCTTGTTAATTTTTCAGAATTTACTTCAATCTGATCTAGGATCTTAATTGAGAGAACAACATGTACAACATATCTACAGCATATCAATCATGAACACAATAATGCAAGCTCACAAGAGACACAGAGTTTACTTGGGGAAAACCATAGAGGTGAAAAACCCCAATAACTTCCTCAAAGATAGATAGAGCAATGATACAACCTAAGCATAAGAGATAGACATCTCCTAGAAGCAGCTTCTCCTCCTCCACATGTGCGCCACTCTCCCGAGAGTGTGAGAGAGAACAAAATGATGAAATAGAGTTCCTCTCGCACTCTATTTATACTTGACTTGACTTGCCTAATAACCTTTACTAGGTCGGCCTTAACTTAACCACATAACATAATGCTGACTGGGCCAACACCCAATAGGGTGGTCTAATAACCCTTTGACCCACATGGCCGACCCCCAATAGGGTGGTCTAATAACATTTCGACCCACATGACTTATACAGATCCAACCCCAACAAGGTGGTCTAATAACCCATCAAGTATAAGTTACAACACTTACAATATAAATGACGACACTTTCGTATAGAGGAATAATAACATCTCTATAGGAATACAAACACTTCCGTATAGAGGAATAATACCATCTCTATAGGAGTACAATATACATATATGAAATACATTCTGAAGTCACATATACATCAACACTCCCTCTTAACTAGGGAGGTATTTCTCGACACAGGTTTTCTAGCACAAGTCTTCTTCTCTGGATCATCGTCACTAGATAATCGCCATTGAGTCATGGTCACCGTCACTGCTGCTGCTATCTCAATCAATCTCTGAATCTACTTGTCATAGGAATTTCTACAGAGCCAGTACTTTTTCATACTGGATGTAGGCCCACCACCTGCAAGTCTTCATCATCACTGGCCATACTGTGGAATCCTCAGGACTTATTACATGCGTCACAAAACTTGGTGGTATCATCCCAGGCTGTTATGAGCACACAACTCTACCTGTCGGATCTCCCAGGAGCACATTACATGTGACCCATCACAAAACCTAGCTGAAGCATCCCAGGCTATTACGAGCACACAGCTCTACCTCTCGGATCTCCGAGGAGCACATTACATGTTATATCACCACAAAACCTGGCTGAAGCATCCTAGGCTATTACGAGCACATAGCTCTACCTGTCACATCTCCCAGGAGTACATTACATGTGGTCCACCAAAAAACCTGGCTGAAGCGTCTAAGGCCTTTTTCATCCTGTCCAGATCTCCCAGGAGCATATTACATGTGGTCATGGCAATGCCTCAAAAGAGCATCTGAGGCCTTTTTCATCCTGTCCAAATCTCCCAGGTCCACTTACATGCCATAGTACAATGCCTCGAAAGAGCATCTGAGGCCTTTTTCATCCTATCCAAATATCCCAGGTCTACTTACATGTCCTCCCAAAGCAATGCCTTGAAAGAGCATCTGAGGCCTTTTTCTTCCTGTCCAGATCTCCCAGGTCTACTTACATGCTCATTTGCAGAACTTGTCCATGGCCACAGAGTATCAACCTGATACTCTCCATACATCATCCTGGTGTACACATGATCATCCTGATCATCATCACTGCATCGTCCTGATGCATGTCATCTGGAGAAGCTCGTCATCCACTATCATCTTGATCATACAATGCATCTACCTGATGCATACCAAGTATCTACTTGATACATATCACCATACACAGTGTATCCACCTAATACATACATAGATACATGATCCACACAATGTATCTACCTGATACATATCAACATACATGATCTACATGATCATACAACGTATCCACTTGATACATATACAGATACATGGTCCAAGCAACCAACATGATGCATACATACATAAATGATCCAACTGATCATATCCAGCATCCAACATGTTGCATACATACATAAATGATCCAACTGATCATATCTAGCATCCAACATGATGCGTACATACATAGATGATCCAACTGATCATATCCAGCATCCAACATGATGTGTACATACATAAATGATCCAACTGATCATATCCAGCATCAAACATGATGCATACACATACATACAAATGTAAATGATCCACCTGATCATACAGAGCAGAAACTAGAACATCATCCTGATGCTCATCATCCAGTGCTTAGATCCACAGCCATGTGAAGGATCCCCCTTCCACCATGCTAGGAATGGCTACATCAAATGTCTCCATCACTTCTTCCTTGAAGTGTCGTCAATCTGAAGAACATCAAGCCTCTCTCTGAAGTACTCAAACTTCACTCTAGCTAGTGGCTTCATCAACGCATTTTCAATCTGCTCGTCCGTCGTGACATATAGGAGCTTCACTAGTCCTCTCTGCACCATATCCCTGATATAGTGGTATTTGATCTCTATATGTTTCAACCTGTCATGGAACATCGGGTTCTCAAACAGTTTCACACAACTCTATTTGTCACAAAAGATACTAGTAGCCTCCAGTGGGAGATCAAATAACTCAGACAGTAGCTTTTGGAGCCTTACTTCCGCACAACTAGCCAAACATGTTGCAACATACTCAGCCTCAGCTGTACTTAGTGTTACGCAAGACTGCTTCCTGCTAAACCAAGAGATCACACCTGATCCCATACTGAAGTAACACCCAGAAGTGCTCTTCCTATCTGTAGCACTGCCTGCCCAATCTGAATCAACATAACCCTGTAGGTTAAACTTTTGATTCGTATCATACTTGATCCCATAATCAACTGTACCCTTTCGATACCAGGTGAACACTCCTCGGATCCATCAGGAACTGGCTCAATGTGTTTACCTCAAAGAAAATATCTGGTCTCGTGTTCGTCTGGTACATCAAGGACCCAATCATCTGATGATACATAGTGATATCAACCAGCTTAGATGAAGCATCACACAGAAGCTTTAGGTTTGATGCCATAGGTGTGGCCATGGCCTTGTAGTCCATCATCCCAAACCTCTTCAGGATCTCTACTGCATACTTCCCTTGTCCAAGGAAGATTCCATCTGCACTCTGCCACACCTCCATACCTAGAAAATAGTGCATCATCCACAAGTTCTTGATCTCAAACTCGACAGCAAGCTTCCCCTCCATGTCAGCAATCAATCTATCTTCATTTGTAATAAACGGGTCATCCATATACAAAAGTAGTATCACTGGATTGCCTTCCTTAACCTTGTAGTAAAGGTTGGAATCCGCTTTACTCTTGCTAAAGCCCAAACTAGATAGGAAGCTATCTAACCTACCATACCAAGTTCTAGACGTATATGACTCCCTTTCATGTGTCTCAGAACCAAGTGGCTGCTCCACATACACTTCTTCTTCAACTACACCATTCAAGAAAGTTGTCTTGAAATCCATCTAGTGTATCTTCCATTTCATCACTGCATCCAAAGCAAGTACGGATCTAATGGAAGTGTATCTGGCTACAGGAGAAAAAGTCTCTATGCTACCACCTACAGCATGCTTGATCTTGTAGATCCTCTTGAAAGTCACTACAGACTCCCCTTCAGGTCTTGGGATAGCATCCCAAACATCTTCATGATCAACTGATACTCCTCGATCATGGCATTCTTCCCAGATCCTGGGAACTTCAATCTTTTCAATAGATAACTTTGTTGCTGAACAAATGTTGTAGTCCTTCTTTTGTAGGTGATGGTATACGATCTTTCCTACACAACAAGTTAAATTGCATGATTAGAAAACATCTCAGAGTTTTCAGAACAAATTCTTACACATAAAGAAATATGTCATACAGTCATGCAATTATCTTAGCCAATGCTTCAATACAACATTTATACATATCCCATAACTTTCTAGATGCCTTCCAATCTCTACCAGAATATTGTTAAGAGTGTGCACAACTCCCAACATGTCAGCAAAGAGGTTTCATTCTAGATAAGTAGCAATGGAATGTTGTACAGTGCCATAGGCCACTTACCCATGTATATTAGTACTAGGAATAAAATATGCAAGGAATGATAATTCAAATACTTATCTTTGTTTGTTTGTTGGGTTGACTCCCTCTCAATCTTTTCTTCTTTTCTGCAACTCCATTCTGATGTGGATTGTGAGAAGTGGTCAACTCCCTCTGAATATCTGCATCCTTGCAGAAACTACTGAAGTGTGCTCCTTCTTGATCTTTGCTTCATTGCAGGAACAACTAGAGTGTGCTCCCTCTTGATCTTTGCTTCCTTGTAGGAACAAATGGAGTGTGCTCCCTCTTGATCTTTGCTTCCTGGATTACCTGTCCTTGAACTTATATCCATCACTATGCATGCTTATTAGTATCATCATTGTGTTATCCTCGAGGTCTCATACATAATCACACATTCATTAATATAATCTTAATACTATCAAAACACAATAATCCTAAACATGTATAGTCATGATCATTTCAAACACAGATAATAAACATTAGTATTCAAGGTTTCAGGGAAGTCTTCTTTTACTCATGCATATTCTTATTTGATCATAGGACTCTTCTGGTTAGTTAAATCATCAATCAAGATAAGAGACATAAAATGCATAAACCCTTGATTACTTACATTTCTAACTTTATGAATAAACATAACCAATCATACCAAGTATACTTATATAAGGGATCCTAACAAAAGGTAGGATTCTAACTTGATATAGGAAAAACATACCTAGATTGGTACGTTAGCTAGTTATGTCTAACATACCCACATGATGTGTTCTTGTTCTCTTCGATGACTTGTGCTAGTAACCTGCATATCTCATACGTTAACCGTTATAGAACCAAGTTATACATACCTCACAAATAGATCTTCTAAGTGATTCATGACAATGGATGAATCTTTTTGCTCATGTCATCATGATCATATGTTCTTGAACTAGAAAATGATTTGTCTTTCTTGGTGTACCTTTCATGTTAGAGGACAACATAAACCTCATACAACACCATAATGCATTAGTACAATCATAAGTGTCAACACCCTAATCAAGTAATATCTTCTATCATGCATTCATAATTTTATTAAGGTGATACGACAAGTCTAAATTTAATCAATATTGTACTAACCATAATAACATGAAGACAAACATACCATACAGTTAATCATGAACAAATCTCGAAACATACCTGGATGAGTCATACCTATCGAGATTGCTTGTAATCTTCTTATGTAAGGCCTTAGCCTCATATCCCTCTGAAACAGAAAATTCTTCACCTATGCAGGTGACCAATCCATTCTCTTCTAGGATTAAACCAATCCACTTGATTTGGAGGAACTGGATCTGGAGTTGGATTAGGGTTTGTCAAAGAAACCCTAAAAATTCAAACTTTGAATTTCAAACTTCCGAAAGGATAGAAATATGTGCCTTGATGAGCCCACCCTTCTGCCCAATCAAAAGGTTTGATCCAAAGCTCTAAGCTTCTATTTTTTTGAGGAGCTTCCAGCCGTGGTCACAGATTTCAAAAAATTTCATTTTTGCAGAAGCCCTAATTTTCCACTTTTCTGATCAAAGTCCCGAACTAGGGTCTGACCAAGCCCGACCTTCTTCCCAACCAAAACTTCTGATCATGGTCTATAAATTTTGATTTTGATGAGTGACATTCAGCCGTAGTCTCCGATTACAAAAATTCCAACTTTCTCCGAAACCCTAAATTCTGGAAGCCATGAAGGAAGGTGCTAAAAAATAATTATGTTTTGATAGAAATATGTACCTGATTGTTTTTTGTGTAACTCTGAAATTTTCAATCCACAATGTCTAAAAAGATTCTTGTGATAGCCCGACCTATCATCTTTCCAACCCCATAGGTCTGACCTCAAATGGATTCTCTGAGAGAGATTTATGCCAAGTGTCGCAACGTGACCTGCTTATGGGATAAAACAGGAGAGCGAACTTGCATGTCATGCCACATGTCACTGGTTCTATTTCAGCCTTTGAAAACGTTACCCAAGAAATTACAGTCCTTGCACTACCTGTCACTTTTGACGAAATTTCATTTGGATCTTTCTAGCCCAAGTTATGACCTTTTTTCCAAGGTCACCTATTTATGACTGAGATCTGGAAGAGGCAGAAACCGTATATTGTATAGATCATAAATCACAAAGTATAACGAATTAGAGTTTTCCCTTCGACACAAGGTACATGGGGATCTTAACTTCGCCTTGTACGATGTTTAGACCCTCATATCTCGCCAAAATTTATTTATAGCGAAAGTGCTACAATGACTTGCTTTTGCTATATCAAGCCCTCGCATTGCAAGTGCAACAACTGTCATACATGCCATACCATGCCTTGTTTCAGGCTAGCTCTGATACCATGTTAATTTTTCAGAATTTACTTCAATCTGATCTAGGATCTTAACTAAGAGAACAACATGTATAGCATATCTATAGCATATCCATCATGAACACATTAATGCAAGCACACAAGAGACACAAAGTTTACTTGGGGAAAACCATAAAGGGGAAAAACCCCGATAACTTCCTTAGAGATAGATAGAGCAATGATACAACCCAAGCATATGAGATAGACATCTCTTAGCAGCAGCTTCTCCTCCTCCACAAGTTTGTCACTCTCCCGAGAGTGTGAGAGAGAACATAATGATGAAATAGAGTGCCTCTCGCACTCTATTTATACTTGACTTGACTTTCCTAATAACCTTTACTCGGTCGGCCTTAACTTAACCACATAACATAATGCTAACTGGGCCGACACCCAATAGGGTGGTATAATAACTCTTTGACCCACATGGCCAACCCTCAATAGGGTGGTCTAATAATCCTTCGACCCACATGACTTATACAGGGCTGACCCCAACAAGGTGATCTAATAACCCATCAAGTATAAGCTACGACACTTACAATATAAATGACGACACTTCCATATAGAGGAATAATAACATCTTTATAGGAATACAAACACTTTCGTATAGAGGAATAATACCATCTCTATAGGAGTACAATATACATATATGAAATACATTCGGAAGTTACATATACATCAACATGTCTCACATGCTTACACATAGTTTGATATATCTTCATCAACAAAAGCAGGAAAAGATTGCTATATACATGCCTTGTCATGCATTTATGGTATTTTATCATGCTCTATTCTGAGTTCATAGACTTCTATAAAAAATGCAGGGTTCGCATGGCTTATAGCATCAATGCAATGAGCATAGGATCACTACCACTTCGAGCTCGAGCTCAAAAAGTGATAGGAGCATAAATCCCCTCCTCCCAAAGAACTCTTTTTTTTATAGAATGTGACCATGCATTAACATACTCACAGCTTTCTGAAACATAGGGAAGTCCGTCCGGATATCAAAATCGATTCCCTCCACTTGGAGGTCCAATCCTACAATAGATAGGATAAGACATTAACAAATGGAAATTAGGAGTTACCTTTCTTCCCAAACAAGGAGACAACACCCCAAAGAAATCTCTACAGAGATCTTTGACAATATCTCTAATTTTCCCCGCGTTTTCAATTTATTTTTACATCAACTTCAACTCAACTAACAAATTTCCCTCAGTAAGGTCACTCTTCTTCTATCATATAATTGCGCATGACCTCAAATAATGGAGTGTAGTATTTGTTTCCTAGAGATTGAGTATAATTGTATATGTTATTCTACAATAGTTGTATATATGTGTATTTTGTAGGTGAGATCTACGCATCTTCATTAGGGTCAAGGAAGTTCTCAAGGCTACTTCAAGGTTACTTACTAATAAGTCTTTCTATATATATATGATAGTCTTGCTCATTTTCCCCTCAATTAGTCTCTTTTTCCAAGAAGAATATTATAATTATTATAGTAATTCATACCATAATATATATATATATGTTCACTAACATATCAATTCAATATGTTAGCTCCTCATTCATCTCTTTTATCAATACTATTTTTATTATATATATTTATATATATGAAACATTGAGTCTATAAATAAAAAGGTAATTTTCCTTCTTCGTTATTCTCAAATTTAGATTTAAGAAAAATTTTAGCTCATTTCCTTACTTGTATCTTTTGTCGAAGCTAGGATAGTAATATGTATAGAATGATGTGTCAGTTTACTTAGGATCAGTTAAACATATCTATATTCACACTAAAAGATTATCCCTATAACTTTAGAAGATTGCGACGAATAGCCACTCTCCTAATCTACAACGACGACACTTACAAAGTTTAAGGTTAACTCGTAAATTACTTTACTCATCATCAAGTGCCCTTGGCACTAAGAAGATACCCCTCATCTATTGATCGATTATGATAGCTACCTTATCCTTCACTTCTCCCCCCTAGTGGATTTTTCGCCCTGTCATTTAGTCGCGTCAAAAAATTCACTCTCCTAGGTCTATAGTAAACCATTACAATTTAAGAAATAAATAGAAAAAATTACAAGGTTTACTAATGGCGCCTTGGCATTGAGCTCCTCACCATAAACAAATACAGATTACACTTTTTTCAATTTAAAAAAAAAATAGATGTAAAAAGAGATGCTACCATATAAAATTAATTATTGTATTTTTTTTATTTGTTATTTTAATTTTAATTTTTTTAAGTTTTGATTTATTACTTAATCTCTAGTTTTCTAATTAAATAATATTTTATATAAAATAAATATATTTTATTGATTTATTTTTAATTAAATTCAAATTTATTTGATTAATTATATTAAAATATTTCTTTTACACATTAAAATTCCATAACAATTATAAATTAATATTACATTCTTATGTTCTTAAATGTATGTTGTTAAAGATTTAATCATACTCATAATAATCACAATAAAATAAAATAAAACTATTATATAAAATTAGGGGTTAATTAATGTTATCATTTCATTTTAAAATAAATTAAATTTCAAATAAAAAATCATGAACAATTTTTTAGGTTCTTAAAACATTAATAATAAAACAATAATTTTAATAAATAATAGATTTATAAATCTATATTTCAGTTTTTTTTTCAAAGGCAAACATTATACCATATTTTAATGCATGCATATACAACATGTTTTGTATGGATTTTTGCAATTGCTCTTGGACTTTTAAAGCTCAAGTGTGGAAACCATGCACTTTGAAAGGCTGCAAATCATAGTTTTTTTTTTTAATTTTTTTATTAAATTTCATAATGTTATTTTTTTATCATTTATATTTATTTTTTATTTTTAAGATAACAAAATGTTAATTCATCTGAAATTGGTTTTGGTTTTTTTTTTATAGTTTATAATATAAACCAATCCTCACCTTAAAAAACATCAATACAAAATTATAATATTATTTTTTTATCATTTATATTTATTATTTTTTTATCATTTATATTGATTTTTTATTTTTAGGATAACAAAATGTTAATTCATGTAAAATTAGTTCTTTGTGGTTTATACTATACACCAATCCTTACCTAAAAAACATCAATACAAAATTATTTATAAATTCTAATTTTATATTAAAATAAAAAAGATTACTTTCACTTACATACTCCTACATTTACACGATTTTTCCACCATTCTTTAAAATTTAATATTTTTCTAATCCCTAATTATACCATTTTCATAAATGAATTCTAATTTTACATTAAAAAAAGAAAAAAAAAATTACTTTCACTTACATACTCCCACATTTACAGGATTTTTTCACCATTATTTAAAATTCAATATTTTTATAATCCTTAATTAAGATAGAAAGTGAAAATTAAAATACCATTTCCATAAATGAATTCTAATTTTACATTAAAATAAAAATAAAAATTACTTTCACTTACCTACTCCCATATTTACAGGATTTTTCCGCCCTTATTTAAAATTCAATATTTTTCTAATCCTTAATTAAGAGATAGAAAGTGAAATTAAAATACCATTTTTTGTATGGATACAAATTAACAGGTAAAATAGTTAAAAGCTACAATGAAATTTGGTAAATAAAATTTTAATTATAAAAAACCCGAATAAAATCTAAATATTAAAACATTCAAACTTTTGCATAGATATTATATTGTTGATAAGAACAATATACTGTATATACGATATCGCATTCTGCTTGAGCTTTATGTACATAGGCACGCTAGAAGGATATATCCTTGTGTCCATGCTGAACTGTGTACAGTTTTAATACTGTGCGTCTCCTAGATCAAAACGTGGCGTCTATGGCTTCCATGGATTGAAAGTACCAATTATTATTATTCTGTCGAATCACATACAGAACACAGTTATTTTTAGTGCGCCACCTCAGCTGGACACCGACTTGCACGCTCTTGTCATTTTTCGATAGCCATTTTCTCATAATTTAGTAACGGTGATGTATGCACATTTAGGGTTTCAAGATTGTGATTGACATTTTTATTCGAAAGAATGCTGCATACTTCAGTGTTGTTTCGGATCATTTTGAAGCTCAATATTCATATGGAGGTCATAGCTTGTTTTATCACTTGTTTTATTTATGTGTTTATTTGTCCATACCACTATCATTACTTAATTTATGGTTTAATTTATGGTTTGTATAAATTGTTGAAATATTGTAATTTCAAAGAATATTATATTTGTACTTTATTATTTCGGAGATGTTTCATTCCTTTCTCGAGATCTTATTGTATATTCAGAGATGTTTATTCCTCCGTCGGAATTTGGTAACTTGGATTGTTAGACCACGCTAGAGGGGTTGGCCTAGTCAATTGTAGTGGGGTGTTTAACCCAATGGTAAAGTTGGGGCCAACCTAGTTAATATATTGTACAAATCGGAGATGTGTATAAATAGAGCAGGTGAGCTCCTCATTTGACACACTTCCCTCACTTGAAATGTAGTGCACTTGTGAGAGAGAGGTCTGCTATGGAGGAGGAGGAGATTATGTCTTTGGTTTGCATCTTTGTATATTGCTAGTCATCTATATTGAGGAAGCTTTGTTGGGTTTTCTACCCCATGAGGGTTTCCTAGGATAAATCTGTCTCTTGTATTTATGTTGTGCTTGTTGTTTCTTCAGTGATCCTATGTATGCTATTATTGTGAAATGGAATGTAATGCTAATATTTTCTATCTTAGCATATTAAATCTTAAGATGGTATCAGAGCTAACCTGAAGGAAGGCAATGTATGGCACTTAAGACACTTGCTTCACTTGTGACAATTTCAAGGTTTGGGTTTTGTATAGAAAAAACCAGTCATCGTGGAACTTTCACTATAAATCCATTTTGGCGAAGGTTAAGGATCTAAAACATTTACAAGTAGTAGATAACATCCCCGGGTACCTTCTTTCCAAAGGACACCCTCAGATTCGTTGTGCTTTGTGAGTTATGATCAGTACAAGTTAGGGTTTCTGCCTCTTCCAGATCTCAGTCAAAATCAAGTGACCCAGGAAAAAAGGTCATAACTTGGGCTAGGAAGCTCCAAATGAAATTTCGTAAAATGTGGCAGGTAGAACACAAACTGTACTATCTCATGAAGCTTTTTCAAAGGCGGAAGTTGAACCAGTGACATGTGGCACGCCGTACAAGTCCGCTCTCCTTTTTTATCCCATAAACAGGTCACGTTGCGACACTTGGCATAACTCTCTCTCAGAAAATCCAATTGAGGTCAGACCTATCGGGATGGAAAGATGACATGTCAGGCTACCATAGAAAACATTTTCATACCTTGTGGATCAAAAAGTTGGGAGTAACAGCAGAAACAATCAGGTACATATTTCTGTCAAAACAGATTTATTTTTGGAGCACCTTCATTCATGGCTTCCGGAATTTAGGGTTTCGGAGAAAGTTAGAATTTTTGGAATCGAAGTCCATGGCTGAATGTTACTCAGGAAAATCAAAATTTATAGACCAAGATCAAATTTTTTGGTTGGGTAGAAGACCGGGCTTGATCAAACCCCAGTTCGGGATTTTGATCGGAAAGATGAAAAATTAGGGCTTCAGCAAAAGTTGGAATTTTTTAAGTCTGTGACCACAGCTGCAAGCTCCTCAGAAAAATAAGAGTTTAGAGCCTTGGATCGAACCTAGCCTTGGATCGAACCTTGTGATTGGGCAGAAGGGTGGGCTTCATCAAACCCTAGTTCGGGATCCCGTCGAGAAGATCCAGAAGTTTCAAAGGCAATTTTGAGGGGTCAAATTTTGGAGATTTCAAAATTGAAGTATGCTAGTTCGATCACCTCAGCAAGACACATCCTTCCATCCATTTAGAAGTGTGAAAGTCAAAGATTTAATTTTTGGGGTTTCTCTAGCAAACCCTAATCAAGCTCCAGATCAAGTTTCAGGGGGAGTTGAGGCTAAGGCCTTACATAAGAAGACTACAAGAAGTCTCGATAGGTATGACTTAAGGAGGTTCAGGTATGTCTTGAAATCTAATTCCTGATTAAGTTCATAATATGTTTGTCTTCATATTATTGATTTGTACAATCTTGATTAATGTTAGAATTGTCTTATCACCCTAGTAACAGTATGAATGCATGGGAATGATAGAAGACATTCATTGATTAGGGCTATATGATTGTACTAATGCACTGTGGTGTTGTATGAGGTTGATGTTGTCTGCTAACAAGATACAGGTACATCACGAAAGACAAATCAAGTTCCATGACCATGACAACATGAAGACAAAGACTCATCCATAATCTTTATTCTACTTACGAGGTATGTATGACTTTGTTATATTATGCTTAACCTATGAGATATGCAAGTTCTAGCACAGGATTTCTAAATCATTGAAGAGAACAAAGAAGATATTGTTTAGGTATGTTAGACATAACTAAGCAGGTATACTAATCCAGGTATGTTTTCCTATGTCAAGTTAGAATCTTACCTTGTGTTAGGATCCCTTATATAAGTATACTTGGTATGATTGGTTATGCTTATTCATAAAGCTAGTAATCAAGGGTTTATGCATATTATGTCTCTTATCTTAATTGATGATTTAACTAACCAGAAGAGTAATATGATCAAACAATAATATGCATGAGTAAAAGAAGACTTTCCTGAAACCTTGAATACTAATGTTTATTATCTATGATCATGACTATACATATTCAAGATTATTTAGAATTATAATGTTTTGATAATATTGAGAATATACTAATGAAGGTATGTTTGTGTATGAGATCATGAGAATGACACTAGTGCACACTTGAGCATGCACAGTGCTACAAGAATGAATAGAAGTTCAAAAGACATATAGAAGATCAAGCCAGAGACAACCACACAAACATAAAAGATAAGTATTTGAGTTGTTATTTGAAATAGTAAATGATATTGCTTGTAATAGTTGTATACATATTTGTATTCCTAGAATATATTGTGCTGAGTGTAAACATTCATATAGCATTGAACAGTATACTACTAATGTGCATATGATTGGTAAATTGGACAAACATTCCATTGTTGCTTGTCTAGAATGAAACCTCTTTGCTGACATGCTGAGAGCTGTGCACACTCTCGATAGTATGTTCTGGTAGAGATGGAAGGCATCTAGATAGCCACCATATGCATACAGGATATGGGAAAGTGTTGTGCCAAAGTATTGGTCAAGATACTTGCATAACTATGTAAATGATATCTGTATGCATAATAGGTTATCATATCAATATGATTTGATGATTATGAAGTATAATCATGTACTTAATTTTGATTTGTAGGAAAGATCATGACGAATGATGAACACTAAACAAGCGATGGATGTTCAACAAAAGGATTTACAAATCAAACACACTATAGAAGGCTTATGGCTAGAAGATTCTATTAGAAAGAGGAAGAGAATCATGATGAGATGTTTGCTCCAAGTGGCTAGATAAGACCATTATCTTAATAATGTAATTGAAGAAAGCTCTGTTTGAGTACCCAGGATCGATAGTGATTGCCATGGGTGATGTGGATCTCAACCTTTGCTACAAGGTTGAATATGGTTTCTATACACAGATGACATGGATGCAAGAAGGAACTCACCACAGACTTCGAATGATGTTGAGGCTCATATCAGTAGACGCATCTAACGAGAGATGGAACAGATAGATGGCTGTAGAAATGAAAATGAAAGATCTCAGATTGATGCATTACTTCCTAGGTCTGGAAGTATGGAAAGACTCAGAATGAATGTTTCTCAACCAGGGAAAGTATGCCCAGAAATATTAAAAGGACTTGATATGTTGGAATGGCCACTCTCATGGATTCCAACTTGAAGTTGTTAGCAAATGACTCATCAGAGTTAGTGTATATAACTCTGTATAGACAAATTATTGGGTCATTGATGTATCTAACAAATACTAGGTCAGATATATGCTTTGCTGTGAACACCTTAAGTCGGTATCTTGTGGAAACTAGATGTGTTCACCTGATAGTTGCAAAGCATCTGATGAGGTACCTAACGGATACGATAGACTTTGATCTATGTTATCTTGATGATCATGACTTCAGATGGCTACACAGCTGTTGATTGGGAAGAAAGTGTATCAGACGGGAAGAGCACATCGAGAGGATGTTATTGTTTGGGATCAACCACGGTCTCGTGGTTTAGCTGGAAGCAGTCTAGTGTGGCTCTCAGCACAAGCGGAATATATGGCTGGTTGTTCTGCTAGTTGTGAAGCAGTATGGCTTCTGGATTGTTTGACTTAGAGATAGACCCAACTGTGATCCTATGTGACAAACAAAGTTGTATCAAGATGGCAAAGAATCCAGTGTTCCATGATATGGCACAGAAAGGAACTATAAAGTTCAAATTTGTAACAAGTTGTCAATGTACTAACCAAACCTCTACCTCAAGTGAACAAGTTACCGATGTACTAACCAAACCTCTACCTCAAGTAAAGTTTGAGTATTTTCCGAGACAAGCTTGGTAGGACCCTCCTCGAGAGGGGGAGTGATGTGGTCACTTATGATGAGATTGCCTGCATCGACATTGAGGTCGATGATGTGGATACCTATATTGGTGATGCCGACAGAGAGGTTGGTGGATGGTCCTTAGACGAGGTCTAAGTTGACGAGGGGATTGCATCATCCTTGAACACATGTTCTAAAAGGATCCATAGACATATGTCTCCGAGAAAGAAGAGAGATTGTATCAGCCTTGAACACATATTCTAAATTGATCCGTAGAAAATGTCTCTGAGAATGAAGTCCTCAGTGAACAAGTGGGGATTGTATCGTCCCTGGACTTCGGTCCCTTGAATTGATCCGTAGATGTATGGTCTCCGAGAATAAAGTCTTTAGTGGACAAGTGGGGATTGTATCATCCTCGGACTTCAGTCCCTTGAATTGATCCGTAGACGTATGGTCTTCAAGAATGAAGTCCTTGATGGACATGTGAGGATTAAGTCATCCTTGGACATATTCCTAAATGTATGGTGGGGATTAAGTCATCCTTGGACATAGTCCTAAATGTACGGTGTGGTTAAATCATCCTTGGACGTGGTCCTAAATGAATGGTGTGGATTAATCATCCTTAGACTGTAAATCCCGTAATTCCAAAAGGAAGGATAGTCTTAAACATGATTGTGATAAGATTGATCCCGTAATTACGATAGGAAGGATCATGTGTATTGCAGAGTATGCTGCTATTGTGTATACTTGAATGATGAGGATACTTGTATTTATATTGATGATATGTATTGATGAGGATACTTGTATCGATGATCTGTATACTTGTATTGGTGTGGATACTAATACTGATGAACTAGATGATGATGCTGCTGATCGTGATGGTCTAGATGACGATGTTGTTGATCGTGATGATCTAGATGACGATGCTGTTGATCATGATGATCTAGATGATAATGTTAATGATCGTGATGGTCTAGATGATGATGTTGCTGATCATGATGGTCTAGATGATGATGTTGTTGATCGCGATGATCTAGATGATGATGCTGCTGATCGTGATGATCTAGATGATGATGCTGATGATCGTGTGATGACGATGCTGCTGATCATGATGGTCTAGATGACGATGCTGCCGATGGTGATGGTCTAGATGACGATGCTGATGATCGTGTGATGACGATGCTGATGATCGTGAGGATCCAGATGTTGATGTTACTATAGCTGTTCGAGTGCTGCAGAAAATAAAGACTAAGTACTGAAGATGTTGATGTTTCAGTATTGAAGATGTTCCAGTAACTGCTTGAGTTACTGGTGATGTTGAGAAAGCTTCCAATGATTTATAGATGTATCATGTATGATGTTGATGACTCCTTGCTCGTGTAGATGTTGTTATAATATCCTTCTTGTTAAGGGGGAGTGTTGAAATATTGTAACTTCAAAGAATATTATATTTGTACTTTATTATTCCGGAGATGTTTTATTCCTCCGTGGAGATCTTATTGTATATCCGGAGATGTTTATTCCTCCGTCGGAATGTGGTAACTTGGGTTGTTAGACCACCCTAGAGGAGTCGGCCTAGTCAATTGTAGTGGGGTGTTTAACCCAATGGTAACGTTGGGGCCAACCTAGTTAATATATTGTACAAATCGGAGATGTGTATAAATAGAGGAGGTGAGCTCCTCATTTGACACACTTCCCTCACTTGAAATGTAGCGCACTTGTGAGAGAGAGGTCTGCTATGGAGGAGGAGGAGATCATGTCTTTGGTTTGCATCTTTGTATATTGCTCGTCATCTATATTGAGGAAGCTTTGTTGGGTTTTCTATCCCATGAGGGTTTCCCAGGATAAATTTGTGTCTCTTGTATTTATGTTGTGCTTGTTGTTTCTTCAGTGATCCTGTATATGCTATTATTGTGAAATGGAATGTAATGTTGATATTTTCTGTCTTAGCATATCAAATCTTAACATAAATTAATTGTTACTATAAATTATTTGTTCAGAGTTATCCATGTATTCATGCATCAACCATTAATAATAAAAAATTCTCTCTCACATTCTTCTAGTTATCTTCAATAAACAATTGATTCTCCATTCTACCAATTATTTTTTAAACTCTTAATTATCTGTTATTATTGTTCTCTCGAATATATATTTTTAGTGCTTCTCGAGTTGGTGACCGACAACTACGGTCGGCTAATGCTGGTCGGTCCGTTTAATGTTGCTTCGGATGTTAACTTCTCCGAACTTAATCTTTTCAGTAGCTTCCAACGCCTTAAATATTTACTACCATATGAGAAGTCAAATGACTAGATAATAATAATCGTCATTTAAAACAATCACTTTCACATCATGTAAAGCTAGCACACTTGTATAAGCTAATACAAAATTATCATATAATTTGTAACGTCTCTTAATTATTGTCTCTATATCACTAGTTATGAATACCATATTTCAACGCCTCTTGGTCCTTGTCTCTATATGAGTAGTCATGAATAGCAAAATTCGATTTCACAGAAAGCGAATAATCGAAACGTTAGCTAGAATTTAAAGGGAATGTACATACAAATGCATACATAACAAATACGCACAATATATAAAATACAATTATTTCAAAATAAACACTAAAATAATTTTGTATGATATGTAATGCAAATACCACCATGAGGGAAGGGGCACCAAGGGAGGTTATAAAGACACTAGGGTGAAGAAAATAGAGAGAGATTTTAAAACCCATTTGCTTTCATGGTTAGCTGTTTTCTGTGCATCCTTAGAGTATCTATCCTTATAGTGTTGTTTAGTGTATGTAGAAAGAGTCTACTTTTAAGGAATTTATTGTAAAATCAATTCATGGCTAAATCCAAGTATCCATTATTGTAAAAACAATTCATGGATTCACAAGCATTCAAGAACTATTTCACTTATATCCATCATTCTTCACTTTATGTATGATTTTTCTCTTCAAGTCTCTAATTCTATTTAAGTTCTCAATCTCGTAATTGGTAATAGAGAAAACAAGATAAAAATTAAGTGGATTCTCAACTAATGTATGGAAAGTGAGTGCTATAGTGAAATGGAAATGAGATGAATCGTTAAGAGGTAAATTCAAATTGACTCTGACTATAAAATGAAGGACTTTTATAATTGTCATAAGAAACATACTCATCCATGTTTCTATAATTATTTTTCTATCAACTTCGTATAAACATCTATAAAAGTCCTTTCACATTTTCCTATAGTAGAATCATAATCTTTATAATGCTCTTTACATAACCATCTTGATAACCTTTATAATGCTCTTTACATAACCATCTTGATGTCTTTCCATAACTTAGTTTTTTTTTTAAATTAATTTTTAAAAATTTACATTTTCTATCGTTCTCAACCATACATAGCTAAGTTCCTCGTAGAAATTTGATTTTCTAATTCTATCGTTTTCTGTTTACAATTGCCCCCTCTCATTCTCAACCATGCAAATCTAAATTTCTCATATAAGTTTGATTTTATAACGTTTTTGCATGGCATTAAAATATATCGAACTCACACAGAAACATGTGAACACTTTTAGACTTCACTTTTTCTAAGGAAGACAGTGATTATGATGTGGATTGTGAACAGTTTTCATACTACGTCGTCCATATCAAAAGCTACTGTAAAATTGTGTGTTTCGTCGACTATTTAGATGGTCATAATTATTATTCTCTGGAATATATAGTTATTTGTAGTGCTCCAGCTCACAAGTCGGTGACCGACAACTTAGGTCAGCTAACGCGGGCGGGTCGCTTTAATGTTGCTTCGGATCTTCTCTTTCTCCGAACTTACCGAGTTTGAAATTTGGTGTCGGTATGTCTCGTTAATGTAACATTGTATTGCTGTCAAGACTGATATTTTGATTGAGATTTTACAAATTTTTAATATCTTCCAACACCTAAATATTCCCTGCCATATGAAAAGGCAAATGACTATTTATTGCCATTCAAAAATGTCACTTTCACATCATGTAAATCTAGGACAACCACATGAGAAGGCAAGTGACTCGATAATAATTGCCATTAAAAAATATCACTTTCACATAATGTAAAGCTAGGGCAGAGTTGTTGAAACTTATATAAAACCACCACATAATTACCCGAAAGTTGATTATTTTTCAAAGATAGATTTTTCTCAATATTGTATAATTCATATACAACTCTAAATTTCTAATTAAATTATTTTAATAAAGCATTTAGATCTTAATTAAAATATTGCACTCTTAATATTTATCATTTTATAATGGTTAATTAAACAATTATATTAAATAAATTGATTTGTGAATTATATTTATCAATATTAATTAATGTGAACTTAGTTTAACTTATAATTTAAAATAGATTTATCATTAATCTTTGAAGTTAAATATAACATCCAAATATTATTTCGGGAGTTGTTTAAAATTAATTGATTATGATTTTTCTTAATCACTATATTTAGAATCTAGATTGTCCTATCTCAATAAGTGGTATCTCAGTACCAACAATTCTTCTTAATTTCTATCTCAATAAGTGGTATCTCAATACCAACAATTCTTCTTAATTTATTATTTTGAGAGTTGTTTAAAAATTAATTGATTATCATTTTTCTCAATCACTATATTTAGAATCTAAATTGTCCTATCTCAATAAGTGGTATCTCAATATCAACAATTCTGCTTAATTTTTAATTGGATTTTAGATAAAAATGAATACAAAAATGTGACCACAAGTCCAAATCATTTGTCATTTAAATTGCTCTACTACTTTTAGCCATATATAAAATAATATAGTTTTTAAATATATACTTAGAGCAAAAAATAAAATAAAAAATTCATCATATTTAAAATGGATGGTGTTTGATTCTAATATTTAAAAGATGTGAAGTTGAAAAGTGTTTTCTAAAATACAATTAAAGGAAAAGCAACTTAAAGCATGATAATTTCAGTCTTTGGTGCCATTTTCTTCATACATATATAAAATGTTGGAGAAAATATTTAGGGCTAACATAGTCTAGAAGTTGGATAGAAGAGTATTGGATAGAAGAGTATTGTTTGATTTAATGACTTGAATGTTGTGTTTCTATCAATGTTGAGATAATTTGTGTCTAAATAGTTACGGATCAACAATTAATTAGTGGGATTTTTTCGTCACTCACTAATTAATTGTGCGATTAGTGGGAATGTTGAGATTATTTTTGTATGTTGCTCATGTTCATGCTCATCCTTGGAATAGATAAGTACATCATTAATGAACATGAAAACAAATTTATCTAAGTACTCATTGAATATACTATTCATTTAACACATAAATGTGGTCAGTGCATTGGTGAATCTGAAAGGTATCATGATGAAGAAATCTTTTGTGTAGTTGGTGAAAACTGATTCTACCTATGAGTTTGATCCTCAGACTCATGGGTTGTGGCCCATGAATTATCCTAGGAGATGCGATCAATTCCTGAAGGGATGTACATTTACATGATCAACTCTATTTCGTATCATGATTTCCTTTATCAATAGAAATTTGGGCAACTTGTATTCCTCCAATATCTCTTCTCAACAATGATTTCAATATTATGAAATCACACAAATATTAAACACATCATGACACTCATTTAATTTAATAAATATATGCAGGAAGTTCTGCACTTCTATTCTCATTCTCAGTCGGATGTTATAATGCTTTGGCTACCCTCCCTATACTCGTAGACTTACAATATAAATAAGAAAATACAATCATCGGATAATCTTAGATATGAACTATTATCAAGATATCTATAATATATCTAACTATTGGCTCAAAATAGCAATTTCATGCCAACCAAATAACAAACTCTATCATTCATAGATATGTGTTAGCTTGAATTTCAATATTGATCTAAGGGGTTAATGCTCCTTCATCACACTCCTAGGGTACAAATTATTCATGGAATCTTGTGCATGTTTCTTCATTGTTGTGTTTACACCTCATTTATTTTCAACACCTAGCTATACCTCCTATCGTATTTTATTATATTCTGTCGCAGTTCCATCATAGTACTAAAATTCTCCACAATGTTCAAAAGTGAGCTACAACCAAGCATCTGAAATAAAAAGTCTTTTTCACCTTGCTACAAAACACCTCACCAAGTTTCTCTTCCGTACTAGGCCATTCAATATCCTTTTGGTTATTTTCTTTAGAACCTTTTGAGCATCCACAAGTCGAGGCTTGTGTTCCTTTGCCACCTTCTCCAACATGCAAGAATCTTTTCTCTCTCATACCACTTGATGAATACCACTTCTCTAGTTAGTGAATATCAATTCTACATGTCGGTTCAATCATCATACCTATTGGTTGTGGCCCACGAATAAGCCTGGGATTTGAGATGGATTCCTAAAGGGAAATACAACTAGAAGATTGGCCCTATTTCTTATCATGATTTCCTTCATCAACAGACACATGGGAAACCTATACTCTTCTAGTCTCTCTTCTCATAAATGAATCATTAGGGGATTTTTGAGGTCTAAAATGGGCCTCCTAAGGGAAATAATAAAATAACAGTCGAAATAATAAAATAACAGTTTGAATTTTAGAGAGAAAAACTAAAAATCTATTTTTTCTTATCGTATTATTGACATATCTCCTTATCCTTTTATCCAACTTTCAAGTTTGTGCAATCGTCAAATGCATAATTTAATTCAGCATCCAATGCATACCCACATCGCATGCTTTTGAGGTACCCACGGCATGAAAAATGAAAAATTCAATAAAAAACATATTTTAATACATAAAATATGTTTTTTTAATGAGATTTTGTTTTTTGTGCTATGGATGCCTCAAAAGTATGCAATATGGGTTGGTGTTGAATGAGGATTTGAATTATGCACCCAACAAGTGCCCAAACTTGAAATTTGGGTAAACCAATAAGGAGATATGTCAATCTAGAATACAATAATAAAAAGCAGTTTTTCTTTTTCCCTCCAAATGTTGTTACACATTTTACACCCATGGTTGACATTATCATTTTTAATTTTACTCATTCTTATAAAGTGAATTTTTATAGTACATTCTTTTAGGCCCATTTTTTACCTCAAAACTCCCCTAATGTCAATCTTAAGAAATCATGCAGAGATTAAACATATGATAACATGTTGATTTCATTTAATAAATATGTGGAGGAAGTTATTCACTTCTATTCTCATTCTTGGTCTGATATTACAATGTTTTTTCCACCCTCCCTATGCCCAAAGGATTACAATATAAATAAGAAAATACAATCACTAAATTATCTCATATCTGAACTATTTTCAACCTATCCCTAATATCTCTAACTATTGGCTCGAAATAGCGATTACATGCCAACAAAATAACAAAATAGATCGTCCTTAGATATTTGTTTACATAGATACGAGGAAACCATGTCCTCTTTCAACAAATTTCCTTTGTTGTATGATTGGATTTCGAGAATTATATAGGGGTGGTTAATTCTCCTACATCATATCACCACAAACTCATAATTCCCATACTTGGTAGTGAATGTTTTTTTGTGTATGTCCTCATCTTTTATCGTCACTTGATGATATATGGATCTTAAACCTATTTTTTAGAACACTTTGGCCCCTCTAACTTGGGGATATTTATTCTTGATTTTCAATTTGTTCAAATGTCTATTATTAATGCATAGTATAAAAGTATTTTCCTTCTTTTTCACTAACAAAACATGTGCTTGCCATGGGGACACACTTGATCATATGTAAGTTTTATCCAACAGTTCATGTAATAGCATCTTAAGTTCAATCAATTCACGGGTACTCATCCTATAAGGGGTTCTTGACACTTTTGTGGATCCTGAAACTAAGTCAATAGTGAAGTCTATATCTCTTTTCAGAGGCAATCTCATAATTTCCTCAAGAAACACATCATGATATTCCCTATGGACTACATAATAATCTAAGGATGGTTTGCTAACTTCTTTACAATTGTATCCTATCTGCACTACATATAGTTTGTAGCCTTTCTATGGACATCATTTATTTAGTTGAAGAGTTTATATCTATCTTATTGTTACTGTTATAGGAATTCCTTGAATTGTCCTAGATTAGTTGTCAACATCCAAACATTCAAAGGTATTGCAGTAGAAATTTAAAACAACTTGGTGTGCCTCTACTCAGTCTATGAGCATACGGACGTGATACAATCCTTTCAAGGAAGAGTGTTTAGATTCATATTAGTATCCATCCCATTCATTCGTATAGGACAACTAGTTCATATCAATTCGGTACCTCTATTTTGGTTCCTCTAGCTAATTACACTAGCCATGATTTAACATGCTTAGTTATGTTCAACTTAATACATGTTTCAACAACAATAGCCGAAATATAGCTCAAACTAGAACCTGGATCAATTAAAATAGACTAGTTTATTAAATATTTTACCTTCTATTTCCATCATGGTAGATTGGTGGTATGCTTGTCGATTTCTTAGAGAAGCACTTATTCTTTATATACTCCTCCCTATATAATTTATTCTTGATGCTTTTAGTAGGTTGTAGACTATCTTGGAACTTCTATCCTTATTTAGGAAGTTTTGGAAAAGATGTGGTTAACCACATTTCCAACACTTTCATTTTCCTTGGTTGTTTCCTTGGTTTTCTTATTTTCATAACCTATTGATTTTGTACCATTTTTGGTTGGCTGGTTGAAAATTATGTAGGGATTATTTCCTGTAAAATTTCTATTCATATTTCGGTATGATGGTGGCTTGAATCCCTTTTTCCTTTAATTGAAATTTTCCTATTTTATGTCTTTCCAAACTCTTGGAGTATCATTTCGGTGTTTATATTGATCACGGCACAATATTTCATTCTGCATATGCTCTTCTAGAGTCTTGGGGTCATCAAAACTCTATTCTATATTTATAGGCCTACAATAGACAAGCTAAAAATATATGTAAATTTTTTTATTTCTCCTCTTTAATGTAAGGGACGCTTTTGAGAAGTTCTAAAAAATTATTTATCATGTCATCCATAGACAGGGCATGGAGTTTTAACTCGTAAAATTCCTTGTTCTTCCCTTCATAATACTGTTTTGATAGATATTTATGTATAAACTTTTCTTGAATGATTTCCAATCAATCTACTTTTCTTTAAGTCCTTTTACCAACTTTAAATCTTGCCACTAGATGTTAGCTTTACCATTCATATTATAAATGGAAATGCATGCTTTCATATTATTGGAATAGTCATATAGCTGAAATTATTTGCTCATATCCTGAAGCCATGCTTCTACTTTTGCTCCAGTTTTAGACTCCCCACCAAATGTGGGTGGTTGGATTTTTTTAAATTCACCCACTATGTGTCTTTGATATTTTCTTTTCTTTTATGGTTTTCATCTAATTGTCTCTTCCTTTTTGACATTTTATGTTTCTTTCTTGTTGGACGAATTATCATATTCAACAGTTTCATCATTTTCAGGTTGTAGATAGGTTTTCTATTTCATTTCCACGCTGCATCTCTTTCTTTTTGTAATTTTATGTTTCTTTCTTGTTGGAAGAATGATCATATTCAATAGTTTCATCATTTTTAGGTTGTAGATAAGATTTCTATTTCATTATGACGTCGTGAGAGGTATGATCTTTATGAATTATTATCTCAAAGAGGTTATGCAACAATAGCTCATTTAATTTTTGGTATTCCTCATGAGCACTCATTAATTTATCATTATTAGTTTTATAACTCCAAATTTTCTCTATCAAACTCGTCATAATTTCTAACACTTATGAAGGTGTACTATGTCCACTATTTGCATTTAGATCTATGTCTATATTTGCTTCAGGTGTATGCTGGTTTGTGTCTTCTAGGTGATGCAATTCTCAGTCCATGTTAGACATTGTGCTTCTGAACTATTGTTATGAATCTGCTCCAAACAAACAAAATTTTCATCTTATTAGCTCATTATTGCATGGAAGTTTTCAAAGTGCCCATTAAACCTAAGTTTTGTAACTATAGCTCCAATACCATATGTAATGTACCCAAATTTTACCACTAAAAAAATTCTATTATACTTTATAATAGTCTATCTCTCCTACCTATGGCATTGTTGCTTACTCAACCCATCCCACCCTTTCTACTATGAGATTTCATCACTTTGTCTATGTAGACAAATACTTACACCACCAATTGAATGACTAACTCATGCCTTTACACATTAGTATCATAAACCATACTGGTAATGGATATACCTTATAAAAATACTCTTTCCTCTTTATTTGTATCAAACATTTATATTTGTTATAAACATTGGGATTGTGTGCACTGAGTGCAGCCCTTCCATCCCAACGCTTCCTCCTACTACTATAGTATACTACCCTTTATACGATCCCTCGATATAACATTGTTCTATAGTCCAACAAGCTAACCCCATACCACCATGAGCCTAGGATGAGTATCTTAATACTTGGCATGGTTGACTTCAAAGTATGTTGTAAGGTCTAGTTTGTGCATGGTGTCACCACCTGTCTCCCTAGTCACTACATACAAGTTGTAATTGCAGGTGAGGTCTTTGTTGATGTTTAACGCGCAAAAAACAAAGTTTAAAATGCACTCAGGCCCGATGAACTGGCGATAACATTATTCAATAAAGTGGAGATAATCACTAATTAGATCAGTGGTCCTCATGGTCCAGTTTACTGGAAGGATGTTATCATGTTCCTTTGTTCTACTAGACGACTTGTCTAACAACCAAGTTTGTGGTTTCTTGTGCACATTTATTCAAATAGTTATTATGTGACTACATCTCATCTCCCCTCATTGTATTTTTCCCTTTTTACTTAATTGAAAGAATGGGTTTTGATTATGTTTTTGTGTATGTTTATGAAATGAAAATATACCAAGTTTGAAGACGGGTTTATCCTTACTAGTCAATTTTTTTTTCTTTCTATCTAATCCCAATGTTTCTATACAAATATAAGTACTTATGTGAACCAATCCTTCACCTAGCTGGCTGAGTTGGCTCACGATACCATTGTTTTAGTTTGAATACGATTTAGGGTTTTATACAATAATAATATAGAACCAACATGGTTTGTGTTTTTCCTATGCATGAATGTCAGGCAATGAGTTTGTTGGTAATGTTCACACGTTCCTTTCCTAGTAAAGTTCTTACCCTTGTCGAGGTGTCCAATGAGGTCGTTTTTCCTTATGTTTAAATTCATTACATGTGAAGTTGAGTTTAATTGTTTGATACATACATACATACATACATACATACATACATATATATAGATAGATATGTCTGTAGAGTCTAGGACGCCAGGTTCTTTTATACCTTTACTCACTTAGCTCAATGCAAACACTTCAGGATTTCGTCCCTAGGTCTGCTTGATGCATTTTAAGTTGAAAATTATATTTGCACATGTGTTTTTCTCTAGAATGCTCTGAGAGCTCGCAAAATTTGATTAAATTTTTGGCTTACTATTTTATAAAGATTATTGTGCCTCACATAGACCATATGCAGTTGGGTTAAGTCATACCCTATATTGTATAGCTCGCGATATTCAATACATATGATGTACATTCAGGATTTTAAGTATTTTACAAGTGTTTTCTTATATCTAGGATAATTAGGAATTATAGGTAGCAGTCGAGGGCACTGATAGAATTTTTGTGTTAAGTACTTTTGTTTCTATTTGCATACTTGTGATATCTCCTCGTGTAAATATGAATGGTTTGCGAAATACAAGATTATTATTGTATGGATTATTATTTTAAAAATTCATAAAGACATACGAATGATACAAAACATATATTCGATTACTCATGCATTAGAGATAATAACATGCAATGCTTAACGCTTTAATGGGTAATAAATATACAATCTTCCATAAAAAAAATAGGATGTTTGTAGTCGATAGCTAACTAAACAAAATAGTAATCTAAGAGAGAGGGGTTGCAAATACATGGGTATAATATTTACTAAAACAAATAGTTATACGATATAAAGTAAGCATATTTTTCTTATATATATCTGAACTGAAAAATAATAAGTAGCTTAAACATGAACAAGGTAGAAAAATGAGTAGATTTCAAATGCATATATGAATTTCAACATTTGGAACAACTACGTTCCACCGAACCATACATAATTGAACAACCAATCTTCTTACTCACCAATCACCCTCTAGCATAAAAAATGACACCATAGGGGCAACACCCTTTTGTCAGCTACAACAAGTCTCTCTTTCAAACATAATCTCTTTCTTATTTAACTAGAACTAGCTCTTTCTTAACTCATCAAAGCTCACAACTTAGGACAAATGTATAACATAAAAAAGGTTCTCACACAACAAGTTCCTTCTGCATACTAGGCATCATCCTTCCCTCACACATATGCATATAAATAATTGTTTTTCCCAAGTCTTACTCAAGGCCCAACTTCCCCTTTTTGGGAAATGGTTGGACTTGGATCGAATCCTATATTTTGGGGGATTGGTTCCTCAAAAATCTCTCTTGACATTTTTCATTCTCATCTCTTGACCAACAAGTTTATGTTCCCCACTTATGGGGTCATGGTTCAACAATTTCTAAGATGTTCATTCCAACTATCCAACATCAACAAGTTATACAACTTGACGAGAAATCGACAGTGTTCTCATTTTTTGGGGGGTTAATTTTAGTGGTTATTTTTATCTCCGTTTCAAAAAGTGTGTATATTGGTAGCACCATTTTCATTTTGAGCCATTTTTTTGTGATTTTGAAACTTCTTGGTCACACCTTAAAACTATAACTTTTATTTACAAGGGCCTTTTTCCAAACTTAAAAAACAAATCTACATTTAATAGCTAGTTATAGTAAAAAAAAACACATTTTTAATTGTTTTTAAGATTTAGAAGCTAGTTAGACTGAAAAATATATGCATTTTCAAAGTTGTTTCATTAAACTTTTATCTTACAGAAGTCATTTTTTGGGAAAATTTCTAAACAAAATGAGAAAAAAAAAGACATTTCAAACAATTTTTCAACGTGTTTTTTGCTATTTGATGTATAAAAATGATACTCTTTAACATTATTTCCCATAAAATGATGATTCACATAAACTCAACAAAATGTATAACATATATTTCTAAATAGCAGATTAAAAACATAATAGTTATTCTCAAAATAAAATCTTAAATTCAAAACATTACAAAAATTTGTCAACTTTGACCTTTTCCTGAACGATATGAAACTAAACAACAATATCATGCAAGATGAAATCTTCATTGAAACTGACATTTTCTACTAGTTGGCTCTCTTCCTAGACCTCAATGTGTCTTTCCATTGGGTCCTCTACTTCTGCAAAATTCCAAATGTGATATTTTCCGAAATTCCCTTTTAAAGGGGGTTAAGGATCTTTTGACATCTTTGCCACAAGTGACTCACTAAATTATCCTTTCTTCAAACCAAGTTCTTGCATTTCATCTGCAAGAACTTTCATAGAATTAATTCTATGCTTGATATAATTGCACTATAGTGGATCATTCTCAATGGATATGAAATGTATTCCTTTTTGTAACGAACATGCTATTGTTGTACCTAATCACCACATACAATACAAAAAAAGTTAAATAACATAATGAAACATAAATTTAAAAATATATATATTACTAAATTTAGGTTACAACACTAGTTTCGTATGTAATATAAAAAATATTACCTCATCTAGAGAAAAAATCTAAAACCCAATATCCTTCTTTTCAAAAAGTATCTACGAGTTAATTAATCAATGCTTATGGATTCAAGTAGATGTTTACAGTCTCTCCTTTCAAATCTCTTTCTTCATATGTCAACTTGTTAACCACGACATTATAAGACAATATTCGACTATATTTACCTTCACTCTTTGGATTGATTAAAAGAGATTCATAGTCTCATCTTTTTTCCAACATGCAAGATGTATGTTTTCAATATCACTCATAAATGGATCAGTGTTGGAGCTACGTATGGTAGGATTATTCCAGTAACATAAATAGATAAGAATCTTATTAACTTATAGAAAAATAATTTTGGTTTCAAAATTCAAATGTTTAATAATATACTACAAATATCTTATCAATACAATTGTTTCCTTGAGTTTGCTTTATACTTGAAGGTTGTTAGCACTACTCCTCCTTGTACATCTGAATGGAAAACAAGAAATCTCCATAGGGGTGATGTTGTGACATCCAAAAATCCTGAAACCACTTTACTGAATGACTGGTATGCATAAGGCTCTCAATCATAAGTAATGTTTTTGATATTGTATCCATGAGGGATATTATCTGCAATAACTAGGGAGTACTCCTTGTTGGGAACAAATTTGCAATGTTTGCACAATCACCCAAAATCACTTTATATTGTACATGTTGATGCCATTCCAAACGTGATGATCAAGGGTGTCATCAAGTTCAACATTTACAAGACACTGTCTTATTTGTCATTATATTTTGGCTCTTTGAATATGAATTTTGAAAGACTCTGGTACTGTACTCTTCTTTGACATATTTGAAAACAAAATTATATCTATAAGCAATAAAATAGAAATAAATTCACTTAGAAATAAATTAAATATAAAAGATAAGAAATCATCATACCTTTTTGTATGCAACAAAAAATATTTTAAGTTTTCTATGGAGCTTGAATCTGGATAGTTGCATCTCACATCATCCGAACTCTTCTCAACCAACATTATAACTATATCCTCTTGTATTTTCATGTAAACCTTATGACTACATGATGTAAAAATAAATGGCGTTTACATGAAATCTAATAATAACACAATGCTTATTTAATAAAAAATATTAAACTAAAAAAATAAACTTAAAAAATAGAAAATAAACCTATAAAATTACTTTTCAAATTAATTTCACATTTCCTCCATGGATAATTCCCCTGACTTTACACATGACAGTGTTGTAGATACAAGTGTTTCATCCTTCACACCTTGCAATGATCTCCAAGGTGTTATAGTCATATCTTCTGGAAAATTCTTGACGTCGGGGCCTCCTTGATTACTGCTCCATGCAAATTCTTTATTTTTTTTTACCTTTTGATTTTTTATGCCAATATTTTGTCACATGCTTAATATGTCATCAATAAAATCCCATATTTTAGAACTATAGATCTAGCTAAACTAGCTTACCTATCTTAGCAATCAATAACATATCAAGGTAAATAAGAACATAAAGAGAACAAGGAAAAGAATACACCAGATATACGTGGTTCACCCAATTGGGCTACGTCCACAAGAATGTTGTCTTCTATTATCTCCAGAAATATCCTTCAATCTTACAAGAGAGGAACTTCAAATAACCCCAATACAATATAGCAGATATTGTGATCACAATACCATGTCTTGATACTGTCGATGAGTGTATACCACTATACCATCATGTTGTTATGATGGGACTCCCTTGACTCTATTATATACCAAGAGATGTGGAGGAATTACTCTCACATATTACATGTGGGATAATATAATCCTCCATAATAACATCTCTTTATATAATGATCGATATCAAGAGTATACTTTACCATAATGAATATGGGATATAATGTATTACTCTTTTACATAAGATTGTGGATAAATTCTGACATAATACAAAGAAATTATTACCTTCCAAGGAATATAATTAATATATTCCAACACTCCCCCTTAATAATGGCTGGGAGAAAATCCCTCCCTAACACTAAGGAAGGAAGGAGTCATTACTGGTCCCCCTTGATGAAAACTTCCAAAATATCCATAAGATGCAAATAAGTAGAACACTTCGGCTAATGGAATTTTATGAAGAACAACCCCTTCTCAGTGAATCATGAAATTGCAGACGAACTAGGTTGTACGATGAAATAACAACAACAAGATGCCCAAATCTAAAGAGAAGCCTTTGTGCCTCCTAGATCCAACAAGATGCCTAGATCACCACAAGAATCATCACAACCATAACTGATAGCTAAAGAACTATGATATAACATCCACACGATTATATTGTTAGGAACCCATGTCTTTACTTTGTTAGTATGTTGTTGTTGGATGCATATGCTTTGTAAGTCATCCTGTAGTATTTGTTGATCAATAGTTTATGTTATTGTTGTTGGCGCATATGCTTTGTAAGTCGCCCGTAGTATTGTTGATCCCTAGTTTGTAACAGCCAATGGTTTTGACCCATAGTATTGGCGCCTAGAATTAGTATATAAGTGTGTGTTGAGACCTATGAAGGCACCGTGAAGTTAATTGTATTAAGCTTGCTCAAAGGAGGTTGCCCCCTCGAAGTGGCCTGTGATCAATATAAAACTGATTCTCAGTTCTGTCATTTCTGTTATTTCGCATATTCTTGTTAATTAATTGTTACAGGTGCATCACATCTGGTATCAGAGCACTTTCTTGGGCTCGCTGGGTGAAATTTCTGCCAATTTTTTTTTTTTTGCATCTGTTGCAGGTTCAAATTTGGGAATAATCCCTATCCGCTTAACTGTGGGAAGTACTTGGGCATAATCCCTAAAACTCATTGTGAGGAGTACCACAAGAACCCCGAAGTAGCTGGCCCATTGAGAGGACCTGCTAACGAAAAGGGCAATGACCCCTACCTGATTGACTAGTTCCCACCCGTGAGGTAAACCAAGAGTTGTCGTTTGTGGCAAAGCAGTTATCAGTTTTACCTAGGCGTGGAGTGAGGGGTACTGCCCCAATACGCAAGTTGTCAGACAGCATTGGTGGTCGAGTGAAACCCCTGAACTGTTAGGAAGCCGCACATACCTGGGGTCCATATCTACTTTCAGCTGAATTATTGTCGATCATTGTTGCGCCGTTTCAGATCCATTTTGCAAGCCGTTCCAGATTCAGCCATTTTCAATCCATTCGGTGCTGTTCCAAATCCCTTATTTTCACTCTGTTTCCCTTGAAATTTTTGGGGAACCCCTGTCATCCCATTCTGCATATTTCAGTCCCGAGGACCCTATCCCCAATTCCCCTTCCCAAAGTCCGAAATCCCACATTTGTCTATTTTTAGGGTTTGACATAACTTCCTCAGATTTCACCCAATCACCTTCAAATTTTACCACAGAGTTCCTTTCTGAATTATGCTTCCATGTTCCCCTCTGCCAAATTTTCCCATTCTTTCCCCCCGCTTCTGAAATCCTCATTTTTGCTTCCCTGTCTATCCAACCGTGTCCAAAACCTAGTCAAACCCCAATTACCCTTCTGATTTTTTTCCAAGTCCAGATTTTCCTTTACTGAAGTAGTTTCTATTTTTGTTTTCCTACCCAGTCAACAGAAAAAAATAAATAAATAAATCCTGGTTATGGTTGTCACCCGTGCAGGAGCAAAAACCATGGAGGACGCACTTGCAGCCATCCAAGCCAAAATCCAGGATCTGGATGAAACATTTCTCGGTCTCCATCTTGAACATTCAGCTATGAACAACAAACAGCAGTCCGAGTCTTCAACAGACAATGGGTTCTCTTCTTCCAGCAATTTCCGTGGTCCGAAGCTTGATTTTCCTCGCTTCAATGGTATCAATCCAACTGGATGGATCTATCGTGCAGAATAGTATTTCAGTCTGCATAATACTTTTGATGTCAACAAAGTTCCATTGGTATCCTTTCATTTGGAACATGAAGCTCTTCAATGGTACCGTTGGTACATCAAGGCTCATCCAGAGCCCAAATGGCCAGACTTTTGCTAGCTCCTTTTGCAACGATTTGGTCCTAGTGCTTTTGATGACTTCACAGGAGCCCTCACTAAGCTTCGCCAAACTGGCACTGTGAGAGAGTATCAAACCGAATTTGAGAATCTAGCCAACCACACCGAAGGATTGTCTAATGACTTTTACCGGAGTTGTTTTATCAGTGGTCTAAATGATGCCATCCGCTCTGAGGTCAAAATGTTCTGTCCCAACACAATGATGGAAGCACTAGGGTTGGCTAAGTTGGCAGAAGACAAGATTGTAGCCCAACAACGCTCCAAGCCCACTTTTGTTCTCTTCCGAAATATGGGTTCTCAGTGACCACCTATACCGCAGGCTCCTCGACTGACTCCTATCAAGCGTTTGTCTGAAACAGAGATGCAAGCACGCAGAGAAAAGGGGCTTTGCTATAATTGTGATGAGAAATTCACTCGGGGACATAGATGTATTCAACAAAAGCTCTATCTCTTGGATGTGGAGTCTCTGCCTGCCTCTGAAATTGGTGACGAATATCCAGAAACACTGGATGCTCCAGTCGACATTCAGGAATCGCCTATTTACCCTCCGTCTTAGGATGACCAGCCAGAGATATTTCTCCATGCTTTAGCTGGAATCACCACCCCCCAAACAATGCGGGTCAGGGGTTACTTCAAGAAGCTTCCTCTTACAATACTCATTGATTCTGGTAGCACTCATAATTTCATTGACCCTCGGATCACCAAACAAGCTGATTGTTTTATCCATCCTTGCTCCAACTTTGAAGTCATGGTTTCCAATGGGGGCACCTTACCTTGCAAAGGGAAGTGTCGAAATGTGCGTATCTCTATGGGAGATTATACCTTGCACTCTGACATGTTTGCCTTTCCCTTAGGCGGATGCGATGTGGTTTTGGGCACTCAATGGCTACGCACACTTGGCCCTATCTTATGGGATTTTGCTGAACTTTGGATGCAGTTTTCCCTCAATGGACACAAACACACATTGACAGGATTACAACCAGGTTCTCTTAGCATCATCAGTTCACATCGCATGGAAAAACTCCTCAAGAAGAATTCACATGGTGTCATCGCTCAGATCCATTCCATCCAGATGCAACCATCAGTGGTCTCCACTACTCCTTTGGATCTACAACAAATTCTGGATCGATATACAGGTGTCTTTGTTGAACCAGTGGGATTGCCACCTTCCAGGCCAGAAGACCATCGTATTCATCTCCTTCCTGGTAGCATTCCTCCCAACATCAGGCCCTATCGCTACCCATTTCACCAAAAAACGGAGATTGAAATGCTCATTCGGGACTTATTGAAGCAAGGTATTATTTGCCCAAGCACTAGTTCCTTTTCTTCTCCGGTTATTCTTGTCCACAAAAAAGATGGGTCATGGCGCCTCTGCATTGACTTCCGAGCACTTAATCACCTCACCATCAAGGATAAGTTTCCAATTCCTGTTGTTGATGAGCTTCTTGATGAGCTTCATGGGGCTCACTTTTTCTCCAAGTTGGATCTTCGTTCTAGGTATCATCAAATTCGGGTTCATGAGGATGATATCCCTAAAACAACTTTCCGCACACATGATGGCCATTATGAGTTTTTGGTCATGCCCTTTGGCCTCACTAATGCTCCTTCCACATTCCAGGTCGTAATGAATAAAATATTTCGACCCTACTTGCGGAAATTCATTCTAGTATTCTTTGATGATATCCTTATCTACAGTAAAACATCGGATGAACATCTCCAGCATTTGGATCTTGTCATGCAACTTTTCTCTGGCCATCATCTCCATGCCAAGCAATCTAAATGTGTTTTTGGACAGAAGGAAGTTGAGTATCTCGGGCACATTATCTCATCACAAGGGGTTCGCGTGGACCCTGCCAAAATCGATGCCATGAACAATTGGCCGCAGCCTCAGAAACTCAAGAGCCTTCATGGTTTTTTGGGGTTGACTGGCTACTACCGCAAGTTTGTCAAGGATTATGGGAATATTGCAGCTCCATTAACTACTCTATTGAAAAATGATGCCTTCACATGGACACCTGCTGCTCAGTGTGAATTTGACAAACTAAAACAAGTTATGTGTACTACACCTGTGCTAGCTATGCCCGATTTTTCCAAGCCCTTCACTATTGAGAGTGATACTTGCGGCAATGGACTTGGTGTTGTTCTCCTTCAAGATGAACACCCCATTGCATTCACCAGCAAAGCCCTTTCAGGTAAGAATCTAGCTGCCTCTACCTATGAGAAGGAAATGATGGCTATTTTGCATGCAGTACAAAAGTGGTGCCCATACCTATTAGGGAATAATTTCTGCATCAAGACTGATCACCAGAGTCTGAAATATTTCTTGGACCAGCATGTCTCCTCCCCGGCACAACAGAAATGGGTTAGCAAACTCATGGGTTATGACTATGAGATCACTTACAAGAAGGGTAAAGACAATATTGTGGCAGATTCTCTTTCTCGCACATTTGAGGCCCAAGGTTCTCTTTCAGCTATTTCTATGCCTATTCCAAATTGGTTGCAATCTATTCAACAGGGTTATGTCAATGACTCCTCCTTATCTCAAATCATCCAATGCTTGACCAATAACCCTTTTGTTGTACCACATTACTCTTGGGATGGTGCTTCTCTGCGATACAAGGGTCGTCTGGTGCTTCCCCATAGCACAGATCTTCAACACGCTGTCTTTTATGAACTCCATGCTTCTCCAATGGCAGGGCACTCTGGGTTCCTCAAAACGTATGAACGAGCACGGCGTAACTTCTTTTGGTAGGGAATGAAAAGGACAATTCAATAGATGGTGGCCGAATGTGATACCTGCCAGCGCAATAAGGGTGAAACAACACTCCTTCCAGGATTGCTTGAACCCTTTCCCATACCTACATGGATTTGGACAGATTTTTCTATGGATTTCATTGAAGGGCTCCCTAAATATGGTGGGAAGACAGTGATTCTTGTTGTGGTTGATCGCCTCTCCAAATATAGTCATTTTTGTGCTCTCATCCATCCCTATACAGCCTCCTCCGTCGCTCAAAATTTTATGGACCAGATCTTTCGTCTTCATGGCATCCGTTCTTCCATTGTCTCGGATTGTGATGCGACTTTCACCAGTCATGTTTGGACAGAACTATTTCACCACACTGGCACCAAACTGAAGATGAGTTCAAGGTATCACCCACAAACAGATGGTCACACTGAAATTGTCAATAAATGTTTGGAAACTTATCTTCATTGCTTCACCTCGGAACAACAACATCAGTGGGAAAAATGGCTCCCTCTCACTGAATGGTGGTACAATACCTCTTACCACACTGCCTCTAAAATGACTCCATATGAAGCAGTCTATGGTCAGGCACCTCCAGCTCTTCTTCCATACACCCCCACCAGTTCACCAGTTCAGGAAGTTGAAACGGTCCTTCGAAACCGCAATCATATTCTTTGCATTTTGCGGGACAATCTTCACATGGCAAGAAATCGCATGAAGCAACAAGCTGATCAGCACCGTTCTGAGCGCACTTTTCAAGTCGGCGATATGGTTTTTCTTCGTCTCCAGCCATACAAACAATCATCCTTGAAACTCAAAGGGCGTCATAAGCTCGCTACAAAGGTTTATGGGCCATATCGGATTCTTCAAAAGATTGGGTCCGTTGCTTATAAATTGGAGCTTCCTCCTTCTTCCCGCATTCATCCAGTCTTTCATGTCTCTTGGCGCATGCGTCAGCTTCGCTCTCGCTGACAAACGATTTTACCCGAACTGGATAATGAAGGATCCATCCTTTTGGAGCTAGAGGCCATCCTCAATTGGCGCAGGCATCAGCTTTGCTCTCGCTCTATCACAGAGGTCTTAATTCAGTGGCACGGCATGCAACCAGAGGATGCTACATGGGAACCACTCCTTCAAATTCAACAACAATTTCCACATCTAAAGCTTTGAGGACAAAGCTTTTTTTAAGGGGGAGGGGATGTTAGGAACCCATGTCTTTACTTTGTTAGTATGTTGTTGTTGGACGCATATGCTTTGTAAGTCGTCCCATAGTATTTGTTGATCAATAGTTTATGTTATTGTTGTTGGCGCATATGCTTTGTAAGTCGCCCGTAGTATTGTTGATCCATAGTTTGTAACGGCCCATGGTTTTGACCCATAGTATTAGTGCCTAGAATTAGTATATAAATGTGTGTTGAGACCTATGAAGGCACCGTGAATTTAATTGTATTGAGCTTGATCAAAGGAGGTTTCCCCCTCGAAGTGGCCTGTGATCAATATAAAAGTGATTCTAAGTTCTGTCATTTCTGCTATTTCGCATATTCTTGTTAATTAATTGTTGCAGGTGCATCACATATATAGATACCTTCTGATGACCGATACAATCGAACATGTGGCTAAGAACACCACAATGATGTACAAAATAACCAGATGGCCAATACACATGTGGATAGCAGACATTCTTCCAATCAAGGTGCAATATAAATATCTATAGAATAACTCAATCATCTAAGAAACAAGGCCCCAATGGTCTATACATCGAAAATGATACCATACAGATGAACATCATGACTTTAATAGTAGAAGATGCTGCTTCATTATTTCTCGAATAAGTTGATAACAAATATCAAAGATTAATATGCTCAGGAAAGAAGTACAGAAACAAACTTCTCACAACTTTTCACTTAAACAAAGAACTTATCTGCACACAAGAACTTCCAAGATTAAAGCATACAAAGATCATAAAACAAAATTGCTCATACATAAATGAAAAAGCTTATACACCAAAGGTTAGCAAACATCATATAAAAAGATGGCAACATAATATGATCAAATAAAAAATTAACTTACTCATTAAGGAAAATGAAGTTACTTTTACACAATAAGTGTCAGCCACAACATATAAATAGTGATCAATAAAATAGTTCACACAAGATGTACAAATATGAGATTGCTTTTATAAAATTGCTCAAGAATACATAGATTGATTTTATGCTATCACTTCTATGCAAGACAATAAAACATTATTCCATGAAGAGTGCTCTAATTACATGTTACAATAGGAGTAGCAACACATATATCATGTTAAAAATAATATAGGAATGCTTCTATGCGATTGCTTCTATGCAAATATTTAAAAAAATATGAGCAACATATGAATAAAATAAACATGACATGATTAGAAATCAACATGATTAAAAAAATAAAAGAACACTTTTAGTGATTAAGCATTTTATTAAAATATTAAGCATTAGATGGTTTATAGCTATCATCATGAAAAATACTAGAGATCGATGCCCTTAAAAAATGCCAATTATTCCATATAGGAATGTGAGACAAATATATACCAAGAAAAAGAAATAATCTCTTAAAAACCATGATTAGAAGAAAAACCCAAATGCAAAAAATGACAAAAAAGGTGAATAACATAAACTGAAACACTTTACCATTCTGACTTAAAAAACAGTAAAAAACAGAAACTTTACTTACATCTCTTTTGAAAAAGTGCCATGAAAATTCACTCGCGGGTTTTCCACAGTAAACTCGCAAATAATCGCAGGTCTCTGCACAACAAGGTCGCGATTAGATCCAAAACTCGTGGGTCTCCGTAAAGTGAAGTCGCGGTTATGCCAAAGCACTCGTGGGTTTCTGCACAGGAGCGTTGTGGGTCTACTGAAGTAAACATGAGTTTACAGTAGAGCAGGCGGGTTTCTGCACAACAGGGTTGCGGGTCTCATCTTAGAGTGTTTGGATCCAGAGCATGGGAAAGGATTCCAATTGAGAAAAGGAGAGCCCTAGATCCACAAAGCAAAGAGTGCATTATGGTGGGTTATGCATTGAATGCAAAGGCCTACAAGCTACTTGATCCTTCCACTATGACTACATTCCTTGATAAGAGTGTTCAGTTTGAGGAATGGCCTGTGCATGACTTGCCTACCACACCTCCATTGCTTGATGACCTCCAAGAGAGCGAACCTTCATCACAAGATAGTTCATATTCAGAGTATGAGAGTGATGATGATGAAGAGCGATTTCTAGATCTAGATCCACAAGAACCTGAAGATCTAGAAACGGATAATGAAGATGAGTGAATGGGATGATGATCCTCCTCTTTCAATATGGGCGGCCACTACTCTTAGATCTAACGGAGATCTTGTGGGAGATCCACTTGATCAAATGAGAACCAAATCATATTTTTAGAATGGAAGGTTTCATGCTTCTCACATTACTGATCCATTTCTTGCTGATCGATCATTCTTTGGTAAAGAGGGTCACTTTCCTCCTTCTGGGGTGGGTGATGCCACGCTACATTAGCATCCTTCAGTCTATTTTGAGGGAGAGCTTTCTTCCGACTGGGTTTTCCCTCTTAGATCTTTTATTATTTATATTGTTGTACGGTGACCTTTGGTCTTAGTCACTAGGGCCCTACTTTTCCAATTTTCAGTTACTACCTCATAGTATAGCTTGAGGGAGGGTGTTGGAATATTATCACCATCATTTTTTATATTTTGCATGCATGCATCCAGTCATTGGTATGGTGGTCTACCCAGCACCTAGATCCTATTTTCAGCTCCTTAGAGCCTGTCTTTAGCCCTCAGTAGCCCTCCCACCTACCTGATGCGCCTTTTTTTCCTCACTTGGATGACATATGCACCTTATCTCACCTACCAGGAGTTTAACAATCAGTTAGAGCATTGATTGACCAGTTCTTGCATTTATTGCTCAGCTTAAGTACTTGTAGCTCCCAGTTGTCTATTCTGGAGTGCCACTTGACCTTTTGACAGCCTCATGCGCCCTCCTTGGAGTCTCCATCCCATAATTTGTGCTCACATGGTTCAGTTAGACTCAGTTAGACTCATTTGACTGGATATTTGTAGTGTCCCCTCTATCGTACCATCGAGATAGAGAGAATCACTGTGCTCAATCCGGGCAATTTGTCCCATATTCATTATAATTAAAACTCATTGATATAAAACAGGTATATGTGAAATGCTATAGAACAGAACAAGGATTAAATAAAACATGCTGATATCTAACATGCATTCACGTTTCTGTGTCAGTCATGAAATAAAGATCTTTGCAGTATTATAAAAGATCATATGGAAATGCATTATCGTTTAAAAATAGAGTTGAAGCAAATTTATTAACAGATCCATGATACATTCAAAATATTCATCAAATAAGTAATTGCAATGTAATACAGGGGAATACTTATCTTATACAAAAGTAGTCCCATGCAACTGGCTATGCAACTGCAACGTTCCACCCAACCATAGGCCAGTGTGCTCCTTAATCTCTCAGCACCACTGCCACCCCCGAGCTGGGCATGATTTCTACAAGGAACCAGGGAACAGCAGACTCATACATAGCCAAGCATACACAAGATGAGCCAAGCCAATCTGCGATTGGGTTTATCAGGCTGCTAGGAAATGGAAAGGAAGAATTGCTAAGCTAGTGAGCTCAACCACAGAGCTATGGGTACCCCTCCCAGATCTATTCAGCTTGGTACTCACAATGCCTACACACCCAACACAAGGAAGTATCCTCTTCACTGTCACACAGTCCCTCAAGCCATACCTTCCTTTCTAGTGCTCTCAGGGTGTGCATAGAAAAGTAGCCAGCCCTCTTGATCTCCCTGAGAGGATACTCTCTACACTAGGTTTATCAAGCTAATTCTGTCCACTACCATTCCAGTTTCTTGCTTACAGGTTCAAATCCAAAACAGGATGCACTTAACAACAACCACAACTGTTGGGCATGAAGAAAACGTTTTCCACAGTGGAATGCAGGAGATGGGGTTTCAGCTCACTCAGAAAAACGTGGGAATCCACAAAAACGAAATGGGAAGTTGGTGAACAGCCCAGGAAGCCAAATCCGTTTTTAGAAAAACGTCCCTGGACATTGAGGAGCAAAAACGACCTCCACCCAGTCCCCAATTCGTGGCCCTTCTCTCCCAGGCTGCTATATATGCAAAAACGAACCTCCAGGCATGGAAAAATGCAGGATTTTTGCTGAAAAACGTGAAGGGAAAAGCCCAGATAGCTCCCACTGCGTGCATGAATGAAGACTGCCCATTCCCCATGGCTTTGGGCACCATTTCGTGGGTGGTTTCTTGCCCCACAAGCAAAAACACGATTTTCCAAGTTGATGGCTTGCCCATGCACGAAAATGGCTTGCCCATACTTCCTCATTTCCAAGGCATTAACTGCCTTAACCAATTTCTTGGAAGAATTAAATGATTGAGTGCATGAGACAAAATGGGTAGTTGGTGGTTTATGGGTTTCCCCATTGACACATGGATTAACACCATTCCCCAAGGGTTTGAATAATTTCCCTCCCTTTTCCTTGTAGAGTCATGCCCCATCTCTTTTGTTGCATTGCATAGCCGGATGTGGGTTTTTCATTGATAATTCATAATTACATGATGTCTTATATACATTGTTCCCATCTCGCACAAGAACCATGGGCATCTATTTTTAATTTCCGATTCATGAAACGCTAAATCAATGGTGGGGCCTTGGCCTTGAGCTCCTCACCATGATTAAATTACAATATTTACATCATTTACGGTTTAATACAAAGGGGGTCAAAATGGGGACATTACAATATTTGACTATTTGTGACTACTACCACTGATTGGATGATATCTCCAATGTTATCCAAGCTACACACTGAGGATGATTTGAATGACATTACAAGGCATTCAAATTGTATTGATTGTATTAAGTTATTCTACACTATTCAAAGTGCCATCTTATAGTTGATCTATGACACAAGAGCTTTTGTCATTTCTTGTGTATGAGTGATTATTGAATCAACATTTCTTCTTCTTCTTTATGCACTTCTTGAGTGAGTTTTTAGTGAGGTCTGCTACAGCTGAGTGATCCTAATCCTAAAATATCACACCTTCCAAGGAATATAATTAATATATTCCAACAAATATGGGACTCGTTCTAATTCCAATTGAAAATAGTTATATACGGCTCTGAATGCATCACTTCCTTTCAAACCTTTCTATTTCACATTCTCCTCTTTAGTAGGGATACCTATTTCCATACAACATTGTTTCCGAAAATTTGCATCAACTTTCGATCTATCCCCACCACATATTTGTTCAAATTCATTATGGATAAATATAACCCTTTGAATGAATGTAATGGACATCCTATTTTCACTATCTTTGTTGTGATCCCATGCTAATAGTTTTGCTTCCACATCTGTTAAACCAAGGTAAATGATGCATTTCACTATTTGAACAATAGGGTTTTTAGGAAACTCTTGCATCGATTCTCTTCTAGACTCCACATAATTATTTCCCACCAAAACATAGTAGTTTTAATCAAAACATATTGATTCATTAAATGCATCTCTAACAGTAACATCTTTTGGGTTAATAAGAACTAGGTAGTCAACCACATGTGCATAGGGATTGTGCCTCATCAATGCTTTCAAGTTATGAACATGCAAGCGATGTGGTTTCCTAATTTGATACTTCTCTTGGCCTTCTGTGGGTCTATAAAGTTTCTTCACATTTAAATCAAATGTATTCCCATTTTGAACCAACTTATACCTCCGAAATCAATCTCGAATAACATTTTGTGTTGTCTTGATAACACCATCATCTAGATCAAAACCTGGAGTGATGATTTCCAAACTGTCCCCTGAGTTTTCACTACGATTTTCAATATTGGATTGAACATCTTGTCTCCTCCTTTTATGTTTTGAAGTATTTGTGTCTAAACGAACAACTTGTTGATCAAGAATGGAAACATCCTCATCCATAGTCATTTTGGAAGACTGTCTCTTACTCTTACCAGCAGAAGTAACATCCTCATCAGCAACAATTCGTCGACAATCATGTTCAGTTGGACGAGATATTATTTTGAATGTAACCTTACTAGGTGCCTCATTTGATTGTTGGATTGCTTTTCCTTTGTGTGATTGTACTTCTTTAGGAACATTTTGCACTCATTTTTTGTTTGGTGCTTCTCCCTTATGAAGAGCGGCATTAGTAACATCCATCGGGTTTTCTTCTGTAGAATAAATACCATTGAGAATATGGGAATGTGGCATAGAAAAATCCCATGAAATAAAAACATTATTGTATTAAATCTATTACATGGTCATATAATTCAAACTATAACAAATTCAAAAAAATATAAAAATATAGAAACTTACACTCTTGCGCTCAATATCGTGCAAGACTCCTGCACAAAATTCTATGAAAATTTAGTTCATGTTATAGTTTGAAACCTTCAAACAATATCGTATTTTGACAAAAGTTTTAGCTTGTTTCACCAGTTCATAAACAATTTCTTTACCCGTCACCAAACAAATATCTCACAACAATCCCAATGAGTGATAATCATTTTTAAGATATGCAAATGTAACACAATATAGGTGAATATTGTTTGGTTTACCTCGATATTTCTCTTTCAGAAACAAAGAATAGTCCATTTTCTCCTCAGTTGGTGCATGTTTCCATTCTCTAGCATTCTTGGATTTTAAATCATCACTGGATACAACTTCATCACGCACAACATTCTCAGATGGATCAACTGTTTTTTTCGATGATTTCTCTCCAGAGATGTTTACAGATAGATTTATTGATTCCATTTTCCCTAAAGTTAGAAAAAAAACATAAAACATTAAGTATATGTTAAAAAGAAAATACTTGCACTTAGAAAAAAATGTAAACATACAGTTATAAAAAGCATATTTTGTTTTAAAAAAATTAGGTGCATACCTCCTCCCCTCGGGCCATTTAAATGCCCAATGCATAGCCCATGGACTATGCATTGATTTTGAGGTATGCATCTATGCATTGGTAACCCACACCCAGTCGTAGCATAGCCCAACGACTATGCAATGGGGACTGGGATGCCCGCGCCCAATGCATAGCCCTTGGGCTATGCTACGGGCGCCCGTAGCACAGGAGGGTTGCGCCCATTTCCCCTATAGCATATCCCAAGGGATATGCATTGGACCCCCTCACCCAATGCATAACCCTTAGGCTATGCTATGGGGCCTTCCATAGCATATCCCAAGAGTTATGCATTGGGCATTCCCAGGGGCTGAGGTCCCAATTCATATCCCTTGGGCTATTCTACGGGGGACCCTGTAGCATATCCCATTGGCTATGCTTTCCGACCCTGTTCCTAATCCATATCCCTTGGGCTATGTTATGGGGCCAATGTATATCCCTTGGGCTATGCTACAGGTCCCTGTACAATATCCCAATGATTATGCAATGGGCGCAGGGGGCGCCACCACTGTGCCCAATGCCTAGTGCTTAGGCTATGCTATGGACACCCAAAGGGCGCCCAGGGGAGGATCATAGCTCCTCCCCACTGCCCAAAGTAGCAGGCTAGACCCGCCTCTTTGGGCAGTAGGGAGGGGCTTCGCTTCTCCCCTGGGCGCCCGACGAGCGGGCATTGTCGGTGCCTAATGTGGGCCAAGGGGAGCGGTCCCCTTTAGGTGTCCACAGTGGCAGCCCGAGCAGGTTGCACAATTCTCAGAATTGTGCCGCTCATTGGGTGGGCGCTCTGGGAATCCAGCGGGATGAGTGCAACTCCTCCATGCTACAAAAGTGGCATGCCTTTGGAATCGGGGAGGAGTTGCGCTCCTCCCCATGAGATATGCAATGGGTGGCCCACTTGGCGCTCATTGCATTCCCGTCGGCTATACGCATAGACCAAGGGCTATACAATGAGCGCCCAATGGGCCACCCATTGCATAGCCTGTGGGATATGAAATGGACGTCCCAAGGGGCCACCTATTGCATAGCCTGTGGAATATGCAATTGGCACCAAAAGGGGCCTCCCATCGCATATCCCGTGGGCCAATTGGTCGTCCATATGGAACCCAATATACTGAGGGCTATGCATAGTCTCTTGGGGGGCCAATGCATAGCCCATGGGATATTTAGCCCAAGGGCTATGCAATGCCCATTCAAAGGAGCTCGAGGGTAGGATCTTAGCTCTTTCCTCATGCAGCCAAAGAAGTGTGCCCTGGGGCCATCCTTTGGGTGCAAGATCCCTTGGGCCCAAATAAAAAATAAATAAAATTTACCTAGGTAATTACAAAGGGCATGTCGAAGCCCAAACAACTTTTTTATTAAATTACATTAAACATTAGAAATTAAAAGCATTTAAAAAAAAAATTACATTCCAAACTAAATTTTTAACTAACCTTGACAATGTTTGAAGCTCTTAGATGGTCTTCAAAGCCTTGTGGATCATTGTTTGCAAATGGTGACTGTCGAAAATGAAACTACGTTAATATAGCATAAATTAGTTTTTTTTTACTGCTTTATGAATGTGGGATTAAAAAAAAATGAAAAAATCCTAGAAAAACCATTTCCAAAAGAAATATAAAATAGAAAGATTTATTTAAAAAAAAAACCTTCAAAGCACTATTAAATTGCTTGAAATTTCAAATGGGAATAATAAAAACACAAAATAGGCTTTTCAATTTTTTCAAATCCCCTAGTTGCTTCTTGAGTCCAATATTCACACTTAGAGGGGATTCTATTTGACAATAATTCTTGACAAATATGCGGTAATATCCGATCAGTCCTAAGAAGCCTTTAATATTCTTCAAGGTTATGGGAATCAACCATTGAATCATAGATTTAATTTTGTTAGGGTTCACCTAGACGCTTTCATGTGATACAACATGACCAAAATATTCAACTACTTGAATCCGAAAAGCACACATATAAGGCCTGGCATGTAATTGTTTCTCCTATAATAGTTTTAAGACTTTCAACATGTTATACATGCTCTTCCTGTTATTTTCTATAGAAACGTTTTGAGTAGAAGAGCTATTTTTTAATTAATTATATTTACATAATGAATAATGGTAGATGTACCTCAACTTTGGGATGAAACTAATCCGAGGTAGAAAGGATTGTAAGACCTCACCTCACTCTAAATATTATATTTCCAATGAACATATTTGAATTAGCAATAAGTTTAAGTAAAATTACATGATGGTATTGATATTATGTTATGAGCGAAACAATGTATGTGGTTACTATGCTTTTATGAGTATATTTTATGTAACACCACTCATAAACACACTAGTCGTATTGTAAAGCACCTTGTTTTTAACATACCTCATTATGTTTTACTAGACTATGTCAATGTCACCCAATTCCTTTATTAATTAGTACAGCATTAGCATTGTTATCGTTGGCATATATCATCAATGTATTTTAAGAATAATGTTAATTTGCTTGGATTAGGCACTACTAGTTATCGTACATCATGTCATACCTCAGTCCATATTACCTTAGTTGAATGACATTCCTTTGAGTTTTCTCTTTAATACTATTGCTATGATGGATATAACTTGGAGTATATGTGGATCAAATTTTATTCTAACAACGAGTTGTTTATCTCATTGACTAGGATATGTTCTTATTGTGAATGTTGGAATTCTATAATTGTCATGTGATTCACCATCTAAATAGGTTACATGACTTTATCCTTACCTATTTGATGATAAATTAAGTTGGCGAAAGTTGCGTTTTTAATGCGAAGAGAGAATTGTAACGACCCATTTTTGTACATTCTTCTTAAAATAACTAGCTAGTGGTTATTCTTCTCATGGATACTTTACATAGTTATTTAACTAAATGCGTAGGAATTGTTATATTTTGGAATATCATAACTTTTGTGTGATAAATGTTACTTTCATTTGACAAGATTTTCCATTTGATTAGGTGGTATAAATAATGTACCATTCTTTTACATTCTTCTTAAAATGACTAGCTAGTGGATATTCTTCTCATGGATACTTTACATAGTTACTTAACTAAATGTGTAGGAATTGTTGTATTTTGGAATATCATAACTTTTGTGTCATAAATGTTACTTTCATTTGACTTGATATTCCATTTGAATAGGTGGTATAAATAATGTACCATTTTTGTACATTCTTCTTAAAATGACTAGCTGGTGGATATTCTTCTCATGGATACTTTACATAGTTACTTAACTAAATGCGTAGGAATTGTTGTATTTTGGAATATCATAACTTTTGTGTGATAAATGTTAGTTTCATTTGACTTGATATTCCATTTGAATAGGTGGTATAAATAATGTATCAGGTTAGTAAATTTTATCCATATTTTTCTTGGATAAAAATTGTGGAGCTCTGCAAACCCTAACTGCATGGAATTTGTTACAGGTTAGGGATTTGGAGATGTATGGCAGTAGGTGTTGGTTAGGGTTCTGAGCGGGGGTGTTATGGATGGCAGGGGCTCGGTGTTCATGTTCTCGATTGTCCTTTTGGGGTTGTTGTTTTCTTTCCCTTGTATTTATTTTTTTGTTGACTTCCTAGAGGTACTTGCTCTACCAACTCGTTTTCACTGGGAACAGGTTGACTTATGCACTTCGTAGCATTTTTTTCGTTGGGTCTGGGGGTTGGGTTTTCTCTGGTTTTTACTTTGTCCCTGTCAGGTTTTTTTCATATTTTATAAGTTCTACCTGGAGCCAAGCCTTCTAACTGGCAGTAGGCCTAGTACCAACTAGGCTAAATAAGTGGGAATCTGGTCGGGTTTTGTTTATTCTTCTCTGGTGGGGTTTGTTGGGACACTCCCTTTCCCTCTTTTTTCTTAATGTGTTCATTTGCATGTGATTTCTATCATTTTTTGAATTTTCAACTAGGTGTGTTCATGGGTTTCATATCTATTCCAGATTTCAGGGTTTTTTGTGATTGGACTCTTTCAGAGATGGAACCCTTGAGTGTAACTCTTAACCCCTCTCTTCCCATTGTGTTTGAAATCCCCAGAAACCGGGAGGTCTTATCGTCCCCGGGGATCCCAGTCGTGGTTTCTTCCGGCATGGGTTCTTTGGATTCATGCCCAGTTCGATCGGTTCTCCGACCTACCGTACTAAACCCTCCAGAAAATCGGTTCAGGGCTCACACGTCCTCCCTTTTGAGCCCGAGAAAAAAGGTCGAGTTTTATGGGTGTTAGGAAAAGATGTTACCTGTTATATGGTGATGGCTTTGAGTGAACACACTCTTGTTGGTAAGTTTGAGTATGTTTCTCTAAACCGACCCGACATTCTGGATTGGATCCGTTGTTAGTGGAAACCCTTTATAAAAAACATTCCAAGAGTTATTCTTATGTCGAATGGTTGGATACTATTTCATTTCATATCTGCAAAGGACCGGGATAATATAGAACGTCGATTCGGATTTATTGGTTGTGGCTCGTTGGTTCTTTCTCGGTGGTATGCGAGTTTCAACTCTCGGAAGTCCAAACTACTTAAATGCCACCTTTGGGTTTTATTACCGAGTTTACCACTTTGATGTCGGTCACTGAAGGGTTTTATTACTATTGCTAATTCCATTGGTCGTTTCATCATTATTGAAGAGGATTTGTTGTGTGGTTCGGAGCGGAGAACCCCTCAAGTCTTGGTCGAGATTGATGCTTCTGAGGGTTTACTGAGTGAGCTTGAATTCATTTGGGATGGTGGGTCCTTCATTCCGTCGTTGCAATATCCATAGTTGGATATTCTCAATTAGTTAAGGTTGAACCCATGTTTTTTGAAATAACCCACAAATCCATAGATGTAAAATGATATATAAATTGATAAGATAAGATGATAAATATACAATTGTTGGCCCGCTTTTATAGTAGCTTGGGCATTGCCTATTTGAGGGGATGCATCCTCTCATTTAACTATTACTCCTACTTATTATTAATATTAATGTATTATTAATTATTTGTTACATTGCCTTCCCCTTAAGGGAAGCTTTGTCCTCAAAGCTTTATTGAAGACAAGGTTTATGTTTGGTTTTTTTTTTTTTTAAACTATCATCTATTGATCTTTTGTGTTTAGTCTTTGCAATATTTGATGAAATGAGGCGATACGAGTTACGAATTCCCCAGAAGAATTGTCGCATCGTCTCTGATGTGTTCCATCCCAAATCTAATTTTATCGAAGCTATTTGATTGCTTTGTGGGATGGGTCTTCTCGTTTGTTGTTTTGTATTTTGATTTGATGTTCTTGCTCATCTGACATCATCTCTCCTCCATGTGTGTTCATTTTGACCCTTTCGTTGGTCAAAATGACCTTTATAATTGGGGTGTCGATAAGGAGATTTTGTTGTTTGTTCTTCTGCTGGATTGACTTCTTTTTTATCTGTATTGATGACTGGATTTGTATTTGCTTCTTTTTCCTCAACTTGATTTTTTGAGCCCAAAGGTTTTGATGTCCTCTTCTAAATGTTCGCCAACTTGTTTTCGAGTAAATCTTTATCTTTCTTAAGATTCCTGATCGTTTCTTCTTGAGATTTTGCATCGTCTTTAAGCTCTAATAGTTTCTTCTGGAGATATCAATTTTCCTCCTTGATATTTTGATGGTCCTATGCCATATCTTTTTCCTTCTTGAATTGAAAGAGCAACTTCTGATTATGATCTCTTAAACGCGATATCTCTTATTCTTTGTCCCTGATGACTTTGTCTAATTATTTCTGCATCTTTTGTCTTAATTTTTTATCTTCTTGTGAAATCATCTTTGAAATGTCTTTGAAATCTTCAGATGACACATCCTTTGAATCTGATTTCATTGAAACATCCTACAATGTGATTTGCTCTTTCTTGTATGAAAACATTAAAAACTTTTTCTTCATATTTAAAATAAATGATCTCAATGTTTCCATCCAGGGTAAACCTAGAATGATGTCGACTTTATTTAGATAAATAGTTGTAACATTGAATTGGGATGTGAACTTATATTCATCAATTTCCAGTTGTAAGTCCTTAATTGCATATTTCTTCTCACCCCATTTATCTTTCTTTTCGATTATACTTAGTTCTGGGACAAATAATTGATTTTCCAAGCCGACGTTAATATGATTTTCCTCGATGGTTGGGAAAATAGCGATGCTAATAGGCTTTCTTTGAATAATCCCTTCAAGTTTTAGTATGTCAACGGCTGCCTTTGAGTGCATCTTCTGGAATCTTTCCCTTTTGTAACACTAAGACTCCATTTTTTTTCCAAATAATAATAATAATTATTAAAAGATAATAATTATAATATTATTAATAAATGTAATATAATAATTATTATGAGAATAATTATTATTAAGGATAATAATAATATAATAATTGTTTTTGGAGTTGAAGGATAATAAAAATGGTGTGGATTGGGTGGATGGGGGGAATGATTGTTACCTTCCCCACCTAGGTTCAAATCTCACTTTTGGTTTGTTCTTAGGGAATAAAACCAAACCCACTTCTCACAAAACCACGTGCACCTTAAAACCATGTGCGGTTTCACTTCTGATACCAATGTAATATCCATAGTTGGATATTCTCAATAAGTTAGGGTTGAACCCATGTTTTATGAAATAACCCACAAATCCGTAGATGTAAAATGATATATAAATTGATAAGATAAGATGATAAATATACAATTGTTGGCCCGCTTTTATAGTAGCTTGGGCATTCCCTATTTGAGGGGACGCATCCTCTCATTTAACTATAACTCCTACTTATTATTAATATTAATGTATTATTAATTATTTGTTACAGCCCTTGGATTATTGGAAGATTTTGTTCCGGTGTCATGGTTGTCATGGTGTGGGCCACTCTAAACAATATTGTCCAGCTCTTTCCTTTGCGGTGGATGGTGGGGTTTCTTGGCTAGAGAACTCGAAGAGGATGGATGACACCCTGGATTTATTCACTCCTCTGTACCATGCTTTTTCAACTGATATGATCGGTAAGTTTATTTCTACCATACCTTCGTTGCTTAAATTTTTATCCATTGATGAATTGTCGGGTGCCCTCTCTTCGGGGCCTCTAGGGGTTTCTCTCCATCCATCTACTACTATCCCACTTGTATTGACTAGTGAGAACACTCCCTTGGTGGCTACCGCTCCGGCTTCTCCACTGGTTGAGTCACCTGCTATGGGCCCTTTACCCCGGCAACCTTTTGATGATTAGATTCCTCCTCTTTATGTGAAATCCCCCCCTTCTGAGCTTGTGTTGGAGCTTGAGTCCTTTAAGAGTTTCCCTCCCCTTCCTCTTAGATGACATAAGTCTCTGGAAATTTTCCTATCACCATCTTCACTTACTGATCCTACTCCCTCACCTTTATCATCTCCTATTAAGGACCCTACATTAGAATCTCTTCCTATTTATGCCTCTGCACCACAGACGGATCCTTCCATTATCCCTATTAACTCTATCTATAAAGGAAATGTAACCATCTGTAAATCTCATCGTGGGCCTAAAATTAAAGACGACTTTCGCGGGATCCGTCACAACCCCACCATTTCATCCCTTTTTTATCATGGCTTAACCTCCGACTCGCCATCCATTTCTCCTTATTTTGGGGCTCTTAGAGATAATGTCCTTCCTAGGGTTACCTCATGAACCTATTGTCCCTTAATGTCAGAGGACTTTGCAACAGTCCTAAGTGTGCTGCGTTAAAAAAACTGCTCTCTACTATCAACCCTCATATTGTCATGCTAAAAGAGACTATGGTCTCGAGTGTTTCAACTGTCAACCTTTTCCTTAAGCTCAATCCCGGTTGGCTGGCTACAGGTATGGATGCTAACAGTTTATCAAGTGGCACTTTGGTCGCCTAGAACCCTGGCTTGGCTAACTTGCAGGTTTATAATACGTGTGCAGGTATTTTGGTAGAAGGTTTTTTTAAGGGCTTTTCACAATAGGTTCATATTTTCAATATTTATGGTCCCTACTGCTGTAAGGTGGAATTTTGGGATTGGTTAAAGGAATCTAGTATACTTTCTGGTGGTCACACTATTATAGCTAGTGATCTTAATTTTACCATCTCTGCGGATGAAGTTTCGAGATGTGGCAAATTGGTCGAACCATTGGCTGATTTTTTTGTCAATCTCTTTGAGGAAGTGAATTTGATTGATGTGAAGCCCGTCATTTTAACTCCCACTTAGTCTAATAAAAGGATGGGTTCGGAGGGCATTGAGAAATTATTAGATCATTTTTATGTGGCAGATTCTATTTTTCATGTTGTTCCCTGCTATAGGTCGTGGACACAACTGGTGGTTTTCTTGGCCCACTGTGCTATTATTCTGCAATTTGATTTCGATGGTGCTTTTTGCTATTATCCTTTCAAGTTCAATGCGGCATGGTTGGAAGATCCCACATTCTGTTCCTTCATCCGACATTTCTAGAATAATCTGCCTATGAGGGTTTCAGGATCCATTTTGAAACATTTTTGGCAGAAATTATCTCTTCTGAGGAAAGAAGTTCGTCGATGGGATATTGATATGAAATGTTCAATGAATTTTGATCTGGTGCTTTTGGAGAAGGAAATCCATGACTTATCTTCTCTATTGGATGAGGGCTATTTTTCTGATGATCGAAATTCATGTCTTGCTCAGCTGGAAGCTGACAGGATGAAGATACTGCTTTTCATGGAGGAATCCTGGAGACTGAAGAGACGAGCACTTTGGCTTAAATATGGGGATAATAATACAGTGGTTTTTCAGAATTTCGCTAACCAACGAAGACTCAACAACTCTATTTGGGATTTTTCCATTGATGGTCGGTCTATCTATGATCAACTTACTCTAAAGAAGACTGATGTGGCTCATTTCAAGGATTTATTTTCGATGAAAGAAAAAACCATATCTTCTCTGTCAATTGGATATGATGTTAAAATTCCCTTGGTATTTCAGCTCGGAGGACCGTGTGGAGACTGGTAAAGCTGTGGAGAAACAAGAGATCCTTGAGGTATTAAATTGCTTTTCCAAGGATAAGAGCCCTAGCCCGGATGGTTGGACCATTGATTTCTATGTCCAATTTTTTTTATCTCATTGGTGATGAACTTACTGAGGCTATCAACGAAACTCAGACTAAAGCTTGGGTCCCCACTTATGTGAATTCGACCTATGTGACTCTCATTCCAAAGAAGGATCGTCCTATTGATTTTAATGACTTTTGTCCTATTTCCCTATGCAATATTTTTTACAAGATCATTGCCAAGATTATTGCTGAGCGGCTTAAGCCTCACTTGGGTAAGTTTATTTTTGAGGAGCAATTTGGTTTCTTTCTTGGCAGGCAAATACTTGATGCTGTGGGGTTTGCATAGGAGGGCCTACACTCTATTAAATTTAAGAAACTTGAAGCAGTCATATTAAAACTCGACTCGGTTAAATCCTATGACCATTTTGATTGGGACTACTAGTGTTTCATCCTTACACAAATTGGATTATCTTCAAAGATTGTTGGTTGGATTATGGATTATGTCACTTCGTCTAGTTTTGCTGTGTTGGTAAACGATTCGCCTTCCTCTCAGTTTCAGGGAAATCATGGTATTAGGCAAGGGTGCCCCCTCTCTCCCTACCTTTTTTTGCTGGCTATTGAGGGCCTTAGCCTCTTGATTAAGGATGCGAAAGACAAGGGTTTTATATGTGGGGTGAAGGTGGCTAGTGCTTGTTTCACCACTCATGCTCTATTTGCCGATGATGTACTATTATTCGGGGAGGCCACTGTGAAGGAATGGCATGGCTTCAATGGTATTATATCAACATTCTATAAGTCATCTGGGATGGAAGTCAACATGCCTAAATTAGCTCTTATTCATCAAATATCCCATCCTAAGATTTTGGAGGACCTTAAGTTATTATTACCCTATCAGTGGCTGGACATTGATGAGGGGTTCAGGTATTTGGGTTTCTTCTTGAAGCATAATTGTTATCATAAGACTGATTGGCAAAGCCTCATATCAAAGGTTCACAGGCGGATTCATTCTTGGTCTTTCCGTTGGCTTCCACTTGGAGGGCAGGTTACTCTACTTTTGTCAGTTTTACAAGGCATTCCGGTATTCTGGTTCTCCCTCTTTTGTATTCTTGTTGGTGTTATCGCTCTTTTAAGAAAGGATTTTTTTCATTTCCTCTGGGCTAAAAAATCAGACTTGTTCAAATACCACTTGGAATCCTGGGAATCTTTGTCATGACCCAAGGTAGTGGGCAGTTGGGGTATTAAAAATTTAAGCTTTTTTAATAAATCCCTTTGTGCCAAGAGTCTTTGGCATGCACTCTTTTTTGGTAGACTATGAGGTAGGATCATTCGCATGAAATATTTAAACAGGCTGCCAATGCAGTGTTTCCTTTGTGACCACTCCTATCGATATAGTGGGTCTTCGATTATCTGGCGTAGTCTCCTCAAGACGCTCCCTATGATTCAGGAATTCATTGCATGGGACATTGGACATGGAAATATGGTATATGCTGGTATTGACCCTATATCAGAACTCAATGGTAATTTTACTCTTTCTCCTGAGCTTCTTAGGAACTTCCATGATAGACAACTAGTTGTGATTAGTCAATTCTATCACTTGGCACCGGACTCTCAGCAGCGGTGGTTAAGCTCGGAGGAATTACATCTGGAAGGAGCACTTTTGATTGAATGGGATCTGTATGTTAGTCGCTTAGCACATGCTGGAGCCTATCTTTTCGAGCAACCATATCGACTGGTTTGGACATTCAACGAGGCATTTGGTCATGTTTCGGCCTCTATGGCTTATCTTTCTTATATTGGCTCGTCCACTCATGCACCTCATCCCTGGTGGATCCCGTGGTTATGGAAGGTATCGGCACCCCTTAAGATTAAGCTAATTTTCCGGCTTGCTATCAATGACAAAATATTGACTTGTGGAAATCTTCAAAACCGCGGTTATTATGGGCCAAGCCATTGCTACTTATGCTTACAAGCATGTGATATGGCTGCTCATCTTTTTGGAGACTTCTCATTCATACTGGTTGTCTTTTGTGAACTTTTTATGATCTTCAATGTGCAATTTTCCTAGTCGCGGGATACATTTGTGGACAATATTTATTCCTAGGTCACTCTCTGTCATAAACACTCAGAGTTGGTTATACTTTGTTTGTGGCATATATGGAAGACAAGGAACTCTACTTGTACAACGATATTATTCCTTCTCTGCACCAGATGATAAATTCCATTTTTTTTTTTTTACAATGTTGTTATGGGGAAGCCTGTTCTTCCCAAACAGCGGTGTCTTTCCTTCTCGGCAGCCGATTACCCTTATCCTCAGGGTTATTTTGACGGGTCTGAGCAGAACGGGTCTTGTGGTTCTGGTGTGATCCTTTTCATTTCTCCCACTATCTCTTATCACCTTTCTATAGCTACTGGTGTTGGAACCAATACTCGTTCATAATTGATTGCGCTGTGGATTCTCCTTTGGTTCACTCAGTCCTCCTCTATTAATTCTATTTGGATTTTTGGAGACCCCAAATGTATTGTTGATTGGGCTATTAAGAGAACTAAACTCTCATCGCTCCTGCTGCTGCACTGGAAAAGTAGAGTGGACAAGCTTCTCTCATCTTTTGACTCTATCAATGTCCGCCATATTTACAGGGAATTCAACATGATTGCAGACCTGTTATCTCGTAGATCTATGGCAAATATGAATGGCATCTTACTTTGTGAAGAATTCAGAGGGGACATTCTACTATCCTCTTGTCACATGAATTTTTTTTGATATTTCAGTTTACTGAAGATACCAAAGTTATGATTGTTTTGGTCTTATAGTGGTAGGGTGGAATTTGTTTTCTTAGTAATCGACTGATATTTGAGGGTATGTCACCTTCCAAAACATTTTACTGATTATAGGCAGTTGTGTGTATTTTTTGGAGCATTGTATATGGTTTGAACCGTTATTGGTGGAATCTTTGTAGATCACTACTTGTGGTCGGCTTTTTATTAATATTAAAGCTAGTTTTTTTCCGCGTGAAAAAAAAATTAATGTATCACTTGTTGAGTGTAATACATGTATAAGTTTCCATGGTGTACATTCCTTGTAATATGATGACACATTTATGACTATATTACTTAGTGTTTACCCATGGCTGGTTAGCGTAAAGGTGTAATTTCATGATATTGTTGAGACACAACAAGCTTGGTTCATTAATGATTAAGTAAAGTACTATAATATTAAGACCGATAATGTCATATGACAAAACTTGAGATCAAATTGGATGAATACAATTAAAGTAGTGAAAATTGTTAGGAGATGAAGCCAATGTGTAGATTTCCAATATTCTTCCCATAGAGTTCTTGACTAGGCTCACAGGCTACTTATATGCACCAAGTGCAAAGGGGGGTCAGAGGGTGGCCGCCAGGAATGTGAGGAAGAGCATTCGAGGTGAAAATTTTGAGACACTTATTTTGCATTTTTGTTTCCTTTAGAACCCTCGTATGTATTGTATAAAAGCGACATGACACCTCGGAATTGTAACACAAGAGAGATAGAAGAAAGCATTGTAATTTTTTCCAAGTAGTAATAAAATATTGAAGCTACCATTACCCAACAACTTTACCTGCATACAACATGGTTTCCATGTAAATATCAGGTTCTATTGTTATTGTTGTTTTCTTATATTTTTATATTTTTGTAACATTTGATATCAAATCCTAAAAGCTCGCAGGGATAAAGCTTTTTAAGAGTAGGAGTTGCACCAATGAAAAGAGGTTTAATCAAGTTCAATATTTGGAATTTTGGTGGAAAGGATTTCTCCCTATGGAAGATGAAGCTAGAGGATATGTTGGTTCAAAATAACCAAATCTATCCTTGAAAGGAATTTGAAAAAATAGAGCGATATGACAGATGAGGATTGGATAAAGCTAGACAGAAGGATAGTTTCTACAATTCATCTTTGCTTAGAAGATTATGTCTTGTTCAATGATGCTTAATAAAATACCACATAATCCCTTTGGGACAAAATTGGGAAGATGCATAAGACTAAATTCACAACAGATAAGCTTTTCTTGAAAAAACTATTTTATCATCTAAGAATGAAATTCAATTGTGGAAAATCATACAAATACATTTAATTCCCTCATTGTCAAACTACTCTCATGTGGTGTAAAGGTGGAAGATGACAACAAAGAAATCATTTTACTCATTTCCCTCTTTGATACCTAGGATCATATGGTGGTGACCATTACCAACTCATCATCAAGAACTCTAAAATTTGATGATGTGGTAGATGCTTTGTTAGGAAAAGATTTGAGGTGAAAATAATATCCAGATAACTCTACGAGTGAAGCCCTATCTATGAGAGGGTGATCTAGAAAAAGGGGTCAGCATGGGAGATTACATTCTACATGTAATTCTAGATGACACAAGAAAGAGAAGTGTTGGATTTTTTTGAAACCAAGGCACTTGATGAAGGATTGTTGGTATCTAGAGAAGGAAAAGAATGATGCAAAAATCCATATCAACCATTATCTGAAGCTAGTATAGTAGATTCAATACAAGAAATAACATGTGATGTTTTCTATCTTAGTAAAAACAGATCTCTATTATATGCTTGGGTTTTGGACTTAGGTGCATCTTTCCACATGATGTCTCCACATAGAGACTAGTTTGTCAAATATCATCCCTATGGTGGTGGATGTAATACCCCCATTTTTGACTTGGAATGTATTTAATCAAAAGTATGTTAATGATGTAAATATGCTAGTATGGATTCCTAGTGCAGAGCTCAAGGCCAAGGCCCAACTAGTGAATGTCTAGGCATGTATGATGTATATATTTGGAGCATATGATTGGATTATCATGCCAATTCTAAATGCATGTAAATATTATCTCGAAAATTAATAAAATTGTCCAAGATTGTTGTGTAAAGAGCACTAGAGGGGCTATGATTCTACTTGAGGGGAAGAGGAAAGGGGGGCTATGGGAAACCAAATCCTTTACTTCCATGTGTCAACCTTAAAACTCATCCAAAATCTGCCATGTTCCTTAAATAAGCCAAATACCTTCTCTTGACTATTAAATCCAATCATTGAATTCATATGTGAGGTTGGTGGGAAGAGTCAGTTCATGTAGTTATTGAAGCATGGGGGTTGTGGCTGTTGACACAGAGTCTATCGACAGGGGTTCACTCTGCACTGTCGCCAACAAGCTATCTACCTAACTCCCTTATACACCGGCCAGGAAAGGTGTAACCCTACACAACAACACTTGCAAAGCAAGTGCAGTCTCACCTGAGGTGGATAAGAGAGCTACTAGAACCAAGTTTCCGTAGTTGTGTAGAGGATATGTGCACATTAACCAAAGATTACAACATCCATGACATTCCATTAACCAATCATTCACATTTTATTCATAATACATACATTCGGAGCATATTCAACAACATATTCACATTAACCAACCGGAAAAATTCACATAACTCATTATTTATCATCGCATCATTGCACAATAACAGAATTCATATCATAACCGAACATCTTCATTCATTCATCAAAACCTGTGGAATAAACCTCGCAGGAATAGTCAAGTCATCATATCGTAGATACAACTGAACCCAAAAGATAAGACTAAACTCAAAAAATTCGATGCCCCTAGGCTTACAATCTTGCTTTATTTATATGATTTTATCTTATTACAAAATGGTCCACATGACCGACTCGACTAACAAATATTATGCTTCCGCAAAAAAGTGGCAAAAGGTCCTTTTTCCGCGGAACGACCCCTTCGCACCTGTCGCCTTCCACACTTCCTATGGATGAAGCTTCAAACTACTACCACATACTTAGACATCTTGGATGAAATCTCGTCGTTATGACATCCAAGTGCTGAGGCTTCTCTCTGATCAAGGAGCTCATGCACACTTGTCGTTCGGGCCCGCAGCGCCCTTGGTGTGCTACTGCACGAAATGAAATGGATCATTCACACAGCCTCCTTGGAATTCCTAACTTATGTAATGACCTGATCTGCTCACAGCATGGATTTCTTGCTTCTGGTAAATACCTCTTTTCTCTGCTCAACCTCTGGTGCCTATATTTATGCATTTCCATCGTCGAGGAGGTCTTCTTCAAAAAAATACTTTCTGAATCCATTCACTTAATGTGCTGATTCTGTCATCATTTCTCTTGCATGTGGTGACCGGGCTTCCTCCATACGTGATGAGTGACCATACTGCTCCCAGCTGCTCTTCGTGTCATCCTCGTGCGAGCTATCATCTGTGGTGCCTCTGGCCATGCTGTGTGCCAAATGTGCCTAGCGCTGGCACATTTGATAGGGTCGTAATCCTGCCGCTGTGTGCCAAATGTTCCTGGTGTCATCCGAAAAAGTCCCATCTACTGGTGATTCAATACTTATTTGGTAGGGTCACAATCCTACCGATGTCGTAGTCAAAACCCCAAGCTGCGAGACAACCCCTCCTTCTACACATTCTCCTTTGGATGGTACTCCATCTGCCATTTCGTAGATATATATATATATATATTATACATTGGCACAACAAGTATTGCTGTGTCGATACGTTGTCGTATCGTTGGCTTCCCTACTGTGATCGTCCTTCGTAGGTTTCGTTGGGTCACTGTTGTGTACTTTTCAATGTTATTTGTCGGTGGTTCTATTGTGATCCATCTGATTATCGCGGCTGGTTTTTGCTGATGCGATCACTGCTGGATTTGCTTCGACTCGGTTTCCAGTGAGGTCATTATGTTTCCTGATCCGTCGAAATTTTCCTTCACCTCTGAGGATTTTGTCAAAAACAAATCTTGAAACTCATGTAGTAGGTCAGTTATTTTCGCAATGATCGACTCATCCTAGTAGTCACCAATGTTCACAAATTTTGGGATTTCCTTTGATCCAATGTTCACCTTTTTAATCTTTAATGGATGTTGAAATTTGTCCGCCGGTATATCTGGTGCCACCACACTGCGACTACCCTCTGACTCAAGTACATATGTAGCCCTAGGGTCATCATCATCTTTGGGTTCTCTAGTCATGTTGCAACACTCCATCAACATTTCTGGTGTCGCCTTCCATTGGAGTTCCATTGGTTGTCTGGTTGGTACTGCTTCAAATATCTTTCCGTGGATATCCTATAGCGCGGTGTGGATTAAGGAATTTATATCTGCGAATGAGAACATTTGGTTGAAGCCAATCGTAAGCTTCTCCCAAGATGTAGTCCCATGTCGCAATTCTACTGCGACATACCAGCTACGCAGTACCTAATCCAATGTGTGTACGAATGCGTGTACCCACTCTTGTCGTGCTCTTGATCCCCATCGGTGTTGACAAGAATTTAGATGTGCCTTTGGGTCTCCCTGTCTGTTGTATTGCATCTGGTCGTCCTTCGAGGCTTCGCCGAACTGAACCTCCATGAGGTGTTGACATAGTGGCCAAGATGTGATGTTTGATTTATGTGCTTCCCATCATCATGCGTAGCCTTCAGGGCTTCCTCCAGGGCCAGAAGACGCTGTGGCTCTGCCACCTTCTCCTCAAATTTGGTGAGAAATGTGTCCAAGCTGGGCAATCCTTCATAGACAGGTAACGCATAATCCTCCTTAGCTACCATTCGTAGGGACTATGTTATCCGTGTGCACCTTCGAAAAGACACTTCATGCAATTGGTTTTGCCAATTCTCAAGGGCCTCGTTTGAGTCGAAGGGTGTTGAACTGGTGTTGTGCCATTCCAATTCTCCATCTGTGGTGGGGTTGACATAGTCTTCAAAGATGTTATATACATTGTCCCATCCTTCTATAAATTCATCTTTAACTGGCTCTGTATAGTGCAACCCTTCCGTGGGATCCAGTGGTGCGATGACTCTCATTTCCTGATTTTCCAAGGAAATTATCCTTTTCTTAAAGTTGATAATTGCTTGATTTTCCATAGCCCAGTCTATCCCAAGCAGCACCAAATAGGGCCTGGTGTTATCCACAATCTCGATGACATTAATGTCCACATACGTTCCAAGCCCTTCAATTTCAACCAGAAGTTGACATACTCAACCTAGCGGGGTGACCTTGCTCTGGTTCGCTAGTCGCAGCTATACTGGCAACTAGGTCATCCGTGGCTTTCCCATTGTCTCCCATGTCTATTTAGTCAGGATATTCACATCCGAACCCAAGTCCAGAATGATGGAGTCAACATCAAATTCTCCAATCTATGCCGACATCCACATCTCCCTGCCTATTTTTCTTTTATGTATGTGATTGACTTTCTGCTCCAGTCGTGCACCTCCTCGCCATCTTAGTAGACTAGCTATTTCTTCCAATATCTCTAGATCTTTTGCCAAGTCTAGGAAACTCCATATGAAAGCTTTTAGGGTGCTTTCCTTCCTTCGTGACTTCGTGTGGTCAAACATTGGTGCCATGTCATAGATTTCTTCTTCGAAAGCTACCCGTCTATTATTCCTCATTGCCTCCTATGCCTTTGAGAAAATGTCCTTTTCCACTTCAGTGCCCTCATTGACCTTCTTTCATTTTGTTTGCGTTGGTCTGACATTAATGTGTGGCTTATTGGCCTCGGTCACCGCTCCTCCTTATGTCACTATCCCCACCGTAGTGTGGTTTTCTATGGCTTCTGTCGAAATCATTTGTACCGCAGGTGGCATCTGTGGATTATTCGAGTTCTGGTTTTGCTTGCTTTGCCATTTTGCAATAAGTTGAGCACAGTCTTCTATACTATGATCTGCAACACTGCAATATGTACATTGCGGTGTTGGATTCAAACAGTTTCTCTGGTAGTGCCCCTACTGCCCGCAATTATAACAGATAATTGAACCTCTTCTGCGTCTAGTAGCACCTCCACGTCCCATACCTCAGCTGCCACGGAATTCTCCAAAATCTCTACGCGGTGGTCCATATTGTTGATACTGCGGTTTCGCGTACTGTGGCTGCTGATATTTTTGTTGCCCATACTATAGCTGGCCATACGGGAGTGATGGATATTGGGGGTGCCCATACTGCGGTTTCCTGTATTGCCTCTGGTCATATTGGTGCGGATGACTATACTGCGATTGCTGTTGTACCACTGGTGGTTCTTCTCCCTTCATGAAATGCGTGTGAGCTGTATGCTCTTGCAGCAAATCATAGGCCCTGCAGTCCTTCTCATCATGGCCAACCGATCGACAAAACTTGCAGTATATGTTTGTTGTCTTCGATACCATCTTTTGCAAATATACGCACTCCTCCAGTTGATGCCCTCTGGTATGGAAAACAGTACGCCATGGAATGCCTCTCTGGCTAAGTGGGTTTGGTGCCCCCACCTGCAAGTATTCCCATAATTCTGGGCATTGTCCTTATGGTTCCCCTTAGTTCTGCATCTGGTATACCATACATCTCCTCGGGTTTCCTTTCCCTTCTTGATATCCTCCAGCTGTAATGTTAAATTGGCCAACTCTACCTGAACTCTATCCATTCCCATTCCTGCTTAGCCAATTAGTGAAGCCTCTAGCTTCCTTGCGATTTCTAATGCTTCTACCTGTGTTGCAACTTTTTGTTGCATAAACGGTCCTCGGATATGCGACACCAATCCTACGAAGAACCATTCTTTGTGTTGCAGCTCATTTATCAGAAAGATCACTTTTGCTATTAGCGTCTTATATCGCTGATCGAATTCCCACACCGACTCATTCAGGTATTGCTTAATCTCCTTAGGCTCAGTGACATATTGCGACTCAGATTTTGGTTTCTTAAATTTGTTAATCATCACCGTCCTAATCTCCTCTAGTGTTTTAGCCGTTGTTCCCACTGGAACCTTTACAAACTTCATGTACTAGTCTAACGCCCGACCCCTAAGGGTCTTCGCTAGCTATCCTATCTTTATAGCATCGTCCTGGACCTACTTCATGGTCCAGACTACTTCGCATACGAACCAATACTATTTGGGATCCTCCGTCCCATTCCCCTGAAAGGTGGGCATCTTTGCCTCATTTTCCATCCTAGCGTTGCTGGTATTGTTATTTACTGAAGCGCTACTCTTTCCGCTGCACATGGGGCAACTCTGCAAATAGTTTTGATTTCTTCCTATAAAATTTAGAGTAGTGTGCGGGGTCGAAGGTACGTGGTAACTTACGATCTGACGTTCCTCTACCTCTGGGTAGCCTGGTCGACGTCTCCTTCACGATAAGGTCGCATCCTCCAGCGTGGTCCTGTTCCATGGTTCTCTGTTTCGGTCCTCTCAAGAGACTCTCTCTCAGTCCTTCTCTTCTTCTCAGGACGTCGGAATATAGCTCCACTCCGCAAGAGACCACACTCTTCGTTAGCTTCCCTATCAAACTCGCCGTCGCTCATGTCAATCTACCACATCTTTGCGTCAGACTCACATTTACGTGATACCTTCACCTTCACACACCGGTTCTTCTACTCATTAGAAGACATCCTCAATATTCCTTTTTCGCAAACCAACATTTTAATCCACAGCTTTAATGATGACAAAAATCTTCCCCTTGGTCCCCTGAAGAAATTTCTTTCAGCATCGCTATATGAATTGATAGTATTTACCGCGAACTTAGTTATGTACCCTTCAAGGATAATATCTACATTGATCCAGGTGGATATCCGTGGTGGCCCACCTCTTCTAACTGGCTCAAAACAGTCTTCTGGCAATTTTGGTAAATTACTATTTTTAGCAGTTTTTCAAGTCTCGAACTAGTTTCACTTGGGGAAGACCACTCTTGCCGCCCCAAATGGCCTCCCATGGCGGAAGAAAAGAGAGACGAGGAAGCCCTCGCATGACAGAGGAATGAGATGATGGATAATTTCACCGAGATCCTTCGACGCATGCCAACAGCGGCAAATGCACCCTCAACAAGCAGCCATTTCAGAGATACAACTCCCTTCAAGGTACAAGTTAGTTTTGATATTCCTTTATTTGAAGACCATATCGATGCCGATGCCCTAGATAAATGGTTGAATCGACTAGAAGGGTATTTCTCTATCCACCAATTTTTCGACAGGGAAAAGATCATCTTTGTGCTCCTTAAGGCTGTCCCCCATGTCAAAAATTGGTGGAAAACTTATTGTGAGCAAAACTCATTAGACGAGTCAGGATTGTTTGAATATTCCAATCCCACTTGGGCCTCTTTTATAGATGTCGTTAAGGAACAATATTACCCTGTTGGAAACTATGATGACCAGTACACAAAATGGACCATTCTGCACCAAGAGAGGGACCAAACGGTGTCGGAGTACACCAACAACTTTCATACCTTGCACACAAAGCTGGGTATCAAGGACTCCGAGTGGCACCTAGTACTGAAATATCGTAGTGGCCTACACCGGTACATACGAATAGAGATGGATTTCCTGGAAATCTCTTCACTCGGATCCGCCTATCGATATGCTGCCAAAATCAAGCAGACATTTTAGCAAAAGAACAAGCATGACTTCGAACCTGCATAGAAGCAGGGCAAGGGAAACTCTGGCTCGCAGAACACGGGGTAGGGAAAGGACAACCAGTCCCAACCAAAAGCGAAGAAGGGTAAAGAAAAGACAAAGAAGGACACCGGGAAGTGGTGCGAGTTCCACAAAATCCCCTGGAACAACACTGATGAATGTCGCTCAAAATAGTCATTGGTGGCTGAGATCAAAGCTTCAGAATTAGATCCCAGTTTTGATTCTGACTCAGAACCTAATTTCACAACCGCGCGAAAAGGGAAGTAAATCATTGATGCAGAACCCAATGCCGTTGTTGCCACCACACAGATTCAACCAGAGGAACCTGAAGAGTCGAAGGTAGAGGAGCGCCTTTTCCACTCACAGATGTGGGTGAAGGGAATTCCCTTACACTTTGTTGTGGACAGCGGTAGCCAGAAGAACTTGATCTCAAGAGAAGTCATCAAGAGATTGGATCTACCAATAACACCACACCCACAACCATACACCATTGGATGGCTAAGCCAAGGACGAGGGATCCGCGTCAGTCACCAATGTCACCTACCATATGGCATCAAGCCCTTCAAAGATGAGGTATTGTGTGATGTGGCCCCACTTGAAGTATGTGATGTTCTTTTATGACAACCATATATGTGGAAGCATCATGTTGTATATGAATCACGACCTCGCAGTGTCATTGTCACTTTGGGAGGACAACTCTATCGGATACCATAGATAGTTGCACATACCCCAAACGAGCAGGGAAGGAAGATAATCTCCCACACTAGGAAATTTTCCCTATTCACAATTTCCACTAAAGGAGAACATTAGATCGTAGAGACATCCAGAACCTCTACCCATTATCCCTCTACTCAGTAGAAACAAGAACACAAATTCAGTGATGCATTGCCTATTCGGGTACCTCTACAGTGCAAGGCCACGCATTCAAGGTGCTCCTCCAAAAAGAAACCATCCACACCGGTGCATACCAAGGATACCACAACAACCAAAACTGTTGAACAGCTCCAACGCATCCATCAACAACAATTACAACCCTCTGAAGATGTCAAAGTAAGGCAACCTTTCCACTTCAGCAAATGTCGCACCAAGAGCTCAACTCGACACACAGCTCGACATATGATAAGGAATTTAATGCAATGGAGACCATTGCTTCCTAAGGAGGGAGGATTGATCCAGGTGGATATCAGTGGCGGCCCACCTCTTCCAACTGGCTCAAAACAGTCTTTTGGCAATTTTGGTAAATTACTATTTTTAGTAGTTTTTTGGGTCTTGAACTTCCGGAGCCATTTTGAGGCCCTAAACGACATTTTTTGGCAATTTGGGGGACCAAATGGTTTTCAGTGGCATAGATTTGGGTATAGTCAAAAGTTGTAAATCTCGTATAGACCTTTCCAATGGGCTGCCGAGCGCCCCAAACAGAGATCGTATGCAAAAGTTATGACCCCAGGAAGTTGACTGTTCAACTAACCACCTTGGGGCCACAAACTTTATGACGGTTCATCTTCTAGGGTTAGGTTTTTGGATGTTTGGGATTCTTTCCCTCATGCTTATGATAAATAGGCCCTTTCGGCTTCTCTTTGTATTCATCTTGGCACGAATGAGCATAGCGGCCACATCTCTTCTCAGAGATAGCTACCACCATTCTAGCTATTGTATTTTACAGTCTGTTCTATTTCCGCTCTTTAATAGAATATGTGTTTACTGTATCACTGTGTTATTTTCAATATATCTCTATATATGATTCTGTATATGCTATCTTTTGTTTCGTTCCCACATAAATCCGAATCAAATATCTACCCAAAAATCAATAGCTCGCGATACCTTGTTATCAACTTGCTTCAACTGTCGCACAAACTCTGGAGTCCAACGGTCTGGTTCAGTCTTCTGACAATGGTTCTTGCGGAACGTTAACTATGCTACCCACTCATGCAATAGCAATGGGAGTTCACAGAAAAAGATTTCATGAATATATGAGTAGATGTATCATTCTAACCAACTGGTCGCTGTCTGCTTAGGATTTCGCTTCTTGCTTTCTACAAATTCCTCCGCCTTCTTATCGAACCACCCTTCGATCTCTGGTTTTGTCGGGTTCCACAGCATATCTTCTTTTCTTCTTCCTTAGGGTCCTGACAATGGAACCAGTCGTTGAGGAAAAGTCTATCAACAGGGGTTCACTACACACTATCCCCAACAAACTATCTACCTAACTCCCTTATACACCGGCCTAGAAAGCTATAACCCTTCCTAGCAACACTTGCAAAGCAAGTGCAGTCTCACCTGAGGTGGATAAGAGAGCTACTGAAACCAACCTTCCATAGTTGTCTAGAGGATATGTGCACATTAATGAGATATTACAACATCCATGACATTCCATTAACCAATCATTCGCATTTTATTCATAATACATACATTCAGAGCATATTCAACAACATATTCGCATTAACCAACAAAAAACATTCACATAACTCATTATTCATCATCACATCATTGCACAACAACAGAATTCATATCAGAACCAAACATCTTCATTCATTCATCAAAACCTATGGAACAAACCTCACAGAAACAATCAAGTCATCATATCGTGGATACAACCGAACCCAAAAGATAGGATTAAACTCCAAAAATACGATGCCCTTAGGCTTACAATCTTGCTTTATTTATATGCTTTTTTCTTATTACAAAATGGTCCACATGACCAACTCGACTAAAAACTCTTATGCTTCTGCAAAAAGTGGCGAAAGGTCCTTTTTCCGCGGAATGACCCTTTCTCACCTGTCGGCTTCCGCACTTCCTGCGGATCTATCCTGTCCCAACAGTGGCAATTATGTCAGCTATCACAAGTCCTATTTATTCTATGGTTAGAAGCTATGTCAGTTTTGTTTTCACCCTTACCTCATATCCCTTGGATTCAAAACTGTTTTGATCATTCTCATTTTTTCATGCATGCTCCTATGCTACATAGAGTTTTCCATTGTTGTTCGTGTCCATTAACAAACAATGTATAACCCAGAAATTTGAATTGGAAGAGAGAGTTGCAGTTTTGGAAGTGAAAAATAGATGCCTGTAAGTGAGCATGGAGATTGGGAAAGCTAGGAACCCTTACCCATTGAGAATTGCTACTGTTGGCTGCTTGAGAAGCCATGGATTAATGTTCCAAGAGGTTTTCCAATAGCATATAGTAGATTGGGCTCTTACTACACACATTGCTAAGAATTGTAAGGGTTGGATTTCCTAAGGGAACTATGGATCATGAAGGGAAATTCCTTCCTTGTGTTGTGTGGGGCAGTTGGGAAGGATTCTCATGGCTGTGATGGCTTAGTGAGACCCCTGTAGAGCTCTGTTGGAGATTTTGGCTAAGCACAGTGAGAAGAATGGCTTGTGGGTTGATAGAGATAAGTCTGTAGGTGTTTCCTTTTCCCTGGCAGCCTCATAACCCAACTTGGGGGTGGCCTCTCAATAGAAAGAGTAGATGATGGACATAGTTCCTAGGTTTGGGTGGAAAATCATCCTTACACAGCTAGTTGCTTGGATCTTCTTTGCTTAAAGATAAGTATTCTTATGTATTTGATGTACAATAATTTTTAGTTGTAATCATGTGATATTTATGCCTGTAAATTGCATGTTATGTGTGTGCAGATTAAGTTATTTTCACTATGTATTTTCAATCTGCATCTGCACACATGTTTTTAATTGTATGAATTTGTACTATGGTTATTGGGTGAAATTTCAAGGCCTCGATTCAGTTAATGTCCCCTCTTGCTAGCCTGATTGATGGATGGGGATGTTACAGTGGAATGGGCTACTGGGGTGATTATCATCCTTTTGAAATTGTGGGAAGAGGGGATATTAAGATCAAGCTAGACAATGGCAAAGAAAGGAAACTGTGTGATGTACGGCATGTATCATATATATGGAAACATTTTCTCTCATTCAAGATGATGGATAAGCTAGGGTATTCTACTACATTTGGTGACAATCGATGAAACATTACCATAGGATCCCTCGGTAGAAAAAGGAGAATCTTGTGGGACACCAAAGATTATACCCATTGAGGTAGAACAAAAGGAGAATCATGCAAAGGAACGAGGTAGAAGAGACACCGGAGATAATACCCATTGAGGTAGAAATGAGTGAAGATAAAAATGAACATTTTGATTAGCATGCAGAATAATGAGTTCATTAGCCATAACTCAAAATATGTGATGTCCCAAGAGATGTCCGCAAAGATATTCTCCCAATTTTCAACATTATTCTAATTTTTAACTGATTATGGTGAACCTACTTCATTTAAGCAAACAAGAGAATTTGAGAATGCATATTAATGGAGGAAATCCATGGATGAAGAAATGAAAGAATTAAACAAGAATCAAACATGTTAACTTGTGTATATCCCACCGAGGACAAAAGTTGTTGGAAATAAGCGGGTGTATAAAGTAAAGAAGAACAATGATGTGTTGTTGGAATGTTATAAAGCTTGTTGGATGCAAAAAGGCCACGTGTAGAAGTCAATTATAGATTTTCATGAAATCTTTGCTCCAATTGTGAATCTTACTACTGTAAGGGTTTTACCTTCACATGCAGAAGAACATGATTTAAATTTGGACTGACTAGACATCAAAACTATTTTTTTACATGGTGATATTGATAAGGAAATTTATATGGATCAACCTGAGGGATATAAAGAAAGAGGCAAAGATAATTTTATTTGCAGGCTCAAGGAATGCTTGTATGGAGTGAGCACCCCATTTAGTGTACATTTCAAGTTGTCTTTCAAGCAGTTCCCTAGAATAGAAGAAAGGAAGAAAATCATTGCTCATGTACTATATTCACCAACAATAGGGATCCTCATGTTCACCATGGTGAAAACTAGACTAGATATTTCTCATGTAGTGGGATTTGTTAGTTAGTTCATGGTGAATCTTGGTAAGGAGCATTGGAATATTGTGGAGTAGATACTTAGATATTTAAGAGGCAATTTAGATGATGCTATTTGCTATAGATTGACATATTTACAAATTAAAGGTTTTGTGGATTCTGATTTTGATAGAGATAGAGATGGACAAAAGTCTACTACAAGAGCTATAAGATGAATATCTAAGTTGCAGCAAGTGGTGGATTTATAAACTATTGAAGCGGGATATGTGGAAGCAACTTAGACCGGTAAAGAGGAAATATGGCTAGAGTGACTGATGGATGACTTCAATATGATATAGGGGAAGATCAGTTTTCCTGTGATAGTTAAAGTGCTATAGCTATAAGACGAAGATCTAAGTTGCACCAAGTGATAGATTTATAAACCATTGAAGCATGATATGTGGAAGCAACTTAAACCAGTAAAGATGAAATATGGATAGAGAGACTGATGGATGACTTCAAGATGATATAGGGGAAGATCAATTTTCACTGTGATAGTTAAAGTGCTATTCAATTAGTCAAGAATCCAACATTCATGATCACCCAAAGCGTATTGATATTAAGTACCATTTCATAAGGAAAGTGGTGGAAGAAGGTAGGATTTTGTTGGAGAAAATTGATACTGATGAGAATACTATATATATCCTTATGAAGCCACTTAGGATAGAGAAGTTTAAATGCTACAAAACTTCTCTGGGCTTGTTGAGAATGCGATGAAGGAAAAATTGGGTAATGGCATGTAGGTTGAAAACATTGGCAATGAACTTCCTCTATATTGACTTCAACTAGAATATAGGAGTTGAATCCAATATCCAAATCCTCAACATTATTCCTATAGAGCTCTTAACTAATCCCATGGGCTACTCATATGCATCAAGCGTGCAGAGGGAAGGGGTGTCAAAGGGGGTGTATCCGAGGGTGCAGGGGTGAATCCCCCGAGTTGAAATTTTCTACACCCTTCTAGTGTATTTCAATTCCTTTTAGAACCCTCCAATGTATTGTATAAAAGGGAAGTGACTCCCTGAAATTCTAACACAAGAGAGATAAAATAAAGTATTACAAGTTTTTTTTTAAACAATAAAATATCGAAGCTACCATTTCCCTGTGGTTTTACCTATGTGCAAAAGAGTTTCCATGTAAATATCATGTTCTATTGTTATTGTTGTGTGCTTCTATTTTTATATTTTTTCTAACAAAAATCACATCCTTGGGAAATAACTTGTACTCAAATGAAGAGAACATTCTTAGTGGTTGGTGCCTTGTGAGGCAAGGTATTTTGAATTATTGGGTTAAAACCTTCAATACATGCTTCATAATTTAATTTAGGATCAAATGCCCAAGTGGGTGGTGTTTAATCTACTAAATACCTAATTTATGGCCTAAGTATTCTAAAGGATAATACTTATTTCTCCCTGAGCATATTCACGTGTGGTAAATAACCATAGAAGGAGGTATTATTTTCCAAAGCGGAATTTGGAACACAAAGATATTTTCTTGCAAAATAGTATCTACTTTTAGTATTATAGGAGAATTATAAAGGGGAATCACTTTGATTATGATGCCAAGTATGATTTTTGGTTTTGGAAGGAATATTTGTTACTCATTTGAGATTTATGGGAGCATTAGATTGTCTAATTTAGCAAGAGGGAGTTGGGGTATACATGGTCTACGGGGGTTGTTGGGGGACAATATTAAAGTTGGAACTTGACTAGGATGATATCCAATAGTGGAGGTATTGCGATGTTGGGAGAAAAGGTGGAAGTGGTCTTGTAAATCATTACCGTAAGGGTTATGGTCATGTAGTAATCCAGAGACATCTTCACCATATAATTGTTTTGTTTAGTAGTATCAATGTGACATATTCTCTTTTTCATTGGGCATATTGAATTTCTTTAGTAGGAGACTTAGAGAGTGTTTCTTACTATTCCCATTGAGGTTAAGCCCTTGTCAAGCGATATTAGCTAGTTTGAGATGCTTAGTTGTTTCAATTGAAAGTCAGCCCTTGAATACGATTTCCCCACATTTATTTTCCTTGCTGATTATAAATCTTCGCTAAAACAAAATATAAAAATTGAAAGATGTAATAATTTTGCTACTAATTTATTGAAAATTGATACTTGAACGATCTGTAAAAGATGGAAAAATTTCCATCTCATAAGAGCTCTTCCAACTAATCCAAGTTAACTAATCATATTACAATCGAGCAATTAACTATCTGTTGATGTGATCGAGAATTTCAATCATTTGTCTCATTCACTCATATATGGTCGATCCACCAATAAACTATAGTTTTGTCGATCAACGAACTAAATATAAAGCTCACAATTTCATATTGTTTGCTTGACATATCTAAAGAAAGATTTATTTAATGGTTTTGTGGTTTCCCAAAATTAATAAGAATATTCCACGTACTTTGAGGATCATCGAAAACCATTAACTTATTTAAAAGTATAATTATTGCAAAATTCCTCCATCTCAAAAAGATTGTTTTCGATAATTAAAGTACCCGTGCTTCATATTATTCAAAGATCAAAGTGAGATTGATGGGAAACAAAAATTGGGGCCGACGATATCGTGTCAAGAAATGTTATGTTTGTACTATGTCATCGCCTAGCGTAAATTGATTATATCACTTAATGATTATGATGTACATTTTCTTTTCCACCGACGGAAATTGATTGATAGTAAAATTGACGGTTAGATGGCGTCTATTGTCTCCATAGGGTGAGATGGTCTATAATGAAAAGAGAATATACACATATTTTTAGTGCTCTAGATGACTTGCACCATTTACCAACCATGTGGATGTCACTATCTCTTTTCTTTTATAAAAATGCTCCTCAACTGAGTTCTTTTCTTTTAGAAAGAACTCGGGTATTCGGTATAGTGACTGAAATTTTCACATACCCTGAGGAAAGAGAAATCTTAGTTATAACAAAAAGTATTCTAATTTGTAATCCCCAACCCTCTCTGAAAAAGGACAAAAACAATTTTAACTTTAACTCTACCAAGTTTGTAATCCATTTTTGTCAATTACAAAAAAAAGTTATACTTTATATTAAAACATAGTATAATAAGCATAAACACCTTCTTTACAGAGAGAGACGAACATTTTTGCTACTCAAAAGTAACCAACTAAGCCCAAAAATTACCAAAAAACACTTAAACATTTAGCAATCTTATGTCTGAAATACTACTCATGCAACGTGTGCTACAACAGACCATACTACCACAAAAATAACTGACATATATTTACAGTTTTCCAGCATTGGACCCATGGCACTTGACATAAGAAAAACCATCAACGGTATAATTACTGAAACATAGAAATATAACAAGTTAGAAAATGGATACAGTTCCCTTAGAGATCAAGCTAAAATCTATGATCTCCTCAAATTGTATAACATTTTCTGTCAAAATCAAATCCTATTTAAATAGATAATCTGCATCATCATTGAACTCTTTGTGGATATGTTGGAAACTAATTTCTGCATATTGAGCTTGTAGAATTTTGATTTTTTGTTTTCAAGCTTCAAGAGATGCCACCTGTAAGCTGCTAGTCTTGTTAACCCAATCTATTATTACATTTAAATCACCGGAAACCTGCAATTGAGAAACAATCTTAGTCCAAGCAAAATATAAAAGGCTCCAGAGGGAAAGCAATTCCAACGCAATTCTCCACTGGTGTTTTTACCCTTCCCATAGTTCATATTTAATTTATAGAAGAAAGAATCATTAAATTTCAGAATATCCCCGGCTCCACATTTTAAACCATGGTCCTGTGATTCCCCATCAAAATAAGCAATAGGCCAACTGTTCCTAAAACAAGGGGCTGTAGTAATTGTTATGATTGAGCTCTGTCTATCTTGGACCCCTTGTGTAATTCCCCAAAATATCCTAAAAATTTAAGACAAACTTCCCCAACTCTTCATGGTTTCCCTTCAAAAATATTCCCATTCATATGTTTCCAAAAATCCCAATAGACAAAACAAGGTAGCTCCTTCCAAGCATAAGCACCTTTTTCCTAGTTAAGAAAGGAAAGACTGAAATAATAAGAGACCCATTTCTAAGAAATTTTAAGCTCTTTCTTCACTCCCTTCCACACTTGTTTAGTGAATGGGAAATGAATCAACAAATGCTCAATCATTTCAGCTTCCCCTGACACAACAAACAAATATTTGGGCATATACCATCCTTTTTCACCCAATTATCCCAAGTAAGGATTCTATTTTACAAGGAAAACCAACACAATTTTTTTAATCTTTAATGGTATGTTCCATTTTCGTATAACAAAAAACCACCAATTTCTCTCAACTACTAATGTAGAAAATTTAATAGCATCATAAATGCCTTTTGCAATTACCTTACCAAACTTTTTATTCCAAGACTAAAACAATCAATCCTGCAAATCAACCAAAAGAAAGCCACTTCATTGAAAACCAAATAAGTACCTAGTCCATTCCTCAATATGGACACCCTAAAGCTCCATGTCTTGTGCCTGCATCCATCTATGTTCCCCTTTGTTACCAACACTAGAATCATCCACCTAATCAAGGAAATGAATACCTACTTCTCTAAGGAATATTTTCAAACCTATGGAGACATTACAATAGTTTTCACCTCGCACAAATGGATCCCTCCCAATCTTGATGTTCTATCAATTTAGTAGTTTCCAAGATAACCACTACCCCAGTATATGAAAACAATTGAGCATACATATCCAAAAATTTGAGGCTCCACTCACACATTTGTTACTTCTTATACGGTCTAGAACATAGACATGCTTGAGATACTTCTCTTTGATGAACATGCTCCAAAGTTCGTCACAGAATAAATACCTCCATAGACTAGTAACATCTAAAGCTTGTTGGAATCTTATTAATACTGAGAGGGGGGGGTGAATCAATATTAGCACAGTTATGAACAATTTTTACTTCTTATCATATTTAATCAACACTTAAATTATGCATTCACATAAACAATAACATTCATCCACATATGCGCAAAACACAGAACACAAGGTTTTTACGTGGAAACCCAAACCAGAGAAAACCACGGAATGCTCTCTTATAATATAAAGATTACATTCACGGAAGCACCATCTTCCAAAGTTCTCCAACACCAACTGGAAGGAGACTCCAATGCCCTGATTTACAGGCTACAACCTGAAGGAAGCATCGACTCCCTAATTTACCAACTCCAACTAGAAGGAGGCACCAACCCCCTGGTTTTATAGGCACCGACCTAAAGGAAGAACCAACTCCCTTTTCCTTGCCCCATCCTACCGCCTTGATATGACTGTAGAAGATACTTCTTTGTTGTTCTACTAATCCATGCACACTTCAAATTTACTACAATATATTTCGTTGTGTGCACCTGCTAATTACTTTGATCTTGCAATTGTTGTATTGTATCACATGCTTCACTTCACTGCAATAAAAATGCATATTGGTCTTAATAACCTTTTGCACGCTGGTTCAACATATTGTTTTGTTTCTGCCCATATTCATGCTCAATTGATACAGCGCATCCTCTACTGTGATTCCATTTTCATCTTGTGCATCTATCTCAGATAAATCACTTCATCTTGCACATCATATTCTAAGTTGCTCTTATGTCTTTGTGCATCTGTCTTAGATCACATCTTCCTGTGCATCATCTGTTGTGCTGCATTTTGCGCATCTAGCTCTTTTGCTAGATTATGTTGTTCCAGTTCCATGAGCCATTGATGCCCCAATAATTAGAAGCTTTCCAAATCAGAGTCTTACCACTTCCGTATCTTCAAGCTTACTTCAATTCTCCAACTTGGTTTCTTATTTATACTCATCCTGCGCCAACCATATGTCCACAAGTTGGTTGATGAGATCCCCATTTCCTTTCTTCACGATCAAGCTTATTTTTGCATCCCCCACTTTTCATGATGTGCGTGACTAAGGTGTCATCCCTTGTGTGTCTTTTTCATACTTGGTCCTTTTCATTGTGGGTCTTGCGCAATTTAGAACCACTTCGTGTGGGGTCTTGCACCCTTGAAGTACCATCGCTTGTGGGTCTTGCACCCTTGACTTCTCTGACCACCTCTTGCTTTCAGGACTCTTGCATGCATCAAAGACTTCTATACTTCTTTCGATTGGTGGGTATCGCACACTTCCGTGACTTGCATACCTGTCCAGCCCCTTCCTGCTCCCGAGCCTCTTGTGCACTACCAATACTTGTCCAACCATCTCTTTGGAATTATATTTGACTAGATGGATGGGGACTTGTGCACATACCTTATGTATGTCTTCAAACTGGATGTTTTTCTACAATCTATATGTACTTCTTAAAACTGGATTGCATATACATTGTCAAATTGGCACAAGGATACTGAGTCCTCTTTGACATCATTTGACATCGATGACAACCAAAGTTCAACAATCTCACCTATTGGAATTGATGTCAACACTTCATGAAGTTGTGCATGTCAACACCTCATGATGTTTTGTTTTTCCTAATTATGAATTCCTCTGTTTAGATCGTACACAATGCAATACTCCCCTTGTGTGTACTCCCCCTATGTTCTTTCCAGTTTGAACCTATGTTCTTATATCCATCATCCTATCAGTGTTTTTCTGCTAACTTTCATTACTGCATAGTTTACTGCTATTGATGCATGCTTCATGATTTTTTCTGCTTTGTTCCTCTGCACAACCACTAATCAATTCTTTGTAGATTTTCATTTATGCATAGATCACTGTCATTGATGCATGCTTCATGATCTTTCTCCCCCTTTGACATCAATGGCAAAGAGGGGCCTTCCATGTGCACTTTTAGGTCTTCCTCTCTTCAGTTTTGCGCTGGTCTTCATGTAGTGACTTGCTTTAATTACTAACCCTATCTAGGTGCTTCATTCTTTTGTTCAGGAGTAATTTTTTCTGCTCACATTCTTAATTGAACTGTAGTTGTAAACTTTTGTAAAGTTTCCTTTGCAACTACAACCTTTCCTTTCATCTCTCCTTCTTTGGCCATGATGCTTGTTTCCACATGTTCATTAGAAACTGATTTTAGGGTTTCAAGGCATTCATCAACTACTTCCCTAATTTCCCCTTGTAACTACAGTAAAAGATCTGTAATGCTAAATCATTCTTCCTGCAACAGTTAAAGCCTGCTAGCAACCTTCTGTTGTTCATCCTGAATCTTACTTACTTCTTGATGTTGCTTTCTGTACTCTTCCATTTTGTTTTCCTTTTCAATAGCTGGAAAGCAGGATAAGTTGTCACGCATCATTTGTTCCAGTTTTTGGGTAGCCTGTAGCATTTGATGTACTTCCTTCAACTACTCATATACAATTAGCTTACTCCATATTTGAGCACTTTCTTCATGCATCTTTGTACATTTCAAATTCAAGGTCCTAATGTTCTTGATTACAAGGTTTATTCTCTCTAACATGTTTTCACATTCTTCTCTAACCTATGGAGGTGTTTCTGGTGGTTGTTTTGGTGATAGTTCTTCAACTTTATCTTGTATTCCTTGAATGGCCTCACCTATCTTTACCACTTTTCTTTCTCGAGAAGTGTCTTCGTTGACTTGATCCTTTGGAAGTGCATTGTACACTTCTTCCACTCCTTTTGTAGCTTTAAGGCTTTATGTTGTACTTTGTCCACTTCCTGCTTTAGCTGATCACCTCGTTTGATTGCTTCTTCTACTCTCTTCTCCAACTCAAATGTCTTTTGCGCAGTCTTTTCTTTTTATATCATTAGCATGGAGCATTATTCCTGTAGAAATTCCTTCTCAGTTTGTATTTTGTACCAGTTAGCTGTCACAACTTCATGTATCCATCTAATTTCCTGCACAACGGATGTATGTAGTGCATGTAGCTCATTTAAGGATAAATGCGATAGAATTATTTCTACATCACTGACAGATTCTTGCTTCTCTTGTGTGGGAAGCGTCAGAGCAGTAGATGAAATATTTAGTCTTTGATGCAACTCTGTTTCCTTTGTATGCGCGATAGGGTGTGTTTGTGAACTACCCATATGTGCGTCTGAGCATGCTTCCTCATCATTTCATCCTTTTCCCTCGATCGTCAGTATCAGCTACTTCATTACTGCAAAATTTTCTTCGATCTTTAGCAGGATCTCCTCTTGTTGTGTTGCAAGATCTTGAATTTCACCCTTTGTAGCAATATTATCCATTGCTTATTCAGTTGCATTTCCGACCTCCACACCAATTTGCTCAATATCATCTATTGTCAGTGTCTGGACGAGGCTAGGTTGGGACGTTTTCCTTTTCTTCCTTGAAGACTCTGAAATATGAGTTGTTTATGTTCTCTTCTTAGCTGGTGTAGATTTCTATGTGGGTTTAGGAGGAATTTATGTCTCGATGGTTTCCTCTTATATGGGTGTTGGATTATTAGGCTATTCCTACCATGCAACCTCTTCTTCTTCTGTTAATGGAATCCTACACGTTATATCCCATTCATGGATTATTTGCGCAATGTCATCCTCGGTACAAATAAACATTGTAGGTAGCCATTTCCTGTCAGGATCCCTTTTGGCATGTATGTAAGTGTGATGCATTCATATTTTGAAGCATGGAATTCCCTTATATGCTTCAACTATATGAGACAGTATGTGTGGAGTATCCTTTAAAATGATCCTAATATCCTCACTGTATAGGTAAAAGTTAATGTTATTTTCTTCTTGTCTGTGCACAATTTTTGACAACCACAATTTTGTATACCTGGATGCTAGGTACGGCTTATTGTTTATTCCAAATAATTGACTCCCTTCTGGTTCTTTCCATCCTACTAGCGCAATACATACCAATAACCAAGTTAATGGAAGTGCGTAACTTTCTCTTGCGTTTCTTGGTAGTCCTCTAGAAATTCATTCAGCAAAAACATTGACGGCTGCAATGATTGTTGCTGAGACCTAGTCCTTACGAGTCTTCTGAAATAACTTGCATGCTAGTATCTAGACTGCAAACCTCACAACATTGTACTTTATTTGTGCGAATGAGTATTCTTTGCTGGCCTATTGAGTTCCATATTTTTTAGCCATCGTCTTTCCAAGGGATTTCTCTTGTCTCCTAACCATAAGAAGACTTACATCTTCCCCTATAGGAAGAAACCATGTGATCAACTCAACTGTCTTTGCGTCAATGGAGATAAGCCTATTCAACCATAGGTACCCACCCTGTACTTGTGATAACAAAATTTTCACACACATTTTCACTTGTGGGGACCTTCCAAAGTGAGGGATCTCCAACAAGTTCAAAATTCCCGATTTTGACATCACATTTTCCCATGTCTGAAGCTCCATCAACACTAGTACATTAGGGTCTGGGATGACAATCCTGTTCATATAATTGTGCATAATGAATTCATGGAATTTATCAACATCGGTGATATCATGATCTGCAAACATGAACTTGTACAATTGTTCGAGCAAATTTTCCTCAACTATTACACTTTCATAACCCTTCCATGCTGGTATGTCTAAGTCTTCTGCATTCGGCAAGTTAACATGCCATGCAATAGTTTTTTTAGATGGAATATAGTCACAAGGAACCTTTACAGGCTTTGATGAAGAGGCACTAGGTGTTTGTGCAAAGTCTCCCTGCACATTCACTGATAGGTTCTTTGACCTGCATTGTCTCTTGGGTTCCATGGCTTCCGAGCTTCATACTTTCACTTATAATTGCTCACTCTATGGATAATGCCCTCAATAGACATGGGGTTAGTTCATACTAGAGATATTCATGGATTATAAGGATTTGGAAACTTTCCTCTATCTTTAATGATTTCCGTTCTTTGCGGATTTACCTAGATTTGGTCCACTTTTGAAAACTGAAAAGTTTCGATTTTCTTGATATTTTTATTGATCCGGTCCAAATTCAATTAAACATCCCATACCACTAATTAATTATGCCTCCCATTAATTAATCACCACTATTTTCATTAATCCACTAGTCATTAATGGTTACCTTTTGTTGCAATCTACTTTTGCGCACAATCTTCTTTCTGTGTCAAGTCTATTGGTAACAAGTTATACAACTTGTTGAGAACGTTATACTCAAAATGAGAACTCTAGCCATAAAAACCCATATTTTTCAATAAAAAACACCTAAAACACAATCCCAAATAAAAAAGTGGTTCTATCAGTAGCACCACTTTTTGGTTTGGGGTAAAAGATATAGAAATGGACCAAAACAATTGTTATTGTTGTTTGCAAAAACCTTAAAATCAAGATCTAAATTGAAAACTAATGCTACTGGTCGAACACGTTTTCAAAAATTGACATTCTTATATCATTTTATCATAATTTAAAATTGTAGTTATTTAATTTCTTAGTAAGACTATATAAAACTTGCACTGAGTTAAACAAAAATTATTCAAGAAATTATTTCACCACTCTTTCCATTAAAAATAAAAGAATTTATAATATTCATCATAAAATCATATATTAAACCATAAGGCATAGAAGTAATTCATATCAAAAATTCAACCAATCCTTTAGAGTTTCCATACAAACAATGTCATCTTAATAAAAAAGACAAAATGTTTCATGTGCAAATATTCAAATCAACAAATGGATTTTGACACACCATCATAAACTACATTTTCTTCAGATGAATGACTGAATGAAGATGTAGATGACCTGTATTCTTCTCTACTATCAATGAGTGCACCCTCCGAGTCTTCATGTACGACCAACATTTCATATGCCATATTCCTTCTAGATCTATGCCTTGGTTTAGCAGACTCCCATATTGCAACTATTTCTTGTGCCAACAATCTTTTGATAATCTCTATAGTCTTGGAGCAAAGAGTGCCTTTCTTTGTCACATGGAATTCATAAATTAGTATGTCAACATCCTCTAATTTAAAAATGTCAATGCGACGATGATTTACATTTTGACCCTTTATTTTTCTCTTTTTGGAAACATTTTTCTCAATCACCATCTCTAGCTTGTACACACTATCAAATGGGTGTGTGTCTATTGCATACCAATGTAATTCAACAAATATAACTTCTTCATTTTCTTTATTGAACTTCATAACTTTTGCAATCTAGAATGCATAACCACATGGATCTTCTATGTCCAAAACTGCAATCATGCAACCCTCCTTAATATATTGTACTAAGCCTCTGTAAATGTCGTCCATCGCCTCACGTTGTGCAAATGATCTTCAAGACCCAATATACATTTCCCTTTCTTCTGGTTGAGAAGACTCGACACCTTTAGGCTCAACATTTTTCTCCTCATTTTTATTCGACATACTTTGTGGCCAACTAAATGGAGTCTTCAAAAAAATATCTTTATTTGTAGAGTTTGAAATTCAATGTCATTTTGCTCCATGAAAAAAGACTCCCACCAAACAAAATTGGCAACATCAAAATAGTCATATGTATCTTTGATAGACTTTTTTATTTATTCCAAGCAATGAGAAGAAACAAAATTTCTATTGTGTTTGCGTGCATTTTGAATTTCAACAACTGATTCCAACAACAATAACTTTGAAGCATACATTTGACTAATTGGGATGAATTTCAAAAATGTTAAACCTGATGTAAGCCCCCATTCTGCACTTGTTGAGTACTTCTTACGCCATAGTAGTGTTTTCCCATCAATTTTTTTATACGAAATTGATGCTGGAAGCTAATGTCATTAAGTTTTTCAATGCACCTTTATTTATCATGTGATCCCAAAATAAATCTTTGCATGTCAATAGTTTCCTCCAATGTTAGTACAACAGGATCTAGACTATATGTTTTTCCAATAATTTCAATTAATGATGGTAGGATCCCAACATTATTCCTCCCCAGTGACACTGTGAAATGGATAAACATTTGATCAATATGGTCATGTGTATTCCCAACAAGAAGGAAACCAACTTTAACCTTCCGAAATATTCCCAATTAAACAAGAATGTTCAGATAACCAAACACGATCTGATTTTTGTCTTACCGGCTAGTGTTGTCCAATTGTATATATTGAACTCAAGGAAGGTTACCAGACCAATGAGTCAGCACATGGTGAATTGTGGTGATGGTCATGTTTTCATCATTATGAATATTTGGAGTTGTGAAGCAAACCCTTGGAGATATTTGACCATTAAAAACCATACAACCAACCAAGTGAAACTGGATAAAATTTTCCTCCTTTAAATTATTTGGTACACAAAAAAAAGTGGCAAAAGTGACTTTTCATCCATGCCATCAATTATCTAACCCATATACTTATGTGGTTCACCATAACACTTCTTGCGATGTTTATATAAATTTTTTCGTTCAACTAATTGTTGATTGCAATGTGCTTGAAGTTCTTTGACAACAAAATCTACAAATAAAATAAAAAGAAAAAATTGATGAGGTTTCGTAATTTTTATTTATTCCAAAACAATACATTTGATAGAGACGTACCTCTCTCTATCCCTTCTGATTTATCCCTTCTTTGTTTAAGCGAAGCACATATACTCCAAACCCCCTTCCTTGACCTCTTAGGAATATGAATGTTGTTAAACTCTATTTTCCATAGTCTTGTAAAATATGCATATCTAATGAAATTGTTATTTGCTTCGGAATCTTGAACAAATTCCTTGTACAAGTTGTATATTTCCTGCCTTGAGAAATTATCTGGATTGTGTATGGTTTGTCTATCTGGCATACTCTCTCCATGCTTAGAAAAGAAGTCATGCATCCATGACATTGCAATGTTTGTTATCGTCCCACTAGTTCGTGCATGATATTCTTTAGAATACAATGTAGGATGCTTTTCTAGCCTTGTTTGGATTCTTGATAGTCGAACATTACCAATTGAGTGGACTCTTTTGAATTCCCTTCTGTAAAGCAAAATACTTCCAATGCGATAATCATAACCCACCTTTGTAGAAATCATGCAACCTACCAAATATGAATTTTGCATATTTTTGTTCATTGAAAAATATGCTCTCCTTTTCTCTAAGGCATAATTTTAGTGTATTTTTTTCAAACACTTTTTTTGACAACACTCACCCGAAATCCAATCAATAATAAAACTGGGACTTGTGAGAAAATATTTCCTAGACCTTGTGTAACTAGAATTCTTTGGATTGATATAAAATGTCCTAGTCCTACACTTAATATTGCTCATTGGTACAATTTTCCTTTGTGTTTCATGTACCATTAAATCATCCTCACTAGAATTAATATCCTCATCAATATGAGGAATATCATCCCTCTCATTGATATTCTCATCACCAAAATTAGTAGGAGATTGATTATCCACATTAGTAGCAAGTTTATCACTTGAGGTTGAATCAACATCATTGGCGGTTTTATCAACACCAAATCATCATTTGTCCCATTAAATTCCTCCCTTGGAGTAAAATCATCATCAATGCCATCAAAATCCTTGTTTGGAGGAAAATCACCTTCACCATTATTGATGCCTTCATCCTCACTAGAATCATCATTTGTCCCTCTAAAATCCTCGCTTGGAGGAAAATCATCATCATGCCATAAAAATCCTCGCTTGGAGGAAAATCATCATCGGTGCCATCAAAATACTCACTTGGAGGAAATTCATCATCACCATTATTGATGCCTTCATCCTCACCAAAATCATCACCTATCCCATTAAAATCCTCACTTTGAGGAATATCATCATCATTTCCATTAAAATCCTTTCTTGGAGGAAAATCATCATCGCTGCGATCATAATCCTCGCTTGGAGGAAAACCATCTTCAACATTATTGGTTACTTCATCCTCACAAAAATTGTCATTTGTCCCATTAAAATGCTCACTTGAAGGAAAATCATCATTAGATCCATCAAAATCCTCGCTGGGAGTAAAACCATCTTCAACATTATTAGTGCCTTTATCCTCACCAAAATCATCATATGTCCCATTAAAATCATCGCTTGGAGGAAAATCATCATTAGTTGATCCGGATCTTGGGGGCTGAGACCCGGAAGACTTGAATGCCGAGAGAGGAGGAGATTAAGCATGCAAATCTGTCATAAAATTCACATGAAAACCCTAATATTGCATAAGAATGAGCATGAACAAAAACACATGAAGTGAATGTGAGGTGAGGCTCAAAGAGGAGCCCCACCTCTAAAACCAATTACCAATAACTCACTCAGATCTAAATAATCTCACAATGAACAATAGAAAATATGAGAGAAACCAAATGAGTAACTTGATATCATGAGAAGGCTTGCTAGGCCTTTATATAGCATTATTACAATGTGTTTTGAGGCTATACCATGGGCCAAAACTATGTGCTACTAAATACCATGGATGAGAGAGGGTGGCCTCTCTATTTAATACTTTTATGGCTTATACATCCGAATTTAGACCATATGCCCCCTAAAATTCGGATCATTCCTCCCCCCTTAGAAAATGATGGTCCCCATCATTTCATCCTAAAAAGAGACCCATGATTACACTGTGCTAGCTACCAATGAAGAGAAGGGTTTTGTGTGGTTGACCCATAACCATGGGTTTTGTGAGGTTGACCCATAACCGTGGGTTTTGCAAGGGTGGCCCATAACCATGATGGCAATGACAAGCTTGATTCCAATGAAGAGAAGAGTTTTGTGTGGTTGACTCAAAACCATGGGTTTTGTGTGGTTGAACCATAACCGTGGGTTTTATGTGGTTGAACCATAACCATGGTGGCAATGACAAGCTTGTTTCCATTGAAGAGAAGGGTTTTGTGTGGTTAACCCATAACCGTGGGTTTTGTGTGGTTGACCCACAACCATGATTACAATACATAACTATGGGTTTTGTGTGGTTGACCCATAACCATAGGTTTTGTGTGGTTAACCCATAACTATGGGTTTTGTGTGGTTGACCCATAACCATGATTACATTAAGATTTTTAAAAAATCAAAAATTCATGATCTTTGGTGCAGTTGATGTCTTGCTGCAAATCCATTCATAGCTTCTGATGCATGTACTGAAATTGAATTCCATTGAAGACTCATTTGAGATCTCGAAGAGACCTTTCCATCCATATAACATACTTGCTCTGGGGTGGCCCAGAGATTGAGAAAATGTTTGTTGAAGTTCAAGAGACGCGCGCACACTATTTTGCAGACATATGTTGCTTCAATCGATGATATCTCTCAAACCGGAAAGCCAAATAAAAAACCATGAAGTACCCATTTTAGCTGACGGAAATAGATTTCCAATGAGCTATGGTAGAGCCTTTGAAACGTTATATGAAATCTGTAGCACTTGTTTAAAGTGTTTGTACGTCCGGCCGCATTGTGTACAAACATGTGTTACTTCAAACAAGCATATCTCACAAACCAAGAAACAAAATGAAATTCTGTGAAATACCCATTTTAGCAGACGGAAAGAGATTTCTAATGAGCTATAGTAGAGCCTCTGATACATTCTATGGAGTTATTAGTACTTGTTTAAAGTTGTTGTACGTCCGGCCGCATTATGCACAAACATATGCTACTTCAAAGAAGCATAACTCACAAATCAAACAAGCATAACTCACAAACCGGGAAACAAAATGAAATTCTGTGAAATACCCATTTGAGCTGACAGAAATACCTTTCGGATGAGCTATGGTAGAGCCTCTGAAACCTCCTATGCAGTCCATGGAACCTGTTCAAATTTTGCTGAATGTGAGAGTGTTGAGTATAGAGATGCCAAGGGTTTGTAGAGAAGCATGGATTGTTGTAGAGGCTGTGGAACCTCCGTTGAACCCGCATAATCCCTCAAAATATTGTCCCAATGGAGAGCATCCGGAAGACTTGAATGTCGAGAGAGGAGGAGATTAAGCATGCAAATCTGTCATAAAATTCACATGAAAACCCTAATATTGCATAAGAATAAGCATGAACAAAAACACATGAAGTGAATGGGAGGTGAGGCTCAAAGAGGAGCCCCACCTCTAAAACCAATTACCAATAACTCACTCAGATCTAAATAATCTCACAATGAACAATAGAAAATATGAGAGAAACCAAATGAGTAACTTGATATCATGAGAAGGCTTGCTAGGCCTTTATATAGCATTATTACAATGTGTTTTGAGGCTATACCATGGGCCAAAACTATGTGCTACTAAATACCATGGATGAGAGAGGGTGGCCTCTCTATTTAATACTTTTATGGCTTATACATCCGAATTTAGACCATATGCCCCCTAAAATTCGGATAATTAGTGCCATCAAAATACTTGCTTGGAGGAGAAACATTATCAGTGCCATTAAAATCCTCACTTGAGGAAAATCATCATCAGTGCCATCAAAATCCTTTCTTGGGGGAGAAACATTATCAATCCCATTAAAATCCTCACTTCGAGGAAAATCATCATCCATGCTATTAAAATCTTCGCTTGGAGGAAAATCATCTACACCATCATTGTTTCCTTCATCCTCACCAAAATTATCATCAGTTCCATCAAAATTCTCGCTTGGAGGAAAAAATTTGCTTGGAGGAAAATCATCGTTTGTGCCTTGAAAATCGTCGCATGGCAGAAAATCCCTGATTGGAGGAAAATCATTGTTAGTGCCTTGAAAATTATTTCTTGGAGGAAAATCATTGTTGGTGCCTTGAAAATTGTCGCTTTGAGAAAAATCATCAGTTAGAGGAAAATTGTCATCATCTTCCTCAATGTCTTTAAAATCCCGACATGGAGGAAGGTGTTCATCATCATAATTACTTCCTTTAAAACTACAAAAAATTATGTTTTTGGTAACTATATGTTAACATTTTTTTAAAGTGCAAGTATTTTTTTAAACATACTAACAACTTTTATTTCTAACTATAGGAAAAAGGGCATAAAGAAAGCTATTTGTAAACATCTCTGGAGTGAGATCGTTGTTGAAGTTATCGATAAAAATAGTTAAGCCATCTGAGAATGTTACATGTGATGAAGTTGTATCCAGTGATGATTTAAAAACCAAGAATGCTAGAGAATGGAAACACACACTAGATGAAGAGAAAATGGTCTATTCTTGGTGCCTGAAAGAGAAATATCAAGGGAACCCATACATCATTTTCTTATATTGTGCTAGATCTACATATATTAAAAATGATTATCACTCATTGGGATTTTTGCGAGATATTTGTTTGGTGCCGTGTAAAGACATTGTTAATGCACTAGTGAAACAAGCTAAAACCTATGTCAAAATACAATATTATTTGAAGGTTTCAAACTATAATATCAACAAAATTTTCACAAAATTTTGTGCAGGAGTCGTGCAAAATATTGAGCAGAAGAGTGTAAGTTTATATATTTTTATATCTTTTTGAATTTCTTATAGTTTGAATTATATGACAATGTGATAGATTTAATACAATAATGTTCTTATTTCGCAGGATTTTGCTATGCCACTTTCCCATATTTTGAATGGAATTTATTTTATAGAAGAAAATCCAATGGATGTAATTAATGACACTCTTCATAAGGGATAAATACCCAAGTAGAAACGAGTGCAAAATGTTCATATTGAAGAAGTACAAGCATAGAAAGGAAAAGGAATCCAAAAATCAAATGAAGTACCTATGAAGGTTACATTCAAAAGGATATCTCTCCCAACTGAACATGATCGACGAATTGTTGATCGACGAATTGTTACTGATGAGTATGTTACTTCTGTTGGTAAGAGTAAGAAACACTCTTCCAAAATACCTATGGATGAGGGTGTTTCCATTCCTGATCAACAAGTTGTTCTTTTAGATACAACTACTTCAAGACATAAAAGGAGGAGACAATATGTTCAATCCAATTTTGAAAATAATAGTGAAAACGTGGGGGACAGATTGGAAATAGTCACTCCAGGTGGTGATCTAGATGATGGTTTTGTCAAGACAACACAAAATGCTATGCGAGATTGATTGTGGAGGGATAAGTTGGTTCACAATGGGAAAACATTTGATTTAAATGTGAAGCAAATTTATAAACCCACAGAAAGCCAGGAGAAGTGTCAAATTAGGAAACCACATCACTTGCATGTTCACTACTTGAAAGTATTGATGAAGCACAATCCCTATGCACATGTGGTTGACTACCTCGTTCTTGTTGACCTGAAAGATCTTCATGTTAGAGATGCATTTGATGAAAAAATGTTTTTTAATTACAACTAACATTTTTTTTTGGGGGGGGGATCATTCTACAAAATCTAGAAGAGAATTTGTAACGCCCCGTTTTGTCATTACTACATAAACTACTATTATATGTTGTATTTGCTTGATTATGAGACATCGTCGGTTCGACGACACTGTGGACATATGGTTCTATTATTTTGTCAATATATATATGTGTATGTGTGTTGTTTGTATTATGATCGGTAGTCATGTTTAGATATGTATCATGTGTTAATTAGATATGCAAGTTATTGAATGATGGGTACGTGGATACCATTACAGTTATATGTTGAATAAATGAATGTTATGCGAGGTGCATGGTGAATAAATGAGTTTATTATTGTCATGTTATTATGAAATGTATGTGTATATGTTGAGGATTTATGCACAATATTCTATATTGTATGTCGAGGACTGACTTACAGGTTAAAACTGCTAAGTGATTGCTGGATCCTACGAGGTGGGAGAGCCTCGGGGACATGGACTTCGAAAGATAAATGGTATGCGAGTGATGCATTATTTACTTTCGCATGATTATTATTATGATGTATATTATGACATGGGTGGGATAGGGTTTCAGGAAACTCAACCGCACAGATTGGTTATACAATGACAAACTGAGTACAAGTGCAACGTTGTTGTTCTGTCAGATACACATAGTCCCTTGTTCCATTAGGGGGGTGGAAGCTTTACCCACAGTTTATCCCCGAAACCCAGAGTCATGGGAGGGCTGTGCTATGGCGTGCTCCCCAAGGTGTGTGATGATGACTAGTGGGTGCCTGTTGGGGAAGCTTGGTCGATGTAGTCGACACTTCCGCTTACGGGTTCTAGCTGGAACTGGTCATGACTTGTCATTTCAGGGTAGTCAAGTTGAGGACAGGATAGGATGTGGAAATTAGTGATGATGTAGGCAGATAGGTGTAGCATGAAGTAGGGGTGAAAAAAAGATCTAACTGTAGGTGTGTAAAACCCTTGATTGAGTATGTGTCGTAACTCAGAAAGGTATGAATTGTCGTAACTAATAAGATTTCAGTTAGTTAAAGGATTGTACCTTGCAAACTATGTTAAAACATTTGTTAGTAAATAATAAGTTTCGTGATTATGATCGGTGTGTGTGAATTATTATTGTTAGTGTACTTACGCGAGGTATGTAAGCAGTAGCTACGCTTACATAACTTGCTTACATAGTTATAAATTGTGTAAAATATTGTTGAATAATGATGTTAATTATTGTCGTTTAGTAATTAACTACTGTTGATCAATGTTAATAATGTCGATTAAAGTTAATGATGATTAAGGCTAACAATGTAGATTAATGTTAATTACTGTCAATTAAGGTTATTAATGTTGATTAATGTTAATTATTGTATATTAATGATTAATTATTGCTGATTAATAGACAAGTTACGGTTAAATTAGGTAGTAAATAATGCAACCTAGTTAGTAATGATTAATCGAATGCTAATGAGTTGTTTAGTAAAAACTAAGGGTTAAAATGGTTAAATGATTATTGTAATGTAAAATTATGTAGTATTAATTTGATAAGTAAATATTAATTGCAAGGTTAGATAATTAATTAAGAATTAGTTATAAACCATTAGTTTTATAAGGATTATGCTTAAGATTAATTAGAACACAGGATTATTATTGGTAATTAATAACTTAAATTAGTTGAATGTAAAATTAGAGGGTAATTAACATAATGGAAGTATGTTAAATCATTAATTAGATTATTAGGTTATTATTAATAAATCAACTGACAATTAATATTAAGTAACTAATTAAGTGATTAATATGAGTAATTGGATGTTGACTAGGAATAATGATTTATTAGTTTTTAATTGATAAATCTGAGTTACAAAGTCCATGAATATATTATTAATGATTAATAAGAGTCCAAGTTGAGGGCTCGAGGAACTGACATGGGGGGTTGATGCATTTATGTTTAGGATAAGGCATTAATGAAGGGGAAGAAGAGTCGGCAAACATAGGATAAAGGGAGAAGTGAAGGGAAGAAAGGGGAGGATCATCTTTTTACCTTAGTGATTTTGGGGAGAAGTTTGGAGAGCAGAGATAGGATTTTCAAAGCTGAGCTGAAAGGGGGTTTTTGCTGGAGATAATTCAAAAGGGAGAGCAGGTTGTCTTGTACTCGGTTTGGGCTCAGGGTTCCAAAGGGGTACCTTTGGAGTTGGGTGGTCGGCGAGACCTCGCCAGTTGGCAGGGTGGAAAAACTGTTTTGGGATGGTTTAGTTTCAGAGTTTTGGGAAGGTTTGGTTGCAGGGAAAAGCAAAGGGAATCAGCAAGGCATTCAACAAATGGGGACATCCTGAAGGGTGGATCTACTAGCTATCTACAGGTATTTTCCAGCGGGTATATTTTATCATTTCTACCTTGTCAAATTATGTAAAAATTTAAATTAAAAAAGTTTATATGCTGTTATTATATCTGCTACTCCTGCACAAACAATAAATGGTTAGAAGTAGATAAAAACAGAATTATAATTGTTCAAATCTGTAAATGTAAATGCTATATTTTTACAGCCAAAACTAGAAATGAGAACAAAAACATAACAGAAACAGGAACAGAAACACAAACATAATATAAACACAAACATAAATTTTGACAAGAAGTGAAATGTCTAAATTTATTAAGATTTAAAGGAGACCCAGGTTGGGGTCTTACAGAATTGATGCAAGAGTTTATGAAAAACCCTATTTTTCAAACAATGAAAAGCATCATTTACACTGGTTTAACAGATGTGGAAGCAAAACTATTGGCATGGGATCACAACACAAATAGTGACTATAGGATTTCCATGAAATTAGTTCAAAGGGTTAGATTTATCCACAATGAATTTGAACAGATATGTGGTGGGGATAGATCGAAAGTTGATGGATATTTTCGGAAACAATGTTGTATGGAGATAGGTATCCCTACTAAAGAGGACAATGTGAAACATAAAGGTTTGAAAGGAAGTGATGCATTACAAAATATAGATACCTATTTTCAGTTGGCATTTAGAATGGGGACCATATGGAATTTGATTGATGACATATTTAGCATGTGGGAGAATATTGGCATAAAAAATCAAAAGCTAAAAAATAAATGAAGCAGTTTAATGGAGTAACAGTCAAGGAGTCCCTGTCATAATGAATTTTCCAAAAGATATGATGATAACAGCTTGGAGATTATTGCAAGGTGTGAAGGATGAAACACTTGTATCTACAATATTGTCATGGGTAAAGTTAGGTGAATTATCCATGGAGGAAATGTGCAATGAATTTGAAAAGTGAGTTTATAGGTTGTTTTTATATTTTAAAGCTTATTTTTTTAGTTCAATATTTTTTATTAATTAAGCATTGTGTTATTATTAGATGTGATTGTAAATGTCATTTATTTTTACATCATATAGTCATAAGTTTTAAATGAAAATACAAGAGGATATGGTTATAATGTTGGGTGAGAAGAGTTGGGATGATGTCAGACGCAACTATCCAGATTCAAGCACCATAGAAAACTTAAAACATTTTTTTGTTTCATTCAAAACGGTATGATGATTTATGATATATTCTATTTTATTTCTAAGTCAATTCATTTCTATTTTATTACTTATAGATATATTTTTTTTTAATTCCAAAGAAGAGTACAGTACCAGAGTCCTTCAAAATCCATATTCAAAGAGCCAAAATAGAATGACAAAGAAGACAACGTCTTGCAAATGTTGAACTTGATGACATCCTTGAGAATCACGTTTGGAATGGGCTCGGCACTATGCAATACAAAGTGATTTTGGGTGATTGTGCAAACATTGCAAATCTTGTTCCTAGAAAGGAGTACTCCCTAGTTATTGCAGATATCTCTCATGGATACAATATCAAAAACATCACATATGATTGTGAGCCTTATACATACCAGTCATTCAATAAAGTGGTTTCGGTATTTTCCATTCAGATTTGCAACCTTCAAGGATAAAGAAAACTCAAGGAAACGACTATATTGGTAAGATATTTGTAGCGCATTATTGAACATTTGAATTTAGAAACCAAATTTAATTTTCTATAAGTTAATTAGATTCTTATCTATTTGTGTTACAGGCATAATCCTAATATTCATAGCTCCAGTGGTGATCCATTTATGAGTGATACTAAAAACATACATCTTGTATGTTGGACAAAATATGAGACCTATGAATCTCTTTTAATCAATGAAAAAGAGTGAAGGAAAATATAGTCAAATATTCTCTTATAATGCTATGGTTAAAAATTTGACATATAAAGAAAGATATTTGAAAGGAGAGATTGTAAACATCTACTAGAAGCCACAAGCATTGATTAATTTTCTCATAGATATTTTTTCAAAAGAAGGAGATTGGGTTTTTGATTTGTTCTCGGGATTAGGTAATATTTATGATATTACATATGAAACTAGTGCCATAATCTAAATTCAATAATATATATTTTTTAAATTAATGTTTCATTATGTTATTTAACTTTTTTTTTTGTATGTGGTGATTAGGTACAACAATATCATGTTCGCTACAAAAAGGAAGAAATTGCATATACATTGATAGTGATCCACTACAATGCAATTATTTCAAGCAAAGAATTAATGCTATGAAATTTCTTCCAGATGAAATGCAGGAAGTTTGTTTGAAGAAAGGAGAATTTAGTGAGTCACTTGTGTCAAAGATGTCAAAAGAGCCTCAACCTTCTTTAAAAGGAATGTCCGGAAAAGATCACTTTGGGCATTTGGAAGAAGTAGAGGACCCAATGGAAGAACACATTGAGGTCCAGGAAGAGAGCCAACTAGCAAAAAATGCCAATTTTGATGAAGATTTTAGCCTGCATGATATTGTTGATTAGTTTCATATTGGTGAGAAAAATGTCAATGCTGACAAATTTTTTATAAGATATTTTTGTAATGTTCTGACTTTTAGATTTTATTTTGAGAACAAATGTTATGTTTTTAATATGCTATTTAGAAATATATGATATACATTTTGTTGAGCTTATGTGAACCATCACTTCATGGAAAATAATGTTAAATAGTATAATTTTTATACATCAAATAGTTGAAAATACATTGAAAAATGGTTTGAAATGTCTTTTTTTTCTCATTTTTTTTTTAATTTCCCCAAAAATGTCTTCTTTAAGATAAAAGTTTCATGAAAAAACTTTGAAAATGCATATAATTTTCATTCAAACTAGCTTCTAAATCTTTAAAAAAATAAAAAATGTGTGTATTTTTCAGTATAACTAACTACTAAATGTATAGTTTTTTAAAACTTTGAAAAATCGGCCTTGGAATAAAAAAGTTTTCTTAGGACCAAGAAGTTTCAAAATCACAAAAAAATGGCCCAAAATGAAAAATGGTGATACCAATATACACACTTTTTGAAACGGAGATAAAAAAAACTACTAAAATTGACCCCCCAAAAAACGAGAACAATGTCGAGTTCTTGTCAAGTTGTATAATTTGTTTTTTCCATGGATTAGCCTTTTGTTGGAGTGGAGATAGATTGGTCTCCCAAGCTCTCCACATTTTCATTTGATACAATGGTCTTATACATTTATTTACTAATCAAGCTATTTCCTTCATCCGCAGACTTCCTTCTCCAAATCATTCTACATTGTTCTTTTCTTTGACTTGCAAGAGTATTATTTCTTTTCAAAAGAACAGGCTAAGATTCCTTATCTATTTTCCTCTTCCATTATTTGATGGATTTCTTTGAATTTTCATAGTTTTGGGCTTTGTGTCCAATTTAATTGTATTTTTAATAGACTATGTTGTTACAAACCTTTCCAATATGTCCAAACATGTTGCACTTCCAACTTTTAACATTTTTGCATGCATATAATTGTCATGTTCCCATTTTGTCAGCACCATGAAGCAGATCAAACCCCATGGATCCTAGTGACAGATTAGAGTTAATTAATGAATGAGGGGTTAAGTTAAGGCATTAATTAGTTAGGAGGTTTTAATTTTATTTTTCCTAAGTTTGAAATGCACTTGATAAAAGTGTTTTCCTTTAATAGATATTTATTTTAGTGGAATAAAGTGAATAATTATTCACAAGGGTGCATTAGAGGATAAGGATTGACCAAGTGATAGATTGCAAAGGAAGAAAAGCTAAAAGTAGTCAAATATAGGAAAGTAGGAAAATGAAAAGAAACGCTGCCGCAAGGAAGAAAAGCTCAAGAAAAGCAGAATAAAGCAAAAAAGCAGATAAAATCAGAAAGTGGGATAAGGCATAAAAGCAAGAAAAAGTAGGACAAAGCAGAAAAGCAGGATAAGGATGAAAAGAAGCACAAAGCAGGTCAAAGCAGAAAAGAAGGACATAAAATAAAAAGAATGATAAAGTAAAAGCAAAATAAAAAGAAAAAGTGAAAGCAAAATCAAAAGCAGAAAGCAAAGAAAAATCATAAAGCAAAGGAAAAAGAAAAAGTAGAAAGAAAGGGAAAAGTAGAAAGCAAGGGAAAAAAAAGCATAAAGAGATCCACCCTTATTCTCTCCTAAAAATTATTAATTATTATTTTCATGAGAGAAGTCAAGAAGGAAATATCCAATATCTAGGTTTAATGCATATAACTCATGGATTACTTTCGCAAGACGCAAACCAATTTATAAAAGGAGTGTGCATCACTTTCCCATATTTTGATAGTTAGATGTTTGCGTTGAGTGTAATTGTGCCTCTTTGACTTGGGAGATGTGCCCCTAGTCCAAGATGGGAAATGTGCCCCTGCGTTTTCTGAGAGGATGATGAAATCTAGTATTCATCATGGAGTTTATTGCAGGTCCTGAAGTCTGATCCAGTAAAATTCAAGATTGTTGCAAATATTAGAGTGTTCGGATATCCACATCATCATTTCCAGGACCTTGCATGCAATTAGGGTTTGCATGCAAATTCTAGGGTTTGCATGCACTTTGCATGCATCCTAGTCACCAGGTTGATGCCTCCAACACCTTAGCCACCTTATTCTAGCACCCGGGAGCTTCTTACATCAGTTCTTTAGCCCTCCTAGTCATGAAGGCGCCCACTTCTTCACCTACCATTGCATTTCCACTTCAGTTACACTCAGTTAGCTTCGATTCTCCCTGATTTCAGGCTAGTTTCACTCCTGACTGACTGTTTCACTCCGTTGGACCTCCAGATTGACTAGATGACTTGTTTTGACTTCAGTTAGCCTCCCATGCGCCCTCCACTGAGCCCAGTTCCCTATATCAGTGCTACACACTTCAGTTACACATGTTACACTCAGTTAGACTCAGATTGACACCTGGATGACTGGTTCTTGTGCATTGATTACCACCACTGATTGATGATGAGGACTCCTAGTTGGAGTCAAACTACTCCATTCAGTGATTCAAATGACCTCCTTAGGCAATTTGAATTGCTCAGTCATTGTGACTGTATTGTATTATAATTATTCACCCTCATTGGGATATTGAGCACTGATGCATGTTTTGCACAGTTTTACACCATATTTTCTATGTTCATATGTTGTGATTGTTTTGCTTGTTCATTAGATCTGCTGTGACTAATTTTACATGGTATCAGAGCCATGGCAGGGACAAGATTTCTTTTCTACAGGTGTTCTACATGAAGAAGAGAGGAATCTTTGCTCACCAATATATTTTAGCAGCGGCATGCAAAATCTCATGTGCATTCGCTCATGTGCATGCAAGGCTGAAAACATAGTGTTTGTTTGTGTGATTTGCAGGTTTCTTACTTCCTCCATGTGCATTCGCTAATGCAAAGATGGAGACTTCTTCTTCACAAAATATTCTTACTCCATTCAACTATGATGAATGGAAACCAAAGATGATTGCATTCTTAAAGAGACAATGTCTTTTAGATATGTGCATTGGTAATACAAGAGTTTTTGATTCCGATGAAGAGGAGAATGATTGGCTCAATGATTATGACAGAGCTTTTGGAGAAATGTGTCTTGCTATGACTCCTTGTAAGCGCTACCTCAGTAAGACTGCTGAAAATCCAAGTGATCTATGGGTCCAACTTGATAGAGAATTTGGAAAGCAGGAAGAAGAGGATCATGCTAGCCTTTTGGAGAACAAACCCAGTGAGATCTCCTTATGTGTTCTTTCTGATCATGTCTTGGCCTCAAAAATTGTTCAAGATGAAGAAGAAACTGTAGCTTCAACACTCATTCTCTCAAAGTCTTCTATTTCGAATTCTGAGCAAGATAAACAAGATCATACTCTAGATTCTGAAGAGGTTCTTGAATCCTCTCTTTCACATGAGTTTGCCAGCATGTAGAATAATTATCTACTTGATGTTTTGGAGGTAAAATCTGATTTTGGAGGTGAAGAATTCGTCCTCCTTGATTGCATGCCTCCTATAAACTTTTGTTCTATCATTTGCACAATTTATCATAGTTTTACTAAAGATGAAGAGCACTACCATTCACTTGAGTTTAATTCTCATGCAATTTTTGCTGATTTTGGTTTTGATCTCACCACTATTGGTTCAAAGGAGATCTCAAGAAACCATTTGTCAAATATTGGAGCAGATTTAACTTCTACTAATAAGAAGTTCAAGTTTCAAGATCTATTTTATCCGATTGGAGCTATTCCTACCTCACTTGGTTCGAATCACAGGTTCCAGGATCATCCTTATATTTTCAGATTTGTTCTCACCATTTTCGGTATGAAGAGAAAGTTCTTAAAGTCTCCACATTCGCTTGAATCCACTGATGGAGAATTCAAGCACATGTTTTTGGAGAATGATCCATTGAATCCCAAGAGTAAGATACCTCCAGACATATCTACTTGATTTTGGAGCAGTTAAATCTTTTGGTGTGCTACAGTCTATTTTGAGGGGGGGTATTTTTCCCATGAGGTTTTCCCCATTTTCTCAGTTTATTGACTGTTATTAGTTTGGATTATTATTGTATTGGGGTGACCTTTGGTCTTAGTTACCAGGGCCCCACTTTATTTTTTTTTTGCACATCATAGTCTAGCTTGAGGGGGGGTGTTCGGATATCCACATCATCATTTTCAAGACCTTGCATGCAATTAGGGTTTGCATGCAAATTCTAGGGTTTGCATGCACTTTGCATGCATCCCAGTCACTAGGTTGATGCCTCCAGCACCTTAGCCACCTTATTCTAGCACCTGGGAGCTTCTTACATCAGTTCTTTAGCCCTCCTAGTCATGAAGGCGCCCACTTCTTCACCTACCACTGCAGTTCCACTTTAGTTACACTCAGTTAGCTTCGATTCTCCCTGATTTGAGGCTAGTTTCACTCCCGATTGACTGTTTCACTCCGTTGGACCTCCAGATTGACTAGATGACTTGTTCTGACTTTAGTTAGCCTCCCATGCGCCCTCCACTAATCCCACTTCCCTATATCAGTGCTACACACTTCGGTTACACATGTTACACTCAATTAGACTCAGATTGACACCTGGATGACTGGTTCTTGTGCATTGATTACCACCACTGATTGATGATGAGGACTCCTAGTTGGATTCAAACTACTCCATTCAGTGATTTGAATGACCTCCTTAGGCAATTCGAATTGCTCAGTCATTGTGACTGTATTGTATTGTAATTATTCACCCTCATTGGGATATTGAGCACTGATGCATGTTTTGCACAGTTTTACACCATATTTTCTATGTTCATCTGTTATGATTGATTTACTTGTTCGTTAGATCTGTTGTGACTAATTTTACATAGAGATCCTCCCATCCAAAATTATAATGATTTCTAGTCTTTCTTTGATGGAGATTCGTATTTCTTGTGTATTTATTACTGAGAGTTCCGTGATAAGTATTTCAGTTACTGATAGCTTTTGCTGATGTAATAATTAACCTATGAAGTCTATTTTATAGTCAGAATAAAGAAAAGTATACCTTTAATGTCCATCTCTTGCACCTAGTATAGATTGCTATGAAAAAGAATTAGTTTTCAGTGTATGATTGCTAGAGGAATATTTATAACTTCAAATTTAACTATTTAATTTAATTTTGTTAATTATCATGCCAATATACTCATTGCAATTATGAAACCAAGAATTTGTGACCTTCTCCTATTGTTTGGAAATTCTTGGATTTGAACTAGTTGTGTAATCCCCGGAGACAATTTTGCTTGTTTGTTTTTTAAACATCCTAAAAACCTCTTCAAGCTTGTTGAATTGTACCTAAATTGATCTTTAATATTCCTAATCTCTCATAAGTCAAAAATCCTTCTAGAGTTGTTTGAAATTACCTTTCCTACAGCTAGTCAAACCACTAGTCTTCATTGTTTTTCCTTAAGTTTTGTAGGAGAGTTAGTTAGTGTATCATCAGAACTGATTGGGACATTATAGTTGTATCAGAGAAATTTCTTCTACTCCTATGGAAATTAATCTCTCAATTTGAATAATTTGCAGCCATGATACTCACACCTTCTTGGGTTAATCTTTGCAGCAAGGCCAAGCTTCTTTGATTATTGAAGAAATCACCACCATGGAATTCCTTGGTTTTTCTAATGGGAAGAATAGAGATGAGATGATCAAATATATGAAAAGGTTTAATGACTACATGGATTTGAGTTTTGATTGCAGAAAGGAATTGTCCTTCCTAGAGTATTGTGTTTGGCAAGACACTCTTGAATCAAGAAGGTCTGCTCAAAATTCAAATTCTCTCAAGAAGAAAAAATCATCTATCTATGGGAGATTCATGAAACAATTTACAACCAAGGGTACCAAAAAATATTGTGAAGAATATGTTTGAAGGAATATGGAAACTTCAATCATAGAACAACCTACAAAACAACATACTCATAATGCAAATCGTCATACTAAACAAGATGGAGAGGCTTCAAGTTGCATGATGCAGGATAGAGTGGAAGCAGATCCACTTGAGCATGAAGAAGGATCTAATCGGTCATCTTGTGCCCAATAAGAATCCATACCACCAGATTCGCCCCTATTTGATGGCCAGCTAGAGAAAGCCAGATGCATGCAGGATGAGGAGAAATAACCTCATTTGATGATGGTTTATGAAGAAGTCAAAGATGAATATTGGATGACCTGTGGATCAGATTTGGAGGAGGAAGGTGAGCTTCATGATGAGTTCAACATGTCACATTTTCCATCTTTCATTGAGCATGAGCATGAACACATGGTTGAATGTGTTCCTGAGGAGAAGGAGAATCCTCTTGAGTTGATGGAGCATAAAAATCTACATCTGCACGAAGGAGATTCAGAGTTGCTTGTGCATGAGGAGAGGGATGATATGGAGGATGTGGACCAATCACTTGTATTGATTCCAAAGGAGGACATACCATTTAGATCTACAAATAAAGGAAATTGTTTGTACAATTATTGGATATATGAGTACATGGAGGAGATAGAAATCCAAGGGTTCACGAGACTTGGATACTTTGGAAGAAGGAAAATTGGCATGTCTCTCAAAGAGCCACCTAGTGAATAAGAAAATACACATGTATGGAATATGCATGAGGATCATTCAGATATTCAAATGAAAAGGGTATATGCATGAATGATTATTGGATCAACCAATAATGAAGTGTTTCCATTCACCATTTTGGTGGGTGCATCATATAGAAAGTTTTGAGTTCAATGGATGCTATCCATTGGGGAACCTATTTTGCACTACCAAGTTTCTAACTTGAAATATTTTAGGAGGTATAAGTACATTGAGAGATCTTCAAAGGGCCTCATTACCATTCAAGGCACATCCATGAACATGCCTTCTTATTTTGGAGAAATTAGAGGTTTTCTACAAATGCATGAGAAGGGATTGGAAGGTCTCCCACTAGGTAGACCACCTGACAAGTAAAGAAGCATAAGGATGAATTGAGGATGGATGTGAAATACATCAATATCTTTCATTAAAATCATTTCAATAGGGTTCAAGGAGGGAAAGGAAAGGGACATCAAGAGTTCCTTTTACTAGAGACACATCAAGCCAAGTCCTCTTGCATTTCTTATGGGCCTAGTGAATATGAACATCATAATAGAGTACATGTGCATAAGGAACAAAGTCCTTAATGGGGAGATCAAGGAGGCCTTATACATTCTCCATGACACACATATTTCAGTGTCACAAGCTTGTTGGAATGATGCTTCATTGGAAGGTTCATCCTTCCTTGAAGCCATGGAGAAGATTGAGAAAGCAATGACTACAATCCAAGGTAATTTTTCACATATGCTTTCTGATAGAGATTATTTGTATGATCTTGTTCATATGTTGCAGGGGGCATCCTTGAAGTATGATGAGGATATTTTCAATCTCCATGTTGATTTCATGGCCACCCAATATTCTTTGAGAAGCACTCAAAGTGCCCTCCAAGAATCCAAGATGGAGATAGAGCAACTTCACTAAAAGTTGCAAAGATCATTCATTTCAGTCAGCCAGTGTTTTATGGTTGGTTGTACTTAGAATTATATGGAGGAACATCATGAGATGGTGGTTCATGAGGTGAGGGATGTCATGGATGTGATTGAGAATTTTTGGGATGCAGATGATGAGTTTCAAGCACATACTCTCTACTAGAGTGAAACTGAGCTTCTTCCCGGGGTAATTCATTCCTCCATTGAAGAGTTAGAAGAGTTCATGTTTTATGGACCAACCTTCAATAGAGCTGAGGCATCCATTATCTTGATGGATGAGGTTTGCAGTAAGGATATTTTGGTCCATGATCCTACATTAATTCCTACTACTTATTTCATGTCATTTGAGGATGAATTTTGGGTCAAATGTTTTTTCCTGATGGTGCCTGAAGAGGAGCAGAAGGTTCCCACATTCACTTCAGTGGATTTAATCACAACACCTTCCTAGCTGTTGCAAAGGAATCTCATTCCTACCTTTTATTCCTCCATGTATCGAGGTGCATGGGATTTCCACCGATCTTCATTGATTGGATCCTATGATGAATATTTGCACCCTTGGACCAATGGTAGAGAGTTGAGCCATTGGGACCACTCAAATAGGGAAGCATCTTGATTTCTAGTTGGGGCATTGGGTTGGAGTATCTCTTCTTTTCATATTTGGGAGAAAATACACATGAGTGATATTCCTGCTTGCATCTATGGATACTTCTTGGATACATTTTACACTTTTTGTGAGAAACATGGGAATACATGGACTTTTGATCATGCATACTCTCATTTTTATTGGACATGCGAATTTCACCCTTGTCATTGGAACAACAATGTTTTGATTTTTGGTATTTGTGTGAATTGGGCATATAAAGTACAATCTGATTTGCATGTGCTTGGGGAGTTTGAGGTCAAGGAGAATGAAGACCAATCACCTATTCGTTTCCATAGAGATTATGAGTTGCCTCTAGGTGTTAGTTGCATAGTTTTAGAGGAGGCACATGATCGCACTTCAGTTGATCCAAGCATGATGTATGACTGTTACAAAGAGTTGGTTCATCATTCTCCATCCCACACAAATATGGAAGCCAACACACATAGGGATGAATATTGGGTAAAGGGATTTTTTCTTCTGGTGCCACATGAGGAGAAGGAGGCTCCCACTCACTTTATTGATGGTTTGATGGTTAGAACTTGGGGTTTTACAAGCACAATCGTCCCTTAACAATTGGATAAGAAGCAACAAAGGCACATATCTGATGTCTCCATCATGCATAGTAGTGCAGGGGAGCTCCACTTTAGCAAGTTAGGTGGAACAAGTAGCAGAGTAAAGAGTTGTTGCACTAGAGCGATGATGGTACATTGGGAGGCTACAAGATTTCCATCTATATCACTAAGATGGAGTATGCATTCATCCAATGATTGCGTGGATAGATAAATGAGGTAATTGAGTAATCCAAGAGGTAAGTTTATTGTTTGCATCGGTGGAAGGTTTATGGGCATATCATTTATCTTTTGTGAGAAGTTGTATAGGTATTTGTGGTTGCTATGTGATGTTTTCAGTATATCTGGATGGACATGTAATTCTCACCTATGTCTTATGGATGACAATTGCAGTGCTAGTTTTCGCATGGCACATAAGAAGTTTCATACTTGGGTGGAGAGACTCACAAAGGTTTTTATTTTGCATTGGAAGTGGTGAAATCCCAGTACGGTGGAATGATCTAGACATTTGTTGGAATATTCTCACCATCTTGTTTTGGTTTTTCATTCTTTGCATGCATGCATGCATTCCATGCAACAATCCATGCATCCATGCATTAGCAGTTGAGTCTCCTAGCACCTAGTCCCTATTTTGGCCCCCCTGGAGCTTGTTTTTTTCCATCATTAGACCTCCTAGCCACTTAGTGCGCCTTGTTTCCATCATTGGAGTTACAATGCACCCTCATGCATAGATTTAGGAGATCTAACAGACCATTCAATGATTTAGGGAACCTTGTCCCCTTGATTGCTCAATTAATTGATTGTAGCTCCTAGTTGACTACTACTAAGTGTAGGAGCACCCTCCTTGACCAATGACATCTAGTTATTTCCCCTTTTGGAGTCTTTGCCCCTATTTGGGTTCCCATATGATTCAACTATGCTCATTCCTACTCCAGTTGACTGATTATTCATCATCGGTGGCCACTAGAACTTATCAGAAGATGGCTCCAATGCAAACTAAGACTAGACTTGAGGTGAATTCGAATCATCCAAGGATTATCAAATTCATTCTATTGTAACATTCTTTGATTGCCATATTATTGATGATTAATGTATCAACAATATTTTTTCATGTACTGTGTTTCAATTTTATGAGTCAATTGATCCATGTTCTTGTCTAATTCTTCTCAGTAATTACATTGTGAAATTGTGAGGTTTGTTTAGCTCAGTGATCTACCCCTGTGGAATTTCACATGGTATCAGAGCTTGTGAGATTTTTTTGAGTTGCAGTAGTAGCAGCAATTGTAACTGTTTCAGTAGTGCACCAGAAGCCTCTTGATTTCCATAGCAAATCCTAGTGACATTGCATTGAATTCATTAGATAAATCCTTTGAGGTATAGCTAGGTGTGAAGGATCCGGATAAAAATTTCTATTGTACTAAAGAAGTGTTCAATAGATTATGTAACAATCCTCCAGATAAATTTCCATTGCTTTTGCAGGTTATTCCATCATCAGAAGCACATTCAGTTAGCTAATATGGATCTCACCTTGATTCCCAAGCTCACTTCCTTCAACTTCTTTCAATGGAAAGGACAAATATAGATCTTCATGCTCAGTAGAGGTCTCTATAGAGAGTTACAGGGCACTGAGTTCGAACCAAATGGTGCTACAGAAAAATCCAAGTATCTAAAAAAACTTGATGAAGCAGTTGGATTGTTATTCCTCATCATTTCCAATGATACACTCTTTCATCTCACTGATCTGAAAACTCCCAAGGAGGTTTGGGAAAAGCTCGAATCCTTATTTGGGTAACACGATGATTTCAGAGGACATCAATTGGAAAATGATTTTATATCATTGATCCCCAACATTTTTGAATCCATCATAGATTTATTTACAAGGTTCAAGAACTTGGTTGTGCAGCTAAAACTATGTGGAATTGAGAAAGAATACAAGCAGTTGATTCTTGATATTCTTTCAAAATTGGGACTAGACTATTCTGTGTTTTTTTCCACCTTCCAAACAACAAAGATTTCCATCCCAAACTAGAAAATGTCCACTCTAGATGCATTCATCCTCTCTCTAACAAAGGAGCAGGACAAATTGGTGCAAATGGGAGTAATAAAACCAAAGAGGGATCAACCTCTTGTTGCAGGAGAAGAAAAGAATGTGAATGGCAGGAAAACAAACCTTACGAGAAGAAGTCAAATGAGACTCAAAAATAGTAAGAAGGGACCTCAAATCCAAAGAGAGGCAAGAAAAACCAGAAAGAGAAGACCAAATGTCCATATTGTAACAAAGGTTTTCATCCAAAAAATGCTTGCATGAAGAAGACCATTGATCTCATGGCCCAGCCTCTAGATAAAAACAATCTTCTAGTACCTGCGAATGTTAGAAGAAAAGAAGTTGATCCTAAATTAGAGGACAAAGAGAGGTGTCATGAACTCATGGCTAGTACTTCAAATGCAACCTCCTTCATCATAGATTCTGGAGCATCCAGACACATGTCTACTTCCAAGGATATATTCTCTGAATTCGAACCCACTGTTGGGCCCTCCACCCAGATGGGAGATAATTATGAAGTTTCCTTAGAAGGGATTGGAAGGATCAATCCGGATCATGTGTACTTCAATGATGTGCTCAGTGTGCCTACTCTAGAAGCTAACCTTGTTTCTGTTTACCAAATTACCCATACATGAGTTCCCAAGGAAGTAATTTTTACTCCTAATGCAGTTGAAATCGAAGAGATCTCTTCTGGGAAGATCATTGCACAAGGCATTACAGATCACCATTATAAACTCTATGAGTTTTCTCACTTCTTTCCTTGCTCAAAACAAAGTGCACTTCTTACGCATGGAAATGAAGTGAGCAGACTTTGGCATGAGAGGTTTGAGCACCTCAACTACAAATATTTGCAAGAACTGCACAGTCAGAAGGTGGTTGAAGGACTTCCAAACATCAGATTTGCTAAAGGCACCTATCGAGGTTGCTTTATTAGTAAGCATCTTGAGCACAAGTTTGAAAAACGAAAGGCAATGAGAGCCTCATCTCGTCTTGAGTTGATTCACAGTGACATATCAATACCTCTTCCTCACCTATATTTGAATAATGCAAGATACATCTTAACATTCATAGATTATTATTCAAGATTTAGTTGGGTATATTTTCTAAAGTTGAAGTCAAAAGTATTTGAATACTTCAAATTTTTTAAAGCTTTTGTAGAATATTTAACTAATAAGAAGATCAAGGTCCTTCGTACTGACAATGGAGGAGAGTATGTGAAGAATGATTTTCAGTTATTTTGTGTAGATGAAGGGATTGATATGCAACACACTATTCATTACACACCACAAGAGAATGGTGTAGCAGAGAGAAAGAAAAGAACTTTGAAAGAGATGGCAACTTGCATGCTTGAGTCTAAAGCTTTGGCTCCTAGAATTTGGGCAGAAGCTGTCAACTGTGTTGCATACCTCCAAAATAGAGTTCGTCACAAAGGCCTAAAAGGAAAAACTCCTTTCAAAGCATGAATGGGATACAAGCTAGCTCTATCTCATCTAAGAGTCTTTGGATCCCGAGCATGGGAAAGGATTCCTTCCGAGGAGAGGAGAGCCTTAGTGCCGCAAAGAAAAGAGTACATACTGGTTGGTTATGCAAAAAATGAAAAGGCCTACAAACTGCTAGATCTATCTGCCATGCAGACATTTCTTGAGAGAAGTGTCCAGTTTGAGTAGTGGCCATTGCATTATTCTGACCATGTCGATGAAGACATCTTTCCAACTACTCCACCACAACAGATTCAACAAGATAGCGAAGCACCCTCTCATGAAAGTTCATATTTTGACTCTGAAAGTGAAGATGAGTGAATGCTAGAATTAGATCCACCGGAACCTGAAGATCTAGCACATGAATATCCACCTCCTCTTCGAAGATAGGATGCCAACACCCTTGAATTTGCAGGTGATCTTGTTGGAGATCCACAAGATCCAATAAAAACTAGATCTAAGTTTCAAAATGCAAGGTTTTCACTCTCTCATACAGATCCCTTTCTTGCTGACATATGTTTTCTTATGATTGGATCATATCCAAAATCCTTCTTTGATGCCCCCCAATATCCAACATGGATATCATCTATGGATGAAGAGTACCAATCTCTTCAAAGGAATGAGACTTGGGAGCTTGCTTCTCTCCCTCCTGGAAGGAAGCTTGGGATTCGCAACAGTACTCTACCAGTCATCTACTGTGAAAATCATAGTGCTATTAGGATTTCTATAGATCTGGTTCTAAGACAAAGTGTAACAGCCCCAAATTTTCATAATAATTTAAAATTTTTCTGTGTAATACTTGATGCTAATATTTAATATGCGGAAAGTATGTTAATGACAACTTAACTCTTCATTAACTGTTTAGTTACATTATTGGTGATGACACATACTCATTTATAGACAATCATCGTTTACTCAATGTGCTGTAACGACATAATGTATATGTTATATTCTTTCGGAATTTAATGTTGTAATTAATCCGTATGTCGTATTTAATCTCGGAGGAACTGTATCTTAGCTTGTTCTCTCAATGTTTATGTCATCATTATTTTTCAATGCACATATCGACAAATCACTTTATGTCTTTACAGTTCTAATGTATTAATTGTTTGAATGCGGGAAAGGTCATAACCATAAAGACCATGTATAAAGTCTAGTATTAAGATTATGTAAATGCATTTGGGTGTATTACGACATAGCTCCCAAAACTATAGGAGAGCATATTTTATTCAAGCCTTAGTGGATTTCACTATTGTCAGGTGTATTGATATCTCGACAGGGTTATTACTTAAATGCCATTTAATTGAACCATAGTGGGATGCATAATGGCAATCCCCGTGGCATAGTTCACATGATGGCATAGGGTTTTTGGTAAAACCCTAGCCAATATTTGAATGAACTTTCAATCATTGCTCCTCTCATTTCATTTCATTTTGGTTTATCATTTGTTTTGTGGAGGAGCCGACAGGCTCTCGGTGGAGTTAGGGTTTCTTTTGCATTGTTCCTATGGAGCTTTGCTGTTGGGTTTCACAGGTGGTTTTCTAGCTCACTATCATGCACAGAAGGTAAACCAGGTTTTTGTCTTGACAAGTTTTATTTGGTTTGTCACACTATTACATTTGCATAGGGTTCTAATCAGGTTTATATGTTGGTTTTGTTTGTTTATGAGCTTGTGCAGTCCCTCAACGATGCTCGTGGCCATAAGCAGTGGGCGTATATTCTCTTGAGGTGTGGAACTCTTAGCCCTAGTAAGCCTCAGGAAGTCCCTGGAAATTCCTACAACAAGACTCTGTTATGAATGGTGGTGTTTAGGCATTGATTCCAATCTATGTAGCTTCACTGAAATGTTGTTACAAGCTTGTATTTGGTTTTACTGTTTTGTTGAATATGATGTAAGCCATATGGAGAAGTTTTGTAAATGAACAAGGGTTTCAAACCCTCGAGATATGGCTCTTGTAATCTGTGTTGGATATATATTTTATAATTATATTTGAGCTATGTTCGTTAAATTTTGTATTTGTATAACCTTGAGGCATTCAGGGTTTGAACCCTGTGACATTTGTATGTGTTATATTTGATTCTGGGCATAATGCTAGCCCACGCAGTAGCTCTGTGTTTTTATAAAATGAAATGCATAATGTATCTATGTTTCCTTCTTGAGTCTTGATTTGGCATTTTCGATGATGAACTGGGCCGAGCCCTGAGCTTATAAACTCGAGCTCTCTTCTCTATTGTGAGGTTTTTATGTAATTTATAATTTGGTTTGGCCATAGGCCCCGGACATAGCTGCTTCTTAACTAGATATTACTTTGAGTCATATGAGCTATCGAGCTCTGTATGGATTGTTTTTACTGTTTTCGTTTTGAGAGTATGGCAATAATCCTAGCCCAACGAACTCGGTTTTATTTGTATGAATAAGGAAAAGGTGATCTCTTACGGGCATCGAACCTTTTCTTATAAATTCTGTTTGAAGCTAACAAGTCTTGGATCTTGGATTTAGTAGTGAAACACTTCGCAGTTCAACTCTGTTTGGTCAATGTTAAATAATTTAGATTTAAGTATATGCGACCATACTTGTGGAGTTAATATGGATCCGTCGAGCGTAAAGTAATAGTTTATACTCTTATATAAATTTTATTGGTGTTTAAAATTTATATATTTGATTTTCATAATGGAGTTCGGAGACAAATTTACTTCTATTGAACTCTGTATGTTTTACTTAGAAACCGTTATTTACTAAATCTTACAGAATGCATCAAAAACTAAGGTTCTTGTAATAATAATCTTTATATTTATGGGTAGTTTAGGAATACTGTATGTTATGATAATTTAACTTAAAGATATAAAATAACTGTGTTAAGTTTATATGATAACTAGACATGGTAGATAGTAAACTATATGGTTTTATTTGACATGCACAGTTTATGTAAATTTCTAGATTTTCAGTAAACTATTTGTATACTTATAAGAATAGAAAGAATTTAGCATTTTATTTGAAATCTTCTATAATTCATCATACTTAAACAAATCCTCATGTACTAGAGTACGTCTCTTCAGAGAGTAGACAAATATAGAGGGATATTTATTCATTCATCAATTTTCTAGATTCAATCATTCAAACATTTAAATAAAAATAAACTATCAATTATGTATTTCTAGTTTAACCAGTAAGATAAAATATAAATTTCGGATATAATACTTCAGAATATAGAGAATTAAAAAAAAACTAGAAAGTAGTAAGATAAAATATAATGCAGAACCTGTTTAGACTGTGTAGGTGGACAAACACCCAAAGAAGATACTGGACCCTCGAGCCTATTCACTGAACCACCAGGATGAAGATACTGTGTAGAATGTTATGACAATCACTTGGTATCTCAGCAGTCATGAAGACTTGCATACCATTCCCTCTCTACAACTCAGCAGAGAAGTTTGACAGTCTTACTCTACAACTGATTCTAGCATCCCCTCATCAAATTCTTGTGTGGTCAATATTATAGTTTCCAGCAAACCACAAGTAAAAACGTGTTGAGCCTCCTGCCCCAATTCGATGGATATAGTCTTCCTAGGTCTTTGGGTCAGTTAAAAATTATTTAATGAGCCACCTGCTCATTTCCACTTTCCTTGGGGAACATGACCACAATTTTAGGGAGCTTGCCTCCTGCAATAGCTAGTAAGTGAGGGAAGATGCATCCACTTGTCATTTTCCTTCTATAACAGTTCCATTCCCCCTAGTCGGTCAGTGAACACTCTTCAACAGTTCCCTTTGGATGAGTGTCTCCTATATTAATTTTTTAAATAATAATATTACTCAATTACAGTCATCCTTGAAAATCCTTGGTTAATAAAAACTTTACAATAAAATTTAAAGCAATGTTTTTCCACAACATAAAACATTTTAAGTTCTATGTAGGCTACAAAAAAAACCAATTATGTTGAGATACACATGCATTCACTACAACAAAATAGCCCTTTAGGGGCGGTTTTGTCTTGCGGGGGTTTTTGTAAAACCCCCCCTAAGAGTTTTTTCAGACATTTGGAGGCGGTCTTCTAAAACCGCCCCTAAAAGTCATGGAAATTGGACTTCCAAAAGTCCTGAAATTTTACTTTTGGGGGTGGTTTTGGGAAACCCCCCCCTAAAAGCCCAATTCTCATAACTTTTGGCCGCAGTTTGTCAAAACCCACCCTAAACATCATGAGAATTGAACTTTTGGAGGCGATTTTTTTGGAACCCCCCTTAAAAGTCCTGAGATTTTACTTTTGGGGGCAGTTTTGGGAAAACCCCCCTAAAAGCCCAATTCTCATAACTTTTGGGGGCGGTTTTTCAAAACCCCCTGTAAAAGTCATGAGAATTTAACTTTTGGAGGCGGTGTTTTGGGAACCCCCCTTAAAAGTCACGAGAATTGAACTTTTGGAGGCGGTTGTTTGAAACCCCCCCCCTAAAAGCCCAATTCTCATAACTTTTCGGGGCGGTTTGTCAAAACCCCCCCTAAAAGTCATGAGAATTGAACTTTGGGAGGCGGTTTTTTTTGGAACCCCCCTTAAAATGCATGATTGATATGAACTCTTGAGTGATGATTAAGGCCTTGCGACATCACATAATCTCTAAATAGTGAATCTAATTTCAAATACAAGTGGGATATGTTGGTAATTTTTAGATCTATAACACCGAAAATGAAAATTTTCCTGCCAATTTCAACATGCTAGTAATTTTCATTCTGCCATTACCCTTTCTTCTCATTGTTTTCCCCTTTTTGTGAAGGGTGACTCTAGTGGATTCCAATGGACGACAATGGAAACAAGAGAGCATAACATAACACACACATGCCCATATCCAAGGCCTAGAATATATTTTAAACTAATGAGTTGAGTGAATTCAAGATGCAATTACAATAATTATTAGACAAATTAGCGTTCATACGACCAAGTGCATCACCTTGGATATAACACATATTGGTAGTCAATAACGAGGATGGAACCTTTTGGATGTGCATAATTGGTTAGACAATGTTAAATAAGGTGACAATTAATTAAGAACAAGTACCTTCTACCCAAATTGATGATCCTCTTTATTAATTACTTAGATGGGAAATTTTTTTTCAAAGTTGGACTCAAGTTTTGGGTATCATCATATGAGAGCAAAGACTCGCGGTCTGCATTATTTAAGATGTGCCACCACCTGTCGCCTTGCTGTAGAAACATGCCGCCTTGCTGTCGACACATGTTAGTGCATACCAGTACTGACAGCTCAATTAACTGGGTGAAGAATGAGCTCTCCACCATCGTCATCGGTGCCTTATATGATTGGTAACGGTCAATGAAGAACTTTAGGTTAAACATGCCTGATAATGGCATGGTTCTGAACTTTACATGTATTGTTCTTGAGGAGTTGTTGTTAACACGAAGCTTTGGACCCAGTCTGATAAAATATGAGGAGACAAAATTTTAAAGTTAACCAAAATTTAAATACAATGGTCAGGGTCGATGCTATATTCAACTTCATCAGTTGCCATGTGTGCCTTAAAACAGGGAGTGGAGGTGTCTTTCACCAAAATCCTGATTCCACTTTGATCCTTATTTGTTGCGCCATCGAAGAATCCCATAGGTGAATTACCAAATAAAATTGGTCGATTTATCAAAAAAATTACTTTGTCTGCACCTGGATCTATGATGAATTATGCTGATGCTTTAATAATCCTTCTCCCAACCTCCTCTAGGTTATGTCTGTAGCCTTAAATAAGAATGGCATTCATTAAAATCCAATTAATATAAGCCCCATGTGACAATAAAGGGAATTGATTTTACCTTGGGTTTTGTTAAAAACCAGAGCTTTAAATTTTCTTAAAGGCGCTATAGATGCCAATTTTTTTTACTTGAAGAATGTTACAAATCAAAGTCCAAAGCTCCTGAGTAATGCTACAATCTATTTCAAGATGTTGTATGGTCTCCTCACTACTCAAACATAATGGATAGTCTGAAGGTCCAATTCTACCCCTTTCTCTGTAAATATCCCCTGTTAAGACTTTATTTCGTAAGCATAACCACATAAATAGAATTGATTTTGGAGGAGCTTTGATTTTCCATATCATTGTATACCACCACTTCAAATCATCATTCTCATAAAGATATATATATGCATTAATATCGGCCTCTTTTACTATCTACACAATCCCTTCTATTTTGTTCCAAGTCCAAGCCAACCTATCTGGTTCTGTAGATAGACTAGTGATCCCATTTTGGTAAATTCTCTGTATGTAGTATGTGTTCGGCCATTCACTGGCTAGAGCTCCCATGAGTCTGAGATCTTATGCAGAGAGTCAAATACTAGAACCTGTCAAGTTGGATATATTTGTCTTATGTATATATGCAAGATAATAAAGGCTTCGACTGTCTAGGTGTGGTAGCAGTTCTTCTCATAGTATAAAGCCTGCATATACTCCACCCAGAAAAGGATCCAAGCCTAAAAGAACTCTTGTACCTGTACCAACCTTCCAAGCAATCCACCACTTAACCACAAGTAGTGTAGTCAATATATTTTTCCAGATAATGGAGACTATTGGGGTAGCAAAGTGTTTCTTCGACCTCAGCCATGATATTGCAACATCAACTCCTTTCAAATATTTCCTTCTGATCATAGTGACACTCCAAATACCATCACGAAAAAGTTCCCTCCACAATGATTTGGTAGATAGCTAGGGCCTTGTTAAAGAGATTGAGATCTCTTATTCCCTAACCTCCCTTAGTTTTTGGCTTTGCTATCAGACTCCATCTTGCCAAATTGTAACCCCCCTAAAAGTCGAGCTAGTTGTCGCAACACAGTTCCATGCATGTCAGACAAAATTTTAGAAAAAAATAGTCAGCTCTAACATGATCCAACATAGTCTCTTGTCGAAGAAACACAACATCAGGTTTAACTATAGACAAAAGCTCCTTGAGGCCGGCTAGCATCTTGGACTAGACACCTAAAATCCCCCAAATGTTAAGAGAGATTAAGACTAGCATTAAGGAACCGTCATATCAAGGTTCAATGCTCTAAGTTCCCTAGAAGGAGAAGGAACGAAAATAGGATAATTTGAAGAAACCATTATGGGCCGGGGTATGTTTCAAACCCTCCCTGATCAACAACCCCCATGTCTTTTTTTCTATTAGTGGATTTGTTTTTAGGCTTCTTCCTGATGGTGACATTTGCAATATCCACAAGGCCAGCTCCGTCTACAAAGGAGATGTTATAGGTCTGAAGAGGCACTTTATTAATAAGAAATTCTTTGTATGAGGGTTCCGAGGGTTTGGTAAACAAATTTGTATCCAATGGAGGGGGAGAAGCCAAGGTGCCTTCACTGTGTAAATGACGGGTAGTGTGAGGTCCCTGAGGAGAGTTCTCAGTCAAAATAGGGCTTTTGGGATTTGTAACAACCAACTATTCTGTCGATGAGGGGGAAATCAAAGGAGCGTTTTATGAGATGACAGGGTTCAAATGAGAAGTAAAGGGATGGGAATTGTTAAAATTTTCCAAGAAAATTTCCCAGAAACCCTCAAAAATATCGACCAGACACTCCTCATTACTACTTAACAAAATAATGTCGTATTTAGTTAAAGAAGTACTAAAGAAATTTGGAAAGAAAATATTTAACTTACCAATGAAAGATTTAGTAGAGGGGAATTGACTGGGCACGGCCTCCATCTGAGCATTCTGAGTCCTCCCATTTAAGTCTTATTCTCCCGCTTTTGAAACCAACTCCAACGATTGAGGCTCTCCAACCATTGAAGGACAATTTGTTTTTATATGTCTAGTGGATCTTCATACATGACACCGAAAGGGTTCTCTCCAATACCCTAGGGTTTGAATGAAGGACCCATTTTCAGTGACAATCTCAACTTCTTTTGGCAGTCGTAGGTCCATGTCAAACTCCACTAAAATCCAGGCCATGCGTTTGTTATTACACCTTAGGTCCCTTTCATCAAAGAAAACAAATCTGCCAACACCATCTCCTATCCCTCTCAAAACCATTAGATCCCAGTACTCAATGGGGAGCTCGCGCATTCATATCTACAAGCATCTCTTTTGGAAGATCAACACTGTAAAAGGGTTGAAATAATTACCCAGAGACCAATGCTTAACCATAAGCACCCCTATGTCTATAATCCAAGTTTTTTCTGCAAAATTTTCCAAATCCTCCACTAACAAGAAGTGGAAATTAATCCAATAGTTGGACAGTAAATTGAACCGTGGCTAGTAGCCCAAAACTTGTTTCCATTCAGTGGAAATCCATTTTTTCAGTCATATCCTTTTCCAGTATCCACGCAATCAGGTACCAAGCATTTTTTTTAAACAATAAATCATTTGAATCATCAAAATGTTTAATTTCCAACTTTTAGGTTGTTATAATGACCTTGAATAGTGCATATCCAATCATTTCAAACTTTGATTGGTGAACTCCTCCATAGTTATTAGGCTTCTAAACAATTCCTCATAGGTCAATCCTAATGTTCGAAATATTTGAAATTCAAAACTTGACCCAATGGAGTTAGCAATCCATTTTCATAAAGGACCTAATAACATTCAAAAATTCAAAAGGACAACCCATTAGAGTATATTAAGGTGATTTCAAACTTAAAATGTCAAAGATAGGAGGGAACCCAATAAAAGTCATTCAACTCTCTTTCGAAAAAGGTGTTCAAAAGTGAAACAATGGACTATAACTTCTCATTGGGCTTCAAGCAAGAATGTAACATTGTACTCAGCTTCTAAAGGTTTGAATCATTATGTTTAAAAGAGACCCCATGGACAATGTTATCGAGTGCCCTTTTAACTTCAAAATGGGAACATGAAAATAAGCCTAATATTGAATGGTGTTGGGCTTTTGTTAACAATCCAACTTCGGGCTATTTGGAAAGTTATAAACATTTTAAGTTGGAAAATGGCTTCTCAAGGGGATCCTTGGCCTTAGAATAGGGATATGGGTGGAATTTGTAAGGTTTTAAGGACTAGGTATTGGTCTTGGGGCCCTAGACATGGACAACGGAGGAAAGTTGAACTTTAGATCCTAAAGGAACTATCTAGGAATCTATGGTCAAGAAAGACACTTCAAATGAGTATATAAGACCATTTGAGGGTATCCTTGACATATGAGTTGAGATACCAATTCCATTAGGAGGAACTAAGAAATAACATTTAAAGATCAAGGAAATGAACAAGGTGTTAGTTGATCACATAACATTGATCTAGGACATCTTAAGTATTCTAGTGGAAATATAGACACCATTAATAGGTTTTGATGAGCTTAAGGGATGGGCCTCAAAACACTAGACATGGTTTGAGGAGGAAGACCAACATCTCATGCCTAGAATACATCTATGGATTATATGTTGATGTATATGTAACTTCGGAATGTATTTCATCTGTATATTTTATATAGATTTATTGTACCCTTATAAGAGATGTGTTATTCCTCTATAAGGAAGTGTCGTCATGTGGATTGACAAGTGTCGCAAGTGCGGGTACTTTCCGATGGGTTATTAGACCACCATGTGGGGTCGACCCTGAATTATATATAATATAATGTGGATGTATCTAGATAGACAAGTTGGCCCCATAAGGTCACTGGGAAAAAAGGTTAGTATAAATAGAGATTGGAGATCTCTATTTTAGTTACTCAGAAAAGTAACTCACTTTCACTCTCAGAAGTGGCGCACTAGTGAGGAAGAGGAGGATCATCTGCTAGGAGACTATCTTAGTGTTATTTGGTTGTATTTTGGTTGAGCCACTGCTCTCTCTATCTCTGAGGAACTTGTGGGGTTTTTCACCTTAGGGTTTTCCCCACGGAAACTCTGTGTCTCTTGTCTCTTATGCTTTTGATTCCTGTGATGCTTGTCATATTGTGATTGTCATGCATTGATATACTATATATGTTATTCTCTCAGCAAAGATCCTAGAGTACAATGAATTAATGCTCAAAATTTAACATGGTATCAGAGCTAACCTGAGAAGAAGACATTTTGCAGTGACGGAAGCTTGAGTTCCTTGTTTATTGGGTTTCTCTCCACAGAGTTTTGCAAATCAGTATAGTAGATTGACTCTACTCATCAAGGTACATCTATCTGTCCAATCAGAATTCAATTCCGAGCCTTTTCTGATTTGGCCCTAAAAATTAGGGTTTCCACAAAAATAGGAATTTCTTGAATCTGAAGACACAGCTGGAAGCTCCTTGCAAAAATCGAAGGTTAGAGCTTTGGATCGAGATTTTTGGCTGGGTAGATCTCCGAGAAACTCAAACCCTAATTCAGGGCTCTCTCTACTGAACCCGGGAGGACAAAAAGGAAATTCTGAAGGGCAAGACTTTGCTGATCTCAAATTCTGAATGCACCATGCTGATCAGCTCATCAAAGCGCATCTTCCTATCCTTTCAAAAATTTGAAATTCACATTTTGAATTTTTAGGGTTTCTCTTACAAACCCTAATCCACGACCAGATCCAGTTTTCAGCATTTCAAGTGGTAAGACCTAAATCTTTTCTATTTCCATTTGAAGTACTCTTTAAGATGTCTCTCCACACCAAGCTTGAGGATAAGCTTGAAGGGGATGATAACTTCCGAGCCTGGAAGTATAGGATTGGGTTAATCCTGGAAGAAAATGAGTTGGACTCATATGTGAAAGAAGACATCCCTATCCCAGAGGATGAAGAGGCCAAGGTATTGCATAAGAAGAACTTGGTCAAGGCAAAGAGAATCATTGCTGATTCTATCAAATACCATCTCATACCCCATGTGTCTTCTCTTAAGACACCCAAGGAGATGTTTGAATCTTTAACCAAGCTATTTGACGGAAAGAACATAAATCGGAAGATGACCCTGCGGAACCAATTGAAAGGAGTGAAGTTCCAGAATGGAGAAACCATTCAATCTTATTTTTCAAGGGTCTCCCAGATCAAGGAACAACTAGAAGCAGTAGATGAAATGGTGGAGAATGGTGAAGTAGTGATGACCACTCTAAATGGCCTACCCAGGTCATGGGATTCCTTCATTCAAGGAATTTGTGCAAGGAAGAAGTTGATATCCTTCAACATATTGCGGGAAGAATGTTCTCAAGAAGAAGCTAAACGTATAGCTCATGAGGAAAAGATGGGAGGTGAAGATCAAGCTCTTGCAGCTCACACCAAAAGAAGAAAAACCAAGAAGGAGCACTCTCGCCACAATAGATCCTATCAAAAGAGTAAGAAGGACCTAAGATGCTTCACATGCAATGAGAAGGGTCACTTTGCTTCAGATTGTCCCAAGAACAAAAGGGATAATAACAACAACTCTAGTAAGAAGAAGAAGGGTAGCAAAAGAAGGTTTCATGCTCATGCTGCCAAAGATGATGAACCCCCAAAGAAGAAGGCTAGGGCAGAAAGTGATAGTGATGATGACTCATCAAGTGAAGAAGAGTATGTTCTGATCTCTACTCTCACAGGTACTATCTCCCATGGTTGTAATGATTGGTTGATTGATAGTGGGGCTTCCAAACACATGACTTGGTTTAAGGAATCTTTTGTGAACCTATCTGAACATGAATCACCCCATAAGGTGAAACTTGGGGATGATTATCAATACCCAATCAAAGGAAGTGGTGAAGCCTCCTACAACCTAGATTCTGGAAAATCTTTGAAGATGAAAGAAGTCCTTTATGTACCTAGACTCAAGAAGAACTTACTCTCCATCTCTGCATTGGATGCAAAAGGTATGAGGGTTGCATTTGTGGATGGCCAAGTCCTAATGTGGCCAAAGGGAAAGAACATAGATGATGCAGTAGCGATTGGTGTTGATGTATATGTAACTTCGGAATGTATTTCACATATATGTATATTGTATTCCTATAGAGATGGTATTATTCCTCTATAAGGAAGTGTCGTCATTTATATTGTAAGTGTCGTAACTTATACTTGATGGGTTATTAGACCACCTTGTTTGGGGTCGGCCCTGTATAAGTCATGTGGGTCAAAGGGTTATTAGACCACCCTATTGGGGGTCGGCCATGTGGGTCAAAGGGTTATTAGACCACCCTATTGGGGGTCGGCCCACTCAGCATTATGTTATGTGGTTAAGTTAGAGCCGACATGAGTTAGGTAAAAAAGGCAAGTCAAGTCAAGTATAAATAGAGTGCGGGAGGCACTCTATTTGCTCACTCACTTCTCACACATGCTATCAAGGAGGAGAGGCGCACTTATGGAGGAAGAGGATTGCTGCTAGGTTATGGCTATCTCTATTGGTTGGTTGTATCATTGCTCTATCTATCTCTGAGGAAGTTATTGGGGTTTTTCACCTTTATGGTTTTCCCCAAGTAAATCTTTGTGTCTCTTGTGTGCTTGCATTATTGTCTCCATGATTGATATGCTGTAGATATGCTGTACATGTTGTTCTCTCAGTTAAGATCCTAGATCATATTGAAGTAAATTCCGAAAATTTAACATGGTATCAGAGCTAGCCTGAAAGAAGGCATGATATGGCATGTATGACACTTGTTGCACTTACGATGCTAGGGCTTGATATAGCAAAAACCAGTCATCGTAGCACTTTCGCTATAAATCCGTTTTGGCGAAGTTTTCGGATCTGAAATTGGTACAGGCCGAAGCTAAGATCTCCAGGTATCTTGTGTCCAAAGGACAACCTCTAATTCGTTGTACTTTGTGATTTATGATCTGTACAATATAGGGTTTCTGCCTCTTCCAGATCTGAGTCAAAATCAGGTGACCTTGGGAAAAAGGTCATATCTTGGGCTAGGAAGCTCCAAATGAAATTTCGTAAAAAGTGACAGGTAGTACACAGTCCGAGCTATCTCCGAAAACTTTTTCAGAGGCCGAAGGTCAAACAGTGACACGTGGCACGCCGTACAAGTTCGCTCTCCTGTATTTTCCCAAAACAGGTCACGTTGCGACACTTGGCATATCTCTCTCTCAGAGAATCCAATTGAGGTCAGACCTGTCAGGATGGAAAGATAATAGGCCGAGCTATCTCAGAAAACTTTTTCAGAGGCCGAAGGTCAAACAGTGACACGTGGCACGCCGTACAAGTTCGCTCTCCTGTTTTATCCCAAAACAGGTCACGTTGCGACATTTGGCATATCTCTCTCTCAGAGAATCCAATTGAGGTCAAACCTGTCAGGATGGAAAGATAACAGGTCAGGCTATCTCAGGAAACTTTTTCAGACCCTGTGGATCAAAAATTTCGGAGTTACACCAGAAACAATCAGGTACATATTTCTGTCAAAACAGAATTATTTTTTTGGTACCTTCATTCATGGCTTCCGGAATTTAGGGCTTTGGAGAAAGTTGGAATTTTTGTAGTCAGAGACCACGGCTGGATGCTACTCATCAAAATAGAAATTTAGAGACCAAGATCAGAATTTTTGGTTGGGCAGAAGGCCGGGCTTGATTAGACCCTAGTTCGGGACTTTGATCAGAAAAGTGGAAAATTAGGGCTTCTGTAAAAATGGGAATTTTTGAAATCTGTGACCATGGCTGGAAGCTCCTCAGAAAAATAGAAGCTTAGAGCTTTGGATCAAACATTTTGATTGGGTAGAAGAGTGGGCTTCATCAAACCCCAGTTCAGGGTCACATCCAGTGAATCCAGAAGTTTCAAAGGCAAAATTGAGGAGTGAAACTTTGCAGTTTTCAAATTCTGAATATACCAGTTTGATCAGTTCATCAAGGCGCATATTCCTATCCTATCGGAAGGTTGAAATTCAAAGTTTGAATTTTTGGGGTTTCTCTGACAAACCCATATCCAGCTCAAGTTCCAGTTCTTGCAAATCAAGTGGATTGGGTTAATCACTTGCATAAGTGAAGAAGTTCCTGTTTCAGAGGGAGATGAGGCTAAGGCTTTACATAAGAAGATTACAAGTGATCTCGACAGGTATGACTCATCGAGGTATGTTTTGAGATTTGTTCATAATTAAGTTTATGGTATGCTTGTCTTCATATTATCACGGTTAGTACAATCTTGATTTTAGACTTGTCATATCACCTTAATAAAATTATGAATGCATGATAGAAGTCATTCATTTATTAGGAGTATGAAACTTATGTTTGTACTAACACATTGTGATGTTGTATGAGTTTTATGTTGTCTACTAACATGAAAGGTACACCAAGAAGACAAATCATGTTCTAGTTCAAGAACATATGATCACGAGGACAAAGATTCATCCATTGCCATGGATCTCATAGAAGATCCATTCTCGAGGTATGTATAACTTAGTTTTATAATGGTTAACTTATGAGACATGCAGGTTACTAGCACAAGTCACTAAAGAGAACCAGAAGACATTATGCGGGTATGTTAGACATAAATAGCTAGCATGCTAATCCAGGTATGTTTTTCCTATATCAAGCTAAAATCCTACCTTGTGTTAGGATCTTATACTGTTGTTGATAATAATTATTCATGAAGTCATAGGTTTGAATAATCATGGTTGGATGTATATTATTATAATTGATGATATGACTAACCAGAAGAATCATGAAAGTATAGGCTTGAATAATCACAGGTTTTATGCATTTTATATCTTATCTTGATTGATGATTCAACTAACCTGAAGAGTCATAGGCTTGAGTAATTACAGGTTTAGACATGTTATGTTTCTTATGATTTGACTAACCATAAGAATCCTTGAATGCTCATGCTTATTATTTCTGTTTGAAATGATCATGACTATACATGCTTGAGATTATTGTGTTTTAATAGTATACTAATGAATGTATGATTTTATATGAGATCACAAGGATAACACATTCATGATACTAATAAGCATGCATAGGGACCAAGGATGAATATGAGTTCAAGAACAGGTAATTCAGGAAGCAAAGATCAAGAGGGAGCACACTCCAGTTGCTCCTACCAGAAAGCAAAGGAGCACACTCTAGTTGTTCCTGCAAGAAAGCAAAGGAGCACACTTCAGTAGTTTCTGCAAGGATGCAGATATTCAGAGGGAGTTGATCATCTCTCTACATTTCACAACAGAAAGGTGTAGAAGAAGCTACCTCAGATTAGGACTCCAGCAGCTCCTGCAAGGAAGCAAAGACTCAGAGGGAGTCCACCCAACGAACAAACAAAGATAAGTATTTGAATTGTCATTTCTTAAATAATACTGTTCAATAATGTATATACTGATGTTCCTAGAATTAGGTTGTGTATTATGCATATTAGAATAATTGCATTGATGAACAATATACTACTAATATGCATGGGTAAGTAGCCTATGGCACTGTACAACATTCCATTGCTACTTATCTAGAATGAAACCTCTTTGCTGACATGTTGGGAGTTGTGCACACTCTTAACAATGTTCTGGTAGAGATTGGAAGGCATCTAGAAAGTTACGAGATATGGATAAATGTTGTATTGAAGCATTGGCTAAGATAATTGCATGACTGTATGGCATATTTCTTTATGTGTAAGAATTTGTTCTGAAAACTATAAGATGTTTTCTAATCATGCAATTTAACTTGTTGTGTAGGAAAGATCATATGCCATCTCCTACAAAAGGACTACAACATTTGTTCCAGCAAGAAAGATATGATCATGAAGAAGATGTTTGGGATGCAGTCCCAAGACCTGACAGGGAGTCATATGTATGCAGATTGAAGAAAGCCTTGTATGGCTTGAAGCAAGCTCCCAGAACTTGGTATGGTGAAGATAGATTGATTGCCGACACGCAGCGGAAGCTTACTACCGAGTTCGAGATGAAGAACTTGGGGATGATGCACTATTTGTTTTTGGCATGGAGGTGTGGCAAAGTGCAGATAGAATCTTCCTTGGACAAGGGAAGTATGCAGTAGAGATCCCAAAGAGGTTCGGGATGATGGATTGCAAGGCCATGGCCACACCTATGGCATCGAATCTGAAGCTTCTATGTGATGCTTCATCTGAGTCAGTTGATGTCTCTATGTATCGTCAGATGATTGGGTCCTTGATGTACCTGACGAACACGAGACCAGACATTTGCTTTGCTGTGAACACATTGAGCCAGTTCCTGACGGATCCGAGAAGTGTTCACCTGGTTACTGTAAAGCATGTTCTGAGGTACCTGAAGGGTACAGTGGATTATGGGCTCAGGTATGAGGCGAATCAAAAGTTTAACCTGGAAGGTTATGTTGATTCAGATTGGGCTGGCAGTGCTGTAGACAGGAAGAGCACATCTGGGTGCTGCTTCAGTATGGGATCAGGTGTGATCTCTTGGTTTAGCAGGAAGCAGTCCTGCGTAGCACTGAGTACAGCTGAGGCAGAGTATGTTGCAGCCTGTTCAGCTAGTTGTGAGGCAGTATGGCTACGGAAGCTACTGTCTGAGTTATTTGATCTCCCGTTGGAGGCTACTGGTATCTTCTGTGATAACCAGAGTTGTGTGAAGCTGTCCGAGAACCCAGTGTTTCATGACAGGTCGAAACACATAGAGATCAAATATCACTATATCAGGGATATGGTGCAGAGAGGAGCTGTGAAGCTCCTGTATGTTGCGACGGACGAGCAGATTGCAGATGTGCTGATGAAGCCACTAGCCAGGGTGAAGTTCGAGTACTTCAGAGAGAGGCTTGGTGTGCTTCAGATCAAGGATACTTCGAGGAAGAAGTGATGGACACATTTGCTGAAGCCATTCCAAGCATGTTGGAAGGAGGATCCTTCACATGGCTGTGGATTTAAGCGCTGGATGATGAGCATCAGGATGATGTTCTGGTTTCTGCTTGGATATGATCAGTTGGATCATTTTATGTATGTATGTATGCATCATGTTGGATGCTTGGACCATGTATCTGTATATGTATCAGGTGGATACATTGTATGATCAGGTGGATCATGTATGGTGATATGTATCATGTATTTGTATTTGTATCAGATGGATACATTGATGATCAGGAGGATCATGTATGATGATATGTATCAGGTAGATACTTGGTATGCATCAGGTAGATGCATTGATGATCAGGAGGATCATGTATGATGATATGTATCATGTATTTGTATCAGGTGGATACATTGATGATCAGGAGGATCATGTATGATACTTGGTATGCATCAGGTAGATGCATTGATGATCAGGAGGATCATGTATGATGATATGTATCATGTATTTGTATCAGGTGGATACATTGATGATCAGGAGGATCATGTATGATACTTGGTATGCATCAGGTAAATGCATTGATGATCAGGTGGATCATGCAGCAGGATGTTGCAGTGATGATCAGGATGATCATAGATGACGAGCTTCAGGATGTTGCTCCAGATGACATGCAGCAGGACGTTGCAGTGATGATGATCAGGATGATCATGGATACATCAGGATGATGTATGGTGAGTATCAGGTTGATACTCTATGGCCGTGGATCAGGTTGTGCAGATGAGCATGTAATTCGTTGCCCTGGGAGATTTGCAGATGGTCTTTCGAGGTTTTGCCTATGGCATGTAATTCGGTGCCCTGGGACATCTGGCAAATGCTCTTTCGAGGTTTTGCTCTGGGAGGACATGTAATTCGTTGCCCTGGGAGATCTGCAGATAGTCTTTCGAGGTTTTGCCTATGGCATATAATAGCGCCCTGGGATATCTGGCAGATGCTCTTGCGAGGTTTTGTCCTATGGCATGTAATTCGTTTCCCTGGGAGATCCGATAGGTTGGGCTGTGTGCCCGTAATCAGTCCTGGGATGCTCTTGCGAGGTTTTGCCATGACCACATGTAATTCGTTGCCCTGGGAGATTTCAGGTCGGAGTTGTGTACCCGTAACATCCTGAGATGCTCTTGCGAGGTTTTGTGGTGGACCACATGTAATTTGTGCCCTGGGAGATTTCAGGTCGGAGTTGTGTACCCGTAACATCCTGAGATGCTCTTGCGAGGTTTTGTGGTGGGGTCACATGTAATAGCGCCCTGGGAGATCCTACAGGTTGGAGTTGTGTACCCGTAATATCCTGGGATGCTCTTTCGAGGTTTTGTGACGCACGTAATAAGTCCTGAGGATTCCACAGTATGGCCAGTGATGACGAAGACCTGCAGATGGTGGGCCTACATCCAGTATGAAAAAGGACTGGCTCTGTAGAACTTCCTATGACGAGTAGATTCAGAGATTGATTGAGATAGCAGCAGCAGTGACGATGATGATGACTCGATGACGATTATCCAGTGACGATGATCCAGAGAAGATGACTTGTGCTAGAAGAACTGTGCTGAGAAATACCTTCCTAGTTAAGAGGGAGTGTTGATGTATATGTAACTTCGGAATGTATTTCACATATATGTATATTGTATTCCTATAGAGATGGTATTATTCCTCTATAAGGAAGTGTCGTCATTTATATTGTAAGTGTCGTAACTTATACTTGATGGGTTATTAGACCACCTTGTTTGGGGTCGGCCCTGTGTAAGTCATGTGGGTCAAAGGGTTATTAGACCACCCTATTGGGGGTCGGCCATGTGGGTCAAAGGGTTATTAGACCACCCTATTGGGGGTCGGCCCACTCAGCATTATGTTATGTGGTTAAGTTAGAGCCGACATGAGTTAGGTAAAAAAGGCAAGTCAAGTCAAGTATAAATAGAGTGCGGGAGGCACTCTATTTGCTCACTCACTTCTCACACATGCTATCAAGGAGGAGAGGCGCACTTATGGAGGAAGAGGATTGCTGCTAGGTTATGGCTATCTCTATTGGTTGGTTGTATCATTGCTCTATCTATCTCTGAGGAAGTTATTGGGGTTTTTCACCTTTATGGTTTTCCCCAAGTAAATCTTTGTGTCTCTTGTGTGCTTGCATTATTGTCTCCATGATTGATATGCTGTAGATATGCTGTACATGTTGTTCTCTCAGTTAAGATCCTAGATCATATTGAAGTAAATTCCGAAAATTTAACAATTGGAGAACAAGAGGGAGGATTGTATAAATTGAAGGGACAACCTGAACATGCCATGGTGCATGAATCCATGGAGCCAAGTGAACTTTGGCATAGAAGACTTGCTCATATGCACTATCGAGCACTTCCAATTGCAAGAAAGGCAGTAGAAGGTCTTCCTGAAATCAAGACCAAACATGAAGGTGTTTGCAAAGGATGTGCAAAAGGTAAGAACATTAAGAAGGCTTTCCCAACAAGTGAAAGCAAGGCAAAAGACATCCTGGAAATCATCCACTCAGATGTATGTGGCCCTATGTCATCTAGTTCCCTGAGTGGGTATGTTTACTATGTCTCATTTATTGATGACTTCTCCAGGAAGACTTGGGTATACTTCTTGAAGAACAAAGATGAGGTGTTTGATAAGTTCAAGGAATTCAAAACCTTGATGGAGAACCAACCTGGAAAGAAGATCAAAACATTCCGATCCGACAATGGTGGAGAATTCACCTCAGGTGACTTCAAGAATATTTGCAGTGATTCAGGGATTAAGAGGGATTTGATTGCTCCTTATAATCCTCAACAGAATGGAGTTGCAGAAAGGAAGAACAGAACTATCATGGAAGCAGCAAGGGCAATGCTGCATGACTAGGATCTACCTATGCATCTATGGGCAGAAGCAGCTAGAACAACTGTATATGTGCAGAACAGAGAACCCCACAAGATATTGGACAACAAGACACCAGAATAGGTCTTTTCTGGTAAGAAACCTGAAGTCAGCCATCTCAGAATATTTGGTTGTCTAGTATACACTCATGTCCCAAAGGAAAAGAGAACTAAACTAGATCCTTCAGGAAAGAAGGGTATCTTTGTGGGTTACAGTGAAAGCTCGAAGGCCTACAGAATATACTTTCCAGGGTTCAAGAAGATTGATGTCAGCAGGGATGTAACATTTGATGAAAACTCAATATTCATCAAATCAAGGAAGGCACCTATCGAAGTTTATGAAGAACCTAAGGAAACTAGATTTCAAGACACTACCACGACTGAAGCAGTTCCAGAAGTTGTTCGGGAGTTTGAAGATCCACAAGAACTTGTAGATCCACCCCGTGAGGATAACTCTCACAAAAGGAAATCTACATGGGCTAGAGGACTCATTCAAGATGCAGAGATATTTGGAATTCCAAAAGAAGAACACAGAGCAAAGAAGAGAACCAGATCACATACCAGTTATGTTGCTTTACTATGTGACATTATAAACAAAGAGCCTTCCAATTATGAAGAGGCAGCGGAAAAGAAAGAATAGAAGGATGCTATGGTTGAGGAATACCAATCAATAATGAAGAATGATGTTTGGGATGTTGTCCCAAGACCTAAAGAGAAGTCTGTTGTGACTTCCAAGTGGATCTACAAAATCAAGCATGCTGCAGATGGCAGTATAGAAAAATACAAAGCAAGATTCATAGCTTGTGGCTTCTCTCAGAAAGAGGGAATAGATTATGAAGAAACTTTTGCACCTGTAGCCAGGTATACTTCCATCAGATCAGTACTCGCCCTGGCTGCAGCTATGAAATGGAAAATACACCAGATGGATGTCAAGACTACCTTCTTGAATGGTGTAGTTGAAGAGGAAGTATATGTGGAACAGCCACTCGGTTTCAAAATACATGACAGGGAGTGATATGTGTGCAAATTGAAGAAAGCTTTGTATGGCTTGAAACAAGCTCCCAGAACTTGGTATGGTAGGATGGACAATTTTCTATCTAGTTTGGGCTTTACCAAGAGTAAAGCGGATTCTAACCTTTACTACAAGGTTGAGGAAGGGAATCCTGTGATTCTACTCCTGTGTGTGGATGACTTATTTGTAACAGGAGATGACAGACTGATTGCAGATACTAAGAGAAACCTTGCTGCTGAATTTGATATGAAAGATTTGGGAATGATGCACTATTTCCTAGGTATGGAGGTGTGGAAAAGTACAGGTGGGATCTTCCTTGGTCAAGGGAAGTACACAGTAGATATCCTGAAGAGATTTGGGATGATGGATTGCAAGGCCATGGCCACACCTATGGCATCGAATCTGAAGCTTCTATGTGATGCTTCATCTGAGCCAGTTGATGTCTCTATGTATTGTCAGATGATTGGGTCCTTGACGTACCTAATGAACACGAGACCAGACATTTGCTTTGATGTGAACACATTGAGCCAGTTCCTGACGGATCCGAGGAGTGTTCACCTAGTTGCTGTAAAGCATGTTCTGAGGTACCTGAAGGGTACAGTGGATTATGGGCTCAAGTATGAAGTGAATGAAAAGTTTAACCAGCGGGGTTATGTTGATTCAGATTGGGCTGGCAGTGCTGCAGATAGGAAGAGCACATCTGGGTGCTGCTTCAGTATGGGATCAGGTGTGATCTCTTGGTTTAGCAGGAAGCAGTCCTGCGTAGCACTGAGTACAGCTGAGGTAGAGTATATTCTAGCCTATTCAGCTAGTTGTGAGGCAGTATGGCTACGGAAGCTACTGTCTGAGTTATTTGATCTCCCGTTGGATGCTACTGGTATCTTCTGTGATAACAAGAATTGTGTGAAGCTATCCGAGAACCCTGTGTTTCATGACAGGTCGAAACACATAGAGATCAAATATCACTATATCAGGGATATGGTGCAAAGAGGAGCTGTGAAGCTCCTGTATGTTGTGACGGACGAACAGATTGCAGATGTGCTGACAAAGCCACTAGCCAGGGTGAAGTTCGAGTACTTCAGAGAGAGGCTTGGCGTTCTTTAGATCGAGGACACTTCGAGGAAGAAGTGATGGACACATTTGCTGAAGCCATTCCAATCATGTTGGAAGGAGGATCCTTCACATGGCCGTGGATATAAGTGCTTGATGATGAGCATAAGGATGATGTTCTAGTTTCTGCTGTATATGATCAGTTGGATCATTTTTGTATATGTATGTATGCATCATGTTGGATGCTAGATATGATCGGTTGGATCATTTTTATGTGTGTATGTATGAATCATGTTGGATGTTGGATATGATCAGTTGGATCATTTGTATGTATTCACGCATCATGTTGGATGTTGGATATGATCAGTTGGATCATTTGTATATATGTACACACCATGTTGGATGCTGGATATGATCGGATGGATCATTTGTATGTAATGTGTATATGCATCATGTTGGATGCTTGGACCATGTATCTATATATGTATCAGGTGGATACATTGTATGATCAGGTAGATCATGTATATTGATATGTATCAGGTATGATCAGGTAGATCATGTATGTTGATGGATACATTGTGTGGATCATGTACCTATGTATCAGGTGGATACACTGTGTATGATGATATGTATCAGGTAGATACTTGGTATGCATCAGATGGATGCATTGTATGATCAGGATGATCGTGGATGACGAGCTTCTCTAGATGATATGCAGCAGGATGTTGCAGTGATGATGATCAGGGTGATCATGTGTACATCAGGATGATGTATGGTGAGTATCAGGTTGATACTCTGTGGCCATGGATCAGGTTGTGCAGATGAGCATGTAATCCGGTGCCCTGGGAGATTTGCAGATAGTCTTTCAAGGTTTTTCCTATGGCATGTAATTCGGTGCCCGGGGATATCTGGCAAATTCTCTTTCGAGGTTTTTCTCTGGAAGGACATATAATTCGGTGCCCTGGGAGATCTGCAGATAGTCTTTCGAGGTTTTTCCTATGGCATGTAATTCGGTGCCCTGGGATATCTGGCAGATGCTCTTTCGAGGTTTTGTCCTATGGCATATAATTTGGTTCCCTGGGAGATCCGATAGGTTGGGCTGTGTGCCCGTAATCAGTCCTGGGATGCTCTTGCGAGGTTTTGCCATGACCACATGTAATTCATTGCCCTGGGAGATCCTATAGGTAGAGATGTGTGCTCGTAACATCCTGGGATTCTCTTGCGAGGTTTTGTGGTGAGGTCACATGTAATTCGTTGCCCTGGGAGATCCTATAGGTAGAGCTGTGTGCTCGTAACAGCCTGGGATGCTCTTTCAAGGTTTTGTGACACACATAATAAGTCCTGAGGATTCCACAGTATGGCCAGTGATGATGAAGACCTACAGGTGGTGGGCCTACATCCAGTATGAAAAAGGACTGGCTCTGGAGAACTTCCTATGACGAGTATAGTAAGATATTGGTTGAGATAGCAGCAGCAGTGATGATGATGATGACGATGCATCGATGACGATGATCCCGAGAAGAAGACTTCTCTAGCAGATCTGTGTTGAGAAATACCTTCCTAGTTAAGAGGGAGTGTTGATGTATATGTAACTTTGGAATGTATTTCATCTGTATATTATGTATATATTTATTGGACCCTTATAAGAGATGTGTTATTCCTCTATAAAGAAGTGTAGTCATGTGGATTGACAAGTGTCACAAGTGTGGGTACTTGCCGATGGGTTATTAGACCACCATGTGGGGTTGGCCCTGAATTATATATAATATAATATGGATGTATCTAGATAGACAAGTCGTCCCCATAAGGTAATTGGGAAAAAAGGTTAGTATAAATAGAGATCGGAGATCTCTATTTTAGTTACTCAGAAAAGTAACTCACTCTCACTCTCAGAAGTGGCGCACTAGTGAGGAAGAGGAGGATCATCTACTAGGAGACTATCTCAGTGTTATTTGGTTGTATTTTGGTTGATCCATTGCTCTCTCTATCTCTGAGGAAGTTGTGGGGTTTTTCACCTTAGGGTTTTCCCCATGGAAACTCTGTGTCTCTTGTCTCTTATGCTTTTGATTCTTTTGATGCTTGTCATATTGTGATTGTCATGCATTGATATACTATATATGTTATTCTCTCAGCAAAGATCCTAGAGTATAATGAATTAATGCTCAAAATTTAACATTATAGACCATGCATGAGTTACAATACCGCCACATAATCATTAAGATAACTTGTCCATTAAGCAATATTCATTATGGGATTCAAAACCATTAATGTCATCCACTTAGCAATCAATCCAAGGTTTCTTCAAAGTAACGAAACCACGTCCATAAAATAATCTTTATTAATCCATCACCAAAGGTAGATTAACCTCAAAATAAGCATAAATAGTGGTGAAAGCGACTTTTTAAATGTCAACTAGATATAAAAAAGTCCTTTAAAGAGGGGATTCTTAATTATAATAACAAGTGATCACAAGCGGATGTCCCAAAATCCGCCTTGCAAGGTTACGTTGGATTCATAAAAATGCTCCAAAGTGGGCATACTTAGGATTAGCCCCTTCCAAAATATGGATTGATGCTCAACACATGGAATATAGTCCCAAGAATATTGATTCCTTGAGCTAAAACACATGACCTCTCAAGGGGATATTTCACCTCAAAATGGTGATGTGGACACCATTATGATTTGTTCAGCACAAGGTATTGTTCATAAGGCCTTGAGCATGGTGGATGGAGGAAACCTATTCCTTAGACCTTAAAGGGCTATTTTGTGCTTCCAATGCTAATAAAAATGCCTCGAACAAACACAAATGGCCTCTCAAGGGGATCCTTCAACTTCAATCTAGAGCATATTGGAACCATTATGGTATTTTGAGAACTATGTGTAAGTATTGAGGGATAAACCAAGAGAGAGTGATGAAACATTAGCCTTAGTCCTAAAATGTATCATCTGAAACTCAAGGGCCATGAATAAACTCTTAACCTACCACACTAGGGATGGGTCTTATAAGAAAATGGTTGGGGAAGGAATTTAAAGAAGTATACCTTAACATAATATTATTGAGGTAATGGGCAATGATAAAGGCCATGAACCAAAACATACGCCCTTTAAAGTTGATATTTGGCATAAAATTTGGATATGGGAACAATCAAGAGTTTTTGCATAGTGGGATAGATCTCAAGGCCTTGGCAACAGTCATAGGAGGAAAGCAAGAGCCTTATGTAGGCATCCCAATGCGTTGGTAATGACATTCTATGGAATAAGACCATGACTTTAGCCCTAAAGAAACCATTAATGAATCCAAATCCACTGAGGATTATTATGTATATAGGTTTATGGTCTTGGACATGGTCAATGGAGGAGACCTAAATATTACTCCCTAAATGAATCTTCTAGCCATTTAGGGTTAAGAAGGTTTCCTCCACCAACCAAACATGGCATGTTCAAAGTATCATTAGCCTATTATCGAGGATGTTGGTGTCACTAGGTTTTTTGGAGTGGTATGTACATGTCTCGAGGCCTTGTGAGTGATGTTCTAGGGAAGCATACCATGTATAGTTTATCCCTAAATAAATCATTGAGGCATCCAAATCCATGAATAATTCTTCAAAAAACCATGCACGACTTTGTAGGGGTATCCATTGTACTATGTATCTAGGTCTTACGGCCTTTGGGCCTTCGACATGGTTAATAAATGAGACTTGAACCTTTGCCCCTAAAGGAAGCTTCTAGCCATCCAAGGATAAGAAATTTTCCTCCACCAACTACACACTAACGCATAAAAACCTTAACCGTTAACCCCTTTACCTCTAATCCCTCTAATCCCTCAACCGCTAATCCTTGAGTCCTAGTTATTAACCCCTAACATCTTAAACCCTAATCCTATAACCATGGATCCTAAATCCATTAACCCTTGAAGCTCCTAACTCGTAAATTCCTAACCCCTAATTATGCCCTAACCACCTAAGTCCTTAACACCTAATCCCCTTAACCCCTAAAGCCTCTAACCCATATAGGTATAACCCCTTAATTAACCCCTATCCCGCAAGTCCTTAACCTATAAGCCCCTAATCCCTTAATCCTTTAACATCGAAGCCCATCTTACACCTAACTTCATAAACCTTTACCACTAAACACTAAATTAGATCACCCTAACCCCTAAATCCCCTAACTCCTCTAGAGGCATTTGGGCCTATGAGCTTTTAATTCCTTAAAAATAGTATGGTGTTTCTATGTTAGTTATGGTAATTATAACTTGCTCTATCTGACTACGTTCTTAAAAGTAGTATTATGAAGATGTGTTTTGCTAGCAATCCTTAAATGATGCTTGGAATAGGCAATTTAAGTCGTTAGCCATAGGGATACTTTTCTAATAGTAAATCTTCCTCATCAAGGCTTTCCATCATCTTACACATGTGATATTGTGCACCATATGGTGGCATATTAACTTGAGTGACCTGCTACTACTAAAGCTAAAGTTGTAGACATCTTTTTAACCAAACTCTACACATGTTAAATATCCTCACATAGCAAAATTGTTATACCTCATGAGCCCGTGCGATTTTGGGGAAATTACAAAATTGTTATACCTAATGAGCTTGCACAATTTTGGGGAAATTGTTTTTCATTGCAACAGGGAGAGTTCATTTTGCATTCTGAGGAGAATTAATTGGGGAAATAGTTTTTCATTGCAGGGAGAGTGAGTTCATTTTTCATTGCTAACATAGTTCAACGAAGGGATATCGACCACATTGCCCGCTTGTAAACCTCATGAAATATATCATAGAGATGGAGCTTTGTTGCCTTTATTTTTGATAGCCATGGGTATGAATGTCATACATCGTTATTTAGAGGTTGTAAGGTGTGTCCATGAATGGCAAGGAGCCTAGATCTCTAACGAGAAGAAATCCTTACTCCAAACAAAATGCATAATATATCTTCATAAATCTATGAAATGCACAAAAATAAAGTGAGGTTGTAAGGACTTTTATCACTAACCACATCAACAAAGTCATATAACGTGGGCATTAACCACCAAATTAACATTGGAATTGATATATCTAACTGATTCAAATTGTTATTCATGTTGGAGAGCCATGAAGAAAGAAACATAAAAACTCATTTTACAATATATATATATATATGTATTTATATATTAATACAATATAGGAAAATCAATTTTGAGAAAATAAACTTTAGTCCTGCCAAATTTTAACCATCAATCAATTTTTTTCCAATATCGCAAATATGTTCAATGTTGGTATTGTTCTCTGTCTCATAAATTCGTTTTACAGACTATTGGCTATTCCATTTCCCGTACACAACCAATTGATTATGTTTTGATTCGGTTTCTGAAGATCTCCAATCCATTGGCTTTCCATGGAGTCTCTATCACCATTCTCACAAAAAAATCTCATTCTGCTCCCCTGCAACATCTCTTACATCGAGCAAAAATGGAGTCCCTAGACATTTAGCCTCTCTACATCCCCTAGCCTCCGATCAAATGGAAATGGAAGAAAATGGTTCCTGGAAATACGTCTCGCTTCTCGTCTACTCGTTCTGATTACTAGCAGACCCAATGAAGCAGTGGATCCAACAGCAGAAGTCACGTCCAGTGTGCATCATCAGCGACTTACCTCAGCTGGACTCAAAAAATCTCTTCAAAAATAGGGATCCCCATAGCCATTTTCCACACTTTCAGTGCATTCAAAAGCTGCATAGACAATTGCCTATGGACGCAGAGGCCACATCTCGGGGTGAAGAGCGATGACTAGTATTATTTAATGGCCGACCTTTTTATTAGACTTATTGTTTTCAGTTTGTCGCGCATCATAGAAATATTTACAACCATGTTCATGTTCAAGGAGGGATTTGAACTTGGGTCTCTTAGTTAACACAAGCCAAATAATCTCGCAAAAAACTAGAGAGAGGGATCAAGGTGCACATGTTGTCTGAAGGCATCATCTTCTTTCACCTACCATTGTTTTCTCCTTGTTTGAATGAAGGAGAGATTACCCAGAGGCCCGAGTGCAATTTGGTACAGGTTCGAATCACACCTTGGTATGCTCTAATTACTGCAATTTTGTTCCTATTGTTTTTGCACACTGTTGTTTACATGCTCTGAGATTTTATTCCCCATCCTCACATAAAACTAGAGGGAGGGAGCAAGGTGCACATGCTGTCTAAAGGCATCAACTGCTTTCACCTTCCATTGTTGTCATCTCGTTTTAAATGAAGGAGAGAGTACCCACAAGCCCGAGCGTGATTTGGTAGAGGTTCGAATCACACCTTGGTATGCTCTTATTACTGTAATTTTGTTCCTATTGTTTTTGCACACTATTGTTTACATGCTCTGAGATTTTATTTCCCATGAGTCTTTGGTGGCCTTTTATTTCCTTGGTTAGGAAGCATAGAGCCCCCCTTATTTTCATCTCTAACATACATCAATAATGCATGAGGTAGAGAGGCAGGTATGTAGAATAGTGTTTTACAAGGGTTTTGTCTTTCTTTGCTTGCTGCTACAATCTTTTTTGGCTTGTGTGATCACTACAACCTTTCTCTCCTTGGATGGGAGGGCTCTTCTTGAGTTGAAGAAATCGATAAGTCATGATCCTATTGGAGTTTTGTCTGATTGGAATGAAAATGACAGCTACCCTTGCTCATGGAGTGGGATTACATGTGATGGATTGAGCAAAGTTGTGGGCCTCGATATTAGCAGTAGGTTGGATTGCCAAACAGGGGGATTTTCCTCTACCATATTTTAAGTGGAGGATGGGAATAACAACCATACTAAGCCCTGCTGCAGGTATTTTCACTTTGCCGCATTTGGAGTAGAACTTTTAACAAGATGTTCAGGGACTGGGATTTTTCCAGAATCGATTCCTCTAGCTACCTTGTCTTCTACTTCATCACGTTGTGTTAAAAAATGGAGCATTTTGCATTCTTCGGATGGTTACCAGGGAGGAAATCGGGTGGCTTGCAGGCTTAAAGGTAAATTGTCTCCATTTGTTAGAAATTTGACAGAGTTACGGATTTTATTGCTGCCTTACAATGCAATCTTTGGAGAGATTCCAAGAGACATCCACCAATTTTATCATTTCCTTACAGTGCAATCTCTGAGAGATTCCAAGAGAGACTAATTACTACTAAGATTTAGTTTACAAGTAAAACTTGGAACCCTGTGTAGGCCCTACGTAAAAGATTGATGTATGAGATAGAAGTACTAAATTATTCAAATGATTAGAAGTTGAGGTTTCCTTGTTGCATGAAGGTTATTGTCTTTGAATGATTTACTGTGTTCTTGAATATCTTTCATTATCTTATAGTATAGTTTTTGATCTCCTTTTAATTTTTTTTTCAGTTCAAGTATGTTAGATATGAAGCTAGAAGTTTGCCTGATACATACAGGATCATATTTTTTTCTTTTATAGAAGCAGGCTAAGGTGCAATTTTTTGGGCCTACAGAAAGGAAATTTTCTGAGGAAAAAAAAGAATGTTTCCTATAAATTAATAAATAGAACTATGAATGTAGACATGTGTCTTGGGAGCTAACCCACATGAAGATATGAAAACCACAAGACTCAAGTCATATGTGAAGTCAATAATCCTCTCCAAGAGAAGAGAATATAGGAGAGAACAAATGTTTATCCATCAAGGGTGTCTCTTAGCCCCTTTTCTCTATTTTTATTGCGGCAGATGCTTTGGGTTATCTCTTTGAGGCCACCCATATCCAAGGACAAAACACAGGGCATCTCTCTACTTTGAGGTGGGAAGCTTCTTAATGTAGACATTGTTAATGAATAATCTCACTCCAAAAATTACCCAACCTTGTGGAAGGGACATTGTGATGTTTGGACATTTTTTCCAACGATACAAGGGAAATGGTGAGTGAAGAAACAATAGAGGCCCCCACTATAGGAAAAATGAGATAAACAAGAAATGGAAGATTTTACATCCATGAAAAATCATTAAATACTTGGGCATCCCTTTTGGAGTGGATGTGTCTGCCAAGGATTTGTGGGACTGGGTTTTATATAAATGAAATAAAACTTAAGAATTGACATCATTATGATATTCTATTTTCCAGAAGACTCGCCATTGCATACATAATTCTAGCTATTTGTTGTACTCTACGCAACATGCCTCTTCCCAAAAACCAGATGATGCAAGAAGTTAGAGTAGATACTTAATATATTTTTGTGGGAGTAAACAAAGAGGGTCGACCTCTTATGGTCTAAGGAGCTTGTACTCTCCCTCAAGAGAATGATGAACTTAGTATTATAGGTGTTTGAGCTCAAGGCACAGTTTAGGAAATTAAATATTGTCAAATAGATTAGAGAGGATGCCCCCTATCAAATTATGATATGCCATTGTATTCAAATTTCAAATTACTGCTTATATAGGTGTCCTTAAAATCCCCTTTTCATTTTATGTTTTATTAGTGGAGTGGCAGATTTTAAAATTGCACGTTCCATCATTTTACAAACTTACAAAGGATTCGGAAAGGCTATAAATTAGTCTCCAAAGAGTTGTCTTGGGTCTTTGAAGATTCTACAATGGTTGTTGGGACCTAGCTACAAGATATATTTCGACATTTTGGATGTACAAAGGACAAATTGACCTTATCCCTCATATGTAGGACAAATATATGCAAATGAGTATTTCACATGTGGATGGATTTGTGGGACAAAAACGTTAGGCATTGGCTACCTTGGAGGTCGAAAAAAACCCTGTCCATTGGCTAGTGGCTACACAGAGATTATAGGTGGCTAAGTCGACCTTAACTCTATGAAAAATTATTATAAAGACCTCTCTACTCGATGAATTTAGAAGCTCCAAGGCCAAGATTGGAAGTAATTGTATGGGAAGTCCATTTCAAATTACCAAACTAAGGATCTTTATTGCAAGATTAAGCCTTGTTCACATTCACACTGTATGATCAATATATGATAGATTGCTCATGATAATGAGCCTCACAAGATTGAGATCCCTTAGGATAGTTGTTTACGGGTTTGATTTTGTTGTTATGATTACTGTATGTTCTTGCGACCCTGAGTTTGATAATTGAAGTTGTAACCAAATATTGGTAGTGAATAAAGCATTTTTCTAGTTCACAAGATATAGAGACAGATTGGTCATACAACCCATAGTTTGGATCTTAAAGAAGATGGGAAATTTTATGATAATTGTTTTCTGCATGTCTATAGAGAACAAAATCAGCGAGCAGATGAGCTGCCCAAAGCTGTTGTACAAACAACTATTTGCATAAATCTATTACAAGAACATATGGAATAGAATAGTGTAATGCCAAAAGTCTGTTGTGAAATAGAATAGTGTAGAAACTTTATTGAACATTCCATGAAACCAGCTGGCCTACAGGATTGAGATGCAAACATATAGGGTTGTCTGTCCTTCTCAGAAGTACCAAAATCCCTAACTATGTCATTCTGTGCTATAAGCGACTACATATAAGATTACAACAAGGAAAATAAAGATCTCATTGGCTATGTTTATATTATTTGGGAGGCTATTTATGTAGTGTAATAAAAAATAAAAATTATCCCTTCTCTAAAGAAGTGGAAATTTCTTGCTTCGAATAGCAATTTCACTTTGACTACATCTTCAAGTCTATTGGACAAGTCATCTTGTAATACACATTATATAGTTGTAGATGGCAGGGTCTACTGGTCCATTGCAGAACACATCTCAATAGAGACACACAACCCCTTCGTCAGGAGCACCTCTGTATCAACTAAATAATTGAAGAATATAGTCGGCGGAACTGATGAACTATTCATTGTAAGCTTAAGCTTGTTGGATGTGTGGGGTAATGGACACAATGGCACACTGATAGGGGGGGGTGAATCAGTGGGCCAACTCTTAAGACCAATTTTTAACTTCTTCTAACCCTAACATATATCGTTTACATTTCCACTTTACCACTTAGGCAGAGATCATCATTCTTACTAAGCTATACATCAATAATCATTAATTAATATTTAATTTAGGTGGCTATCCTTCAATCAAGAAAATAGGACTTCAATCTCCACATATGTGTCTTTATTTAATTGTTTTTCACAGCCCTGTCATCATTTATTTGGTTCAAGGTGTAATGTGTTTTCCATGTCACGAGCTATCCTTCCAATATGCCCACAAACATGTTCCATCACATGCCCGCAAGGGTTCTTTGAAGTGCCTTATTGGCTTCCTAGACTAGTGATTTACTTTAGGATGGACAAATGATATTGAGTTGAGATACCAAGTAGCCTTCTAGCCCAATGATTTACCTCCTTGTCCCTCCAACTCATTGATTTTCCCTTCTTGAGGGAAATCATTGAGTTCAGCATGAACACTACTTCTCCAACCTAGTGATTTTCCTCTCTTGGTTCCCAACTCAATGGATAGAAACTTATAATCTTGGTAGCTATTATTTCCCTTTGTAGATCTCAGGTACTACCTTAGCGGTCTATGTTATATACTCATATAGCCAGTGGGATGCATTCTCCTTCATTATTTTCTCCCAATCTCTCCAATTGATATCTCCTTTCAACTCTTGGTTGTAGCTGAGCATTTATTCATTGTTTTAAATGGTTTCTTGCATATCCATGACTGTTGGAATCCATTTCAATTAGAGAGCTCCACCAATGATTTCCACGAACCCAGTGTGCAATGGGTCTACCATATAGAGAGTGTGTTTTCTATCATAAATGCATCCTCTAGCTATATTTAATGTGGTGGTCATTTTAGAGAAGCCATACTTTTGTTTTGTTGTCTCTATGTCAAACCTAGGTTCCATAGAAGGTGTCCAACATAGGCCCATTATAGTCTAGTGTTCTATCTTAGGTTGGAAAACTTGCATTACTTATAGATGCATCAAACTATATAGACTTTATTCCATGTCATAATCAACCCACTTTGTATAATGTTTCTTGAATAATTTCCCACAGAGCTGATTGCCTGGGTTCTATTTAATTACTGGTCATCCCCATGGTAATATTCAGAGAAGCCATTCCCTAAAATTTGGCACCAATGTGGCACTAAATTCATCACTCTACTCTTCCTATTTTGTCTCTTAAAGTTGGGGGAAAAGGTTCTTGTTGCTAGTTAAATTAAATTAAATCGAGTGACTAGGGGCAAATTTTCAAGTCAGTTGCTCTGAACTAAAATTTGGTGGTTGCCTGCTCTGTTGTTACTATTTTGTGTGCAGAAGATAGGGTGGATTCTTTGAGATGGTTAAATTAACTTAAAACTTGGTGACATATAGGTGTACTGAAGTTGGTTATCTTGACCTAAATTTTGGTAATAGTGTTCTAGATAAGATAAATAATTTTATTAATGTCCAACAAATGACCTCAAAAGTAGGTCCATGGGGTTGTGTTCTCACATCTGGTTAAACTTAATGAATTTTCTGTGCTAGGGAAACATCTGAGTTAGTTCGGTCATGAGTGTGCACTTTGACTCCAAATTCCAGTTGTGTATTTTTATAGCTTTTGGTAAATCTACATTTTGACATTATCTTGATACTTTAGTTGTTTGGTATTAATTCCGTCTGGATTGCAATGTTTCTTGCTAGATTGTTTTATACTAGTTTCCACAATAATGTGAGTAATTTCATTCATCCCCTAATTTTCTAGCAGCACTAAGTTTTATGTGTCCAATATCTAAGGTTTTCGGTTCCAACTAGAAAAAAGTAAATGCTCTCAGGAATGGGATATAAAAACATGTTAGCTATTGATTGAAGCTAGTGTAGTTAGTCCCCTTTGGATCATATTATTGCGCACAACACTGAAACAGTCCCTACCTCTCTAAATAACTGCAGTCAAAATAAAAGTTGGTTCTCAGGGCGAAAATGCTCATCGCTCACAAAAACAGTTTTTTCATTTTTATTTTTAATATTTAATTTTAGGATTGATATTTGGGTTGTTGTTAATGTTTCATCTATCCTGGAAATGTAAAATCATATTGCAATATTTGGTTCTGGAAATGTGAGATTATATTGCAGTATCTGGCATAACATTGGAACCCAGTTTGGGGATGCATTTATGGAACGCAACACTCCCCTTGTTATGGTGTTTTGGGACAAGTTAGCTTCTGGCATAGTAAGATTTGGGGTTATACTGGTTGTGTATTTCAATTACATGGATGGCTATTGATTTTTTTTCAAGATAAACAACTATCAGGATTCCACTTGACTAGATTACTTTGATCTGGACATCACAGAAGCCTTGTCTACCTGCTTTTGTAGACAATTTTTTATCTGATATAAACAACAGTTCTCTTTTGTATGAGCTGATGTTTGTTCTAGTTTCTATGCTTTATAACTATACTTCCTATTTTAAAGTCATTTCTCTCTTGGCCCTTGCAATCATTGTTTTTACTATTATTTAATTCCCTATTTGAATTTGTGGAAAAATGTAACTAGAAAAGAGAATAGTTAGCATGATGAGTGGAAATAAAGCATTAGAACAGTAGACCCCATCCCATAGGAAGTTGTAATAACTTTTGTCTATTCGCCATCCTCTTTCCTTGTTGCTTTTTGCAATAGTTTTTCTACCTCTCTTGGCCGTTTTCTCCTTTTTTTATTAGGAACACTTATTAGAATCTAGTTTCTTGGTTTCACTTCAACATTTACAAAGCAAAGAAGGATACTTGTATAAGCGAGTCACATCGATTATGCTTATGCATAGACTCCAGTTTTACTTGGAAAAAATAGTTTCAAATATGCCACCTGTTGAAGATGGTTAAGCCCTCATCCATTCAGGTACTTTGACTTTTTATTTATGTTTTCTAGCATCTCCTGGAAAATGTTGTGCATATACTTCTGTAGTCATTGCTATGTCTATGGCAATGATTATTTTATCCTTTTCTTTTATTGTTGGCCATATATATTATGTTATTTTGCAGGTTAACCAGAGCAATTTCTATCCACATTGAAGATATACTCTGTTTGTCTGGTGTGGGTGGGTGAGTCCATGGACGTGATCCCATTTTTCTTCCTCCGTTTTTTTCTCTGGAAACTATATTGTCTGCATCTGGCCTGATAATTTTTTCTAGACTCCATATATTGTTTATAGGGCTATTTCTACTCAAAACAAACTGGTTAAATCCTCATCCATTCAGGTACTTTGATTTTGTGTTTTCTAGCATCTCCTGGAAAATGTTGTGCATGTACTTCTGTAGTTATTGCTATGCCTATGGCAATGATTCTTTTATCCTTTTCTTTTATTTTTCGCCATAGATATTATATTATTTTATAGGTTAGCCAGAGCAGTTTCTATCCACATTGAATATATACCTTATTTGTCTAGTGTGGGTGGGTGAGTCCATGGACGTGAACCCATTTTTCTTCCTCTGTTTTTTTCTCTGGAAACTATATTGTCTGGATCTGGCCTGATAACTTTTTCTAGACTCCATATATTGTTTATAGGGCTGTTGCTACTCAAAACAAACTGTATTTTCTTAGAGTTGTGTGCACACTTTATCCCTGTTTGCAGGCATTTGGCATCTCCTTGCGGAGCTGTGGACACTTTTCTTCATCCCTGAGTGCATACTGTTTGAGTCTGTGGGCATTCCTACTTTGATCGCATGCATAATTTCAGTGGCTTGCGGGCATATACATGTCTTGTATTAGTTTGTAAACATCAATGTGTAAGTGTACCACTTGTTATGCAAGATTGCATTCATTCTCAATTATTAGTAAAGAATTTAACATCGTTGTCTTCTATTAATGATAATTATGTAGGTTATTACACAATAGTAAACTTTGGGGGACTTGAATATGTGAGAACTCACCTGGGTGCATCTACAACTTTAGATATGGAGTAAGCACTCTTTGGTATTGAAATGTTTGAAGATAGAGTATGAAAGATACTTTTGAAGTGGTAAATGATCAATTCATAGCCTAAAAGGGGTTTTCCTCTTTCTGAAGTCGCCTCACTCCATAATGGCACTTCTTTTCATCTAATTAAGCCTGTTGAGTCTTAAGTCAATGGAACTGCCTATTTAAATCCCAGTTATTGATTTCTAAGCATGTTTATTGGTGCTTTGGCCATTGTTAGTATGGCACATCATGATTAGGATGTGATTAGGCATTTTTATAGTCACACATTTATAGTCAGATGAAAATAAAGTTACATTTTGTTTTGCCTCTCAGGAAGTGCCAAAGCTTCTCTTTTAGAACACTGAAAAAGAGGACATAAAATAACCTCCTAACCTTATTTAAAAAGTCCCATGTAACATCATAACAGATCACAAGATTTTGTTTACATTTTCTTCTTAAAAATTACATTACTGTCCTCTGATTTAACTAATAAAGTTCCAAAAAAATAGCTACGACCAAGAAGCAGCATGTACAAAACAACTCATCCTCATATGGATCAGACATTAAAGTTGCATCATCCGAAGAAGGATCTTGTGACAACTTGCATTGTAGTTCCATCCCTTAACTCTTCAGTGATGATGCATCTTGCAGCAACCTGTAATCCCTACTTGGAGAGTATATCTTCTTGATGATTTAGGTCCCTGTAGACATGTGCAGGATCCATAGGAGGATTTATCAGTTATCTCCATGACTTGCTTAAACACAGGCTCCGACTATAAGGTATTGATTTTTCCCATTTACACATTCTGTAACCAAGTGTCCCCATATATCTGAATGTTCTTGATATCTCTTTCAGCGGCTAGCCTTATTAATACAAAGAGTGAATTGATTTTTTCCCAACTGATTGTTCCAGGATCCATAGTTGTTTTATTCTCCTCAAAATGACTATCTAAAATATATAGCACTTCTGCAATACAACCTAAAATATATAGCACTTCTGCAATACCACATTTACCTGGAACTCCCTGGAAAGCTCCACCAAAGAAGCCCCATCACTTTTTTTTGTCAATATCCAACTCTGATACCATTCTTGGAGTCTTCATTTTCCTGGTTTCTCACAGGCCTTCATAGGATAATCTGACTTGATTACTTACATGAAAGGACGAGATTTCTTTATCTTAGGAAGTCGAGTTTCTTGCTAGCCAAACAGCTCAGAAGATCACAAAGGGAAGTGCCCTATGCTTCTTTAAAGAGTTGTCATCCCACTACTGTTTAAAACAGTCCTTGCCATGATTCTCTCCCTCCAGAAAGTGAAAGAGCTTCCTTCCAACTAACTTTGTGAAGGGACAATGTACCAAAAGGTGGTTTGCTGTCTCTACATCTTCTTTACATAAAATGCAATGTGCATCTTCCGGAACCCTGCCAAGACCTTCTCTGCATGGAGTCCCAAGTCCAGCTTTCTTCTTCAAAGCTAATTGGAACAGTTTTGTTTTAAGTTGTGCTTTTACTTTTCATAACTCCTCCACCCCCAACTGTTGTTTTCAATACCAGTAACAGCTTGGTAATTACCCACACTTAATATTGAAGTTGACTGATTGAAAAACTTAACACCGGAACCCTTATGTCCCTACTTTTTGCTTGGACAATAGGAGAGTGACAGAGTCCCTCTCTTTGAACATATGATTAAGTAATAGGGTTTGTAGGTCTAAGTGTTGCAATTTTGGAAGTTGTTTTTTCCATACCATGGGTTGGGTACTATATTAGGAAACTGAAATTCCATGGAAAAGGGAAAAAGCTTTGTTTGAAATTTTTTCAATCGATCCATCACCCATCCTTCAGGAGCACTTCAATAATCCACCCCAAACCAGAAAGATAGAAGCAATGGGTGAAGTATTCATTGAGCATGGATAATGTGTTCACATGAAATGTCGGCTCACAAAGATCATGCCAAAAACAATGTCAGTTCCAAAGCTGTCTAGTCCAAGTAAATTCCATAAATAGTTTTCAATTTTTAGTTCGAAAATATCAGAGCTCAAATGTAACTTGATGCTCATTAGGCTCATCCTTTCTAACTGTGGTTTGAGAGGCTTGCGCATAATCATCTAGTGTAGCATAACAATCACATTTTGTGAGATAGGCCCGTTGAGTGAACCTAATAAAGATCATGAATTGATGGATCAATTGAAAAAATTTCAAACAAAGCTTTTTCAAGGCTTTTTCCCTTTTCCATGGAATTTCAGTTTCCTAATATAGTACCCAACCCATGATATGGCAAAAACAACTTCCAAAATTGCAACACTTACACCTACAAACCCTATTACTTAATCATATCTTCAACGAGAGGGACTCTCCTATTGTCCAAGCAAAAAGTAGGGACATAAGGGTGCCGGTGTTAACTTTGTCAATTAGTCAACTGCAATATTAAGTGTGGGTAATTACCAAGCTCTTACTGGTATTGAAAACAACAGTTTCTAGTCAAGAGTCCAGACTTTTATTTAATTTTAAGCCGTAAAGCATCTTTGCAAGATTTAGCAGTTGAATTTCTAATCCTATACAAGCATTGCATCCCCATATTCTAGACTGATATAATAGTTGCAACGTCAATGTAACATCCATGGGGTAGTGTTGGTTCAGAAATCCAACCACTCTTCTAAAATACTCCAGGGATGATACATTTATCACCTTCACTGCACTCTATTCCACGAAGTGTGTCCTTTCTGGTTTCCCTGCTTCCCTTGTCACTTCAAAACTCCTAACTAATGGACCTTTTAAATTGTTATACATGCTCAAGTTTCCTTTCCTCGAATTTCAAAAGCCTTTGATGAACCCCATTTTTGTAGTGGAGACCTCAAGTAGTGTCGAATAGAGTTATGGGAACTCGGACCTATATTTAATTTCAATTTGTCCTAACCCTTAGACAAAGTGCCAAAGACATAATATGTTGAGCAAGAGAGATTGGTATTGATGCCTTATAGCCTTATTCAGATTGCAGCTAGATGATCAATACATATTATAAAACATACCTAAATAGAGCTAAGTTACCAAGATACGGATCTGGATACAGATACGGATTCGGATCCGGATCCAGATCCGGATTTACCGGATTTTTTAAAACCTAGGATCCGGATACGGTGGGGAAACGACAAGTACAAAAAAATATAGAAATATTTTTATAATAAATAAAAAATAGCATGAAGAAACAAAACTATTCAGGAAAAACAAGGGTAGAACTATAAGTTATTGCCAAAAAAGAGAGTTCATGTACCATAACTGATAATTTGATGAGTTGTAGCCATGATTGATATTGATAATTTTAAAAACCATTTCAGCATGAAATTGAAGTGGGGCATAACAATTTTTTTTGTGAGCCACATTCAAATGTCCCTATCAATAGGGAATAAAGTGGTTTTCTTGCAGGTTATGGCAAGACTACATAAAAGTGCAGGACCATCACACTACCTAATTTAAGTAAATGACCATTACTTCCAAGTTCCAACACCCCCCCTTTATGGTCACAAACACAATCACACAAAATATCCTCACCAAAGACAAAACAAAACATGCTAGTTCTTCTACCAAGCTGGTCCTGCTATGCCCAGACAAACTACTTGTACCTTGCACTTGTGCCCCATACATGTTTCCTATACCTGTAACTATCCTCAACACCCTACACCTTTGTTCTGCATTTGTATTTTGTACATGATGCCCATGCCCTGTATTTTCCACAATACCCTACAAGGTTGCACATTTTTCAGTGTACCCCACAACAATATCCATGCCTCGTACCAGCCATTGTACATCAGCACTTTTCTCTATAAGACAATCAATCATGACTTGTCCAGAATTCAATATATCCTCTAGTGGACTAAACAATGATTGTTCCTCCTGTGATGTATATATCTTCAGATCAGTGTTATCCTTATCATCTTTACATCTTCACTTTATCCTCAGTTCTTGTTCATGAACCTCAGGAGCGAGGCACAACATTGTTTCCCATCATTGTTTCCTATGTGAGGTCAACAAATTCTGGAAATGCTCCCCATGTTTGTTGTGTGTCTTCAGTCAATTTTTTCTTCGAGTTCTATTTATATACAACCTAGCTTACTAACCAATGCATAGGTGCCTTTTCATAATGCATAGAATGTGTTTCCTACTGCTATTTAACGCACCCATTTACTTTACCCAAACCAATCATATTGATAGCTTCAGCCCTCACTAGATCAATCATATCTCCTTTGGAAAAAAATCACAATAAAACTTGAACAAGAAGTTTACAGTAGATTGCATACAGAGACAATGTTAAACAATGTCAAAGATTTGAATTCCGACTTTTTGTTCAAGTAGAGTTTTATTGCTCACCTATCTTGGGATAGAATTATGACATTATTCTTAAATAATATATTGCATATCAAATCAGAACTGCATTACAATAGGATGAATACTATTTGTAATTGGTTATTATGAATATACTAAATTGGATGCTTTGCAAATAATTATTGTATGAGCTTTCTATTAGGCATTTTCATGGAAATATAATGAAATTTGTCTGATGTGTTCCAGTCCCCCAGAACTTTAGACTATTGTAAGAACATGAGAGGGGAGAGAAAGGTATAGGTGATGGAACTATAATTTATGGGATGGATGATGGAGATGACATATGCATGTGCTACTAGACTGGCACTATTATTGGGCCTCATAAGGTACGATATATTTCCTTTTTCATGTTCATTCCAATGAGATCACATTTATTTGAAATTTGAACTAGGACACAGTACTAGCTATTGTGAGTACATATATTCTAGTTCTTGTAGTCATAGTTACTGTGTAAAAGGTCAGATGCATCTCCTGACAGTGTTGATTTCTGTGCATTAAGGTCGGATCTATCAAGTGAAACTATTTTGTGACAAGGAATATCCTAAAATTCCTCCAACTGCAAGGTTTTACTTCCGGATAAACATGACATGTGAATCAGGAAACTCGGGTGGTAAGAATTGGCTCTAATTTTAAGAAACTTGGGTTTTGTAGTTTTGGAATTTTTAGTTTCGAACATGATAGTTGCAAATACTATTTGACTTTTATGAACTGCAAGCTCTTTTCCTAGTTTGACTTGTCCAACCAGTGAAGGTTCCAAATCTCAGGAGGGAGTGTTCTATTAATGTTTTGGATATTGGAATTGTCTTGGCTTATTCTTGGACATGAAATATTAAATATATCAGATTATCACACACTTTCTTTCTCAACCAATACATGTTGCGTATCAACAAGATTTTACAAGTAGTTCCATCTTTCCTTGGGATTTTCAGTTGGGAACACTTTATTGGTCCAATTTTTTTCATTTTTGTTTCTGCTTGTCAAATTTTCTTGCTCTCACCTTTTAAAATATAAACACTGCAGGTAGAACTGATACTCTTTTAAATGCTAGGAAATTGGTGGCATGAATATACAATGGAAGATATTTTGAAGCAGTTAAAGAAAGAAATGACATTTTCTCAAAACTGAAAACTGCCACAACCTACAGAAGGTACCTTCTTCTAGAAAATGTTTCGTTACTATTATTGTGGGAATTTTGAGTTGCTTTGGAACTTGATGAAGAATTTGTGGATCAATTGGACATCATTTTAATGTAAACTAACTTTTTTCATAAATCTCAAAGTTATGGATGTCCTTGACATCAAACCTTATTGTAGACTTGTTACTTTTTGACTAACTATTAAATCTAGTCGTTTGTCTATATTTGCAGTTGAATCAATGCAATAAAGAGACATTATATTATGTTATTATTTTATTCTAAAATTCAAACGTGATGTTTAAACAATGCTAAAGATATGCTGAAGAGATAATTCTTGAAATTGATCTTTAAAAATGCTGAAGATATTCAAAATCGATCCATTGGTTGGGAACTAGCTCTTGTCACCACTTCAAGCTCTAATTCTAGTGTGCAAGCATAAAGTAAATCGGTAATACTAACTTTCTATATAGTTTGTTGTTCCCAGAGGCCTTATTGATGTGGGTACAACAATAGATCCACACTGACACATGTTGACAGGATTGTGGGGCAAGTCCTTCGAGAAGTTGGAGAGCTACCTTATGCATTTATTTAGCCAGAGGCATATTTATTTATAGATTAGTGCATTGGCTTGATGGATAGTGTTCATTTGAGTATAATCTTTGTTGTGTTTTTCCCAATTTTTAAAAAAAATTGTAGGTGCCTTGAAAATAGATATGAGCATGTAGGTGTTGAATATTGTAACTTCTAAGAATATTATATTTGTACATTAATTATTCTGGAGATGTTTCATTCCTCCGAGGTAACCCTACTATGTATCTGGAGATGTTTATTCCTCTAGGAGTTGATATTAACTAGGGTTATTAGACCCACCATGTGTGGGTCGGCCCTGCAGTTATATTTTAGGGGTTATTAGACTTCTCCAGGTGAGGTCGGCCCCAACAGTCTTTTAGTGAGTTGAAAGTCAAGTATAAATAGAGGAGGTGATCTCCTCATTAGATCATTCACTCACTTGTGGAAGAGTGCGCACTAGTTGAGGAGATCTGCTAAGGAGTCAAGGAGAAGGAGCACATCTTTGTATTTTGGTTGATCATCTTATTGAGGAAAGCTTTACTGGGTTTTCTACCCCATGAGGGTTTCCCAGGATATATTGTGTGTTATCTTGTGATTATGCTTCTTTCAGTGATCTTGCTTGGCTATTTGGTTTAAACTTAACATGGTATCAGAGCTAGACTGAATAGGACATCTTTCACAAGGTAAGATTATCTCTCTCTCCCCTTTTGGTGAAGTTAGGGTTTTCAGCCCAAAGTTGGTATTATTGATTTTTGGTTGCATGGCTGGAAATCCCTCCTCAAGAGCTTTCTTTTAAGCCCTAGATCGAACTTTTTGGTTGGGTAGAACTCCGGGAATTTCAAACCCTAATTCTACCAAAAGTGCGATACGTCAGATTTTGGTTTCAGAAAAAAGTTGTAATTTTTGATTTCTGATTACATGGCTGGGTAGCTCTTCTCAAGAGCATTCTTTTGAGCTATAGATCGAAATTTTTGGTTGGGTAGAACTCCGGGAATTTCAAACCCTAATTCTACCAAAAGTGCGATAAAATTCTGCTCCAGATTCCGGAAAAGTAAAAGGTAACTTTCCAGGTAAGTCTACTCTGTCTCTTGGACTCCCCCAAGAGAAGATGGCTCCAAATACTAAGCTTGAAGACAAGCTAGAAGGCATAGAGAATTTCCGAGCATGGAAATACAGAATTGGTTTAATTCTCGAGGAGAATGATCTTGCTCATTATGTCAAGGAGGAAGTTGCAGAACCAGAAGAAGATGAAGCCAAAGAGAAACACAGGAAGGATCTGATTAGGGCAAAGAGAATCATAGCTGATTCCATTAAAGACCACTTGATTCCACAAGTGTCTTCCAAGAAGACTCCAAAGGAAATGTATGATGCCCTAGGAAGAATGTATGAAGGAAAGAACATCAATAGGAAGATGAATCTAAGGACTCAGTTGAAGAATACCAAGATGCACAAAGGAGAATCCATTCAAGACTACTTCTCAAGAGTCCATCAAATCAAGGAACAACTAGATGCAATTGGTGATACTCTTGATGAGGATGAACTAGTGATGACTGCTCTTAATGGCCTCACTAGATCTTGGGAATCCTTCATTCAAACCATGTGTGCTAGGAAAGAAAGCATGAAATTTGATATAGTATGGGAGGATTGTGTTCAAGAAGAAGCTAGAGTTGCCAACAGAGAAGCTCTTCTCAAAGAAGATGACCAAGCTTTGGCCACCCATACCAAAAGAAGAAGAACAGGCCATCTCAAGAAGGTTGACCACAAAGGATCTCAACACTTCTCTAAAAGGAGAAAAGGACCATTTCCAGTAAGAGATTATTCCACAATCAAATGCTATACCTGTGATAAGCCAGGACACATCTCCAGATTTTGTCCCTCTCAAAAGAAGAAGTTTGCCCACAAAAGACACCATGCTCATATGGCAGAAAATGATAGTGAAGAAGAAGAAGGGGAAGAAGATGAAGAAGAAGAAGAGGTAGAGGTAAAGCCTAAAAGGAAAAGAAACAAGGTGAAGAAAGAAGATCCAGAAGAATATGTTCTATTCTCTGCACTCTCTGGATCTGTATCTCCTGAAGAAGATACATGGCTAATTGACAGTGGTGCCTCCAAGCACATGACAGGTCAAAGGAAGACCTTCTCAAATCTTGAAGAAAAGTCTTCCTCACAAAAGGTATCTCTAGGAGATGATTACCAATATCCCATCAAAGGAATTGGTGAAGCTAGCTACAAACTAGATTCTGGAACACCCTTGAAGATGAAAGACATCTTATATGTACCAGGTTTAAAGAAGAACCTTCTCTCTATTTCAGCACTAGATAAGAAAGGTTTTAGAGTAGCCTTCATAGATGGACAAGTACTCATGTGGTCCAAAGGAAAGACAATTAAAGATGCAGTTGTTATTGGTGAAGAAGAAGGAGGTCTCTATAAACTCAAAGGCCATCCAGAAGCTGCCCTTGCACATGAGATCTCTAGCCCCAGTGAGCTATGGCATAGAAGATTAGCTCACATCAATTATAAAGCCTTACCCTATGTAAGCAAGGTAGTCATAGGTTTACCAGATTTGAAAACTGATCATGATGGCTCATGTAAAGGATGTAAGAAAGGGAAAAATATCAAGAACCCCTTTCCAAAGAGTGAAACAAAGACTAAGAACATTTTAGAGCTCATACACTCAGATGTATGTGGACCTATGCCCACCACTTCCTTAAGTGGGTTTGAATACTATCTTTCATTCATTGATGACTTTTCAAGGAAAACTTGGATATACTTCCTGAAAGGTAAGAATGAAGTCTTTGGAAAATTCAAAGAGTTCAAGGCTCTAATAGAAAATCTATCAGACAAGAAAATCAAAACTCTCAGAACAGATAATGGCGGAGAATTCACCTCAAAGGATTTTGAGGACTTTTGCAAAGAAGTTGGGATTAGAAGGGAACTAACTACTCCTTATAATCCCCAACAAAATGGGGTGGCTGAAAGGAAAAATAGAACAATCATGGAAGCTGTGAAGACCATGATCCATGACCAAGATCTTCCCATGTACTTATGGGCTGAAGCAGCCAAAACTGCAGTTCATGTGCAAAACAGATTATCTCACAGTGCCCTTGAATTCAAAACTCCAGAAGAAGTGTTTACAGGTAAGAAGCCTGAGGTAAGTCATCTTAAAATATTTGGGTGTCCTGTGTACATCCACATTCCAAAAGAAAAGAGAACCAAGTTGGATCCCTCAGGTAAGAAGGGAATATTTGTTGGTTATTGTGAAACTTCCAAAGCATTTAGAATCTACATACCAGGTTTCCATCATATAGAAATAAGTAGAGATGTAACCTTTGATGAGGAAGCAGCTCTCAAGAAATCCAGAAAGTGTCAACTCGAAGAAGTTTATGAAGAAGATTCATCACCCAGGATTTCAGAGACTGTTCACATCCCTGAAGAAGTTACACCAGAAGATCATGACATGATGGAACCACAAGAACTCCCTGTTGCAGAATTATCCAGGAAGAGAAGACCAGCATGGGCTAGAGACATTATTCAAGGAGCTGAAAGATATGGTGCTCCTGAAGGCTCCACTAGAGAAAGGAAGAAGCCAAAATTGGTATCCAACTACATGGCCTTAATGTGTGATCTTGTGGATCAACTACCTACTAGCTATGAAGAAGCAGCTCAAAAGAAAGAATGGGTAGAAGCAATGACTGAAGAATACCAGTCAATAATGAAAAATGATGTTTGGGATATTGTTCCCAAACCGAAAGATAAAAGTGTGGTTTCTTCCAAATGGATTTTCAAAATAAAACATGCCGCAGATGGAAGCATCGAAAAATACAAAGCAAGATTTGTAGCCAGAGGATTCTCTCAGAAGGAGGGAATTGACTATGAAGAAACATTTGCACCTGTTGCCAGGTATACTTCAATTAGAACTATCATGGCACTTGCATCCATGATGAAGTGGAAATTACACCAAATGGATGTTAAGACAGCTTTTCTGAATGGTGTAATTGAAGAAGAAGTATACATAGAGCAACCTCAAGGGTTTGAGGTTAATGATGGAAGAACTCATGTTTGCAAATTGAAGAAGGCATTATATGGGTTGAAACAAGCTCCAAGGGCTTGGTACGGAAGGATTGACAATTTCTTAACTAGCATGGGCTTTACCAAAAGTAAAGCTGACCCAAATCTTTATCTCAAAGTGATGGATGATGAACCAGTGATATTGCTGTTATATGTAGATGATCTTTTTCTAACTGGAGATGAGAAACAGATTATTGAAAGCAAGAAGAAGCTTTCTTCAGAATTCGAGATGAAAGATCTCGGATTGATGCACTACTTCTTAGGCTTAGAAGTATGGCAAGAACCAAAAGGGATCTTTCTAAATCAAGGTAAGTACACTGTGGAGATTCTCAAAAGATTTGATATGTTGGAGTGTAAAGCCATGGCCACTCCCATGGACTCCAACTTAAAGTTATTAGTTAATGATTCATCAGAACTAGTGGACATAACTTTATATAGACAAATCATTGGATCATTGATGTACTTAACTAATACTAGGCCTGATATATGCTTTGCTGTAAATACCCTAAGTCAGTATCTAGTAGAACCTAGAAAGGTTCACTTAATAGCTGCAAAGCATGTAATGAGGTACCTAAAAGGTACATTAGATTTTGGCCTATTTTATGTTGGAAATCATGAACTCAGATTACATGGTTACTCAGATTCTGATTGGGCAGGAAGTGTCTCAGACAGAAAAAGTACCTCTGGTGGATGTTATGGTCTTGGATCTGCCATGATTTCCTGGTTCAGCAAGAAACAATCCAGTGTGGCTCTCAGTACTGCTGAAGCAGAATATATAGCTGCCTGCTCTGCTAGCTGTGAAGCAGTATGGCTTCGGAAACTTTTATCTGGAGTGTTTGACTTAGAAATGGATCCCACTGTGATTATGTGTGACAATCAAAGCTGTATCAAGATGACTGAAAATCCTGTATTTCATGATAAGTCAAAACACATAGAGATCCGATACTTCTATATACGAGATATGGTACAGAAAGGAGCTATCAAGCTGGAGTACATAAGCACTGAGGATCAAATTGCTGATATCCTGACTAAGCCTCTGTCTCGAGTAAAGTTTGAACACTTCCGAGACAAGCTTGGTGTAGTTCAGAAGAACCCTCCTCGAAAGGGGGAGTAGCTCAGTATCTGACAAACCAGCCTATCTCATCAATGATGAGGCTACCTATTTTTGTTCTTATTTACTTAAAATTATTTAGATTTAGGACTCTTATATTATTTGTTTTGATGATAGATGTATACATGCTTTTGATGATAGATGACAGATGTATACATGTTTTGATGATGTTGATACATGTTGTGTTTATACATGTTTTGATGATGTTGATACATGTTGTGGTTATACATGTTGTGATGATGATGATACATGTTTTGATGATGTTGATACATGTTGTGTTTATACATGTTTTGATGATGTTGATACATGTTGTGGTTATACATGTTGTGATGATGATGATACATGTTGTGGTTATACATGTTGTGATGATGATGATACATGTTGTGTTTATACATGTTTTGATGATGTTGATACATGTTGTGTTTATACATGTTTTGATGATGTTGATACATGTTGTGGTTATACATGTTTTGATGATGTTGATACATGTTATACATGTTGTGATGATGATGGTACATGTTGTGTTTATACATGTTTTGATGATGATGATACATGTTGTAGTTATACATGTTTTGATGATGAGGATACATGTTCTGCTTTGGTGAACAGTTGAGGGGATTGGATCATCCCTGGACTTTCAGTCCTAAAGTGAGCCGTAGACGTGAGGTCTCCGAGAATGAAGTCCTTAGTGGACAGTTGAGGGGATTGGATCATCCCTGGACTTTCAGTCCTAAAGTGAGCCGTAGACGTGAGGTCTCCGAGAATGAAGTCCTTAGTGGACAGTTGAGGGGATTGGATCATCCCTGGACTTTCAGTCCTAAAGTGAGCCGTAGACGTGAGGTCTCCGAGAATGAAGTACTTAGTGGACAGTTGAGGGGATTGGATCATCCCTGGACTTTCAGTCCTAAAGTGAGCCGTAGACGTGAGGTCTCCGAGAATGAAGTCCTTAGTGGACAGTTGAGGGGATTGGATCATCCCTGGATTTTCAGTCCTAAAGAGAGCCGTAGACGTGAGGTCTCCGATAACTGAATGACAGGACTGAATCGTCCCTGGACCTCGGTTCAAAATGTACGTGACAAATCCTAGAATTACTCTAGGTTACATCCAGCATGAAAAAGGGCTGGCTCTGTAGATGTGATACATCCAGCATGAAAAAGGGCTGGCTCTGTAGATGTGATACATCCAGCATGAAAAAGGGCTGGCTCTGTAGTTATGATACATCCAGCATGAAAAAGGGCTGGCTCTGTAGATGTGATACATCCAGCATGAAAAAGGGCTGGCTCTGTAGATGTGATACATCCAGCATGAAAAAGGGGTGGCTCTGTAGATGTGATACATCCAGCATGAAAAAGGGCTGGCTCTGTAGATGTGATACATCCAGCATGAAAAAGGGCTGGCTCTGTAGATGTGATACATCCAACATGAAAAAGGGTTGGCTCTGTAGTTGTGATACATCCAGCATGAAAAAGGGCTGGCTCTGTAGTTGTGATACATTCAGCATGAAAAAGGGCTGGCTCTGTAGTTGTGATACATCCAGCATGAAAAAGGGCTGGCTCTGTAGTTGTGATACATCCAGCATGAAAAAGGGCTGGCTCTGTAGCTGTGATACATCCAGCATGAAAAAGGGCTGGCTCTGTAGCTGTGATAAGGATTGATCATCCTGGAACTTGATCTGGATTGCATCATCCATGGACTCATGTCCTAAAGGGAGCAGGATTGATCATCCTGTAAATATGATCGTGTGATGACGATGCTACTGATCGTGTGATGACGATGCTGCTGATCGTGTGATGACGATACTGTTGATCGTGTGATGACGATGCTGCTGATCGTGTGATGACGATGCTGCTGATCGTGTGATGACGATGCTGCTGATCGTGTGATGACGATGCTGCTGATCGTGTGATGACGATGCTGCTGATCGTGTGATGACGATGCTGCTGATCGTGTGATGACGATGCTGATGATCGTGTGACGATGATGATGATGATCGTGTGATAACGATGTTGATGATCATGTGACGATGATGATGATGATCGTGTGATGACGATACTAATGATCATACGACGATGCTGATGACGATGTTGATGTTCCAATAACTAGTCAAGTTATTGATGATGATGAATTGAAGAAAGCTTCCGATGATATATAGATGATGTAGTAAATGACTCCTTGTTCCTACAGATGTTGTTATAATATCCTTCTCGTTAAGGGGGAGTGTTGAAGTACCTATGAAGGTTACATTCAAAAGGATATCTCTCCCAACTGAACATGATCGACGAATTGTTGATCGACGAATTGTTACTGATGAGTATGTTACTTCTGTTGGTAAGAGTAAGAAACACTCTTCCAAAATACCTATGGATGAGGGTGTTTCCATTCCTGATCAACAAGTTGTTCTTTTAGATACAACTACTTCAAGACATAAAAGGAGGAGACAATATGTTCAATCCAATTTTGAAAATAATAGTGAAAACGTGGGGGACAGATTGGAAATAGTCACTCCAGGTGGTGATCTAGATGATGGTTTTGTCAAGACAACACAAAATGCTATGCGAGATTGATTGTGGAGGGATAAGTTGGTTCACAATGGGAAAACATTTGATTTAAATGTGAAGCAAATTTATAAACCCACAGAAAGCCAGGAGAAGTGTCAAATTAGGAAACCACATCACTTGCATGTTCACTACTTGAAAGTATTGATGAAGCACAATCCCTATGCACATGTGGTTGACTACCTCGTTCTTGTTGACCTGAAAGATCTTCATGTTAGAGATGCATTTGATGAAAAAATGTTTTTTAATTACAACTAACATTTTTTTTGGGGGGGGGGATCATTCTACAAAATCTAGAAGAGAATTTGTAACGCCCCGTTTTGTCATTACTACATAAACTACTATTATATGTTGTATTTGCTTGATTATGAGACATCGTCGGTTCGACGACACTGTGGACATATGGTTCTATTATTTTGTCAATATATATATGTGTATGTGTGTTGTTGGTATTATGATCGGTAGTCATGTTTAGATATGTATCATGTGTTAATTAGATATGCAAGTTATTGAATGATGGGTACGTGGATACCATTACAGTTATATGTTGAATAAATGAATGTTATGCGAGGTGCATGGTGAATAAATGAGTTTATTATTGTCATGTTATTATGAAATGTATGTGTATATGTTGAGGATTTATGCACAATATTCTATATTGTATGTCGAGGACTGACTTACAGGTTAAAACTGCTAAGTGATTGCTGGATCCTACGAGGTGGGAGAGCCTCGGGGACATGGACTTCGAAAGATAAATGGTATGCGAGTGATGCATTATTTACTTTCGCATGATTATTATTATGATGTATATTATGACATGGGTGGGATAGGGTTTCAGGAAACTCAACCGCACAGATTGGTTATACAATGACAAACTGAGTACAAGTGCAACATTGTTGTTCTGTCAGATACACATAGTCCCTTGTTCCATTAGGGGGGTGGAAGCTTTACCCACAGTTTATCCCCGAAACCCAGAGTCATGGGAGGGCTGTGCTATGGCGTGCTCCCCAAGGTGTGTGATGATGACTAGTGGGTGCCTGTTGGGGAAGCTTGGTCGATGTAGTCGACACTTCCGCTTACGGGTTCTAGCTGGAACTGGTCATGACTTGTCATTTCAGGGTAGTCAAGTTGAGGACAGGATAGGATGTGGAAATTAGTGATGATGTAGGCAGATAGGTGTAGCATGAAGTAGGGGTGAAAAAAAGATCTAACTGTAGGTGTGTAAAACCCTTGATTGAGTATGTGTCGTAACTCAGAAAGGTATGAATTGTCGTAACTAATAAGATTTCAGTTAGTTAAAGGATTGTACCTTGCAAACTATGTTAAAACATTTGTTAGTAAATAATAAGTTTCGTGATTATGATCGGTGTGTGTGAATTATTATTGTTAGTGTACTTACGCGAGGTATGTAAGCAGTAGCTACGCTTACATAACTTGCTTACATATTTATAAATTGTGTAAAATATTGTTGAATAATGATGTTAATTATTGTCGTTTAGTAATTAACTACTGTTGATCAATGTTAATAATGTCGATTAAAGTTAATGATGATTAAGGCTAACAATGTAGATTAATGTTAATTACTGTCAATTAAGGTTATTAATGTTGATTAATGTTAATTATTGTATATTAATGATTAATTATTGCTGATTAATAGACAAGTTACGGTTAAATTAGGTAGTAAATAATGCAACCTAGTTAGTAATGATTAATCGAATGCTAATGAGTTGTTTAGTAAAAACTAAGGGTTAAAATGGTTAAATGATTATTGTAATGTAAAATTATGTAGTATTAATTTGATAAGTAAATATTAATTGCAAGGTTAGATAATTAATTAAGAATTAGTTATAAACCATTAGTTTTATAAGGATTATGCTTAAGATTAATTAGAACACAGGATTATTATTGGTAATTAATAACTTAAATTAGTTGAATGTAAAATTAGAGGGTAATTAACATAATGGAAGTATGTTAAATCATTAATTAGATTATTAGGTTATTATTAATAAATCAACTGACAATTAATATTAAGTAACTAATTAAGTGATTAATATGAGTAATTGGATGTTGACTAGGAATAATGATTTATTAGTTTTTAATTGATAAATCTGAGTTACAAAGTCCATGAATATATTATTAATGATTAATAAGAGTCCAAGTTGAGGGCTCGAGGAACTGACATGGGGGGTTGATGCATTTATGTTTAGGATAAGGCATTAATGAAGGGGAAGAAGAGTCGGCAAACATAGGATAAAGGGAGAAGTGAAGGGAAGAAAGGGGAGGATCATCTTTTTACCTTAGTGATTTTGGGGAGAAGTTTGGAGAGCAGAGATAGGATTTTCAAAGCTGAGCTGAAAGGGGGTTTTTGCTGGAGATAATTCAAAAGGGAGAGCAGGTTGGCTTGTACTCGGTTTGGGCTCAGGGTTCCAAAGGGGTACCTTTGGAGTTGGGTGGTCGGCGAGACCTCGCCAGTTGGCAGGGTGGAAAAACTGTTTTGGGATGGTTTAGTTTCAGAGTTTTGGGAAGGTTTGGTTGCAGGGAAAAGCAAAGGGAATCAGCAAGGCATTCAACAAATGGGGACATCCTGAAGGGTGGATCTACTAGCTATCTACAGGTATTTTCCAGCGGGTATATTTTATCATTTCTACCTTGTCAAATTATGTAAAAATTTAAATTAAAAAAGTTTATATGCTGTTATTATATCTGCTACTCCTGCACAAACAATAAATGGTTAGAAGTAGATAAAAACAGAATTATAATTGTTCAAATCTGTAAATGTAAATGCTATATTTTTACAGCCAAAACTAGAAATGAGAACAAAAACATAACAGAAACAGGAACAGAAACACAAACATAATATAAACACAAACATAAATTTTGACAAGAAGTGAAATGTCTAAATTTATTAAGATTTAAAGGAGACCCAGGTTGGGGTCTTACAGAATTGATGCAAGAGTTTATGAAAAACCCTATTTTTCAAACAATGAAAAGCATCATTTACACTGGTTTAACAGATGTGGAAGCAAAACTATTGGCATGGGATCACAACACAAATAGTGACTATAGGATTTCCATGACATTAGTTCAAAGGGTTAGATTTATCCACAATGAATTTGAACAGATATGTGGTGGGGATAGATCGAAAGTTGATGGATATTTTCGGAAACAATGTTGTATGGAGATAGGTATCCCTACTAAAGAGGACAATGTGAAACATAAAGGTTTGAAAGGAAGTGATGCATTACAAAATATAGATACCTATTTTCAGTTGGCATTTAGAATGGGGACCATATGGAATTTGATTGATGACATATTTAGCATGTGGGAGAATATTGGCATAAAAAATCAAAAGCTAAAAAATAAATGAAGCAGTTTAATGGAGTAACAGTCAAGGAGTCCCTGTCATAATGAATTTTCCAAAAGATATGATGATAACAGCTTGGAGATTATTGCAAGGTGTGAAGGATGAAACACTTGTATCTACAATATTGTCATGGGTAAAGTTAGGTGAATTATCCATGGAGGAAATGTGCAATGAATTTGAAAAGTGAGTTTATAGGTTGTTTTTATATTTTAAAGCTTATTTTTTTAGTTCAATATTTTTTATTAATTAAGCATTGTGTTATTATTAGATGTGATTGTAAATGTCATTTATTTTTACATCATATAGTCATAAGTTTTAAATGAAAATACAAGAGGATATGGTTATAATGTTGGGTGAGAAGAGTTGGGATGATGTCAGACGCAACTATCCAGATTCAAGCACCATAGAAAACTTAAAACATTTTTTTGTTTCATTCAAAACGGTATGATGATTTATGATATATTCTATTTTATTTCTAAGTCAATTCATTTCTATTTTATTACTTATAGATATATTTTTTTTTAATTCCAAAGAAGAGTACAGTACCAGAGTCCTTCAAAATCCATATTCAAAGAGCCAAAATAGAATGACAAAGAAGACAACGTCTTGCAAATGTTGAACTTGATGACATCCTTGAGAATCACGTTTGGAATGGGCTCGGCACTATGCAATACAAAGTGATTTTGGGTGATTGTGCAAACATTGCAAATCTTGTTCCTAGAAAGGAGTACTCCCTAGTTATTGCAGATATCTCTCATGGATACAATATCAAAAACATCACATATGATTGTGAGCCTTATACATACCAGTCATTCAATAAAGTGGTTTCGGTATTTTCCATTCAGATTTGCAACCTTCAAGGATAAAGAAAACTCAAGGAAACGACTATATTGGTAAGATATTTGTAGCGCATTATTGAACATTTGAATTTAGAAACCAAATTTAATTTTCTATAAGTTAATTAGATTCTTATCTATTTGTGTTACAGGCATAATCCTAATATTCATAGCTCCAGTGGTGATCCATTTATGAGTGATACTAAAAACATACATCTTGTATGTTGGACAAAATATGAGACCTATGAATCTCTTTTAATCAATGAAAAAGAGTGAAGGAAAATATAGTCAAATATTCTCTTATAATGCTATGGTTAAAAATTTGACATATAAAGAAAGATATTTGAAAGGAGAGATTGTAAACATCTACTAGAAGCCACAAGCATTGATTAATTTTCTCATAGATATTTTTTCAAAAGAAGGAGATTGGGTTTTTGATTTGTTCTCGGGATTAGGTAATATTTATGATATTACATATGAAACTAGTGCCATAATCTAAATTCAATAATATATATTTTTTAAATTAATGTTTCATTATGTTATTTAACTTTTTTTTTGTATGTGGTGATTAGGTACAACAATATCATGTTCGCTACAAAAAGGAAGAAATTGCATATACATTGATAGTGATCCACTACAATGCAATTATTTCAAGCAAAGAATTAATGCTATGAAATTTCTTCCAGATGAAATGCAGGAAGTTTGTTTGAAGAAAGGAGAATTTAGTGAGTCACTTGTGGCAAAGATGTCAAAAGAGCCTCAACCTTCTTTAAAAGGAATGTCCGGAAAAGATCACTTTGGGCATTTGGAAGAAGTAGAGGACCCAATGGAAGAACACATTGAGGTCCAGGAAGAGAGCCAACTAGCAAAAAATGCCAATTTTGATGAAGATTTCAGCCTGCATGATATTGTTGATTAGTTTCATATTGGTGAGAAAAATGTCAATGCTGACAAATTTTTTATAAGATATTTTTGTAATGTTCTGACTTTTAGATTTTATTTTGAGAACAAATGTTATGTTTTTAATATGCTATTTAGAAATATATGATATACGTTTTGTTGAGCTTATGTGAACCATCACTTCATGGAAAATAATGTTAAATAGTATAATTTTTATACATCAAATAGTTGAAAATACATTGAAAAATGGTTTGAAATGTCTTTTTTTTCTCATTTTTTTTTTAATTTCCCCAAAAATGTCTTCTTTAAGATAAAAGTTTCATGAAAAAACTTTGAAAATGCATATAATTTTCATTCAAACTAGCTTCTAAATCTTTAAAAAAATAAAAAATGTGTGTATTTTTCAGTATAACTAACTACTAAATGTATAGTTTTTTAAAACTTTGAAAAATCGGCCTTGGAATAAAAAAGTTTTCTTAGGACCAAGAAGTTTCAAAATCACAAAAAAATGGCCCAAAATGAAAAATGGTGATACCAATATACACACTTTTTGAAACGGAGATAAAAAAAACTACTAAAATTGACCCCCCAAAAAACGAGAACAATGTCGAGTTCTTGTCAAGTTGTATAATTTGTTTTTTCCATGGATTAGCCTTTTGTTGGAGTGGAGATAGATTGGTCTCCCAAGCTCTCCACATTTTCATTTGATACAATGGTCTTATACATTTATTTACTAATCAAGCTATTTCCTTCATCCGCAGACTTCCTTCTCCAAATCATTCTACATTGTTCTTTTCTTTGACTTGCAAGAGTATTATTTCTTTTCAAAAGAACAGGCTAAGATTCCTTATCTATTTTCCTCTTCCATTATTTGATGGATTTCTTTGAATTTTCATAGTTTTGGGCTTTGTGTCCAATTTAATTGTATTTTTAATAGACTATGTTGTTACAAACCTTTCCAATATGTCCAAACATGTTGCACTTCCAACTTTTAACATTTTTGCATGCATATAATTGTCATGTTCCCATTTTGTCAGCACCATGAAGCAGATCAAACCCCATGGATCCTAGTGACAGATTAGAGTTAATTAATGAATGAGGGGTTAAGTTAAGGCATTAATTAGTTAGGAGGTTTTAATTTTATTTTTCCTAAGTTTGAAATGCACTTGATAAAAGTGTTTTCCTTTAATAGATATTTATTTTAGTGGAATAAAGTGAATAATTATTCACAAGGGTGCATTAGAGGATAAGGATTGACCAAGTGATAGATTGCAAAGGAAGAAAAGCTAAAAGTAGTCAAATATAGGAAAGTAGGAAAATGAAAAGAAACGCTGCCGCAAGGAAGAAAAGCTCAAGAAAAGCAGAATAAAGCAAAAAAGCAGATAAAATCAGAAAGTGGGATAAGGCATAAAAGCAAGAAAAAGTAGGACAAAGCAGAAAAGCAGGATAAGGATGAAAAGAAGCACAAAGCAGGTCAAAGCAGAAAAGAAGGACATAAAATAAAAAGAATGATAAAGTAAAAGCAAAATAAAAAGAAAAAGTGAAAGCAAAATCAAAAGCAGAAAGCAAAGAAAAATCATAAAGCAAAGGAAAAAGAAAAAGTAGAAAGAAAGGGAAAAGTAGAAAGCAAGGGAAAAAAAAGCATAAAGAGATCCACCCTTATTCTCTCCTAAAAATTATTAATTATTATTTTCATGAGAGAAGTCAAGAAGGAAATATCCAATATCTAGGTTTAATGCATATAACTCATGGATTACTTTCGCAAGACGCAAACCAATTTATAAAAGGAGTGTGCATCACTTTCCCATATTTTGATAGTTAGATGTTTGCGTTGAGTGTAATTGTGCCTCTTTGACTTGGGAGATGTGCCCCTAGTCCAAGATGGGAAATGTGCCCCTGCGTTTTCTGAGAGGATGATGAAATCTAGTATTCATCATGGAGTTTATTGCAGGTCCTGAAGTCTGATCCAGTAAAATTCAAGATTGTTGCAAATATTAGAGTGTTCGGATATCCACATCATCATTTCCAGGACCTTGCATGCAATTAGGGTTTGCATGCAAATTCTAGGGTTTGCATGCACTTTGCATGCATCCTAGTCACCAGGTTGATGCCTCCAACACCTTAGCCACCTTATTCTAGCACCCGGGAGCTTCTTACATCAGTTCTTTAGCCCTCCTAGTCATGAAGGCGCCCACTTCTTCACCTACCACTGCATTTCCACTTCAGTTACACTCAGTTAGCTTCGATTCTCCCTGATTTCAGGCTAGTTTCACTCCTGACTGACTGTTTCACTCCGTTGGACCTCCAGATTGACTAGATGACTTGTTTTGACTTCAGTTAGCCTCCCATGCGCCCTCCACTGAGCCCAGTTCCCTATATCAGTGCTACACACTTCAGTTACACATGTTACACTCAGTTAGACTCAGATTGACACCTGGATGACTGGTTCTTGTGCATTGATTACCACCTCTGATTGATGATGAGGACTCCTAGTTGGAGTCAAACTACTCCATTCAGTGATTCAAATGACCTCCTTAGGCAATTTGAATTGCTCAGTCATTGTGACTGTATTGTATTATAATTATTCACCCTCATTGGGATATTGAGCACTGATGCATGTTTTGCACAGTTTTACACCATATTTTCTATGTTCATATGTTGTGATTGTTTTACTTGTTCATTAGATCTGCTGTGACTAATTTTACATGGTATCAGAGCCATGGCAGGGACAAGATTTCTTTTCTACAGGTGTTCTACATGAAGAAGAGAGGAATCTTTGCTCACCAATATATTTTAGCAGCGGCATGCAAAATCTCATGTGCATTCGCTCATGTGCATGCAAGGCTGAAAACATAGTGTTTGTTTGTGTGATTTGCAGGTTTCTTACTTCCTCCATGTGCATTCGCTAATGCAAAGATGGAGACTTCTTCTTCACAAAATATTCTTACTCCATTCAACTATGATGAATGGAAACCAAAGATGATTGCATTCTTAAAGAGACAATGTCTTTTAGATATGTGCATTGGTAATACAAGAGTTTTTGATTCCGATGAAGAGGAGAATGATTGGCTCAATGATTATGACAGAGCTTTTGGAGAAATGTGTCTTGCTATGACTCCTTGTAAGCGCTACCTCAGTAAGACTGCTGAAAATCCAAGTGATCTATGGGTCCAACTTGATAGAGAATTTGGAAAGCAGGAAGAAGAGGATCATGCTAGCCTTTTGGAGAACAAACCCAGTGAGATCTCCTTATGTGTTCTTTCTGATCATGTCTTGGCCTCAAAAATTGTTCAAGATGAAGAAGAAACTGTAGCTTCAACACTCATTCTCTCAAAGTCTTCTATTTCGAATTCTGAGCAAGATAAACAAGATCATACTCTAGATTCTGAAGAGGTTCTTGAATCCTCTCTTTCACATGAGTTTGCCAGCATGTAGAATAATTATCTACTTGATGTTTTGGAGGTAAAATCTGATTTTGGAGGTGAAGAATTCGTCCTCCTTGATTGCATGCCTCCTATAAACTTTTGTTCTATCATTTGCACAATTTATCATAGTTTTACTAAAGATGAAGAGCACTACCATTCACTTGAGTTTAATTCTCATGCAATTTTTGCTGATTTTGGTTTTGATCTCACCACTATTGGTTCAAAGGAGATCTCAAGAAACCATTTGTCAAATATTGGAGCAGATTTAACTTCTACTAATAAGAAGTTCAAGTTTCAAGATCTATTTTATCCGATTGGAGCTATTCCTACCTCACTTGGTTCGAATCACAGGTTCCAGGATCATCCTTATATTTTCAGATTTGTTCTCACCATTTTCGGTATGAAGAGAAAGTTCTTAAAGTCTCCACATTCGCTTGAATCCACTGATGGAGAATTCAAGCACATGTTTTTGGAGAATGATCCATTGAATCCCAAGAGTAAGATACCTCCAGACATATCTACTTGATTTTGGAGCAGTTAAATCTTTTGGTGTGCTACAGTCTATTTTGAGGGGGGGTATTTTTCCCATGAGGTTTTCCCCATTTTCTCAGTTTATTGACTGTTATTAGTTTGGATTATTATTGTATTGGGGTGACCTTTGGTCTTAGTTACCAGGGCCCCACTTTATTTTTTTTTTGCACATCATAGTCTAGCTTGAGGGGGGGTGTTCGGATATCCACATCATCATTTTCAAGACCTTGCATGCAATTAGGGTTTGCATGCAAATTCTAGGGTTTGCATGCACTTTGCATGCATCCCAGTCACTAGGTTGATGCCTCCAGCACCTTAGCCACCTTATTCTAGCACCTGGGAGCTTCTTACATCAGTTCTTTAGCCCTCCTAGTCATGAAGGCGCCCACTTCTTCACCTACCACTGCAGTTCCACTTTAGTTACACTCAGTTAGCTTCGATTCTCCCTGATTTGAGGCTAGTTTCACTCCCGATTGACTGTTTCACTCCGTTGGACCTCCAGATTGACTAGATGACTTGTTCTGACTTTAGTTAGCCTCCCATGCGCCCTCCACTAATCCCACTTCCCTATATCAGTGCTACACACTTCGGTTACACATGTTACACTCAATTAGACTCAGATTGACACCTGGATGACTGGTTCTTGTGCATTGATTACCACCACTGATTGATGATGAGGACTCCTAGTTGGATTCAAACTACTCCATTCAGTGATTTGAATGACCTCCTTAGGCAATTCGAATTGCTCAGTCATTGTGACTGTATTGTATTGTAATTATTCACCCTCATTGGGATATTGAGCACTGATGCATGTTTTGCACAGTTTTACACCATATTTTCTATGTTCATCTGTTATGATTGATTTACTTGTTCGTTAGATCTGTTGTGACTAATTTTACATAGAGATCCTCCCATCCAAAATTATAATGATTTCTAGTCTTTCTTTGATGGAGATTCGTATTTCTTGTGTATTTATTACTGAGAGTTCCGTGATAAGTATTTCAGTTACTGATAGCTTTTGCTGATGTAATAATTAACCTATGAAGTCTATTTTATAGTCAGAATAAAGAAAAGTATACCTTTAATGTCCATCTCTTGCACCTAGTATAGATTGCTATGAAAAAGAATTAGTTTTCAGTGTATGATTGCTAGAGGAATATTTATAACTTCAAATTTAACTATTTAATTTAATTTTGTTAATTATCATGCCAATATACTCATTGCAATTATGAAACCAAGAATTTGTGACCTTCTCCTATTGTTTGGAAATTCTTGGATTTGAACTAGTTGTGTAATCCCCGGAGACAATTTTGCTTGTTTGTTTTTTAAACATCCTAAAAACCTCTTCAAGCTTGTTGAATTGTACCTAAATTGATCTTTAATATTCCTAATCTCTCATAAGTCAAAAATCCTTCTAGAGTTGTTTGAAATTACCTTTCCTACAGCTAGTCAAACCACTAGTCTTCATTGTTTTTCCTTAAGTTTTGTAGGAGAGTTAGTTAGTGTATCATCAGAACTGATTGGGACATTATAGTTGTATCAGAGAAATTTCTTCTACTCCTATGGAAATTAATCTCTCAATTTGAATAATTTGCAGCCATGATACTCACACCTTCTTGGGTTAATCTTTGCAGCAAGGCCAAGCTTCTTTGATTATTGAAGAAATCACCACCATGGAATTCCTTGGTTTTTCTAATGGGAAGAATAGAGATGAGATGATCAAATATATGAAAAGGTTTAATGACTACATGGATTTGAGTTTTGATTGCAGAAAGGAATTGTCCTTCCTAGAGTATTGTGTTTGGCAAGACACTCTTGAATCAAGAAGGTCTGCTCAAAATTCAAATTCTCTCAAGAAGAAAAAATCATCTATCTATGGGAGATTCATGAAACAATTTACAACCAAGGGTACCAAAAAATATTGTGAAGAATATGTTTGAAGGAATATGGAAACTTCAATCATAGAACAACCTACAAAACAACATACTCATAATGCAAATCGTCATACTAAACAAGATGGAGAGGCTTCAAGTTGCATGATGCAGGATAGAGTGGAAGCAGATCCACTTGAGCATGAAGAAGGATCTAATCGGTCATCTTGTGCCCAATAAGAATCCATACCACCAGATTCGCCCCTATTTGATGGCCAGCTAGAGAAAGCCAGATGCATGCAGGATGAGGAGAAATAACCTCATTTGATGATGGTTTATGAAGAAGTCAAAGATGAATATTGGATGACCTGTGGATCAGATTTGGAGGAGGAAGGTGAGCTTCATGATGAGTTCAACATGTCACATTTTCCATCTTTCATTGAGCATGAGCATGAACACATGGTTGAATGTGTTCCTGAGGAGAAGGAGAATCCTCTTGAGTTGATGGAGCATAAAAATCTACATCTGCACGAAGGAGATTCAGAGTTGCTTGTGCATGAGGAGAGGGATGATATGGAGGATGTGGACCAATCACTTGTATTGATTCCAAAGGAGGACATACCATTTAGATCTACAAATAAAGGAAATTGTTTGTACAATTATTGGATATATGAGTACATGGAGGAGATAGAAATCCAAGGGTTCACGAGACTTGGATACTTTGGAAGAAGGAAAATTGGCATGTCTCTCAAAGAGCCACCTAGTGAATAAGAAAATACACATGTATGGAATATGCATGAGGATCATTCAGATATTCAAATGAAAAGGGTATATGCATGAATGATTATTGGATCAACCAATAATGAAGTGTTTCCATTCACCATTTTGGTGGGTGCATCATATAGAAAGTTTTGAGTTCAATGGATGCTATCCATTGGGGAACCTATTTTGCACTACCAAGTTTCTAACTTGAAATATTTTAGGAGGTATAAGTACATTGAGAGATCTTCAAAGGGCCTCATTACCATTCAAGGCACATCCATGAACATGCCTTCTTATTTTGGAGAAATTAGAGGTTTTCTACAAATGCATGAGAAGGGATTGGAAGGTCTCCCACTAGGTAGACCACCTGACAAGTAAAGAAGCATAAGGATGAATTGAGGATGGATGTGAAATACATCAATATCTTTCATTAAAATCATTTCAATAGGGTTCAAGGAGGGAAAGGAAAGGGACATCAAGAGTTCCTTTTACTAGAGACACATCAAGCCAAGTCCTCTTGCATTTCTTATGGGCCTAGTGAATATGAACATCATAATAGAGTACATGTGCATAAGGAACAAAGTCCTTAATGGGGAGATCAAGGAGGCCTTATACATTCTCCATGACACACATATTTCAGTGTCACAAGCTTGTTGGAATGATGCTTCATTGGAAGGTTCATCCTTCCTTGAAGCCATGGAGAAGATTGAGAAAGCAATGACTACAATCCAAGGTAATTTTTCACATATGCTTTCTGATAGAGATTATTTGTATGATCTTGTTCATATGTTGCAGGGGGCATCCTTGAAGTATGATGAGGATATTTTCAATCTCCATGTTGATTTCATGGCCACCCAATATTCTTTGAGAAGCACTCAAAGTGCCCTCCAAGAATCCAAGATGGAGATAGAGCAACTTCACTAAAAGTTGCAAAGATCATTCATTTCAGTCAGCCAGTGTTTTATGGTTGGTTGTACTTAGAATTATATGGAGGAACATCATGAGATGGTGGTTCATGAGGTGAGGGATGTCATGGATGTGATTGAGAATTTTTGGGATGCAGATGATGAGTTTCAAGCACATACTCTCTACTAGAGTGAAACTGAGCTTCTTCCCGGGGTAATTCATTCCTCCATTGAAGAGTTAGAAGAGTTCATGTTTTATGGACCAACCTTCAATAGAGCTGAGGCATCCATTATCTTGATGGATGAGGTTTGCAGTAAGGATATTTTGGTCCATGATCCTACATTAATTCCTACTACTTATTTCATGTCATTTGAGGATGAATTTTGGGTCAAATGTTTTTTCCTGATGGTGCCTGAAGAGGAGCAGAAGGTTCCCACATTCACTTCAGTGGATTTAATCACAACACCTTCCTAGCTGTTGCAAAGGAATCTCATTCCTACCTTTTATTCCTCCATGTATCGAGGTGCATGGGATTTCCACCGATCTTCATTGATTGGATCCTATGATGAATATTTGCACCCTTGGACCAATGGTAGAGAGTTGAGCCATTGGGACCACTCAAATAGGGAAGCATCTTGATTTCTAGTTGGGGCATTGGGTTGGAGTATCTCTTCTTTTCATATTTGGGAGAAAATACACATGAGTGATATTCCTGCTTGCATCTATGGATACTTCTTGGATACATTTTACACTTTTTGTGAGAAACATGGGAATACATGGACTTTTGATCATGCATACTCTCATTTTTATTGGACATGCGAATTTCACCCTTGTCATTGGAACAACAATGTTTTGATTTTTGGTATTTGTGTGAATTGGGCATATAAAGTACAATCTGATTTGCATGTGCTTGGGGAGTTTGAGGTCAAGGAGAATGAAGACCAATCACCTATTCGTTTCCATAGAGATTATGAGTTGCCTCTAGGTGTTAGTTGCATAGTTTTAGAGGAGGCACATGATCGCACTTCAGTTGATCCAAGCATGATGTATGACTGTTACAAAGAGTTGGTTCATCATTCTCCATCCCACACAAATATGGAAGCCAACACACATAGGGATGAATATTGGGTAAAGGGATTTTTTCTTCTGGTGCCACATGAGGAGAAGGAGGCTCCCACTCACTTTATTGATGGTTTGATGGTTAGAACTTGGGGTTTTACAAGCACAATCGTCCCTTAACAATTGGATAAGAAGCAACAAAGGCACATATCTGATGTCTCCATCATGCATAGTAGTGCAGGGGAGCTCCACTTTAGCAAGTTAGGTGGAACAAGTAGCAGAGTAAAGAGTTGTTGCACTAGAGCGATGATGGTACATTGGGAGGCTACAAGATTTCCATCTATATCACTAAGATGGAGTATGCATTCATCCAATGATTGCGTGGATAGATAAATGAGGTAATTGAGTAATCCAAGAGGTAAGTTTATTGTTTGCATCGGTGGAAGGTTTATGGGCATATCATTTATCTTTTGTGAGAAGTTGTATAGGTATTTGTGGTTGCTATGTGATGTTTTCAGTATATCTGGATGGACATGTAATTCTCACCTATGTCTTATGGATGACAATTGCAGTGCTAGTTTTCGCATGGCACATAAGAAGTTTCATACTTGGGTGGAGAGACTCACAAAGGTTTTTATTTTGCATTGGAAGTGGTGAAATCCCAGTACGGTGGAATGATCTAGACATTTGTTGGAATATTCTCACCATCTTGTTTTGGTTTTTCATTCTTTGCATGCATGCATGCATTCCATGCAACAATCCATGCATCCATGCATTAGCAGTTGAGTCTCCTAGCACCTAGTCCCTATTTTGGCCCCCCTGGAGCTTGTTTTTTTCCATCATTAGACCTCCTAGCCACTTAGTGCGCCTTGTTTCCATCATTGGAGTTACAATGCACCCTCATGCATAGATTTAGGAGATCTAACAGACCATTCAATGATTTAGGGAACCTTGTCCCCTTGATTGCTCAATTAATTGATTGTAGCTCCTAGTTGACTACTACTAAGTGTAGGAGCACCCTCCTTGACCAATGACATCTAGTTATTTCCCCTTTTGGAGTCTTTGCCCCTATTTGGGTTCCCATATGATTCAACTATGCTCATTCCTACTCCAGTTGACTGATTATTCATCATCGGTGGCCACTAGAACTTATCAGAAGATGGCTCCAATGCAAACTAAGACTAGACTTGAGGTGAATTCGAATCATCCAAGGATTATCAAATTCATTCTATTGTAACATTCTTTGATTGCCATATTATTGATGATTAATGTATCAACAATATTTTTTCATGTACTGTGTTTCAATTTTATGAGTCAATTGATCCATGTTCTTGTCTAATTCTTCTCAGTAATTACATTGTGAAATTGTGAGGTTTGTTTAGCTCAGTGATCTACCCCTGTGGAATTTCACATGGTATCAGAGCTTGTGAGATTTTTTTGAGTTGCAGTAGTAGCAGCAATTGTAACTGTTTCAGTAGTGCACCAGAAGCCTCTTGATTTCCATAGCAAATCCTAGTGACATTGCATTGAATTCATTAGATAAATCCTTTGAGGTATAGCTAGGTGTGAAGGATCCGGATAAAAATTTCTATTGTACTAAAGAAGTGTTCAATAGATTATGTAACAATCCTCCAGATAAATTTCCATTGCTTTTGCAGGTTATTCCATCATCAGAAGCACATTCAGTTAGCTAATATGGATCTCACCTTGATTCCCAAGCTCACTTCCTTCAACTTCTTTCAATGGAAAGGACAAATATAGATCTTCATGCTCAGTAGAGGTCTCTATAGAGAGTTACAGGGCACTGAGTTCGAACCAAATGGTGCTACAGAAAAATCCAAGTATCTAAAAAAACTTGATGAAGCAGTTGGATTGTTATTCCTCATCATTTCCAATGATACACTCTTTCATCTCACTGATCTGAAAACTCCCAAGGAGGTTTGGGAAAAGCTCGAATCCTTATTTGGGTAACACGATGATTTCAGAGGACATCAATTGGAAAATGATTTTATATCATTGATCCCCAACATTTTTGAATCCATCATAGATTTATTTACAAGGTTCAAGAACTTGGTTGTGCAGCTAAAACTATGTGGAATTGAGAAAGAATACAAGCAGTTGATTCTTGATATTCTTTCAAAATTGGGACTAGACTATTCTGTGTTTTTTTCCACCTTCCAAACAACAAAGATTTCCATCCCAAACTAGAAAATGTCCACTCTAGATGCATTCATCCTCTCTCTAACAAAGGAGCAGGACAAATTGGTGCAAATGGGAGTAATAAAACCAAAGAGGGATCAACCTCTTGTTGCAGGAGAAGAAAAGAATGTGAATGGCAGGAAAACAAACCTTACGAGAAGAAGTCAAATGAGACTCAAAAATAGTAAGAAGGGACCTCAAATCCAAAGAGAGGCAAGAAAAACCAGAAAGAGAAGACCAAATGTCCATATTGTAACAAAGGTTTTCATCCAAAAAATGCTTGCATGAAGAAGACCATTGATCTCATGGCCCAGCCTCTAGATAAAAACAATCTTCTAGTACCTGCGAATGTTAGAAGAAAAGAAGTTGATCCTAAATTAGAGGACAAAGAGAGGTGTCATGAACTCATGGCTAGTACTTCAAATGCAACCTCCTTCATCATAGATTCTGGAGCATCCAGACACATGTCTACTTCCAAGGATATATTCTCTGAATTCGAACCCACTGTTGGGCCCTCCACCCTGATGGGAGATAATTATGAAGTTTCCTTAGAAGGGATTGGAAGGATCAATCCGGATCATGTGTACTTCAATGATGTGCTCAGTGTGCCTACTCTAGAAGCTAACCTTGTTTCTGTTTACCAAATTACCCATACATGAGTTCCCAAGGAAGTAATTTTTACTCCTAATGCAGTTGAAATCGAAGAGATCTCTTCTGGGAAGATCATTGCACAAGGCATTACAGATCACCATTATAAACTCTATGAGTTTTCTCACTTCTTTCCTTGCTCAAAACAAAGTGCACTTCTTACGCATGGAAATGAAGTGAGCAGACTTTGGCATGAGAGGTTTGAGCACCTCAACTACAAATATTTGCAAGAACTGCACAGTCAGAAGGTGGTTGAAGGACTTCCAAACATCAGATTTGCTAAAGGCACCTATCGAGGTTGCTTTATTAGTAAGCATCTTGAGCACAAGTTTGAAAAACGAAAGGCAATGAGAGCCTCATCTCGTCTTGAGTTGATTCACAGTGACATATCAATACCTCTTCCTCACCTATATTTGAATAATGCAAGATACATCTTAACATTCATAGATTATTATTCAAGATTTAGTTGGGTATATTTTCTAAAGTTGAAGTCAAAAGTATTTGAATACTTCAAATTTTTTAAAGCTTTTGTAGAATATTTAACTAATAAGAAGATCAAGGTCCTTCGTACTGACAATGGAGGAGAGTATGTGAAGAATGATTTTCAGTTATTTTGTGTAGATGAAGGGATTGATATGCAACACACTATTCATTACACACCACAAGAGAATGGTGTAGCAGAGAGAAAGAAAAGAACTTTGAAAGAGATGGCAACTTGCATGCTTGAGTCTAAAGCTTTGGCTCCTAGAATTTGGGCAGAAGCTGTCAACTGTGTTGCATACCTCCAAAATAGAGTTCGTCACAAAGGCCTAAAAGGAAAAACTCCTTTCAAAGCATGAATGGGATACAAGCTAGCTCTATCTCATCTAAGAGTCTTTGGATCCCGAGCATGGGAAAGGATTCCTTCCGAGGAGAGGAGAGCCTTAGTGCCGCAAAGAAAAGAGTACATACTGGTTGGTTATGCAAAAAATGAAAAGGCCTACAAACTGCTAGATCTATCTGCCATGCAGACATTTCTTGAGAGAAGTGTCCAGTTTGAGTAGTGGCCATTGCATTATTCTGACCATGTCGATGAAGACATCTTTCCAACTACTCCACCACAACAGATTCAACAAGATAGCGAAGCACCCTCTCATGAAAGTTCATATTTTGACTCTGAAAGTGAAGATGAGTGAATGCTAGAATTAGATCCACCGGAACCTGAAGATCTAGCACATGAATATCCACCTCCTCTTCGAAGATAGGATGCCAACACCCTTGAATTTGCAGGTGATCTTGTTGGAGATCCACAAGATCCAATAAAAACTAGATCTAAGTTTCAAAATGCAAGGTTTTCACTCTCTCATACAGATCCCTTTCTTGCTGACATATGTTTTCTTATGATTGGATCATATCCAAAATCCTTCTTTGATGCCCCCCAATATCCAACATGGATATCATCTATGGATGAAGAGTACCAATCTCTTCAAAGGAATGAGACTTGGGAGCTTGCTTCTCTCCCTCCTGGAAGGAAGCTTGGGATTCGCAACAGTACTCTACCAGTCATCTACTGTGAAAATCATAGTGCTATTAGGATTTCTATAGATCTGGTTCTAAGACAAAGTGTAACAGCCCCAAATTTTCATAATAATTTAAAATTTTTCTGTGTAATACTTGATGCTAATATTTAATATGCGGAAAGTATGTTAATGACAACTTAACTCTTCATTAACTGTTTAGTTACATTATTGGTGATGACACATACTCATTTATAGACAATCATCGTTTACTCAATGTGCTGTAACGACATAATGTATATGTTATATTCTTTCGGAATTTAATGTTGTAATTAATCCGTATGTCGTATTTAATCTCGGAGGAACTGTATCTTAGCTTGTTCTCTCAATGTTTATGTCATCATTATTTTTCAATGCACATATCGACAAATCACTTTATGTCTTTACAGTTCTAATGTATTAATTGTTTGAATGCGGGAAAGGTCATAACCATAAAGACCATGTATAAAGTCTAGTATTAAGATTATGTAAATGCATTTGGGTGTATTACGACATAGCTCCCAAAACTATAGGAGAGCATATTTTATTCAAGCCTTAGTGGATTTCACTATTGTCAGGTGTATTGATATCTCGACAGGGTTATTACTTAAATGCCATTTAATTGAACCATAGTGGGATGCATAATGGCAATCCCCGTGGCATAGTTCACATGATGGCATAGGGTTTTTGGTAAAACCCTAGCCAATATTTGAATGAACTTTCAATCATTGCTCCTCTCATTTCATTTCATTTTGGTTTAGCATTTGTTTTGTGGAGGAGCCGACAGGCTCTCGGTGGAGTTAGGGTTTCTTTTGCATTGTTCCTATGGAGCTTTGCTGTTGGGTTTCACAGGTGGTTTTCTAGCTCACTATCATGCACAGAAGGTAAACCAGGTTTTTGTCTTGACAAGTTTTATTTGGTTTGTCACACTATTACATTTGCATAGGGTTCTAATCAGGTTTATATGTTGGTTTTGTTTGTTTATGAGCTTGTGCAGTCCCTCAACGATGCTCGTGGCCATAAGAAGTGGGCGTATATTCTCTTGAGGTGTGGAACTCTTAGCCCTAGTAAGCCTCAGGAAGTCCCTGGAAATTCCTACAACAAGACTCTGTTATGAATGGTGGTGTTTAGGCATTGATTCCAATCTATGTAGCTTCACTGAAATGTTGTTACAAGCTTGTATTTGGTTTTACTGTTTTGTTGAATATGATGTAAGCCATATGGAGAAGTTTTGTAAATGAACAAGGGTTTCAAACCCTCGAGATATGGCTCTTGTAATCTGTGTTGGATATATATTTTATAATTATATTTGAGCTATGTTCGTTAAATTTTGTATTTGTATAACCTTGAGGCATTCAGGGTTTGAACCCTGTGACATTTGTATGTGTTATATTTGATTCTGGGCATAATGCTAGCCCACGCAGTAGCTCTGTGTTTTTATAAAATGAAATGCATAATGTATCTATGTTTCCTTCTTGAGTCTTTATTTGGCATTTTCGATGATGAACTGGGCCGAGCCCTGAGCTTATAAACTCGAGCTCTCTTCTCTATTGTGAGGTTTTTATGTAATTTATAATTTGGTTTGGCCATAGGCCCCGGACATAGCTGCTTCTTAACTAGATATTACTTTGAGTCATATGAGCTATCGAGCTCTGTATGGATTGTTTTTACTGTTTTCGTTTTGAGAGTATGGCAATAATCCTAGCCCAACGAACTCGGTTTTATTTGTATGAATAAGGAAAAGGTGATCTCTTACGGGCATCGAACCTTTTCTTATAAATTCTGTTTGAAGCTAACAAGTCTTGGATCTTGGATTTAGTAGTGAAACACTTCGCAGTTCAACTCTGTTTGGTCAATGTTAAATAATTTAGATTTAAGTATATGCGACCATACTTGTGGAGTTAATATGGATCCGTCGAGCGTAAAGTAATAGTTTATACTCTTATATAAATTTTATTGGTGTTTAAAATTTATATATTTGATTTTCATAATGGAGTTCGGAGACAAATTTACTTCTATTGAACTCTGTATGTTTTACTTAGAAACCGTTATTTACTAAATCTTACAGAATGCATCAAAAACTAAGGTTCTTGTAATAATAATCTTTATATTTATGGGTAGTTTAGGAATACTGTATGTTATGATAATTTAACTTAAAGATATAAAATAACTGTGTTAAGTTTATATGATAACTAGACATGGTAGATAGTAAACTATATGGTTTTATTTGACATGCACAGTTTATGTAAATTTCTAGATTTTCAGTAAACTATTTGTATACTTATAAGAATAGAAAGAATTTAGCATTTTATTTGAAATCTTCTATAATTCATCATACTTAAACAAATCCTCATGTACTAGAGTACGTCTCTTCAGAGAGTAGACAAATATAGAGGGATATTTATTCATTCATCAATTTTCTAGATTCAATCATTCAAACATTTAAATAAAAATAAACTATCAATTATGTATTTCTAGTTTAACCAGTAAGATAAAATATAAATTTCGGATATAATACTTCAGAATATAGAGAATTAAAAAAAAACTAGAAAGTAGTAAGATAAAATATAACGCAGAACCTGTTTAGACTGTGTAGGTGGACAAACACCCAAAGAAGATACTGGACCCTCGAGCCTATTCACTGAACCACCAGGATGAAGATACTGTGTAGAATGTTATGACAATCACTTGGTATCTCAGCAGTCATGAAGACTTGCATACCATTCCCTCTCTACAACTCAGCAGAGAAGTTTGACAGTCTTACTCTACAACTGATTCTAGCATCCCCTCATCAAATTCTTGTGTGGTCAATATTATAGTTTCCAGCAAACCACAAGTAAAAACGTGTTGAGCCTCCTGCCCCAATTCGATGGATATAGTCTTCCTAGGTCTTTGGGTCAGTTAAAAATTATTTAATGAGCCACCTGCTCATTTCCACTTTCCTTGGGGAACATGACCACAATTTTAGGGAGCTTGCCTCCTGCAATAGCTAGTAAGTGAGGGAAGATGCATCCACTTGTCATTTTCCTTCTATAACAGTTCCATTCCCCCTAGTCGGTCAGTGAACACTCTTCAACAGTTCCCTTTGGATGAGTGTCTCCTATATTAATTTTTTAAATAATAATATTACTCAATTACAGTCATCCTTGAAAATCCTTGGTTAATAAAAACTTTACAATAAAATTTAAAGCAATGTTTTTCCACAACATAAAACATTTTAAGTTCTATGTAGGCTACAAAAAAAACCAATTATGTTGAGATACACATGCATTCACTACAACAAAATAGCCCTTTAGGGGCGGTTTTGTCTTGCGGGGGTTTTTGTAAAACCCCCCCTAAGAGTTTTTTCAGACATTTGGAGGCGGTCTTCTAAAACCGCCCCTAAAAGTCATGGAAATTGGACTTCCAAAAGTCCTGAAATTTTACTTTTGGGGGTGGTTTTGGGAAACCCCCCCCTAAAAGCCCAATTCTCATAACTTTTGGCCGCAGTTTGTCAAAACCCACCCTAAACGTCATGAGAATTGAACTTTTGGAGGCGATTTTTTTGGAACCCCCCTTAAAAGTCCTGAGATTTTACTTTTGGGGGCAGTTTTGGGAAAACCCCCCTAAAAGCCCAATTCTCATAACTTTTGGGGGCGGTTTTTCAAAACCCCCTGTAAAAGTCATGAGAATTTAACTTTTGGAGGCGGTGTTTTGGGAACCCCCCTTAAAAGTCACGAGAATTGAACTTTTGGAGGCGGTTGTTTGAAACCCCCCCCCTAAAAGCCCAATTCTCATAACTTTTCGGGGCGGTTTGTCAAAACCCCCCCTAAAAGTCATGAGAATTGAACTTTGGGAGGCGGTTTTTTTGGAACCCCCCTTAAAATGCATGATTGATATGAACTCTTGAGTGATGATTAAGGCCTTGCGACATCACATAATCTCTAAATAGTGAATCTAATTTCAAATACAAGTGGGATATGTTGGTAATTTTTAGATCTATAACACCGAAAATGAAAATTTTCCTGCCAATTTCAACATGCTAGTAATTTTCATTCTGCCATTACCCTTTCTTCTCATTGTTTTCCCCTTTTTGTGAAGGGTGACTCTAGTGGATTCCAATGGACGACAATGGAAACAAGAGAGCATAACATAACACACACATGCCCATATCCAAGGCCTAGAATATATTTTAAACTAATGAGTTGAGTGAATTCAAGATGCAATTACAATAATTATTAGACAAATTAGCGTTCATACGACCAAGTGCATCACCTTGGATATAACACATATTGGTAGTCAATAACGAGGATGGAACCTTTTGGATGTGCATAATTGGTTAGACAATGTTAAATAAGGTGACAATTAATTAAGAACAAGTACCTTCTACCCAAATTGATGATCCTCTTTATTAATTACTTAGATGGGAAATTTTTTTTCAAAGTTGGACTCAAGTTTTGGGTATCATCATATGAGAGCAAAGACTCGCGGTCTGCATTATTTAAGATGTGCCACCACCTGTCGCCTTGCTGTAGAAACATGCCGCCTTGCTGTCGACACATGTTAGTGCATACCAGTACTGACAGCTCAATTAACTGGGTGAAGAATGAGCTCTCCACCATCGTCATCGGTGCCTTATATGATTGGTAACGGTCAATGAAGAACTTTAGGTTAAACATGCCTGATAATGGCATGGTTCTGAACTTTACATGTATTGTTCTTGAGGAGTTGTTGTTAACACGAAGCTTTGGACCCAGTCTGATAAAATATGAGGAGACAAAATTTTAAAGTTAACCAAAATTTAAATACAATGGTCAGGGTCGATGCTATATTCAACTTCATCAGTTGCCATGTGTGCCTTAAAACAGGGAGTGGAGGTGTCTTTCACCAAAATCCTGATTCCACTTTGATCCTTATTTGTTGCGCCATCGAAGAATCCCATAGGTGAATTACCAAATAAAATTGGTCGATTTATCAAAAAAATTACTTTGTCTGCACCTGGATCTATGATGAATTATGCTGATGCTTTAATAATCCTTCTCCCAACCTCCTCTAGGTTATGTCTGTAGCCTTAAATAAGAATGGCATTCATTAAAATCCAATTAATATAAGCCCCATGTGACAATAAAGGGAATTGATTTTACCTTGGGTTTTGTTAAAAACCAGAGCTTTAAATTTTCTTAAAGGCGCTATAGATGCCAATTTTTTTTACTTGAAGAATGTTACAAATCAAAGTCCAAAGCTCCTGAGTAATGCTACAATCTATTTCAAGATGTTGTATGGTCTCCTCACTACTCAAACATAATGGATAGTCTGAAGGTCCAATTCTACCCCTTTCTCTGTAAATATCCCCTGTTAAGACTTTATTTCGTAAGCATAACCACATAAATAGAATTGATTTTGGAGGAGCTTTCATTTTCCATATCATTGTATACCACCACTTCAAATCATCATTCTCATAAAGATATATATATGCATTAATATCGGCCTCTTTTACTATCTACACAATCCCTTCTATTTTGTTCCAAGTCCAAGCCAACCTATCTGGTTCTGTAGATAGACTAGTGATCCCATTTTGGTAAATTCTCTGTATGTAGTATGTGTTCGGCCATTCACTGGCTAGAGCTCCCATGAGTCTGAGATCTTATGCAGAGAGTCAAATACTAGAACCTGTCAAGTTGGATATATTTGTCTTATGTATATATGCAAGATAATAAAGGCTTCGACTGTCTAGGTGTGGTAGCAGTTCTTCTCATAGTATAAAGCCTGCATATACTCCACCCAGAAAAGGATCCAAGCCTAAAAGAACTCTTGTACCTGTACCAACCTTCCAAGCAATCCACCACTTAACCACAAGTAGTGTAGTCAATATATTTTTCCAGATAATGGAGACTATTGGGGTAGCAAAGTGTTTCTTCGACCTCAGCCATGATATTGCAACATCAACTCCTTTCAAATATTTCCTTCTGATCATAGTGACACTCCAAATACCATCACGAAAAAGTTCCCTCCACAATGATTTGGTAGATAGCTAGGGCCTTGTTAAAGAGATTGAGATCTCTTATTCCCTAACCTCCCTTAGTTTTTGGCTTTGCTATCAGACTCCATCTTGCCAAATTGTAACCCCCCTAAAAGTCGAGCTAGTTGTCGCAACACAGTTCCATGCATGTCAGACAAAATTTTAGAAAAAAATAGTCAGCTCTAACATGATCCAACATAGTCTCTTGTCGAAGAAACACAACATCAGGTTTAACTATAGACAAAAGCTCCTTGAGGCCGGCTAGCATCTTGGACTAGACACCTAAAATCCCCCAAATGTTAAGAGAGATTAAGACTAGCATTAAGGAACCGTCATATCAAGGTTCAATGCTCTAAGTTCCCTAGAAGGAGAAGGAACGAAAATAGGATAATTTGAAGAAACCATTATGGGCCGGGGTATGTTTCAAACCCTCCCTGATCAACAACCCCCATGTCTTTTTTTCTATTAGTGGATTTGTTTTTAGGCTTCTTCCTGATGGTGACATTTGCAATATCCACAAGGCCAGCTCCGTCTACAAAGGAGATGTTATAGGTCTGAAGAGGCACTTTATTAATAAGAAATTCTTTGTATGAGGGTTCCGAGGGTTTGGTAAACAAATTTGTATCCAATGGAGGGGGAGAAGCCAAGGTGCCTTCACTGTGTAAATGACGGGTAGTGTGAGGTCCCTGAGGAGAGTTCTCAGTCAAAATAGGGCTTTTGGGATTTGTAACAACCAACTATTCTGTCGATGAGGGGGAAATCAAAGGAGCGTTTTATGAGATGACAGGGTTCAAATGAGAAGTAAAGGGATGGGAATTGTTAAAATTTTCCAAGAAAATTTCCCAGAAACCCTCAAAAATATCGACCAGACACTCCTCATTACTACTTAACAAAATAATGTCGTATTTAGTTAAAGAAGTACTAAAGAAATTTGGAAAGAAAATATTTAACTTACCAATGAAAGATTTAGTAGAGGGGAATTGACTGGGCACGGCCTCCATCTGAGCATTCTGAGTCCTCCCATTTAAGTCTTATTCTCCCGCTTTTGAAACCAACTCCAACGATTGAGGCTCTCCAACCATTGAAGGACAATTTGTTTTTATATGTCTAGTGGATCTTCATACATGACACCGAAAGGGTTCTCTCCAATACCCTAGGGTTTGAATGAAGGACCCATTTTCAGTGACAATCTCAACTTCTTTTGGCAGTCGTAGGTCCATGTCAAACTCCACTAAAATCCAGGCCATGCGTTTGTTATTACACCTTAGGTCCCTTTCATCAAAGAAAACAAATCTGCCAACACCATCTCCTATCCCTCTCAAAACCATTAGATCCCAGTACTCAATGGGGAGCTCGCGCATTCATATCTACAAGCATCTCTTTTGGAAGATCAACACTGTAAAAGGGTTGAAATAATTACCCAGAGACCAATGCTTAACCATAAGCACCCCTATGTCTATAATCCAAGTTTTTTCTGCAAAATTTTCCAAATCCTCCACTAACAAGAAGTGGAAATTAATCCAATAGTTGGACAGTAAATTGAACCGTGGCTAGTATCCCAAAACTTGTTTCCATTCAGTGGAAATCCATTTTTTCAGTCATATCCTTTTCCAGTAGCCACGCAATCAGGTACCAAGCATTTTTTTTAAACAATAAATCATTTGAATCATCAAAATGTTTAATTTCCAACTTTTAGGTTGTTATAATGACCTTGAATAGTGCATATCCAATCATTTCAAACTTTGATTGGTGAACTCCTCCATAGTTATTAGGCTTCTAAACAATTCCTCATAGGTCAATCCTAATGTTCGAAATATTTGAAATTCAAAACTTGACCCAATGGAGTTAGCAATCCATTTTCATAAAGGACCTAATAACATTCAAAAATTCAAAAGGACAACCCATTAGAGTATATTAAGGTGATTTCAAACTTAAAATGTCAAAGATAGGAGGGAACCCAATAAAAGTCATTCAACTCTCTTTCGAAAAAGGTGTTCAAAAGTGAAACAATGGACTATAACTTCTCATTGGGCTTCAAGCAAGAATGTAACATTGTACTCAGCTTCTAAAGGTTTGAATCATTATGTTTAAAAGAGACCCCATGGACAATGTTATCGAGTGCCCTTTTAACTTCAAAATGGGAACATGAAAATAAGCCTAATATTGAATGGTGTTGGGCTTTTGTTAACAATCCAACTTCGGGCTATTTGGAAAGTTATAAACATTTTAAGTTGGAAAATGGCTTCTCAAGGGGATCCTTGGCCTTAGAATAGGGATATGGGTGGAATTTGTAAGGTTTTAAGGACTAGGTATTGGTCTTGGGGCCCTAGACATGGACAACGGAGGAAAGTTGAACTTTAGATCCTAAAGGAACTATCTAGGAATCTATGGTCAAGAAAGACACTTCAAATGAGTATATAAGACCATTTGAGGGTATCCTTGACATATGAGTTGAGATACCAATTCCATTAGGAGGAACTAAGAAATAGCATTTAAAGATCAAGGAAATGAACAAGGTGTTAGTTGATCACATAACATTGATCTAGGACATCTTAAGTATTCTAGTGGAAATATAGACACCATTAATAGGTTTTGATGAGCTTAAGGGATGGGCCTCAAAACACTAGACATGGTTTGAGGAGGAAGACCAACATCTCATGCCTAGAATACATCTATGGATTATATGTTGATGTATATGTAACTTCGGAATGTATTTCATCTGTATATTTTATATAGATTTATTGTACCCTTATAAGAGATGTGTTATTCCTCTATAAGGAAGTGTCGTCATGTGGATTGACAAGTGTCGCAAGTGCGGGTACTTTCCGATGGGTTATTAGACCACCATGTGGGGTCGACCCTGAATTATATATAATATAATGTGGATGTATCTAGATAGACAAGTCGGCCCCATAAGGTCACTGGGAAAAAAGGTTAGTATAAATAGAGATTGGAGATCTCTATTTTAGTTACTCAGAAAAGTAACTCACTTTCACTCTCAGAAGTGGCGCACTAGTGAGGAAGAGGAGGATCATCTGCTAGGAGACTATCTTAGTGTTATTTGGTTGTATTTTGGTTGAGCCACTGCTCTCTCTATCTCTGAGGAACTTGTGGGGTTTTTCACCTTAGGGTTTTCCCCACGGAAACTCTGTGTCTCTTGTCTCTTATGCTTTTGATTCCTGTGATGCTTGTCATATTGTGATTGTCATGCATTGATATACTATATATGTTATTCTCTCAGCAAAGATCCTAGAGTACAATGAATTAATGCTCAAAATTTAACATGGTATCAGAGCTAACCTGAGAAGAAGACATTTTGCAGTGACGGAAGCTTGAGTTCCTTGTTTATTGGGTTTCTCTCCACAGAGTTTTGCAAATCAGTATAGTAGATTGACTCTACTCATCAAGGTACATCTATCTGTCCAATCAGAATTCAATTCCGAGCCTTTTCTGATTTGGCCCTAAAAATTAGGGTTTCCACAAAAATAGGAATTTCTTGAATCTGAAGACACAGCTGGAAGCTCCTTGCAAAAATCGAAGGTTAGAGCTTTGGATCGAGATTTTTGGCTGGGTAGATCTCCGAGAAACTCAAACCCTAATTCAGGGCTCTCTCTACTGAACCCGGGAGGACAAAAAGGAAATTCTGAAGGGCAAGACTTTGCTGATCTCAAATTCTGAATGCACCATGCTGATCAGCTCATCAAAGCGCATCTTCCTATCCTTTCAAAAATTTGAAATTCACATTTTGAATTTTTAGGGTTTCTCTTACAAACCCTAATCCACGACCAGATCCAGTTTTCAGCATTTCAAGTGGTAAGACCTAAATCTTTTCTATTTCCATTTGAAGTACTCTTTAAGATGTCTCTCCACACCAAGCTTGAGGATAAGCTTGAAGGGGATGATAACTTCCGAGCCTGGAAGTATAGGATTGGGTTAATCCTGGAAGAAAATGAGTTGGACTCATATGTGAAAGAAGACATCCCTATCCCAGAGGATGAAGAGGCCAAGGTATTGCATAAGAAGAACTTGGTCAAGGCAAAGAGAATCATTGCTGATTCTATCAAATACCATCTCATACCCCATGTGTCTTCTCTTAAGACACCCAAGGAGATGTTTGAATCTTTAACCAAGCTATTTGACGGAAAGAACATAAATCGGAAGATGACCCTGCGGAACCAATTGAAAGGAGTGAAGTTCCAGAATGGAGAAACCATTCAATCTTATTTTTCAAGGGTCTCCCAGATCAAGGAACAACTAGAAGCAGTAGATGAAATGGTGGAGAATGGTGAAGTAGTGATGACCACTCTAAATGGCCTACCCAGGTCATGGGATTCCTTCATTCAAGGAATTTGTGCAAGGAAGAAGTTGATCTCCTTCAACATATTGCGGGAAGAATGTTCTCAAGAAGAAGCTAAACGTATAGCTCATGAGGAAAAGATGGGAGGTGAAGATCAAGCTCTTGCAGCTCACACCAAAAGAAGAAAAACCAAGAAGGAGCACTCTCGCCACAATAGATCCTATCAAAAGAGTAAGAAGGACCTAAGATGCTTCACATGCAATGAGAAGGGTCACTTTGCTTCAGATTGTCCCAAGAACAAAAGGGATAATAACAACAACTCTAGTAAGAAGAAGAAGGGTAGCAAAAGAAGGTTTCATGCTCATGCTGCCAAAGATGATGAACCCCCAAAGAAGAAGGCTAGGGCAGAAAGTGATAGTGATGATGACTCATCAAGTGAAGAAGAGTATGTTCTGATCTCTACTCTCACAGGTACTATCTCCCATGGTTGTAATGATTGGTTGATTGATAGTGGGGCTTCCAAACACATGACTTGGTTTAAGGAATCTTTTGTGAACCTATCTGAACATGAATCACCCCATAAGGTGAAACTTGGGGATGATTATCAATACCCAATCAAAGGAAGTGGTGAAGCCTCCTACAACCTAGATTCTGGAAAATCTTTGAAGATGAAAGAAGTCCTTTATGTACCTAGACTCAAGAAGAACTTACTCTCCATCTCTGCATTGGATGCAAAAGGTATGAGGGTTGCATTTGTGGATGGCCAAGTCCTAATGTGGCCAAAGGGAAAGAACATAGATGATGCAGTAGCGATTGGAGAACAAGAGGGAGGATTGTATAAATTGAAGGGACAACCTGAACATGCCATGGTGCATGAATCCATGGAGCCAAGTGAACTTTGGCATAGAAGACTTGCTCATATGCACTATCGAGCACTTCCAATTGCAAGAAAGGCAGTAGAAGGTCTTCCTGAAATCAAGACCAAACATGAAGGTGTTTGCAAAGGATGTGCAAAAGGTAAGAACATTAAGAAGGCTTTCCCAACAAGTGAAAGCAAGGCAAAAGACATCCTGGAAATCATCCACTCAGATGTATGTGGCCCTATGTCATCTAGTTCCCTGAGTGGGTATGTTTACTATGTCTCATTTATTGATGACTTCTCCAGGAAGACTTGGGTATACTTCTTGAAGAACAAAGATGAGGTGTTTGATAAGTTCAAGGAATTCAAAACCTTGATGGAGAACCAACCTGGAAAGAAGATCAAAACATTCCGATCCGACAATGGTGGAGAATTCACCTCAGGTGACTTCAAGAATATTTGCAGTGATTCAGGGATTAAGAGGGATTTGATTGCTCCTTATAATCCTCAACAGAATGGAGTTGCAGAAAGGAAGAACAGAACTATCATGGAAGCAGCAAGGGCAATGCTGCATGACTAGGATCTACCTATGCATCTATGGGCAGAAGCAGCTAGAACAACTGTATATGTGCAGAACAGAGAACCCCACAAGATATTGGACAACAAGACACCAGAATAGGTCTTTTCTGGTAAGAAACCTGAAGTCAGCCATCTCAGAATATTTGGTTGTCTAGTATACACTCATGTCCCAAAGGAAAAGAGAACTAAACTAGATCCTTCAGGAAAGAAGGGTATCTTTGTGGGTTACAGTGAAAGCTCGAAGGCCTACAGAATATACTTTCCAGGGTTCAAGAAGATTGATGTCAGCAGGGATGTAACATTTGATGAAAACTCAATATTCATCAAATCAAGGAAGGCACCTATCGAAGTTTATGAAGAACCTAAGGAAACTAGATTTCAAGACACTACCACGACTGAAGCAGTTCCAGAAGTTGTTCGGGAGTTTGAAGATCCACAAGAACTTGTAGATCCACCCCGTGAGGATAACTCTCACAAAAGGAAATCTACATGGGCTAGAGGACTCATTCAAGATGCAGAGATATTTGGAATTCCAAAAGAAGAACACAGAGCAAAGAAGAGAACCAGATCACATACCAGTTATGTTGCTTTACTATGTGACATTATAAACAAAGAGCCTTCCAATTATGAAGAGGCAGCGGAAAAGAAAGAATAGAAGGATGCTATGGTTGAGGAATACCAATCAATAATGAAGAATGATGTTTGGGATGTTGTCCCAAGACCTAAAGAGAAGTCTGTTGTGACTTCCAAGTGGATCTACAAAATCAAGCATGCTGCAGATGGCAGTATAGAAAAATACAAAGCAAGATTCATAGCTTGTGGCTTCTCTCAGAAAGAGGGAATAGATTATGAAGAAACTTTTGCACCTGTAGCCAGGTATACTTCCATCAGATCAGTACTCGCCCTGGCTGCAGCTATGAAATGGAAAATACACCAGATGGATGTCAAGACTACCTTCTTGAATGGTGTAGTTGAAGAGGAAGTATATGTGGAACAGCCACTCGGTTTCAAAATACATGACAGGGAGTGATATGTGTGCAAATTGAAGAAAGCTTTGTATGGCTTGAAACAAGCTCCCAGAACTTGGTATGGTAGGATGGACAATTTTCTATCTAGTTTGGGCTTTACCAAGAGTAAAGCGGATTCTAACCTTTACTACAAGGTTGAGGAAGGGAATCCTGTGATTCTACTCCTGTGTGTGGATGACTTATTTGTAACAGGAGATGACAGACTGATTGCAGATACTAAGAGAAACCTTGCTGCTGAATTTGATATGAAAGATTTGGGAATGATGCACTATTTCCTAGGTATGGAGGTGTGGAAAAGTACAGGTGGGATCTTCCTTGGTCAAGGGAAGTACACAGTAGATATCCTGAAGAGATTTGGGATGATGGATTGCAAGGCCATGGCCACACCTATGGCATCGAATCTGAAGCTTCTATGTGATGCTTCATCTGAGCCAGTTGATGTCTCTATGTATTGTCAGATGATTGGGTCCTTGACGTACCTAATGAACACGAGACCAGACATTTGCTTTGATGTGAACACATTGAGCCAGTTCCTGACGGATCCGAGGAGTGTTCACCTAGTTGCTGTAAAGCATGTTCTGAGGTACCTGAAGGGTACAGTGGATTATGGGCTCAAGTATGAAGTGAATGAAAAGTTTAACCAGCGGGGTTATGTTGATTCAGATTGGGCTGGCAGTGCTGCAGATAGGAAGAGCACATCTGGGTGCTGCTTCAGTATGGGATCAGGTGTGATCTCTTGGTTTAGCAGGAAGCAGTCCTGCGTAGCACTGAGTACAGCTGAGGTAGAGTATATTCTAGCCTATTCAGCTAGTTGTGAGGCAGTATGGCTACGGAAGCTACTGTCTGAGTTATTTGATCTCCCGTTGGATGCTACTGGTATCTTCTGTGATAACAAGAATTGTGTGAAGCTATCCGAGAACCCTGTGTTTCATGACAGGTCGAAACACATAGAGATCAAATATCACTATATCAGGGATATGGTGCAAAGAGGAGCTGTGAAGCTCCTGTATGTTGTGACGGACGAACAGATTGCAGATGTGCTGACAAAGCCACTAGCCAGGGTGAAGTTCGAGTACTTCAGAGAGAGGCTTGGCGTTCTTTAGATCGAGGACACTTCGAGGAAGAAGTGATGGACACATTTGCTGAAGCCATTCCAATCATGTTGGAAGGAGGATCCTTCACATGGCCGTGGATATAAGTGCTTGATGATGAGCATAAGGATGATGTTCTAGTTTCTGCTGTATATGATCAGTTGGATCATTTTTGTATATGTATGTATGCATCATGTTGGATGCTAGATATGATCGGTTGGATCATTTTTATGTGTGTATGTATGAATCATGTTGGATGTTGGATATGATCAGTTGGATCATTTGTATGTATTCACGCATCATGTTGGATGTTGGATATGATCAGTTGGATCATTTGTATATATGTACACACCATGTTGGATGCTGGATATGATCGGATGGATCATTTGTATGTAATGTGTATATGCATCATGTTGGATGCTTGGACCATGTATCTATATATGTATCAGGTGGATACATTGTATGATCAGGTAGATCATGTATATTGATATGTATCAGGTATGATCAGGTAGATCATGTATGTTGATGGATACATTGTGTGGATCATGTACCTATGTATCAGGTGGATACACTGTGTATGATGATATGTATCAGGTAGATACTTGGTATGCATCAGATGGATGCATTGTATGATCAGGATGATCGTGGATGACGAGCTTCTCTAGATGATATGCAGCAGGATGTTGCAGTGATGATGATCAGGGTGATCATGTGTACATCAGGATGATGTATGGTGAGTATCAGGTTGATACTCTGTGGCCATGGATCAGGTTGTGCAGATGAGCATGTAATCCGGTGCCCTGGGAGATTTGCAGATAGTCTTTCAAGGTTTTTCCTATGGCATGTAATTCGGTGCCCGGGGATATCTGGCAAATTCTCTTTCGAGGTTTTTCTCTGGAAGGACATATAATTCGGTGCCCTGGGAGATCTGCAGATAGTCTTTCGAGGTTTTTCCTATGGCATGTAATTCGGTGCCCTGGGATATCTGGCAGATGCTCTTTCGAGGTTTTGTCCTATGGCATATAATTTGGTTCCCTGGGAGATCCGATAGGTTGGGCTGTGTGCCCGTAATCAGTCCTGGGATGCTCTTGCGAGGTTTTGCCATGACCACATGTAATTCATTGCCCTGGGAGATCCTATAGGTAGAGATGTGTGCTCGTAACATCCTGGGATTCTCTTGCGAGGTTTTGTGGTGAGGTCACATGTAATTCGTTGCCCTGGGAGATCCTATAGGTAGAGCTGTGTGCTCGTAACAGCCTGGGATGCTCTTTCAAGGTTTTGTGACACACATAATAAGTCCTGAGGATTCCACAGTATGGCCAGTGATGATGAAGACCTACAGGTGGTGGGCCTACATCCAGTATGAAAAAGGACTGGCTCTGGAGAACTTCCTATGACGAGTATAGTAAGATATTGGTTGAGATAGCAGCAGCAGTGATGATGATGATGACGATGCATCGATGACGATGATCCCGAGAAGAAGACTTCTCTAGCAGATCTGTGTTGAGAAATACCTTCCTAGTTAAGAGGGAGTGTTGATGTATATGTAACTTTGGAATGTATTTCATCTGTATATTATGTATATATTTATTGGACCCTTATAAGAGATGTGTTATTCCTCTATAAAGAAGTGTAGTCATGTGGATTGACAAGTGTCACAAGTGTGGGTACTTGCCGATGGGTTATTAGACCACCATGTGGGGTTGGCCCTGAATTATATATAATATAATATGGATGTATCTAGATAGACAAGTCGTCCCCATAAGGTAATTGGGAAAAAAGGTTAGTATAAATAGAGATCGGAGATCTCTATTTTAGTTACTCAGAAAAGTAACTCACTCTCACTCTCAGAAGTGGCGCACTAGTGAGGAAGAGGAGGATCATCTACTAGGAGACTATCTCAGTGTTATTTGGTTGTATTTTGGTTGATCCATTGCTCTCTCTATCTCTGAGGAAGTTGTGGGGTTTTTCACCTTAGGGTTTTCCCCATGGAAACTCTGTGTCTCTTGTCTCTTATGCTTTTGATTCTTTTGATGCTTGTCATATTGTGATTGTCATGCATTGATATACTATATATGTTATTCTCTCAGCAAAGATCCTAGAGTATAATGAATTAATGCTCAAAATTTAACATTATAGACCATGCATGAGTTACAATACCGCCACATAATCATTAAGATAACTTGTCCATTAAGCAATATTCATTATGGGATTCAAAACCATTAATGTCATCCACTTAGCAATCAATCCAAGGTTTCTTCAAAGTAACGAAACCACGTCCATAAAATAATCTTTATTAATCCATCACCAAAGGTAGATTAACCTCAAAATAAGCATAAATAGTGGTGAAAGCGACTTTTTAAATGTCAACTAGATATAAAAAAGTCCTTTAAAGAGGGGATTCTTAATTATAATAACAAGTGATCACAAGCGGATGTCCCAAAATCCGCCTTGCAAGGTTACGTTGGATTCATAAAAATGCTCCAAAGTGGGCATACTTAGGATTAGCCCCTTCCAAAATATGGATTGATGCTCAACACATGGAATATAGTCCCAAGAATATTGATTCCTTGAGCTAAAACACATGACCTCTCAAGGGGATATTTCACCTCAAAATGGTGATGTGGACACCATTATGATTTGTTCAGCACAAGGTATTGTTCATAAGGCCTTGAGCATGGTGGATGGAGGAAACCTATTCCTTAGACCTTAAAGGGCTATTTTGTGCTTCCAATGCTAATAAAAATGCCTCGAACAAACACAAATGGCCTCTCAAGGGGATCCTTCAACTTCAATCTAGAGCATATTGGAACCATTATGGTATTTTGAGAACTATGTGTAAGTATTGAGGGATAAACCAAGAGAGAGTGATGAAACATTAGCCTTAGTCCTAAAATGTATCATCTGAAACTCAAGGGCCATGAATAAACTCTTAACCTACCACACTAGGGATGGGTCTTATAAGAAAATGGTTGGGGAAGGAATTTAAAGAAGTATACCTTAACATAATATTATTGAGGTAATGGGCAATGATAAAGGCCATGAACCAAAACATACGCCCTTTAAAGTTGATATTTGGCATAAAATTTGGATATGGGAACAATCAAGAGTTTTTGCATAGTGGGATAGATCTCAAGGCCTTGGCAACAGTCATAGGAGGAAAGCAAGAGCCTTATGTAGGCATCCCAATGCGTTGGTAATGACATTCTATGGAATAAGACCATGACTTTAGCCCTAAAGAAACCATTAATGAATCCAAATCCACTGAGGATTATTATGTATATAGGTTTATGGTCTTGGACATGGTCAATGGAGGAGACCTAAATATTACTCCCTAAATGAATCTTCTAGCCATTTAGGGTTAAGAAGGTTTCCTCCACCAACCAAACATGGCATGTTCAAAGTATCATTAGCCTATTATCGAGGATGTTGGTGTCACTAGGTTTTTTGGAGTGGTATGTACATGTCTCGAGGCCTTGTGAGTGATGTTCTAGGGAAGCATACCATGTATAGTTTATCCCTAAATAAATCATTGAGGCATCCAAATCCATGAATAATTCTTCAAAAAACCATGCACGACTTTGTAGGGGTATCCATTGTACTATGTATCTAGGTCTTACGGCCTTTGGGCCTTCGACATGGTTAATAAATGAGACTTGAACCTTTGCCCCTAAAGGAAGCTTCTAGCCATCCAAGGATAAGAAATTTTCCTCCACCAACTACACACTAACGCATAAAAACCTTAACCGTTAACCCCTTTACCTCTAATCCCTCTAATCCCTCAACCGCTAATCCTTGAGTCCTAGTTATTAACCCCTAACATCTTAAACCCTAATCCTATAACCATGGATCCTAAATCCATTAACCCTTGAAGCTCCTAACTCGTAAATTCCTAACCCCTAATTATGCCCTAACCACCTAAGTCCTTAACACCTAATCCCCTTAACCCCTAAAGCCTCTAACCCATATAGGTATAACCCCTTAATTAACCCCTATCCCGCAAGTCCTTAACCTATAAGCCCCTAATCCCTTAATCCTTTAACATCGAAGCCCATCTTACACCTAACTTCATAAACCTTTACCACTAAACACTAAATTAGATCACCCTAACCCCTAAATCCCCTAACTCCTCTAGAGGCATTTGGGCCTATGAGCTTTTAATTCCTTAAAAATAGTATGGTGTTTCTATGTTAGTTATGGTAATTATAACTTGCTCTATCTGACTACGTTCTTAAAAGTAGTATTATGAAGATGTGTTTTGCTAGCAATCCTTAAATGATGCTTGGAATAGGCAATTTAAGTCGTTAGCCATAGGGATACTTTTCTAATAGTAAATCTTCCTCATCAAGGCTTTCCATCATCTTACACATGTGATATTGTGCACCATATGGTGGCATATTAACTTGAGTGACCTGCTACTACTAAAGCTAAAGTTGTAGACATCTTTTTAACCAAACTCTACACATGTTAAATATCCTCACATAGCAAAATTGTTATACCTCATGAGCCCGTGCGATTTTGGGGAAATTACAAAATTGTTATACCTAATGAGCTTGCACAATTTTGGGGAAATTGTTTTTCATTGCAACAGGGAGAGTTCATTTTGCATTCTGAGGAGAATTAATTGGGGAAATAGTTTTTCATTGCAGGGAGAGTGAGTTCATTTTTCATTGCTAACATAGTTCAACGAAGGGATATCGACCACATTGCCCGCTTGTAAACCTCATGAAATATATCATAGAGATGGAGCTTTGTTGCCTTTATTTTTGATAGCCATGGGTATGAATGTCATACATCGTTATTTAGAGGTTGTAAGGTGTGTCCATGAATGGCAAGGAGCCTAGATCTCTAACGAGAAGAAATCCTTACTCCAAACAAAATGCATAATATATCTTCATAAATCTATGAAATGCACAAAAATAAAGTGAGGTTGTAAGGACTTTTATCACTAACCACATCAACAAAGTCATATAACGTGGGCATTAACCACCAAATTAACATTGGAATTGATATATCTAACTGATTCAAATTGTTATTCATGTTGGAGAGCCATGAAGAAAGAAACATAAAAACTCATTTTACAATATATATATATATATGTATTTATATATTAATACAATATAGGAAAATCAATTTTGAGAAAATAAACTTTAGTCCTGCCAAATTTTAACCATCAATCAATTTTTTTCCAATATCGCAAATATGTTCAATGTTGGTATTGTTCTCTGTCTCATAAATTCGTTTTACAGACTATTGGCTATTCCATTTCCCGTACACAACCAATTGATTATGTTTTGATTCGGTTTCTGAAGATCTCCAATCCATTGGCTTTCCATGGAGTCTCTATCACCATTCTCACAAAAAAATCTCATTCTGCTCCCCTGCAACATCTCTTACATCGAGCAAAAATGGAGTCCCTAGACATTTAGCCTCTCTACATCCCCTAGCCTCCGATCAAATGGAAATGGAAGAAAATGGTTCCTGGAAATACGTCTCGCTTCTCGTCTACTCGTTCTGATTACTAGCAGACCCAATGAAGCAGTGGATCCAACAGCAGAAGTCACGTCCAGTGTGCATCATCAGCGACTTACCTCAGCTGGACTCAAAAAATCTCTTCAAAAATAGGGATCCCCATAGCCATTTTCCACACTTTCAGTGCATTCAAAAGCTGCATAGACAATTGCCTATGGACGCAGAGGCCACATCTCGGGGTGAAGAGCGATGACTAGTATTATTTAATGGCCGACCTTTTTATTAGACTTATTGTTTTCAGTTTGTCGCGCATCATAGAAATATTTACAACCATGTTCATGTTCAAGGAGGGATTTGAACTTGGGTCTCTTAGTTAACACAAGCCAAATAATCTCGCAAAAAACTAGAGAGAGGGATCAAGGTGCACATGTTGTCTGAAGGCATCATCTTCTTTCACCTACCATTGTTTTCTCCTTGTTTGAATGAAGGAGAGATTACCCAGAGGCCCGAGTGCAATTTGGTACAGGTTCGAATCACACCTTGGTATGCTCTAATTACTGCAATTTTGTTCCTATTGTTTTTGCACACTGTTGTTTACATGCTCTGAGATTTTATTCCCCATCCTCACATAAAACTAGAGGGAGGGAGCAAGGTGCACATGCTGTCTAAAGGCATCAACTGCTTTCACCTTCCATTGTTGTCATCTCGTTTTAAATGAAGGAGAGAGTACCCACAAGCCCGAGCGTGATTTGGTAGAGGTTCGAATCACACCTTGGTATGCTCTTATTACTGTAATTTTGTTCCTATTGTTTTTGCACACTATTGTTTACATGCTCTGAGATTTTATTTCCCATGAGTCTTTGGTGGCCTTTTATTTCCTTGGTTAGGAAGCATAGAGCCCCCCTTATTTTCATCTCTAACATACATCAATAATGCATGAGGTAGAGAGGCAGGTATGTAGAATAGTGTTTTACAAGGGTTTTGTCTTTCTTTGCTTGCTGCTACAATCTTTTTTGGCTTGTGTGATCACTACAACCTTTCTCTCCTTGGATGGGAGGGCTCTTCTTGAGTTGAAGAAATCGATAAGTCATGATCCTATTGGAGTTTTGTCTGATTGGAATGAAAATGACAGCTACCCTTGCTCATGGAGTGGGATTACATGTGATGGATTGAGCAAAGTTGTGGGCCTCGATATTAGCAGTAGGTTGGATTGCCAAACAGGGGGATTTTCCTCTACCATATTTTAAGTGGAGGATGGGAATAACAACCATACTAAGCCCTGCTGCAGGTATTTTCACTTTGCCGCATTTGGAGTAGAACTTTTAACAAGATGTTCAGGGACTGGGATTTTTCCAGAATCGATTCCTCTAGCTACCTTGTCTTCTACTTCATCACGTTGTGTTAAAAAATGGAGCATTTTGCATTCTTCGGATGGTTACCAGGGAGGAAATCGGGTGGCTTGCAGGCTTAAAGGTAAATTGTCTCCATTTGTTAGAAATTTGACAGAGTTACGGATTTTATTGCTGCCTTACAATGCAATCTTTGGAGAGATTCCAAGAGACATCCACCAATTTTATCATTTCCTTACAGTGCAATCTCTGAGAGATTCCAAGAGAGACTAATTACTACTAAGATTTAGTTTACAAGTAAAACTTGGAACCCTGTGTAGGCCCTACGTAAAAGATTGATGTATGAGATAGAAGTACTAAATTATTCAAATGATTAGAAGTTGAGGTTTCCTTGTTGCATGAAGGTTATTGTCTTTGAATGATTTACTGTGTTCTTGAATATCTTTCATTATCTTATAGTATAGTTTTTGATCTCCTTTTAATTTTTTTTTCAGTTCAAGTATGTTAGATATGAAGCTAGAAGTTTGCCTGATACATACAGGATCATATTTTTTTCTTTTATAGAAGCAGGCTAAGGTGCAATTTTTTGGGCCTACAGAAAGGAAATTTTCTGAGGAAAAAAAAGAATGTTTCCTATAAATTAATAAATAGAACTATGAATGTAGACATGTGTCTTGGGAGCTAACCCACATGAAGATATGAAAACCACAAGACTCAAGTCATATGTGAAGTCAATAATCCTCTCCAAGAGAAGAGAATATAGGAGAGAACAAATGTTTATCCATCAAGGGTGTCTCTTAGCCCCTTTTCTCTATTTTTATTGCGGCAGATGCTTTGGGTTATCTCTTTGAGGCCACCCATATCCAAGGACAAAACACAGGGCATCTCTCTACTTTGAGGTGGGAAGCTTCTTAATGTAGACATTGTTAATGAATAATCTCACTCCAAAAATTACCCAACCTTGTGGAAGGGACATTGTGATGTTTGGACATTTTTTCCAACGATACAAGGGAAATGGTGAGTGAAGAAACAATAGAGGCCCCCACTATAGGAAAAATGAGATAAACAAGAAATGGAAGATTTTACATCCATGAAAAATCATTAAATACTTGGGCATCCCTTTTGGAGTGGATGTGTCTGCCAAGGATTTGTGGGACTGGGTTTTATATAAATGAAATAAAACTTAAGAATTGACATCATTATGATATTCTATTTTCCAGAAGACTCGCCATTGCATACATAATTCTAGCTATTTGTTGTACTCTACGCAACATGCCTCTTCCCAAAAACCAGATGATGCAAGAAGTTAGAGTAGATACTTAATATATTTTTGTGGGAGTAAACAAAGAGGGTCGACCTCTTATGGTCTAAGGAGCTTGTACTCTCCCTCAAGAGAATGATGAACTTAGTATTATAGGTGTTTGAGCTCAAGGCACAGTTTAGGAAATTAAATATTGTCAAATAGATTAGAGAGGATGCCCCCTATCAAATTATGATATGCCATTGTATTCAAATTTCAAATTACTGCTTATATAGGTGTCCTTAAAATCCCCTTTTCATTTTATGTTTTATTAGTGGAGTGGCAGATTTTAAAATTGCACGTTCCATCATTTTACAAACTTACAAAGGATTCGGAAAGGCTATAAATTAGTCTCCAAAGAGTTGTCTTGGGTCTTTGAAGATTCTACAATGGTTGTTGGGACCTAGCTACAAGATATATTTCGACATTTTGGATGTACAAAGGACAAATTGACCTTATCCCTCATATGTAGGACAAATATATGCAAATGAGTATTTCACATGTGGATGGATTTGTGGGACAAAAACGTTAGGCATTGGCTACCTTGGAGGTCGAAAAAAACCCTGTCCATTGGCTAGTGGCTACACAGAGATTATAGGTGGCTAAGTCGACCTTAACTCTATGAAAAATTATTATAAAGACCTCTCTACTCGATGAATTTAGAAGCTCCAAGGCCAAGATTGGAAGTAATTGTATGGGAAGTCCATTTCAAATTACCAAACTAAGGATCTTTATTGCAAGATTAAGCCTTGTTCACATTCACACTGTATGATCAATATATGATAGATTGCTCATGATAATGAGCCTCACAAGATTGAGATCCCTTAGGATAGTTGTTTACGGGTTTGATTTTGTTGTTATGATTACTGTATGTTCTTGCGACCCTGAGTTTGATAATTGAAGTTGTAACCAAATATTGGTAGTGAATAAAGCATTTTTCTAGTTCACAAGATATAGAGACAGATTGGTCATACAACCCATAGTTTGGATCTTAAAGAAGATGGGAAATTTTATGATAATTGTTTTCTGCATGTCTATAGAGAACAAAATCAGCGAGCAGATGAGCTGCCCAAAGCTGTTGTACAAACAACTATTTGCATAAATCTATTACAAGAACATATGGAATAGAATAGTGTAATGCCAAAAGTCTGTTGTGAAATAGAATAGTGTAGAAACTTTATTGAACATTCCATGAAACCAGCTGGCCTACAGGATTGAGATGCAAACATATAGGGTTGTCTGTCCTTCTCAGAAGTACCAAAATCCCTAACTATGTCATTCTGTGCTATAAGCGACTACATATAAGATTACAACAAGGAAAATAAAGATCTCATTGGCTATGTTTATATTATTTGGGAGGCTATTTATGTAGTGTAATAAAAAATAAAAATTATCCCTTCTCTAAAGAAGTGGAAATTTCTTGCTTCGAATAGCAATTTCACTTTGACTACATCTTCAAGTCTATTGGACAAGTCATCTTGTAATACACATTATATAGTTGTAGATGGCAGGGTCTACTGGTCCATTGCAGAACACATCTCAATAGAGACACACAACCCCTTCGTCAGGAGCACCTCTGTATCAACTAAATAATTGAAGAATATAGTCGGCGGAACTGATGAACTATTCATTGTAAGCTTAAGCTTGTTGGATGTGTGGGGTAATGGACACAATGGCACACTGATAGGGGGGGGTGAATCAGTGGGCCAACTCTTAAGACCAATTTTTAACTTCTTCTAACCCTAACATATATCGTTTACATTTCCACTTTACCACTTAGGCAGAGATCATCATTCTTACTAAGCTATACATCAATAATCATTAATTAATATTTAATTTAGGTGGCTATCCTTCAATCAAGAAAATAGGACTTCAATCTCCACATATGTGTCTTTATTTAATTGTTTTTCACAGCCCTGTCATCATTTATTTGGTTCAAGGTGTAATGTGTTTTCCATGTCACGAGCTATCCTTCCAATATGCCCACAAACATGTTCCATCACATGCCCGCAAGGGTTCTTTGAAGTGCCTTATTGGCTTCCTAGACTAGTGATTTACTTTAGGATGGACAAATGATATTGAGTTGAGATACCAAGTAGCCTTCTAGCCCAATGATTTACCTCCTTGTCCCTCCAACTCATTGATTTTCCCTTCTTGAGGGAAATCATTGAGTTCAGCATGAACACTACTTCTCCAACCTAGTGATTTTCCTCTCTTGGTTCCCAACTCAATGGATAGAAACTTATAATCTTGGTAGCTATTATTTCCCTTTGTAGATCTCAGGTACTACCTTAGCGGTCTATGTTATATACTCATATAGCCAGTGGGATGCATTCTCCTTCATTATTTTCTCCCAATCTCTCCAATTGATATCTCCTTTCAACTCTTGGTTGTAGCTGAGCATTTATTCATTGTTTTAAATGGTTTCTTGCATATCCATGACTGTTGGAATCCATTTCAATTAGAGAGCTCCACCAATGATTTCCACGAACCCAGTGTGCAATGGGTCTACCATATAGAGAGTGTGTTTTCTATCATAAATGCATCCTCTAGCTATATTTAATGTGGTGGTCATTTTAGAGAAGCCATACTTTTGTTTTGTTGTCTCTATGTCAAACCTAGGTTCCATAGAAGGTGTCCAACATAGGCCCATTATAGTCTAGTGTTCTATCTTAGGTTGGAAAACTTGCATTACTTATAGATGCATCAAACTATATAGACTTTATTCCATGTCATAATCAACCCACTTTGTATAATGTTTCTTGAATAATTTCCCACAGAGCTGATTGCCTGGGTTCTATTTAATTACTGGTCATCCCCATGGTAATATTCAGAGAAGCCATTCCCTAAAATTTGGCACCAATGTGGCACTAAATTCATCACTCTACTCTTCCTATTTTGTCTCTTAAAGTTGGGGGAAAAGGTTCTTGTTGCTAGTTAAATTAAATTAAATCGAGTGACTAGGGGCAAATTTTCAAGTCAGTTGCTCTGAACTAAAATTTGGTGGTTGCCTGCTCTGTTGTTACTATTTTGTGTGCAGAAGATAGGGTGGATTCTTTGAGATGGTTAAATTAACTTAAAACTTGGTGACATATAGGTGTACTGAAGTTGGTTATCTTGACCTAAATTTTGGTAATAGTGTTCTAGATAAGATAAATAATTTTATTAATGTCCAACAAATGACCTCAAAAGTAGGTCCATGGGGTTGTGTTCTCACATCTGGTTAAACTTAATGAATTTTCTGTGCTAGGGAAACATCTGAGTTAGTTCGGTCATGAGTGTGCACTTTGACTCCAAATTCCAGTTGTGTATTTTTATAGCTTTTGGTAAATCTACATTTTGACATTATCTTGATACTTTAGTTGTTTGGTATTAATTCCGTCTGGATTGCAATGTTTCTTGCTAGATTGTTTTATACTAGTTTCCACAATAATGTGAGTAATTTCATTCATCCCCTAATTTTCTAGCAGCACTAAGTTTTATGTGTCCAATATCTAAGGTTTTCGGTTCCAACTAGAAAAAAGTAAATGCTCTCAGGAATGGGATATAAAAACATGTTAGCTATTGATTGAAGCTAGTGTAGTTAGTCCCCTTTGGATCATATTATTGCGCACAACACTGAAACAGTCCCTACCTCTCTAAATAACTGCAGTCAAAATAAAAGTTGGTTCTCAGGGCGAAAATGCTCATCGCTCACAAAAACAGTTTTTTCATTTTTATTTTTAATATTTAATTTTAGGATTGATATTTGGGTTGTTGTTAATGTTTCATCTATCCTGGAAATGTAAAATCATATTGCAATATTTGGTTCTGGAAATGTGAGATTATATTGCAGTATCTGGCATAACATTGGAACCCAGTTTGGGGATGCATTTATGGAACGCAACACTCCCCTTGTTATGGTGTTTTGGGACAAGTTAGCTTCTGGCATAGTAAGATTTGGGGTTATACTGGTTGTGGATTTCAATTACATGGATGGCTATTGATTTTTTTTCAAGATAAACAACTATCAGGATTCCACTTGACTAGATTACTTTGATCTGGACATCACAGAAGCCTTGTCTACCTGCTTTTGTAGACAATTTTTTATCTGATATAAACAACAGTTCTCTTTTGTATGAGCTGATGTTTGTTCTAGTTTCTATGCTTTATAACTATACTTCCTATTTTAAAGTCATTTCTCTCTTGGCCCTTGCAATCATTGTTTTTACTATTATTTAATTCCCTATTTGAATTTGTGGAAAAATGTAACTAGAAAAGAGAATAGTTAGCATGATGAGTGGAAATAAAGCATTAGAACAGTAGACCCCATCCCATAGGAAGTTGTAATAACTTTTGTCTATTCGCCATCCTCTTTCCTTGTTGCTTTTTGCAATAGTTTTTCTACCTCTCTTGGCCGTTTTCTCCTTTTTTTATTAGGAACACTTATTAGAATCTAGTTTCTTGGTTTCACTTCAACATTTACAAAGCAAAGAAGGATACTTGTATAAGCGAGTCACATCGATTATGCTTATGCATAGACTCCAGTTTTACTTGGAAAAAATAGTTTCAAATATGCCACCTGTTGAAGATGGTTAAGCCCTCATCCATTCAGGTACTTTGACTTTTTATTTATGTTTTCTAGCATCTCCTGGAAAATGTTGTGCATATACTTCTGTAGTTATTGCTATGTCTATGGCAATGATTATTTTATCCTTTTCTTTTATTGTTGGCCGTATATATTATGTTATTTTGCAGGTTAACCAGAGCAATTTCTATCCACATTGAAGATATACTCTGTTTGTCTGGTGTGGGTGGGTGAGTCCATGGACGTGATCCCATTTTTCTTCCTCCGTTTTTTTCTCTGGAAACTATATTGTCTGCATCTGGCCTGATAATTTTTTCTAGACTCCATATATTGTTTATAGGGCTATTTCTACTCAAAACAAACTGGTTAAATCCTCATCCATTCAGGTACTTTGATTTTGTGTTTTCTAGCATCTCCTGGAAAATGTTGTGCATGTACTTCTGTAGTTATTGCTATGCCTATGGCAATGATTCTTTTATCCTTTTCTTTTATTTTTCGCCATAGATATTATATTATTTTATAGGTTAGCCAGAGCAGTTTCTATCCACATTGAATATATACCTTATTTGTCTAGTGTGGGTGGGTGAGTCCATGGACGTGAACCCATTTTTCTTCCTCTGTTTTTTTCTCTGGAAACTATATTGTCTGGATCTGGCCTGATAACTTTTTCTAGACTCCATATATTGTTTATAGGGCTGTTGCTACTCAAAACAAACTGTATTTTCTTAGAGTTGTGTGCACACTTTATCCCTGTTTGCAGGCATTTGGCATCTCCTTGCGGAGCTGTGGACACTTTTCTTCATCCCTGAGTGCATACTGTTTGAGTCTGTGGGCATTCCTACTTTGATCGCATGCATAATTTCAGTGGCTTGCGGGCATATACATGTCTTGTATTAGTTTGTAAACATCAATGTGTAAGTGTACCACTTGTTATGCAAGATTGCATTCATTCTCAATTATTAGTAAAGAATTTAACATCGTTGTCTTCTATTAATGATAATTATGTAGGTTATTACACAATAGTAAACTTTGGGGGACTTGAATATGTGAGAACTCACCTGGGTGCATCTACAACTTTAGATATGGAGTAAGCACTCTTTGGTATTGAAATGTTTGAAGATAGAGTATGAAAGATACTTTTGAAGTGGTAAATGATCAATTCATAGCCTAAAAGGGGTTTTCCTCTTTCTGAAGTCGCCTCACTCCATAATGGCACTTCTTTTCATCTAATTAAGCCTGTTGAGTCTTAAGTCAATGGAACTGCCTATTTAAATCCCAGTTATTGATTTCTAAGCATGTTTATTGGTGCTTTGGCCATTGTTAGTATGGCACATCATGATTAGGATGTGATTAGGCATTTTTATAGTCACACATTTATAGTCAGATGAAAATAAAGTTACATTTTGTTTTGCCTCTCGGGAAGTGCCAAAGCTTCTCTTTTAGAACACTGAAAAAGAGGACATAAAATAACCTCCTAACCTTATTTAAAAAGTCCCATGTAACATCATAACAGATCACAAGATTTTGTTTACATTTTCTTCTTAAAAATTACATTACTGTCCTCTGATTTAACTAATAAAGTTCCAAAAAAATAGCTACGACCAAGAAGCAGCATGTACAAAACAACTCATCCTCATATGGATCAGACATTAAAGTTGCATCATCCGAAGAAGGATCTTGTGACAACTTGCATTGTAGTTCCATCCCTTAACTCTTCAGTGATGATGCATCTTGCAGCAACCTGTAATCCCTACTTGGAGAGTATATCTTCTTGATGATTTAGGTCCCTGTAGACATGTGCAGGATCCATAGGAGGATTTATCAGTTATCTCCATGACTTGCTTAAACACAGGCTCCGACTATAAGGTATTGATTTTTCCCATTTACACATTCTGTAACCAAGTGTCCCCATATATCTGAATGTTCTTGATATCTCTTTCAGCGGCTAGCCTTATTAATACAAAGAGTGAATTGATTTTTTCCCAACTGATTGTTCCAGGATCCATAGTTGTTTTATTCTCCTCAAAATGACTATCTAAAATATATAGCACTTCTGCAATACAACCTAAAATATATAGCACTTCTGCAATACCACATTTACCTGGAACTCCCTGGAAAGCTCCACCAAAGAAGCCCCATCACTTTGTTTTGTCAATATCCAACTCTGATACCATTCTTGGAGTCTTCATTTTCCTGGTTTCTCACAGGCCTTCATAGGATAATCTGACTTGATTACTTACATGAAAGGACGAGATTTCTTTATCTTAGGAAGTCGAGTTTCTTGCTAGCCAAACAGCTCAGAAGATCACAAAGGGAAGTGCCCTATGCTTCTTTAAAGAGTTGTCATCCCACTACTGTTTAAAACAGTCCTTGCCATGATTCTCTCCCTCCAGAAAGTGAAAGAGCTTCCTTCCAACTAACTTTGTGAAGGGACAATGTACCAAAAGGTGGTTTGCTGTCTCTACATCTTCTTTACATAAAATGCAATGTGCATCTTCCGGAACCCTGCCAAGACCTTCTCTGCATGGAGTCCCAAGTCCAGCTTTCTTCTTCAAAGCTAATTGGAACAGTTTTGTTTTAAGTTGTGCTTTTACTTTTCATAACTCCTCCACCCCCAACTGTTGTTTTCAATACCAGTAACAGCTTGGTAATTACCCACACTTAATATTGAAGTTGACTGATTGAAAAACTTAACACCGGAACCCTTATGTCCCTACTTTTTGCTTGGACAATAGGAGAGTGACAGAGTCCCTCTCTTTGAACATATGATTAAGTAATAGGGTTTGTAGGTCTAAGTGTTGCAATTTTGGAAGTTGCTTTTTCCATACCATGGGTTGGGTACTATATTAGGAAACTGAAATTCCATGGAAAAGGGAAAAAGCTTTGTTTGAAATTTTTTCAATCGATCCATCACCCATCCTTCAGGAGCACTTCAATAATCCACCCCAAACCAGAAAGATAGAAGCAATGGGTGAAGTATTCATTGAGCATGGATAATGTGTTCACATGAAATGTCGGCTCACAAAGATCATGCCAAAAACAATGTCAGTTCCAAAGCTGTCTAGTCCAAGTAAATTCCATAAATAGTTTTCAATTTTTAGTTCGAAAATATCAGAGCTCAAATGTAACTTGATGCTCATTAGGCTCATCCTTTCTAACTGTGGTTTGAGAGGCTTGCGCATAATCATCTAGTGTAGCATAACAATCACATTTTGTGAGATAGGCCCGTTGAGTGAACCTAATAAAGATCATGAATTGATGGATCAATTGAAAAAATTTCAAACAAAGCTTTTTCAAGGCTTTTTCCCTTTTCCATGGAATTTCAGTTTCTTAATATAGTACCCAACCCATGATATGGCAAAAACAACTTCCAAAATTGCAACACTTACACCTACAAACCCTATTACTTAATCATATCTTCAACGAGAGGGACTCTCCTATTGTCCAAGCAAAAAGTAGGGACATAAGGGTGCCGGTGTTAACTTTGTCAATTAGTCAACTGCAATATTAAGTGTGGGTAATTACCAAGCTCTTACTGGTATTGAAAACAACAGTTTCTAGTCAAGAGTCCAGACTTTTATTTAATTTTAAGCCGTAAAGCATCTTTGCAAGATTTAGCAGTTGAATTTCTAATCCTATACAAGCATTGCATCCCCATATTCTAGACTGATATAATAGTTGCAACGTCAATGTAACATCCATGGGGTAGTGTTGGTTCAGAAATCCAACCACTCTTCTAAAATACTCCAGGGATGATACATTTATCACCTTCACTGCACTCTATTCCACGAAGTGTGTCCTTTCTGGTTTCCCTGCTTCCCTTGTCACTTCAAAACTCCTAACTAATGGACCTTTTAAATTGTTATACATGCTCAAGTTTCCTTTCCTCGAATTTCAAAAGCCTTTGATGAACCCCATTTTTGTAGTGGAGACCTCAAGTAGTGTCGAATAGAGTTATGGGAACTCGGACCTATATTTAATTTCAATTTGTCCTAACCCTTAGACAAAGTGCCAAAGACATAATATGTTGAGCAAGAGAGATTGGTATTGATGCCTTATAGCCTTATTCAGATTGCAGCTAGATGATCAATACATATTATAAAACATACCTAAATAGAGCTAAGTTACCAAGATACGGATCTGGATACAGATACGGATTCGGATCCGGATCCAGATCCGGATTTACCGGATTTTTTAAAACCTAGGATCCGGATACGGTGGGGAAACGACAAGTACAAAAAAATATAGAAATATTTTTATAATAAATAAAAAATAGCATGAAGAAACAAAACTATTCAGGAAAAACAAGGGTAGAACTATAAGTTATTGCCAAAAAAGAGAGTTCATGTACCATAACTGATAATTTGATGAGTTGTAGCCATGATTGATATTGATAATTTTAAAAACCATTTCAGCATGAAATTGAAGTGGGGCATAACAATTTTTTTTGTGAGCCACATTCAAATGTCCCTATCAATAGGGAATAAAGTGGTTTTCTTGCAGGTTATGGCAAGACTACATAAAAGTGCAGGACCATCACACTACCTAATTTAAGTAAATGACCATTACTTCCAAGTTCCAACACCCCCCCTTTATGGTCACAAACACAATCACACAAAATATCCTCACCAAAGACAAAACAAAACATGCTAGTTCTTCTACCAAGCTGGTCCTGCTATGCCCAGACAAACTACTTGTACCTTGCACTTGTGCCCCATACATGTTTCCTATACCTGTAACTATCCTCAACACCCTACACCTTTGTTCTGCATTTGTATTTTGTACATGATGCCCATGCCCTGTATTTTCCACAATACCCTACAAGGTTGCACATTTTTCAGTGTACCCCACAACAATATCCATGCCTCGTACCAGCCATTGTACATCAGCACTTTTCTCTATAAGACAATCAATCATGACTTGTCCAGAATTCAATATATCCTCTAGTGGACTAAACAATGATTGTTCCTCCTGTGATGTATATATCTTCAGATCAGTGTTATCCTTATCATCTTTACATCTTCACTTTATCCTCAGTTCTTGTTCATGAACCTCAGGAGCGAGGCACAACATTGTTTCCCATCATTGTTTCCTATGTGAGGTCAACAAATTCTGGAAATGCTCCCCATGTTTGTTGTGTGTCTTCAGTCAATTTTTTCTTCGAGTTCTATTTATATACAACCTAGCTTACTAACCAATGCATAGGTGCCTTTTCATAATGCATAGAATGTGTTTCCTACTGCTATTTAACGCACCCATTTACTTTACCCAAACCAATCATATTGATAGCTTCAGCCCTCACTAGATCAATCATATCTCCTTTGGAAAAAAATCACAATAAAACTTGAACAAGAAGTTTACAGTAGATTGCATACAGAGACAATGTTAAACAATGTCAAAGATTTGAATTCCGACTTTTTGTTCAAGTAGAGTTTTATTGCTCACCTATCTTGGGATAGAATTATGACATTATTCTTAAATAATATATTGCATATCAAATCAGAACTGCATTACAATAGGATGAATACTATTTGTAATTGGTTATTATGAATATACTAAATTGGATGCTTTGCAAATAATTATTGTATGAGCTTTCTATTAGGCATTTTCATGGAAATATAATGAAATTTGTCTGATGTGTTCCAGTCCCCCAGAACTTTAGACTATTGTAAGAACATGAGAGGGGAGAGAAAGGTATAGGTGATGGAACTATAATTTATGGGATGGATGATGGAGATGACATATGCATGTGCTACTAGACTGGCACTATTATTGGGCCTCATAAGGTACGATATATTTCCTTTTTCATGTTCATTCCAATGAGATCACATTTATTTGAAATTTGAACTAGGACACAGTACTAGCTATTGTGAGTACATATATTCTAGTTCTTGTAGTCATAGTTACTGTGTAAAAGGTCAGATGCATCTCCTGACAGTGTTGATTTCTGTGCATTAAGGTCGGATCTATCAAGTGAAACTATTTTGTGACAAGGAATATCCTAAAATTCCTCCAACTGCAAGGTTTTACTTCCGGATAAACATGACATGTGAATCAGGAAACTCGGGTGGTAAGAATTGGCTCTAATTTTAAGAAACTTGGGTTTTGTAGTTTTGGAATTTTTAGTTTCGAACATGATAGTTGCAAATACTATTTGACTTTTATGAACTGCAAGCTCTTTTCCTAGTTTGACTTGTCCAACCAGTGAAGGTTCCAAATCTCAGGAGGGAGTGTTCTATTAATGTTTTGGATATTGGAATTGTCTTGGCTTATTCTTGGACATGAAATATTAAATATATCAGATTATCACACACTTTCTTTCTCAACCAATACATGTTGCGTATCAACAAGATTTTACAAGTAGTTCCATCTTTCCTTGGGATTTTCAGTTGGGAACACTTTATTGGTCCAATTTTTTTCATTTTTGTTTCTGCTTGTCAAATTTTCTTGCTCTCACCTTTTAAAATATAAACACTGCAGGTAGAACTGATACTCTTTTAAATGCTAGGAAATTGGTGGCATGAATATACAATGGAAGATATTTTGAAGCAGTTAAAGAAAGAAATGACATTTTCTCAAAACTGAAAACTGCCACAACCTACAGAAGGTACCTTCTTCTAGAAAATGTTTCGTTACTATTATTGTGGGAATTTTGAGTTGCTTTGGAACTTGATGAAGAATTTGTGGATCAATTGGACATCATTTTAATGTAAACTGACTTTTTTCATAAATCTCAAAGTTATGGATGTCCTTGACATCAAACCTTATTGTAGACTTGTTACTTTTTGACTAACTATTAAATCTAGTCGTTTGTCTATATTTGCAGTTGAATCAATGCAATAAAGAGACATTATATTATGTTATTATTTTATTCTAAAATTCAAACGTGATGTTTAAACAATGCTAAAGATATGCTGAAGAGATAATTCTTGAAATTGATCTTTAAAAATGCTGAAGATATTCAAAATCGATCCATTGGTTGGGAACTAGCTCTTGTCACCACTTCAAGCTCTAATTCTAGTGTGCAAGCATAAAGTAAATCGGTAATACTAACTTTCTATATAGTTTGTTGTTCCCAGAGGCCTTATTGATGTGGGTACAACAATAGATCCACACTGACACATGTTGACAGGATTGTGGGGCAAGTCCTTCGAGAAGTTGGAGAGCTACCTTATGCATTTATTTAGCCAGAGGCATATTTATTTATAGATTAGTGCATTGGCTTGATGGATAGTGATCATTTGAGTATAATCTTTGTTGTGTTTTTCCCAATTTTTAAAAAAAATTGTAGGTGCCTTGAAAATAGATATGAGCATGTAGGTGTTGAATATTGTAACTTCTAAGAATATTATATTTGTACATTAATTATTCTGGAGATGTTTCATTCCTCCGAGGTAACCCTACTATGTATCTGGAGATGTTTATTCCTCTAGGAGTTGATATTAACTAGGGTTATTAGACCCACCATGTGTGGGTCGGCCCTGCAGTTATATTTTAGGGGTTATTAGACTTCTCCAGGTGAGGTCGGCCCCAACAGTCTTTTAGTGAGTTGAAAGTCAAGTATAAATAGAGGAGGTGATCTCCTCATTAGATCATTCACTCACTTGTGGAAGAGTGCGCACTAGTTGAGGAGATCTGCTAAGGAGTCAAGGAGAAGGAGCACATCTTTGTATTTTGGTTGATCATCTTATTGAGGAAAGCTTTACTGGGTTTTCTACCCCATGAGGGTTTCCCAGGATATATTGTGTGTTATCTTGTGATTATGCTTCTTTCAGTGATCTTGCTTGGCTATTTGGTTTAAACTTAACATGGTATCAGAGCTAGACTGAATAGGACATCTTTCACAAGGTAAGATTATCTCTCTCTCCCCTTTTGGTGAAGTTAGGGTTTTCAGCCCAAAGTTGGTATTATTGATTTTTGGTTGCATGGCTGGAAAGCCCTCCTCAAGAGCTTTCTTTTAAGCCCTAGATCGAACTTTTTGGTTGGGTAGAACTCCGGGAATTTCAAACCCTAATTCTACCAAAAGTGCGATACGTCAGATTTTGGTTTCAGAAAAAAGTTGTAATTTTTGATTTCTGATTACATGGCTGGGTAGCTCTTCTCAAGAGCATTCTTTTGAGCTATAGATCGAACTTTTTGGTTGGGTAGAACTCCGGGAATTTCAAACCCTAATTCTACCAAAAGTGCGATAAAATTCTGCTCCAGATTCCGGAAAAGTAAAAGGTAACTTTCCAGGTAAGTCTACTCTGTCTCTTGGACTCCCCCAAGAGAAGATGGCTCCAAATACTAAGCTTGAAGACAAGCTAGAAGGCATAGAGAATTTCCGAGCATGGAAATACAGAATTGGTTTAATTCTCGAGGAGAATGATCTTGCTCATTATGTCAAGGAGGAAGTTGCAGAACCAGAAGAAGATGAAGCCAAAGAGAAACACAGGAAGGATCTGATTAGGGCAAAGAGAATCATAGCTGATTCCATTAAAGACCACTTGATTCCACAAGTGTCTTCCAAGAAGACTCCAAAGGAAATGTATGATGCCCTAGGAAGAATGTATGAAGGAAAGAACATCAATAGGAAGATGAATCTAAGGACTCAGTTGAAGAATACCAAGATGCACAAAGGAGAATCCATTGAAGACTACTTCTCAAGAGTCCATCAAATCAAGGAACAACTAGATGCAATTGGTGATACTCTTGATGAGGATGAACTAGTGATGACTGCTCTTAATGGCCTCACTAGATCTTGGGAATCCTTCATTCAAACCATGTGTGCTAGGAAAGAAAGCATGAAATTTGATATAGTATGGGAGGATTGTGTTCAAGAAGAAGCTAGAGTTGCCAACAGAGAATCTCTTCTCAAAGAAGATGACCAAGCTTTGGCCACCCATACCAAAAGAAGAAGAACAGGCCATCTCAAGAAGGTTGACCACAAAGGATCTCAACACTTCTCTAAAAGGAGAAAAGGACCATTTCCAGTAAGAGATTATTCCACAATCAAATGCTATACCTGTGATAAGCCAGGACACATCTCCAGATTTTGTCCCTCTCAAAAGAAGAAGTTTGCCCACAAAAGACACCATGCTCATATGGCAGAAAATGATAGTGAAGAAGAAGAAGGGGAAGAAGATGAAGAAGAAGAAGAGGTAGAGGTAAAGCCTAAAAGGAAAAGAAACAAGGTGAAGAAAGAAGATCCAGAAGAATATGTTCTATTCTCTGCACTCTCTGGATCTGTATCTCCTGAAGAAGATACATGGCTAATTGACAGTGGTGCCTCCAAGCACATGACAGGTCAAAGGAAGACCTTCTCAAATCTTGAAGAAAAGTCTTCCTCACAAAAGGTATCTCTAGGAGATGATTACCAATATCCCATCAAAGGAATTGGTGAAGCTAGCTACAAACTAGATTCTGGAACACCCTTGAAGATGAAAGACATCTTATATGTACCAGGTTTAAAGAAGAACCTTCTCTCTATTTCAGCACTAGATAAGAAAGGTTTTAGAGTAGCCTTCATAGATGGACAAGTACTCATGTGGTCCAAAGGAAAGACAATTAAAGATGCAGTTGTTATTGGTGAAGAAGAAGGAGGTCTCTATAAACTCAAAGGCCATCCAGAAGCTGCCCTTGCACATGAGATCTCTAGCCCCAGTGAGCTATGGCATAGAAGATTAGCTCACATCAATTATAAAGCCTTACCCTATGTAAGCAAGGTAGTCATAGGTTTACCAGATTTGAAAACTGATCATGATGGCTCATGTAAAGGATGTAAGAAAGGGAAAAATATCAAGAACCCCTTTCCAAAGAGTGAAACAAAGACTAAGAACATTTTAGAGCTCATACACTCAGATGTATGTGGACCTATGCCCACCACTTCCTTAAGTGGGTTTGAATACTATCTTTCATTCATTGATGACTTTTCAAGGAAAACTTGGATATACTTCCTGAAAGGTAAGAATGAAGTCTTTGGAAAATTCAAAGAGTTCAAGGCTCTAATAGAAAATCTATCAGACAAGAAAATCAAAACTCTCAGAACAGATAATGGCGGAGAATTCACCTCAAAGGATTTTGAGGACTTTTGCAAAGAAGTTGGGATTAGAAGGGAACTAACTACTCCTTATAATCCCCAACAAAATGGGGTGGCTGAAAGGAAAAATAGAACAATCATGGAAGCTGTGAAGACCATGATCCATGACCAAGATCTTCCCATGTACTTATGGGCTGAAGCAGCCAAAACTGCAGTTCATGTGCAAAACAGATTATCTCACAGTGCCCTTGAATTCAAAACTCCAGAAGAAGTGTTTACAGGTAAGAAGCCTGAGGTAAGTCATCTTAAAATATTTGGGTGTCCTGTGTACATCCACATTCCAAAAGAAAAGAGAACCAAGTTGGATCCCTCAGGTAAGAAGGGAATATTTGTTGGTTATTGTGAAACTTCCAAAGCATTTAGAATCTACATACCAGGTTTCCATCATATAGAAATAAGTAGAGATGTAACCTTTGATGAGGAAGCAGCTCTCAAGAAATCCAGAAAGTGTCAACTCGAAGAAGTTTATGAAGAAGATTCATCACCCAGGATTTCAGAGACTGTTCACATCCCTGAAGAAGTTACACCAGAAGATCATGACATGATGGAACCACAAGAACTCCCTGTTGCAGAATTATCCAGGAAGAGAAGACCAGCATGGGCTAGAGACATTATTCAAGGAGCTGAAAGATATGGTGCTCCTGAAGGCTCCACTAGAGAAAGGAAGAAGCCAAAATTGGTATCCAACTACATGGCCTTAATGTGTGATCTTGTGGATCAACTACCTACTAGCTATGAAGAAGCAGCTCAAAAGAAAGAATGGGTAGAAGCAATGACTGAAGAATACCAGTCAATAATGAAAAATGATGTTTGGGATATTGTTCCCAAACCGAAAGATAAAAGTGTGGTTTCTTCCAAATGGATTTTCAAAATAAAACATGCCGCAGATGGAAGCATCGAAAAATACAAAGCAAGATTTGTAGCCAGAGGATTCTCTCAGAAGGAGGGAATTGACTATGAAGAAACATTTGCACCTGTTGCCAGGTATACTTCAATTAGAACTATCATGGCACTTGCATCCATGATGAAGTGGAAATTACACCAAATGGATGTTAAGACAGCTTTTCTGAATGGTGTAATTGAAGAAGAAGTATACATAGAGCAACCTCAAGGGTTTGAGGTTAATGATGGAAGAACTCATGTTTGCAAATTGAAGAAGGCATTATATGGGTTGAAACAAGCTCCAAGGGCTTGGTACGGAAGGATTGACAATTTCTTAACTAGCATGGGCTTTACCAAAAGTAAAGCTGACCCAAATCTTTATCTCAAAGTGATGGATGATGAACCAGTGATATTGCTGTTATATGTAGATGATCTTTTTCTAACTGGAGATGAGAAACAGATTATTGAAAGCAAGAAGAAGCTTTCTTCAGAATTCGAGATGAAAGATCTCGGATTGATGCACTACTTCTTAGGCTTAGAAGTATGGCAAGAACCAAAAGGGATCTTTCTAAATCAAGGTAAGTACACTGTGGAGATTCTCAAAAGATTTGATATGTTGGAGTGTAAAGACATGGCCACTCCCATGGACTCCAACTTAAAGTTATTAGTTAATGATTCATCAGAACTAGTGGACATAACTTTATATAGACAAATCATTGGATCATTGATGTACTTAACTAATACTAGGCCTGATATATGCTTTGCTGTAAATACCCTAAGTCAGTATCTAGTAGAACCTAGAAAGGTTCACTTAATAGCTGCAAAGCATGTAATGAGGTACCTAAAAGGTACATTAGATTTTGGCCTATTTTATGTTGGAAATCATGAACTCAGATTACATGGTTACTCAGATTCTGATTGGGCAGGAAGTGTCTCAGACAGAAAAAGTACCTCTGGTGGATGTTATGGTCTTGGATCTGCCATGATTTCCTGGTTCAGCAAGAAACAATCCAGTGTGGCTCTCAGTACTGCTGAAGCAGAATATATAGCTGCCTGCTCTGCTAGCTGTGAAGCAGTATGGCTTCGGAAACTTTTATCTGGAGTGTTTGACTTAGAAATGGATCCCACTGTGATTATGTGTGACAATCAAAGCTGTATCAAGATGACTGAAAATCCTGTATTTCATGATAAGTCAAAACACATAGAGATCCGATACTTCTATATACGAGATATGGTACAGAAAGGAGCTATCAAGCTGGAGTACATAAGCACTGAGGATCAAATTGCTGATATCCTGACTAAGCCTCTGTCTCGAGTAAAGTTTGAACACTTCCGAGACAAGCTTGGTGTAGTTCAGAAGAACCCTCCTCGAAAGGGGGAGTAGCTCAGTATCTGACAAACCAGCCTATCTCATCAATGATGAGGCTACCTATTTTTGTTCTTATTTACTTAAAATTATTTAGATTTAGGACTCTTATATTATTTGTTTTGATGATAGATGTATACATGCTTTTGATGATAGATGACAGATGTATACATGTTTTGATGATGTTGATACATGTTGTGTTTATACATGTTTTGATGATGTTGATACATGTTGTGGTTATACATGTTGTGATGATGATGATACATGTTTTGATGATGTTGATACATGTTGTGTTTATACATGTTTTGATGATGTTGATACATGTTGTGGTTATACATGTTGTGATGATGATGATACATGTTTTGATGATGTTGATACATGTTGTGTTTATACATGTTTTGATGATGTTGATACATGTTGTGGTTATACATGTTGTGATGATGATGATACATGTTGTGGTTATACATGTTGTGATGATGATGATACATGTTGTGTTTATACATGTTTTGATGATGTTGATACATGTTGTGTTTATACATGTTTTGATGATGTTGATACATGTTGTGGTTATACATGTTTTGATGATGTTGATACATGTTATACATGTTGTGATGATGATGGTACATGTTGTGTTTATACATGTTTTGATGATGATGATACATGTTGTAGTTATACATGTTTTGATGATGAGGATACATGTTCTGCTTTGGTGAACAGTTGAGGGGATTGGATCATCCCTGGACTTTCAGTCCTAAAGTGAGCCGTAGACGTGAGGTCTCCGAGAATGAAGTCCTTAGTGGACAGTTGAGGGGATTGGATCATCCCTGGACTTTCAGTCCTAAAGTGAGCCGTAGACGTGAGGTCTCCGAGAATGAAGTCCTTAGTGGACAGTTGAGGGGATTGGATCATCCCTGGACTTTCAGTCCTAAAGTGAGCCGTAGACGTGAGGTCTCCGAGAATGAAGTACTTAGTGGACAGTTGAGGGGATTGGATCATCCCTGGACTTTCAGTCCTAAAGTGAGCCGTAGACGTGAGGTCTCCGAGAATGAAGTCCTTAGTGGACAGTTGAGGGGATTGGATCATCCCTGGATTTTCAGTCCTAAAGAGAGCCGTAGACGTGAGGTCTCCGATAACTGAATGACAGGACTGAATCGTCCCTGGACCTCGGTTCAAAATGTACGTGACAAATCCTAGAATTACTCTAGGTTACATCCAGCATGAAAAAGGGCTGGCTCTGTAGATGTGATACATCCAGCATGAAAAAGGGCTGGCTCTGTAGATGTGATACATCCAGCATGAAAAAGGGCTGGCTCTGTAGTTATGATACATCCAGCATGAAAAAGGGCTGGCTCTGTAGATGTGATACATCCAGCATGAAAAAGGGCTGGCTCTGTAGATGTGATACATCCAGCATGAAAAAGGGCTGGCTCTGTAGATGTGATACATCCAGCATGAAAAAGGGCTGGCTCTGTAGATGTGATACATCCAGCATGAAAAAGGGCTGGCTCTGTAGATGTGATACATCCAACATGAAAAAGGGTTGGCTCTGTAGTTGTGATACATCCAGCATGAAAAAGGGCTGGCTCTGTAGTTGTGATACATTCAGCATGAAAAAGGGCTGGCTCTGTAGTTGTGATACATCCAGCATGAAAAAGGGCTGGCTCTGTAGTTGTGATACATCCAGCATGAAAAAGGGCTGGCTCTGTAGCTGTGATACATCCAGCATGAAAAAGGGCTGGCTCTGTAGCTGTGATAAGGATTGATCATCCTGGAACTTGATCTGGATTGCATCATCCATGGACTCATGTCCTAAAGGGAGCAGGATTGATCATCCTGTAAATATGATCGTGTGATGACGATGCTACTGATCGTGTGATGACGATGCTGCTGATCGTGTGATGACGATACTGTTGATCGTGTGATGACGATGCTGCTGATCGTGTGATGACGATGCTGCTGATCGTGTGATGACGATGCTGCTGATCGTGTGATGACGATGCTGCTGATCGTGTGATGACGATGCTGCTGATCGTGTGATGACGATGCTGCTGATCGTGTGATGACGATGCTGATGATCGTGTGACGATGATGATGATGATCGTGTGATAACGATGTTGATGATCATGTGACGATGATGATGATGATCGTGTGATGACGATACTAATGATCATACGACGATGCTGATGACGATGTTGATGTTCCAATAACTAGTCAAGTTATTGATGATGATGAATTGAAGAAAGCTTCCGATGATATATAGATGATGTAGTAAATGACTCCTTGTTCCTACAGATGTTGTTATAATATCCTTCTCGTTAAGGGGGAGTGTTGAATATTGTAACTTCTAAGAATATTATATTTGTACATTAATTATTCTGGAGATGTTTCATTCCTCCGAGGTAACCCTACTATGTATCTGGAGATGTTTATTCCTCTAGGAGTTGATATTAACTAGGGTTATTAGACCCACCATGTGTGGGTCGGCCCTGCAGTTATATTTTAGGGGTTATTAGACTTCTCCAGGTGAGGTCGGCCCCAACAGTCTTTTAGTGAGTTGAAAGTCAAGTATAAATAGAGGAGGTGATCTCCTCATTAGATCATTCACTCACTTGTGGAAGAGTGCGCACTAGTTGAGGAGATCTGCTAAGGAGTCAAGGAGAAGGAGCACATCTTTGTATTTTGGTTGATCATCTTATTGAGGAAAGCTTTACTGGGTTTTCTACCCCATGAGGGTTTCCCAGGATATATTGTGTGTTATCTTGTGATTATGCTTCTTTCAGTGATCTTGCTTGGCTATTTGGTTTAAACTTAACAGTAGGTAGCTGGTGAGTGATTTTAAGCAGGGTTGTATTTGGAAATATAAATTAGCATTTAAGCATGGTTGTATTTAGATCTTATTGGCTTTTATCAAAATTACAAATGATGCAATCTTGTTGTTAATATTTCTCCTTTCCTCAATTCTTAAAGGGTTCTAGCTCAATGGAAGAGCACCTGGCTTACAAGCAAGAGGTTGGTGGTTCGATTCCTCCATGCCCTAATGATATTGCAATATAAGTATTTTTAATAAAATATATTTTATTATGATTTATTATGGCTATAGAGAGGGCTTCAAACCATTTTTGTATGTTGCTACAATGGGGGTTCTAAACTTCCTTCATATGTCACTACGAGGGGGGTTCAAAACTGTCTTTGTATGTTACAATGAGGGGTGTTCAAAACCCCCCCTGTAGATCTACATGAGGGGGGTTCATACCCACCCCCAAAGGTTTGTAAGATGGAGTTTTAGGGGGGGTTTCAAACCACCTCTGTAGGTGTCTATGAGGGGCGTTTCAAACTACCTCTATAGGCCTCTACGAGGGGGGTTCAAAACCGCCCCTATAAGCCTCTAAGAGGGGGGTTCTAAACTACCACTATAGGCCTCTACAAGCGGGGTTCCAAACCGCCCCTATAGGACTATACGAGGGGGGTTCACAACTGCCCCTATAGGCCTCTATGAGGAGGGTTTGAAACCACCCCTATAGTCCTCTACGAGGGGGGTTCGAAACCACTCCTGTAGGTTTGTATGAGGGGGGTTCAAAACCACCTCCGTAGGTCTCTATGAAGGGGTCTATGAGGGGGGTTTAAAACCGCCTCCGTATACCTCTACGAGGGGGGTCATAAACCCCCCCCAAAAGTCACTTTTGGGGCCGGTTCCAATCTCGTCAAAAACTGCCCTTAAAGGGAAAAACTTTTAACATCGGTGCCTTTAGGGGCGGTTTTTCCAAAACCACCCCCAAAGCCAAAAACCCTCCCGTAGGTCACTTTGGGGGCAGAAGAAAACCCCCCCTAAAGGCCAAAAATGTAGTAGTGATTACATCCTAGGATTGGTGCATGATCGTACCATCACACTGCTCTATTGTCCTATAGAAGAGCAGATTGCAGATATTTTCACCAAGGCATTTTTTGTGAAAAAGTTTACTCATCTCTGATCCCTTCTTGGGGTGAATGTTACCTGGGTTGATTAGTTTTTTACAGTCTATATTGAGGGGGGATTTCTTTTCCTACTGGGTTTTCCCTCTTTCCTCACTTTTTTTAGATTGATTGTATGGGGTGACCTTTGGTCTTAGTAACCAGGGCCCTATTTTTCTAGTTATTTTTCCTCATAGTCCAGCTTAAGCGGGGGTGTTGGAATATTCTCACCATCTTGTTTTGGTTTTGCATGCATGCATCCATGCATCATCAGTTGACTCTCCTAGCACCTAGTCCCTATTTTGGCCCCCCTGGAGTTTGTTTTTGGCCATCATTATCCCTCCTAGACACTTAGTGCACCTTATTTCCATCACTGGAGTTACAATGTTCCCTCATGCATAGACTTAGGAGATCTTACAGCCAATTCCATGATTTAGGGAACCTTGTCCCCTTGATTGCTTACTTAACTGACTGTATCTCCTAGTTGACTGCTACTAAGTGTAGGAGCACCCTCCTTGACCAATGACAGCTAGTTATGCCCCCCTTGGAGTCTCCTCCCCTATTATGGTTCCCATATGATTCAGTTATCCTCAGTCCTACTCCAGTTTAATGATTATTCATCATCGGTGGCCACTAGACCTTATCGGGAGATGGTTCCAATGCAAACTAAGCCTAGGCTTGAGGTGAATTTGGATCCTCCCAGGAGTATTGAATTCATTTGATTGCAACATTATTTGATGGCCAACTTAGAACTGATTAATGTATCAACAACAGTTTTATGAGTGAATTGATCCATGATCTTGTCTAATTTTTCTCATTAATTACATTGTGAAATTGTGAGGTTTGTTCAGCTTCATGATCTACCCCTGCGGAATTTCAAAACATCTTCCATGATGATATATTATTCCAATTAATCATGATGTTTGGAAGGATGCAGTTAAAACAATGGGATCCTAGAATTATTTGGGATAATATTTTTCCATAAGTAATAGTGCCATTGGTAGACATGCAACACAACCAGTGGGATCTTGGCACTCAGTGTTGCAGAATAAATTTAATCAAAGTGGTCCGGCAGAAACATGGTGGACCTTTGGTAATTAGCTTGCAATTCAGAGTCCAATTCTAGACAACCAACAACATATTGTGAGAAGTGAAATAAGTGGTTGGCTTCATAGGTGGTTGGAGTTGGTTTCTTGCTCGAGGACAAGCAAACTTGGGAGGGGATGACTGTCATGTTCCCATTTTGTTAGCACCATGAACTAGATAAAACCTCCTGTATCCTAATGACATATTAGAATTAATTAATTAATGAGTAGTTAAGTTAAGGCATTAATTAGTTAGGAGGTTTTAATTTTATTTTTCCTAAGTTTGAAATGCACTTGATAAAAGTATTTTTCATTAATACATATTTATTTTAATGGAATAAAGTGAATAATTATTCACAAGGGTGCATTAGAGGATAAATATTGAACAAGTGATAGATTTCAAAGGAATAAAAGATAAAAGCAGTCAAAGCTAGGAAAGCAGGAAAACAAAAAGAAAAGATGGTAGAAGGCAGAAAAGCAACAAAGCTCGGGAAAAGAAGAATAAAGAAGAAAAGAAGATAAAAGAAGAAAACATGATAAGGAAAAAAAGCAATAAAAAGCAGGACAACTCAAAAAAGCAAGATAAGGAAGAAAAGCAGGATAACGCATGAGAAAGCAGAAAAGAGGATCAGGCATAAAAGTAGGAAAAAGAAGGATAAAGCAAAAGAAAAAAAAAAAGAAAAAACAAAATCAAAAGCAAAAGAAAAATAAGAAAGCAAAGAAAAAGCGGAAAGTAAAGGCAAAAGCAAAAGCAGAAAGCAAGCTAAAAGAAGAAAGCAAAGGAAAAAGAAAAAGCAGAAAACAAACAATCCTTATTCTCTCCTAAAAATTATTAATTATTATTTTATTATTTTCATGAGAGACGGCTAGAAGGAAGGATCCAATGTACGGGTTCAATGCATATAACTCATGGATTACTTGCTGAAGGAGAAAACCAAGTTGTAAAATAAGGAGTGTGGACCACTTTCCCATCTTTTGAAGGTTTGATGTTTGAGTTGAGTGTAATTGTGCCTCTTTGACTTAGGAGATGTGCCCCTATTCCAAGTGGGAGATGTGCCCCTGATTGTTGTGAGGATGATGACATATATTATTCATCATGGATTTTATTTCATGTCCTGAAGTTTGATCCAATCGAATTCAAGCTTGTTGCAGTGATTAGAGAGCCTCCCATCCAGAATTATGATGATTTCTAGTCTTTCTTTGATGGACATTCTTATTTGTTGTGTAATTATTTCCTGAGACGTATTTGAGAAGTATTTAAACTAATTATGGTTTTTACTAATGTAATAATGAAAAAATTATTTCTATTTTATAGACTGAATAAAGAAAAGTATCCATTTCATGTCCGTCTCTTGCACCTTGTCTAGATGGCTATGAAACAAAGCTAGTTTTCAGTGTATGATTGATAGAGGAATGTATATAACTCTAAATTGAATTATTTAATTTGATGTTGTTAATTAACATGCCAATATACTCATCCCAGTTCTGAAACCAAGAATTCATGACCTTCTCCTACTGTTTGGAAATTCCTGAATTTGAACTAGTTGGGTAATCCTAGGTGCCAATTTTGCTTATCTATCTTTGAAACTTTCTAAGAACCACTTAAAAATTGATAGAGATAATATAATATGATATTTTACTATCATTTATTGTTGTTGAGCCTTCCTAAGTCAAATCCTCCCATAATATTTTGAAATTACCTTTCAAACAACTAGTAAAACCACTCATCTTAATTGTTTTTCCTTAAGTTTTGTAGGAGAGTTAGTTCATGTATCTTCAGACATGATTGGTACATTACAAAAATTCCTTTAGTTTCACAAAATTCTCATATTTTTTTCTGTGATTTTTCTCTTGATAAGTTTCTTCATTTTCTTCCTTCAGAGAAGGCTCTTCTTTCTTGTTGATCCCAACCTTGTAATGTTGATGTATATGTAACTTCGGAATATATTTCACATATATGTATATTGTATTCCTATAGAGATGTTATTATTCCTCTATACAGAAGTGTTTGTATTCCTATAGATATGTTATTATTCCTCTATACGGAAGTGTCATCATTTATATTGTAAGTGTTGTAACTTATACTTGATGGGTTATTAGACCACCTTGTTGGGGTCAGCCCTGTATAAGTCATGTGGGTCAAAGGGTTATTAGACCACCCTATTGGGGGTCGGCCAAGTCAACATTTTGTTATGTGGTTAAGTTGAGGCCGACCTAGTAAAGGTTATTAGGCAAGTCAAGTCAAGTATAAATAGAGTGCGGGAAGCACTCTATTTGATCATTATATTCTCACACACACTCTTTGAAGAGTGGTTCACTTGTGGAGGAGGAGAAGCTTCTGCTAGGAGATGTCTATCTCTTATGCTTGGGTTGTATCATTGCTCTATCTATCTCTAAGGAAGTTATTTGTGTTTTTCACCTTTATGGTTTTCCCCAAGTAAACTCTATGTCTCTTGTGTGCTTGCATTATTGTGTCCATGATTGATATGATGTAGATATGTTGTACATGTTGTTCTCTCAGTTAAGACCCTAGATCAGATTGAAGTAAATTCTGAAAAACTAACATGGTATCAGAGCTAGCCTGAAAGAAGGCATGGTATGGCATGTATGACACTTGTTGCACTTGCGATGCTAGGGCTTGATATAGCAAAAACCAGTCATCGTAGCACTTTCGCTATAAATCCATTTTGGAAAAGTTTCCAGATCTAAAACTTTTACAGGTCGAAGATCAGATCCGCATGTACCTTGTGTTTAAAGGACAGCTTCTAATTCATTGTACTTGTGTTTTATGATCTGTACAATCTAGGGTTTCTGCCTCTTCCAGATCTGAGTCATAAATAGGTGACCTAGGAAAAAAGGTCATAACTTGGGATAGGAAGCTCCAAATGAAATTTCGTAAAACATGACAGGTAGTGCACAGAATGTTCTTTCTTAGGAAACTTTTTCAGAGGCCGAAACTAAACCAGTGGCACATGGCATGCTGTACAAGTTCGCTCTCTTGTTTTATCCCATAAACAGGTCACGTTGCAACACTTGGCATAACTCTCTCTCAGAGAATCTATTTGAGGTCAGACCTGTGGGGTTGGAAAGATGACAGGTTAGGCTATAACAGGAACAATTTTAAGACCCTTTGGATCAGAAATTTTGGAGTTGCACCAGAAACAATCAGATGCATATTTCTGTCAAAACATAATTTTTTTTAGCACCTTCATTCATGGCTCCAGGAATTAGGGTTTCGGAGAAACTTGATATTTTTGTAATCAGAGACCACGGATAAATGCTACTCATCAAAATAAAAAATTAGAGACCAAGATCAAATTCTTTGGTTGGGTAGAAGGTCGGGCTTGATCAAACCCTAGTTCGGGAACTTGATCGGAAAAATGGAAAATTAGGGCTTCTACAAAAGTTGAAATTTTTTAAGTCTGTGACCACGGCTAGAAGCTCCTTAGAAAAATCAAAGTTTAGAGATTTGGATCAAACCTTTTGGTTGGGTAGAAGGGTGGGCTTTATCAAACCCTAGTTCTGGATCCTGTCTAGAAGATCCGAAAGTTTCAAAGGCAATTTTGAGGGGTGAAACTTTGCAGTTTTCAAATTCTGAGTATTCCAGGTTGATCAGGTCATCAAGGCGCATCTTTCTATCCTTTCAGAAGTTTGAAATTCAAAGTTTGAATTTTGAGGGTTCCCGCGACAAACCCTAATCTAGCTCCAAATCCAGTTCCTGCAAATCAAGTGGATTGGGTTAATCCTAGAAGAAAATGGATTGGTCACCTGCATAAGTGAAGAAGTTCTTGTTTCAGAGGGAGATGAGGCTAAGGCCTTACATAAGAAGATTACAAGCAATCTTGACAGGTATGTTTCGAATTCTGTTCATGATTAAGTTTATGATATGTTTGTCTTCATATCATTACGGTTAGTACAATCTTGATTAATTACTAGACTTGTCGTATCACCTTAATAAAATTATGAATACATGATAGAAGATATTCATTGATTAAGGTTTTTACACTTATGATTGTACTAATGCATTGTGATGTTGTATGAGGTTTATGTTCGCTAACATGAAAGGTACACCAAGAAAGACAAATCATGTTCTACTTCAAGAACATATGATCATGGTGACATGAAGACAAAGATTCATCCATTGTCATGGATCACATAGAAGATCTACTTACGAGGTATGTATAACTTGGTTCTACAATGGTTAACTTATGAGACATGCAGGTTACTAGCACAAGTCATTGAAGAGAACCAGAAGACATCATGTGGGTATGTTAGACATAACTAGCTAACATAGTAATCCAGGTATGTTTTTCTATATCAAGTTAGAATATTACCTTGTGTTAGGATCCCTTATATAAGTATACTTGGTATGATTGGTTATGTTTATTCATAAAGTTAGAAATGTAAGTAATCAAAGGTTTATGCATATTATGTCTCTTATCGTGATTGATGATTTGACTAACCAAAAGAGTCCTATGATCAAATAAGAATATGCATGAGTAAAAGAAGTCTTCCTTGAAACCTTGAATACTAATGTTTATTACTTGTGTTTGAAATGATCATGACTATACATGTTTAAGATTATTGTGTTTTGATAGTATTGAGAATATACTAATAAATATATGATTATGTATGAGATCTTGAGGATATCACAATAATGATACTTGTAAGCATGCATAGTGATCGAGGATGGATATAAGTTCAAGGACAGGTAATCCAGGAAGCAAAGATCAAGAGGGAGCACACTCCAGTAGTTTCTGCAAGGATGCAGATATTCAGAGGGATTCGACCACTTCTCACAATCCACATCAGAATGGAGTTGCAAAGATTCAAATGGAGTCCACCCAACAACCAAACAAAGATAAGTATTTGAATTCATTAGAGGAAATTTGGGGTCTAAAATGGGACTTATAAGAAAACATGTCATGGATGAGCGTACGATGAGTAAGATATTTTAAACCAATAGAATTTTAGTATTTTGGTCAACCATCACGGTTGAGTTGGACAAGAACTAACTCCATATAACACTCACCTTGGTTAAGATTTTGAAAAGTTAATCTTGAAATATGATAAATATACTTGAAATACTAAATATAGAGTATTGTATATTATCACTACTAATTTATTTAAAATATAAATCTCACATTAGTTAAAATGATAGTGGAATAATTTTGAAATAATAAATATACTTGAAATAATAAATATAGAGTATTTTATATTATCACTACTTCTAAATTCTTTAAAATATAAATCTCACATTAATTAATATGATAGTGGAGTAATATTGAAATAATAAAAACATTTGTATAATTAATCTCTTAAAATAAAAATAAATAAATTTAAAAAAGTGTCATAAATAAAAGAAAAATATGAGAGAGATAAAATAACATTTCTCTATTGTTGTGATAATTTTCTCCTCCGAACTCGGAATTTGACGTTTTTGGTACCATTGGAAACATCTCGTCGAGACCTTTCCAACGGTACCCAAAACCTAAAATTCCAAATTTGGAGTAGAAAGTTATTTAAAAAATAGCGAAATGTTATTTTATCTCTCTCCTATTTTTCTTTTATTTGACACTTTTTTAAATTTATTTATTTTTATTTTTAAGAGATTAGTTATATAAATGCTTTTATTATTTAAAAGGCTTCGAAGTAGTGATCATATAAAATAAAAATGAAAAATAAATGAGAGATAAAATAATATTTCGCTATTTTTGCGATAACATTCAATTCTGGACAAGACCTTTCCAATGGTACCAAAAACGTCAAATTCTGAGTTCGGAGGAGAATGTTATCGCAAAAATAACGAAATATTATTTTATCTCTCACCTATTTTTCTTGTTTATTTTTAGTATTATTGTAATTATATTTTTTCATTATAATTTTAGTTTTTTTTTTTAGTTTTAAATTTTATTAAATATATTTTTTAGTGAAAAAGTTTTTCCAACTAAATTTGTTTAAGGGTCATCCAAGCTAGAAGATGTCTCAATGGAATTGAACCCAGGTGGATGGAATGAAATCCATCAATCCCAACCAACGAACCACCGTATCCTTGACTAATTTTATTAAATATATAAAAAGAAGTAGTGGCACATTTATTAAAAAAATAATAAATTATAATATAAATTTAAATTTTTTACCACCATATCATTTATTGTGTATGCACAAGAATCTAAACCTTTCATTATTATTTTCAACCATCATCTCTTAACTCTAAACAAACCCAACATACTTGTCAACTACCATTAATGAGATATTATAGGTTGACCTTCACCAGATAACACCTTTAACTTAGTGTGACATGGCATATTTGTAGTGTGATGTGGCTTTTTTTTTTTTCCTTAGGAGGCCCATTTTAGACCCCAAATTTCCTCTAATGGTCATTTCTTACATATTTGTTTGTTTAAATAATTTTTTTCAATGATGTATATGCTTATATTCCTAGAATTAGGTTCTGTATTATGCATATTAGAATAATTGCATTAATGAACAGTATACTACTAATATGCATGTGATGGGTAAGTGGCCTATGGCATTGTACAACATTCCATTGCTAGTTATCTAGAATGAAACCTCTTTGCTGACATGTTGGGAGTAGTGCAAACTCTTAACAATGTTCTAGTAGAGATTCGAAGGCATCTATAAAGTTACAGGATATGGATGAATGTTGTATTGAAGCATTGGCTAAGATAATTGCATGACTATATGACATATTTCTTCAGATGTAAGAATTTGTTCTGAAAACCATGAGATGTTTCTAATCATGCAATTTAAAATGTTTTGTAGGAAAAATCGTATACCATCACCTACAAAAGAAGGAATACAACATTTGTTCAGCAACAAAGTTATCTATTGAAGATATTGAAGTTCCCAGGATCTAGGATGAAGTAATGAAAGAATGCCATGATCAGTCGATCATGAAGAATGATGTTTGGGTTGCAGTCCCAAGACCTGAAGGGAAGTCTGCTGTGACTTCCAAATGGATCTATAAGATCAAGCATGCTGCGGATGGTAGCATGGATAAATACAAAACGAGGTTTGTAGCTCGTGGCTTCTCCCCCCCCCAAAAAGGGATTGAGTATGAAGAGACTTCTACACCTATAGCCAGGCACACTTCCATCAGATCAGTACTTACTCTGGCTACAGTGATGAAATGGAAGATACACCAGATGGATGTCAATATAGATTTCTTGAATGGTGTAGTCGAAGAGGAAGTGTATGTGGAGCAGCCACTCGGGTTTGAGACACATGACCGAGAGTCACATGTGTGGAAACTGAAAAAATCCCTGTATGGTTTGAAACAGGCATCCAGGACCTGGTATGGTAGGATAGACGGCTTTCTATCCAGTTTGGGCTTTACAAAGAGTAAAGTGGATTCCAATCTTTACTACAAGGTTGAGGAAGGAAATCCAGTGATAGTACTTTTGTATGTGGATAACCTGTTTGTTACAGGTGAAGATAGATTGATTGTCGACATGTAGCGGAAGCTTGCTGCCAAGTTCGAGATGAAGAACTTGTGGATGATGCACTACTTTCTAGGCATGGAGGTGTGGCAGAGTGCAGATGAAATCTTCCTTGGACAAGGGAAGTATGCAGTAGAGATTCTGAAGAGGTTTGAGATGATAAACTGGAAGGACATGGCCACACCTATGGCATCGAACCTGAAGCTTCTGTGTGATTGTTCATCTGATTCGGTTGATGTCACTGTGTATCGTCAGATGATTAGGTCCTTGATGTACCTGACGAACATGAGACCATATATTTGCTTTGCGGTGAACATATTGAGCCAGTTTCTGACGGATCCGAGAGGTGTTCACCTAGTTGCTATAAAGCATATTCTGAGGTACCTGAAGGGTACAATTGATTATGGGCTCAATTATGATATGAATCAAAAGTTTAACCTACAGGGTTATGTTGATTCAGACTAGGCAGGCAGTGCTGTAGATAGGAAGAGCACTTCTAGGTGTTGCTTCAGTATGGGATCAGGTGTGATCTCTTGGTTTAGCAGGAAGCAATCCTACGTAGCACTGAGTACAACTGAAGCAGAGTATGTTGCAGCTTTTTCAAATAGTTGTGAGGTAGTATGGCTTAGGAAGCTACTGTCTGAGTTATTTGTTCTCCCTTTGGAGGCTACTGGTATCTTTTATGACAACTAGATTTGTGTGAAGCTGTCTGAGAACCCGGTGTTCCACGACAGGTCACAGCACATTGAGATCAAATATCACTATATCAAGGATATGGTGCAGAGAGGAGCAGTGAAGCTCCTGTATGTTGCGACAGATGAGCAGATTGCAGATGTGCTGACGAAGCCACTAGCCAGAGTGAAGTTCTAAGTACTTCAGAGAGAGGCTTGGTGTTCATCAGATTAATGACACTTCGAGGAAGAAGTGATGGACACATTTGCTAGATCCATTCCAAGCATGATGAGAGGAGGATCCTTCATATGGCTATGGATGTAAGCGCTAGATGATGAGCATTAGGACGATGCTCTAGTTACTTCTCGGTATATGCATCATGTTGGATGCTTGTTATGATCAGTTGGATCATGTATATGTATATGTATATGCATCATGTTGGATGGTTGGACCATGTATCTGTATATGTATCAGGTGGATACGTTGTATGATCAGGTAGATCATGTATGTTGATATATATCAGGAGGATACATTGTATGATCAGGTGGATCATGTATCTGTGTCTGTATCAGGTGGATACATTGTATGATCAAGTGGATCATGTATGATGATATGTATCAGGTAGATAATTGGTATGCATCAGGTGGATGCATTGTATGATCAGGATGATCATGGATGATAAGCTTCAGGATGTTGCTCCAGATGACAGGCATTAGGATGATGCAGTGATGATGATTAGTATGATCATGTACATCATGATGGTATATGGAGAGTATCAGGATGATACTCTATGACCGTGGACAAGTTGTGCAGATAAGCATATAATCTAGCCCTAGGAGGTTTGTAGATAGTCTCTCGATATTTTTCCTATGGCATGTAATGTGGCCCTGGGATATCCGGAAAAACTCTCTTTCGAGGTTTTGCTTTGGGAGGACATATAATCCATCCCTGGGAGATTCGACAGGTAGAGCTGTGTGCTTGTAACAGCCTGGGATGCTCTTTCGAGGTTTTTCCCTATGGCATGTAATGTGCTCCTGGGAGATCCGACAGGTAGAGATGAGTGCTCGTAACAGCCTAGGATGCTATAGCTAGGTTTTTCCATGACCACATGTAATATGCTCATGGGAGATCCGACAGGTAGAGTTGTGTGCTCGGAACAGCCTGGGATGCTACAGGAAGGTTTTGTGGTGAGATCACATGTAATGTGCTCCTGGGAGATCCGACAGGTAGAGCTGTGTGCTCGTAACAGCCTGGGATGCTACAACCAGGTTTTGTGATGGAATCACATGTAATATGCTCCTGGGAAGATTTGACAGGTAGAGCTGTGTGCTTGTAACAGCCTGGGATGCTACAACCAGGTTTTGTGATGCACATAATAAGTCCTAAGGATTCCACAGTATGGCCAGTGATGATGAAGACCTGCAGGTGGTGGGCCTACATCCAGTATGAAAAAGGAGTGACTCTGTAGAACTTCCTATGACGAGTAGATTCAGAGATTGATTGAGGTAGCAGCAGCAGTGATGATGACGATGATTCGAGGATGATGACTCACTGACAATGATCTAGAGAAGAAGACTTGTGCTAGAAGACTTGTGTCGAGAAATACCTTCCTAGTTAAGAGGGAGTGTTGATGTATATGTAACTTCGGAATGTATTTCACATATATGTATATTGTATTCCTAAATATATGTTATTATTCCTCTATACGGAAGTGTTTGTATTCCTATAGAGATGTTATTATTCCTCTATACGGAAGTGTTGTCATTTATATTGTAAGTGTTGTAAGTTATACTTGATGGGTTAGTAGACCACCTTGTTGGGGTCAGCCCTGTATAAGTCATGTGGGTCAAAGGGTTATTAGACCACTCTATTGGGGGTCGGCCATGTGGGTCAAAGGGTTATTAGATCACCCTATTGGGGGTCGACCCAGTCAGCATTGTGTTATGTGGTTAAGTTGAGGCTGACCTAGTAAAGGTTATTAGGCAAGTCAAGTCAAGTATAAATAGAGTGCGGGAGGCACTCTTTTTGATCATTGTATTCTCACACACACTCTTTGAAGAGTGGCGCACTTGTGGAGGAGGAGAAGTTGCTTCTAGGAGATGTCTATCTCTTATGCTTGGGTTGTATCATTGCTCTATCTATCTTTGAGGAAGTTATTGAGGTTTTTCACCTTGATGGTTTTCCCCAAGTAAACTATGTGTCTCTTGTGTGCTTTCATTATTATGTCCATGATTGAGATGCTGTAGATATGTTGTACATGTTGTTCTCTCAGTTAAGATCTTAAATCAGATTGAAGTAAATTCTGAAAAACTAACATGTAACCTAAACTAGATTTGTAAAATGGTCACCTCTATTTGCTCAAAATATAATCCAATACTTCTTTACTTTTAGCATACTTTTCATTTTCCCTTAGTTGTGTATGCATTCTTTCAACTTCTTGTTCCTTTTCAAGTAATTGATCTTCTGTTCATCAATTGTTTTTGTACTCTCAAAATTATTCCCTTTCAGAGAAATGATATTGATTTATCTTTCTTGAATTTGATTATGTTTTTAATTGATCATCATGCTCACATCATTACTTTGTCTTTGGGGTTCTTAGAGTTGATCTTTTAGTGATAGGATTTCTTCATTTTACTTATTAACCCTTTCTTCAATTTCTCGTTTAGTATCTTCCAATTCTTTCTTCATAAGTATGATCTCTTTGGATAAATTCTGATTTTCTGCAACTGATTTCTTAAGTTTACTTTCCAAAGTGTCAATCTTAAGTTTCTCAGTTTGACAGGTTTTATCCGTCTCCTATAATTAACTAGTAAAGTATGTTGTCATCCCTTTTGATTCTTGTCATTTTTTTTTCATATTTTGCAAGATATAGGTTGCAACTCTCTTCACATCTTCTATAGTTTTGCTCTGGGTGAGAATGGCATACCTTGATTTTGCGACAGAGATATTTTCTATGTTGTCATTTTCTTGTAACCATGGTGCTTCGTCTTGAGAGCTTTTTCCTTTCTACCCATATCTACACAAAGATCTATCTTCCATATGTTAGGCTATTACTGAAGACACTAGCTCTGATACCATTTGTTGAAATCTTATTAATACTGAGAGGGTGCATGAATCAGTATTAGTGCAGTTATGAACAATTTTTACTTGTCAGATTTAATCATCACTTAAATTATGCATTCACATAAACAATAACATTCATCCACAAATGTGCAAAACACAAAACAAAAAACACAAGGTTTTTACATGGAAACCCAAATGGGACAAAACCATAGAATGCTCTCTTATAATATAAATATTACATTGATGGAAGAACCAACTTCCAAATTTCTCCAGCACCAACTGGAAGGAGGATCCAACCCCCTAATTTATAGGCTACAACTTAAAGGAAGCACTGACTCCCTAATTTACCAGCTCCAACTGGAAGGAGGCACCGACCCCCTAGTTTGAGAGCCACCAACAGGAAGGAAGCATCAAATCCCTATTCCTTTCCCCATCCTTCTGCTCTGATATGACTGTAGAATATACTTCTTTAATGTTCTACTGATCTGCGCACACTTCAGATTTACTGCAATATGTTTCATTGTGTGCACCTGCTACTTACTCTGATCTTGCAATTTGTCTACTGTATCACACACTTCAATTCACTGCATCAAAACTGCATACTGGTCTTCATAACCTTCTGTGCGCTGGTTCAATATATAATTTTGTTTCTATGCATATTCATACTCAATAGATATTGTGCATCCTCTATTGTGCTGCCATTTTGATCTTGAGCATCTATCTCAGATAAATCACTTCATCTTGTGCATCATCTACTATTCTCCCCTTCTGTCCTTGCACATTTGTCTTAGATGACATCTTCCTGTGCATCATATGATGTGTTGCATTTTTAGCATCTGCATCTTCTACTAGATTATGCTATTCCAATTCCATGAGCCATTCATTCCCTAATAATTAGAATCTTCCCAAATGAAAGTCTTACCAGTTTTGCATCTTCAAGCTTACTTCAATTCTCCAACTTGGATTTTTATTTATACTCTTCCTAGACAAATTGTATGTCCACAAGTTGGTCAATGACGTCCCTGATTCCTTTCTTCACGGTCAAACTTATTTCCGCATCCGCCACTTGTCATGATCTGCGCGATTAAAGTGTCTTCCCTTGTGGGTCTTATCCATACTTGGTGCTTTGCATTATGGGTTTTGCACACTTAGGAACCACTTCATGTGGGGTCTTGAACCCTTGAAGTACCATTTCTTGTGGGTCTTGGGCACTTGACTACAAAGACTTTTATACTTCTTTCAATTGGTGGGTCCTATGCACTTTCATGACTTGCATACCTGTCCAACCACTTCTTTCTATCGAGCCTCTTCTACACTACCAAGACTTTTCCAACCATCTCTTTGGCATTACCATTGCCTGGATGGATGGGGACTTGGGCACATACCTTATGTACTTCTGAAAAATGGATGTTCTTCTACAATTTGTATGTACTTCTTCAAAATGGATTGCATATAATTTTTCAAAATGAAATAAGGATACTGAGTCCTCTTTGACATTAGTTGACATAAATGAAAAACAAAGTTCAACAAAGTTTTCCCAAAGAGAAAAATGTTTTTCAATCCCCATCCACCTAGTTCTTTGGGTATATTCAACCTTTCCCACTTCATAAAATGTACACCTTCTTTATGCTTATTTTTTTTGGACACGGAAAACTGCAAAATATTCTTCTGATTTTATCTAGGATAGATTTGGTAATCTTTTCCAATAATAACCAGTATACTGGAATGTTCTACAAAACAAACTTCGCCAGTATTAATATCCTTCCTAGTGTGATCCATCTATAGCAGCAATGTCCAATTCTTTTCTCTACTTTCTTCAAAAGCCACATCCAATCTTGTAGAAAATAGTTATTTGATTTGAGGATGTATCCCAAGTATTTCAATCCTAAGTCAAAAAATTTGCCTTAATAAGGAAGAAACTATAAAATGTGGTCTAAGATATTCTAGTCAACACCATTTTGCAAAAATAAATATTTTGTGTCATTGGATGCCATCCCTGATGCATCATAAAACAAGTCCAAATTTTACTTATATATTTTCCATTCACCAATACTCCCTTTCCCAAATAATAATACATCATCTACAAAAATTAGATGGGTAATCATAATATTTTTTGAGATTTTGACACTCTCTAATCTACCATCTATCTTCGCCCTCTCAATTAATCCGCCTAGTCCTTCAACTATTAATAGGGAAAATAGAGGATACAAATGACAACCTTGTTGTTGAGATATTGTAACTTCTAAGAATATTATATTTGTACTTTATTATTCCGGAGATGTTTCATTCCTCCGTGAAGATCTTATTGTATATCCGGAGATGTTTATTCGTCCGTCGAAATGTGGTAACTTGGGTTATTAGACTTCCCTAGTGGGGTTCGGCCTTATATGTGTTATGTGGGTCAAAGGGTTTTTAGACCACCTTAGTGGGGTCGTCCCAGTCAATTGTAGTGGGGTGTTTAACCCAGTGGTAAATTTGGGGCCGACCTACTTAATATAAAGTACAAGTCGGAGATGTGTATAAATAGAGGAGGTGTGTTCCTCATTACACACACACTTCCCTCACTTGAAATATAACACACTTGTGAGAGAGAGGTATGCTATGGAGGAGGAGGAGATCATGTATTTGGTTTGCATCTTTGTATATTGCTGATCATCTATATTGAAGAAGCTTTGTTGGGTTTTCTACCCCATGAGGGTTTCCAAGGATAAATTTGTGTCTCTTGTGTTTATGCTATGCTTGTTGTTTCTTCAGTGATCCTGTATATGCTATTACTGTGAAATGGAATGTAATGCTGATATTTTCTATATTATCATATTGAATCTTAACATGGTATTAGAGCTAACCTAAAGGAAGGAAATGTATGGCACTTACGACACTTGCGACAATTTGAAGGTTAGGGTTTTATATAGAAAAAACCAGTCATCGTGGAAATTTTGCTATAAATCCATTTTGGTGAAGGTTTAGTATTTGAAACCTTTATAGGTCATATATAACATTCTCATGTACCTTGTGCCCAAAGGAAACGCTCAGCTTCATTGTACTTTGTGAGTTATGATCAGTACAAGTTAAGGTTTATGCTCCTTCCAGATCTCAGTCATAATCAGGTGACCTAGGGAAAAAGGTCATAACTTGGGCTAGGAAGCTCCAAATAAAATTTCGTAAAAAGTGACAGGTAGTGCAGAGACTGTACTATCGCGGGAAACATTTTCAGAGGCCGAAGTTGAACCAGTGACATGTGGCACGCCGTACAATGTCGCTCTCTTGTTTTATCCCATAAACAAGTCACGTTGCGACACTTGGCATAAATATCTCTCAGAAAATCCAATTGAGTTCAGACCTATCGGAATTTAAAGATGACAGATCAGTATACCACAGCAAACGTTTTCAGACCCTGTCATTGAAAAAGTTTGTAGTTACAATAGAAACAATCAGGTACATATTTTTGTCAAAACAAAATTATTTTTGGAGCACCTTCATTCATGGCTTCCGGAATTTAGGGTTTAGAAGAAAGTTGGAATTTTTGGAATCGGAGTCCATGGCTAAATTCTACTCAGGAAAATTAAAATTTAGAAACAAAGATGGAATTTTTGGTTGGGTAGAAGATCGAGCTTGATCAAACCCTAGTTCGATATTTTGATTAGAAAAATGGAAAATTAGGGCTTCAGCAAAAGTTGGAATTTTTGAAGTCTGTGACCACAGCTGGAAGCTCCTCAGAAAAATAAGAGTTTGGAGCCTTGGATCGAACATTTTGATTGGGTATAAGGGTGGGCTTCATCAAACCCTAGTTCGGATCCTGTCGAGAAGATCCAGAAGTTTCAAAGGCAATTTTGAGGGGTCAAATTTTGGAGATTTCAAAATTGAAGTATGCAAGTTTGATCAGCTCAACAAGACACATCCTTCCATCCATTCAGAAGTGTGAAAGTCAAAGATTGAATTTTTAGGGTTTCTCTAACAAATCCTAATCAAGCTCTATATCAAGTTTCAAGGGGAGTTGAGGCTAAGGCCTTACATAAGAAGACTACAAGAAGTCTTGACAGGTATGACTTAAGGAGGTACAGGTATGTCTTGAAATCTGATTCTTGATTAAGTTCATAATATGTTTGTCTTCGTATTATTTATTAGTACAATCTTGATTAATGTTAGATTTGTCTTATCATCCTAATAAAAGTATGAATACATGTGAATGATAGAAGATATTCATTGATTAGGGTTATATGATTGTACTAATGCACTGTGGTGTTGTATGAGGTTGATGTTGTCTGCTAACAAGATACATGTACATCACGAAAGTCAAATCAAGTTCCATGACCATGACAACATGAATACAAATACTCCTCCATAATATTTGATCACATAGAAGTTCTACTTACGAGGTGTGTATGACTTTGCTCTATTATGCTTAACCCATGAGATATGTAGGTTCAAGCACAAGATCTCTAAATCATTGAAGAGAACAAAGAAGATATTGATTAGGTGTGTTAGACATAACTAAGCAAGTATACTAATCCAGGTATGTTTTCCTATATCAAGTTAGAATCTTACTTTGTGTTAGGATCCCTTATATAAGTATACTTGGTATGATTGGTTATGCTTATTCATAAAGTTAGTAATCAAGGGGTTATGAATATTATGTCTCTTATCCTGATTGATGATTTAACTAACCAGATCAAACAAGAATATGCATGAGTAAAATAAGACTTCCCTGAAACCTTGAATACTAATTTTTATCATCTATGATCATGACTATACATATTCAAGATTATAATATACTAATGAATGTATGTTTGTGTATGAGATCATGAGGATGACACTAGTGCACACTTGAGCATGCACAGTGGTATAGAATGAATAAAAGTTCAAAAGACATATAGAATATCAAGTGGGAGGCAACCACACAAACATAAAAGATAAGTATTTGAGTTGTTATTTAAAATAAGTAAATGATATTGCTTGTAATAGGTTGTATTAATATTTGTATTCCTAGAATATATCATGCTAAGTGTAAGCATTCATATAGCATTGAACAGTATACTACTAATATGCATCTGATTGGTAAGTTGGACAAACATTCCATTGTTGCTTGTCTAGAATGAAACCTCTTTGCTAACATGCTGAGAGCTGTGCACACTCTCAATAGTATGTTCTAGTAAAGATGGAAGGCATCTAGATAGCTACTATATGCATACAGGATAGGGAAAAGTGTTGTGCCAAATATTGGTCAAGATAGTTGCATAACTATGAAAATGATATCTGTATGCATAATAGGTTATCATGTCAACATGATTTCATGATTATGAAGTATTACTAATCATGTAATTAATTTTGATTTGTAGGAAATATCATGAAGAATGATGAACACTGAACAAGTGATGGATGTTCAACAAGAAGATTTACAAATCAAACAAAATATAGAAAGCTTGTGGCTAGAAGATTCTCTTAGAAAGAGGAAGAGAATCATGACGAGATGTTTGCTCCAAGTAGCTAAATAAGACCATTCTCTTAATGGTGTAATTAAAGAAGAAGTGTGAATCAGGTTCTGTATGGGTACCCAAGATCAATAGTCAATCAATGAGATTAATGATCACCATGGGTGATGTGGATCTCAACCTTTCCTACAAAGTTGAATATGGTTTCTATACACAGAGGACATGGATGCAAGAAGGAACTCACCACAGAGTTAGAATGATATTGATGATATGTATTGATGAGGATATGTATTGATGAGAATACTTGTCTTAATGATATGTATACCTGTATTGATGAGGATACTTGTATTGATGATGTGTATACTTGTATTGGTGTGGATACTAATACTGATGATCTAGATGACGATGCTGCTGATCGTGATGGTCTAGATGATGATGTTGATGATCGTTTGATGATGATGCTGATGATTGTGTGATGACGATGCTACTGATCGTGATGGTCTAGATGACGATGCTGATGATCATGTGATGACGATGCTGATGATCATGTGATGACAATGTTGATGATCGTGTGATGATGATGCTGCTGATTGTGATGGTCTAGATGATGATGCTGATGATCGTGTGATAATGATGCTGATGATTGTGTGATGATGATGCTGATGATTGTGAGGATCCAGATGTTGATGTTGCTGTAGCTATTCGAGTGTTGCATAAGATAAAGACTCAGTACTTAAGATGTTGATGTTCCAGTATTGAAGATGTTCCAGTAACTGCTTGAGTTACTGATGATGTTGAGAAAAATTCCAATGATTTATAGATGTATCATGTATGATGTTGATGACTCCTTGCTCATGCAGATGCTGTTATAATATCCTTCTTGTTAAGGGGGAGTGTTGATATATTGTAACTTCTAAGAATATTATATTTGTACTTTATTATTTTGGAGATGTTTCATTCCTCCATGAAGATCTTATTCTATATCCGGAGATGTTTATTCCTCCGTCGGAATGTGGTAACTTGGGTTATTAGAATTCCCTAGTGGGGGTCGTCCCTATATGTGTTATGTGGGTCAAAGGGTTGTTAGAACACCCTAGTGGGGTCGGCCTAGTCAGTTGTAGTGGGGTGTTTTACCCAGTGGTAATGTTGGGGTAGACCTAATTAATATAAAGTACAAGTAGTAGATGTGTATAAATAGAGGAGGTGTGTTCCTCATTACGCACACACTTCCCTCACTCAAAATATAATGCACTTGTGAGAGAGAGGTCTGCTATGGAGGAGGAGGAGATCATGTCTTTGGTTTAGATCTTTGTATATTGCTGATCATCTATACTGAGGAAGCTTTGTTCAGTTTTCTACCCCATGAGGGTTTCCCAGGATAAATCTGTGTCTCTTGTGTTTATGCTATGCTTGTTATTTCTTCAGTGATTCTGTATATTCTTTTATTATGAAATGGAATGTAATGCTGATATTTTTTGTCTTAGCATATTGAATCTTAACACTTGTCACAACCTTCTAGAACATTGGAATAAATTAGTAGGGGAATCTTTTACCAATATAGCAAAGTTTTCAGATCTAAAACAACCCATGATACAATTAGTTGCTCCAGCCTTATTCTAATCTAAAGAAGAACTAGTCCTAAGGAATTCCCAATTGACCCGATCATATGCTTTCACCAATTATGGCTTATGCACTAGTGCCTTCAAATTTTTGAGATTTATACTATGAAGGCTCTATTGAGCCACTCCTCAGACGACCTCCATAATCTGACAATTTTCCAACAACCCAAACTACTCCTTATAAATAAACTTTGAAAGCACAGGCTTAATTCTATTACAAATCACCTTAGATATCACTTTATAAATAATATTTCATAATCAAATTGGCATAAAATCATTAAAATAAATGGGCTTAGAACACTTTGGTATGAGTTCTATGAAAGTGGCATTTAAGGCACCAATCACTTTCCCTTTAATCCTTGATTTCTCTACTGCAACTAATTACTAAGGACCAACAATATCAAAAAATTCCAAGAAAAACTCCACAACCCACCCATTTGGGCCTTGAATTTTTATTTTTCAAACCTAAACAAAATATTCTTGATTCCATCCCAAGTGACTGGATCCGCAATGCTCTTACCTTTCTCAACAGATAAAAAAATTAGATAGCACTAAATAACCTCCATTTCATTAACAATTGACAAATTTCCCATATCCTTGAATATATGCCGAAAGTGCTTGATATATACATCTCTAATAAGCCTTTGATCTGATAAAATGGTCCCTTCCTCAATTTAAATATCCTAGATGGTATTCAAAATCCTTCTGTGCTCACCAAACCAGTGAAAAAATATAAAGTTCTGGTCACCTTGGTCCAACCAAAATTCTCTTCTTTTAATCCTCCCAGTATCCTCTTCCACCTTCTAAATATTTAATCTTTGAGCTTCTAAAGAAGCCACATTATTCATATCAAGATCTAACAGAGGACTTGTGGTATTAATTTTGAACATCAAATCAATTTCTCCTTCTATGTTATTTAATTCCTCCTTTAATTCTTTCTTCTTACATGTTTCCCAATTCAAAACTACAGATTTTAAAACTTTAAGCTTATTTACTAGAGCCTACATAGCAAAAGGGGGTTTGGTTTTAAATTTCTCTCTAGTTATATAATGTATCACTTAACATTATGCCATGTGTATTACGAAATGAAGTTATGGAATATCACATATAGTGAGTAGCACATTGTCATGTTTTTACATAATGAAGTTAATGATAAAAGTTGACGTAAGTGTTGTATGACATATGCTTGATCTCTTTATAATAGGAATGTTAATTGTGATGAGAAAATGATTGTCAAACTCTCAAATTGACTTAGTTGTTAATATTTCAAAGGTTTTGTTTTTATAACAATGAAATGCTTATGTTGGGAATAGAGTCGTGTAGGTATATAGGCTTAATACTTTTATAAATATTCCATATGAAGAGAAAGCCATAATAGAAAAGAAGTATGAGTTATGAGAATATGTATATATCGTAAATTTTAATCTAGAGAATCATGTAACTCTTGAGGCAAAGAGAAAGACATGATAATTACAAAAGTTTAGGGTAGACAAGATGAATATCCATTTTAAAATAAAAAAGAGCTTTACAAAATTTTGGTTATCCTTAGCATTAGAGAAATTTTTTGAAAGTTTCTAAAATTTCCAAATTTATGGTAATTGTGGTTGTTACAATGTGGTATCAGAGCATAAGTTATGACACTTGTACTAATGAGTCCCATTCATGTTATGAGAAAAGCTAATGACTTATGTGTTTTGTTCTTCTTACTTGTATAGAAGAAAATTGTTTTACTAAATTGCAGGAAGAGATGTCTAGAAGACGATCCCCTACCCCACCTATTTGGGTTGAACTTAACGATGAGGGAAAACAAAACAATAATAATGTTAATAATAACTCAAATGAGATTCTAAAAAAAGTAAGAGTCTTACAAGTTTAACTTCTAAACTTGAAAGTTGAACATGAGAGAGTGATGAGGACTTAGGAAGACCTTAATGAAGCTTTACAGTTTAAATTAAATGAAATAACTAAGGATAAATGTAAAAAGAAATGTAAATGAGTTGACTCATCCTCTAAATATTATTCCTCTAGTGAAATCCATGTAGCTAGTGAATCAGAATATTCTAGTAGTATCTCTAAGGGTAGATGAAGGAAGAACAAAAAATATAAAAATGAGATAAATGGAGAATTTAAAAAGATAAAACCTCCTCCCTTTGACAGTGAAGTCAAGAATGGAGAAGAAGTTGGAGCTTGGCTACCCAAGATGAAGAAATATTTTACTATTTATAACTATTCAAACTCAATGAAGGCTAATATGGCCATATTCAATCTAGTCAAGAATGATAAGATCTGGTGCCAGGATTTAAAAAGAGCTAAAAGAATTAATGATAGAAAAGTTAGTTGGAATTGGTTCAAGAAAGAGTTTAAAAAAGAGTATCTTTCTGAGTATTACTATGAGGGAAAGGAAAAGGAGTTATATGAATTAAGATTAGGATTAATGTCAATGCATGGCTTTTGTACTAAATTTGTATCTTTATTAAGATATGTACCTTACCTTAATGAATAAAAATCTAAAATTCAAAGATTCCTTGGTTGTTTACCTAGCTTCTATAAAGATAGATTAGATTTTGATAACCCAAAAACATTCTATGAAGTAATGAGGAAGGCTAAACTGGCTTATCATCAATCTAAAAGTAAGCATGACAACATTTATATTTTTAAGAAAAGAGAAGTGAATAACTTTAAAAAGAAGGAATTCAAGCCTTTTAATAAACATAAAATTTTCTAGAGGAATACTTTTAGAGATAAACAACAACTAATTAAAACTGAGTTTAATGATAATCTCTTTAATTAGATAAAGGATGAAATAAAAAGATAACTCTTAAAGTATTGGGGCTGTGGGGAGAGTCATTTCTATTGGAAGTTTCCTCATAAGAGGGATAATCGAAGCATCCACATGGTCATAGAAGTGGCCACAATTGGAGAAGTTGCTTGGAACATTCCAAATATAACTGCGGCAATGGACAATCATCAAGTTGACTACCAACCTTCGATGATAGAAGTAGAAGGTAAGATCTTTGACAAATCTATTTATATAGTAATTGATTCTGGTTCTAATTTAAGTTACCTATCTCCTAATTTAGTAGATACGTGTAAAATGAAAAAGTATGATTTTGAAAAGTCGTGGCTAGTGCAATTAGCTACGGGAACTAAAAGAAAAGTAACTAGTTTCATTTCTAGTTGTGAAATTTATATGAATGAATTGGTTACAAAAGTAGATTTAAAAATTTTACCTTTAGGATCATATGATGTATTAATTGGCATGTATTGGTTAGAAAAACATAAAGTTGTATTGAATTGCTTTGGAAAAAATTTCACTTTTATTGATGAAAAAGGTGAAAATAGACTTGCTAAAGGGATTCCTAAAAATATATTTACTAGGAAAATATATGCTTTGCATTTAAAGAAGTGTGCTAGGAAAGGGTGTAAATTTTTTGCTGTGCATATCACTAAAAATATTAATGATAAAACTAAACCTAGATTGGAAGAATTTTGTCTTTTACATGATTTTAAAGATGTTTTTCCAGAAGAGATACCTAGATTACCTCCAACGAGGGATATTGGATTTACCATTGATTTAGTACTGGGAAAAGTAACTGATTCTAAGGCTCCATATAGAATGAATACACCTGAGTTGGTGGAATTGAAACTACAATTGCAACAATTGTTAGATAAAGAGTACTACATGGCTAAATTTTAATTTTAAATTTTTAATGTGAGGCTGGAGGGGAGGAGCTTAGATCCTCCCTCGTGCACCCAAAGGGGGTACGCCCCTTTGGGTGCATGAGCGAGGAGCTAAGATCCTACCCTTGGGCCACCTTGGGTGCCTATTTCATAGACCGAGGGATATGCATTGGGTTCCCAAAGGGTTCTAGGGGGGGGGGGGTTCCCACAATGCTAGAAAAACAAGCGACAAAATTCTCAAAATTGATCCGTCCATTTGGGTGGGTGTTGTTGGTGCCCAAATGGGGATTGGGGGAGGAGTTGCCTCCTGTTTTGGAGGGAACTATCGACGAACAAAGGGGGCTCGGGGGAGCGGCACCCTTTGGGCACCCATATCGTAGTTGTGGGCTCCCAAACGGTATGCATATCCCATGGGATATGCATAGCCTAAAGGCTATGCTAGGGGTGCCCAAAGGGCCTGAGGGGAGGATCTTAGCTCCTCCCTCATGCGCCCAAAAGGGATGGTCTTAGCGCCACCCGTTTAGGTGCATGAGGATGGAGCTAAGCTTGTCCCCTTGGGCCCCTTTTAAAACTAAAAAACAATTATGTTTTTTTTTAACTATATGTTAACTTTTTTTAAGTGTAAGTATTTTTTTTGAAACATATACTCAAAAAATTAATTTTTGACTATAGGGAAAATGGTATCAAGAAAGCTATCTATAAACACCTCCGGAGCAATATCATTGATGTGGTCATCGAAAAAAATAGTTGAGCCATCTGTCAATGTTGCACGTGATGAAGTTGTATCCACTGAGGATTTAAAAACCAAGAATGCTAGAGAATGGAAACACGTACCAGATGAAGAGAAAATAGACTATTCTTGGTTTTTGAAAGAGAAATATCAAGGCAACCCAGACATTATTCACTTATATTGTTCTACATTTGCATATCTTAAAACAGATTATCAGTCATTGGGATTGTTGCTAGATATTTGTTTGGTGTCGGGTAATGATATTGTTTAAGCACTAGTGAAACAAGCTAAAACCTATGTCAAAATATGATATTGTTCGAAGGTTTCAAACTATAATGTCGACAAATTTTTCATAGAATTTTTTGCAGGATTCATGCACGATATTGAGTGCAAGAGTGTAAGTTTCTATATTTTTATATCTTTTTGAATTTTTTATAATTTGGATTATATGACAATGTAATAGATTTAATATAATAATTTTTTTATTTCACAGGATTTTTCTATGCCACTTTCCCATATTTTGAATGGAATTTATTCTATAGAAGAAAATCCGATGGATTTCATTAATGCCGCTCTTCATAAGGGAGAAGCGCCAAAGAAGAAATGAGTGCAAAATAATCATACTAAATAAGTACAAGGACAAAAAGGAAAATGTGTCCAACAATCAAATGAAGTACCTAGGAAGGTTGCATTCAAAAGGGTATCTCTCTCAACTGAACATGATCGATGAATTGTTTCTAATGAGGATGTTACTTTTGCTGGTAAGAGTAAGTAACAATTTTCCAAAAGACCTATGGATGAGGGTGTTTCCATTCCTGATCAATAGGTTGTTCTTTTAGATACAACTACTTCAAGACATGAAAGGAGGAGACAAGATGTTCAATCCAATGTTATCGTTGAAAATCAATGTGAAAACTTGGGGGATAGTTTGGAAATCATCACTCCAGGAGGTGATCTAGATGATGGTATTGTCAATAAAACACAAAATTATATTCAAGATCGATTGTGGAGGGCTAAGTTGGTTCACAATGGGCATACATTTGATTGAAATGTGAAGCAACTTTATAGACCCTCAGAAGGCCAGGAGAAGTATCAAATTAGGAAACCAAATATTAATTATTACTATTATGAATTCCCCTACCATATGAAAAGAATATAAATACTACAAATAATAATATTATTATTACTGATAATAATTATTATTTTAATATTTTAACTTTTTTCCATAAAACGATATAGTGGTAATATCATTATTTTAATAATAATAATATTATTATTTTAATAATAATATTATTATTATCATTTAATATACTTGAAAAAAGGAAAAAATAAAATAAAATTCCTTTTGGAATATTTTTAAGCTGGACTCACTATGTTTCCCTCTTTTAATAAGATCATTATTAGCCCTTTCCAATTGAAGTCGGAGACATAAAAAGAAGCCTGCTTGAAGAAAAGGAAATGTATGCAGAATTGAAAACAGTACTATTACAAATAAAAGAAGAAATATCTAAGAGGAAAGAAGAAGAAGAAATTCTTATAGTCTTTGAAGTCTCAAGTAAAGAAGAGTAGGAAATTGCTATTCCACCTACGATAGAGGAAGTGGTTAAGACCCCTAAATTTTCAAGTAAAGAAGAACATGAAAATACTACTATACCTATGGCAGAAGAAGCGGTTATGAACCTTGAATTTTCAAGTAAGGAAGAGCTGGAAACTGCTTCTACACCCATGACATAAGAGGTACTAAAATCACATACATTGACACCTTATATTCCCCATCACAGAAGACCCAGGTCATCGAATGCAAGGAGGGATAAGAACTGACGCTCCAACTACAAGACTAAAAATACGATGCAAGGTCAAAAATATGCATGTCTACCAGAATTTCATTATGGGTTGTTATAAGGAAGGGACATAAGCCACATTAATGCACCAAGTGAAAAATATATAAAAATGTCTAGTGAAACTCTAGAACAAAGTCAAATTGGAAGTCCTGATCGAAACCCAAATCGAAGAAAAGGACATGATAAATAAGATGATAACAAGGATGATGAGACTGAATATGTAGAGGACAGGGATACAATCCAGAGTATGGAATATCAAGATGAACCTGAAAAAAAACCAGTTGAGAATAACAATGATAAAGAGATAGATGCATCACATATTGACAATCATGATGTCAATACCAATTATAACGAAAATGGCGATCTCATAGATTGTAATAATGTAGCAACAAATATTGATGAATACGAAGTTGGTGTTAATCACAATTATGAAAGAATTGAAGTTGTATAAGGATACAATGATGAAAATAAAAGAACTGAAGATGATCCTAATGATGATAACGTAGAATAAGAAAACCCAGAAGATTCTTTGACACACAAATAGATAAATGTTCTACAGGTTTTCGCAACGCAATATGTTCAAAAATATCAAGATCAAATGGATCCCAAGGAACAACTGGAGACATGCTCATTAGATAAAGACAAGGAAATAAATCTTTTGAAATTTTTTAATCAAAACCAAATTAATGAAACAAAAACAGTAAAGGGCGCTTCAAACTTAAAACTAGAGGATGAAACTGCAAATGAAGACACTTTAACTAATCAGATTGAATTAAGTAAGTTGTTAGTATTTTCCACTAAGAATAAGAAGACCTTAACAAATGTAACTGGAGACCCAACCATGTTTGAAGATCCATTGATCAACAATAAATAAATTTTATGCCAAATAGAAATCAGTGTCATTCCAAAGCATTCAAAAATATCAGATATCAACTTGTTGATGCAAGTCCTTCATGAAAACATCAGATTGGAAGCTCATAAGAATACCCCCTACAATCATTATGTTGACATCTACAAAATCATATGCATGAAGATATTTGAATGGAAATGTGATCAAATGTTTCAAGAACTACTAAATTGTGGTATTGTTATCCGAAACAAATCACTAAAGAAGGGTTGTCTGTCATAAATCTTGGAAGCCTCTCTGATGTGCAATTTATTAAGTAGAATCCAAGATTCAAGGATGAATCTTTTCAAGGCAAGATGACTTGTAACAAACCAAATTGGTTATTACTATTATTAATTATTAGTTTATCAATTATTACTAGTACTATGTTAAGGGTTATTGGCCATCTCAATGAGATGCCAACCTAGCACCTAGTCCCTATTTTGGTCCCCCTGGAACTTGTTTTTTTCCATCATTAGACCTCCTAGCCACTTAGTGCACCTTGTTTCCATCATTGGAGTTACAATGCGCCCTCATGCATATATTTAGGAGATCTAACAGACAGTTCCATGATTTAGAGAACCTTGTCCTCTTGATTGCTCAGTTAATTGATTATAGCTGCTAGTTGACTACTACTAAGTGTAGAAGCACCCTCCTTGACCAATGACAACTAGTTATTTTCCCCCTTGGAGTCTCTACCCCTATTTTGGTTCCCACATGATTCAACTATGCTCATTCATACTCCAGTTGACTGATTATTCATTATCGGTGGCCACTAAACCTTATCAGAAGATGGCTCCAATGCAAACTAAGACTAGACTTGAGGTGAATTCGAATCCTCCAAGGATTATCGAATTCATTCTATTGTAGCATTCTTTGATTTCCAGATTATTGATGATTAATGTATCAACAATAGTTTTCCATCTACTATGTTTCAATTTTATGAGTGAATTGATCCATGTTCTTGTCTAATTCTTCTCAGTAATTACATTGTGAAATTGTGAGGTTCGTTCAGCTCAGTGATATACCCCTATGGAATTTCACGTGGTATCAGAGCTTGTGAGATTTTTTTGAGTTGCAGTAGTAGCTGCAGTTGCAACTATTTCAGTAGTGCACCAAAAGCCTCTTGATATCCATAGCAAATCCTACTGATATTGCATTGAATTCATTAGATAAATCTTTTGGGGTATATCTAGGTGTGAAGGATCCAGATAAAAATTCCTATTGTACTAAAGAAGTGTTCAATAGATTATGTAACAATCCTCCAAATAAATTTCCATTGTTTTTGCAGGTTATTCCATCATCAGAAGCACATTCAGTTAGCTAATATGGATCTCACCTTGATTCCCAAGCTCACTTCCTTCAACTTATTTGAATGGAAGGGACAAATATAGATCTTCATGCTCAGTAGAGGTCTCTATAGAGAGTTACAGGGAACTGAGTTCGAACCAAATGGTGCTACAGAAAAATCCAAGTATCTAAAAAAACTTGATGAAGCAGTTGGATTGCTATTCCTCATCATTTCCAATGATATACTCTTTCATCTCACCAATCTGAAAACTCCCAAGGAGGTTTGGGAAAAGCTCGAATCCTTATTTGGGTAATACGATGATTTCAGAGGACATCGATTGGAAAATGATTTTATATCATTGATCCCCAACATTTTTGAATCCATCATAGATTTATTTACAAGGTTCAAGAACCTAGTTGTGCAGCTAAAACTATGTGGAATTGAGAAAGAATACAAGCAGTTGATTCTTGATATTCTTTCAAAATTGGGACCAGACTATTCTGTGTTTTTTTCCACCTTCCAAACAACAAATATTTCCATCCCAAACTAGAAAATGTCCACTCTAGATGCATTCATCCTCTCTCTAACAAAGGAGCAGGACAAATTGGTGCAAATGGGAGTAATAAAACCAAAGAGGGATCAAGCTCTTGTTGCAGGAGAAGAAAATAATGTGAATGGCAAAGGGACGCAGAAGGGTAAGGAAAACAAACCTTACAAGAAGAAGTCAAACGAGACTCAAAAATAGTAATAAGGGACCTCAAATCCAAAGAGAGGCAAGAAAAACCAGAAAGAGAAGACCAAATGTCCATATTGTAACAAAGGTTTTCATCCAAAAAATGCTTGCATGGAGAAGACCATTGATCTCATGGCCCAGCCTCTAGATAAAAACAATATTCCAGTACCTGTAAATGCTAGAAGAAAAGAAGTTGATCCTAAATTAGAGGACAAAGAGACGTGTCATGAACTCATGGCTAGTACTTCGAATGCAACCTCGTTCATCATATATTATGGAGCATCTAGACACATGTATGCTTCAAAGGATATATTCTCTAAATTCGAACCCACTATTGGGTCCTCCATCTTGATGGGAGATAATTCTGAAGTTTCCTTAGAAGGGATTGGAAGGATCAATATGGATCTTGTGTACTTCAGAGATGTGCTCAGTGTGCCTACTCTAGAAGCTAACCTTGTTTCTGTTTACCAAATTACCCATACATGAGTTCCCAAGAAAGTAATTTTTACTCCTAATGCGGTTGAAATCGAAGAGATCTCTTCTGGGAAGATCATTGCACAAGGCATTGTAGATCACCATTATAAACTCTATGCATTTTCTCACTTCTTTCCTTACTCAAAACAAAGTGCACTTATTACTCATGGAAATGAAGTGAGCAGACTTTGGCATGAGAGGTTTGATCACCTCAACTACAAATATTTGCAAGAACTGCACAATCAGAAAGTGTTTGAAGGGCTTCCAAACATCAAATTTGCTAAAGGCACCTATCAAGGTTGCTTTATTAGTAAGCATCTTGAGCACAAGTTTGAAAAATGAAAGGAAATAAGAGCCTCATATCGTCTTGAGTTGATTCACAGTGACATATCAAGGCCTCTTCCTCACTTATATTTGAATAATGCAAGATACATCTTAACATTCATAGATGATTATTCAAGATTTAGTTGGGTATATTTTCTAAAGTTGAAGTCAGAAGTATTTGAATACTTCAAATTTTTGAAAGCTTCTGTAGAAAATTTAACTGATAAGAAGATCAAGGTCCTTCGTACTGACAATGGAGGAGAGTATGTGAAGAATGATTTTCAGTTATTTTGTGTAGATGAAGGTATTGATATGCAACACACTATTCATTACACACCACAGGAGAATGGTGTGGCAGAGAGAAAGAAAAGAACTTTGAAAGAGATGGCAACTTGCATGCTTGAGTCTAAAGCTTTGGCTCCTAGACTTTGGGAAGAAGCTATCAACTGTGTTCCATACCTCCAGAATAGAGTTCGTCACAAAGGCCTACACGTAAAAACTCCTTTCAAAGCATGGATGGGATACAAGTTAGATCTCTCTCATCTAAGAGTCTTTGGATCCCAAGCATGGGAAAGGATTCATTCTGAGGAGAGGAGAGCCTCAGTGCCACAAAGAAAAGAGTGCATACTGGTTGGTTATGTACAAAATGAAAAGGCCTACAAACTGCTAGATCTATCTACCATTCAGACATTTCTTGAGAGAAGTGTCCAGTTTGAGGAGTGGCCATTGCATTATTCTGACCATGTCGATGAAGACATCTTTCCAACTACTCCACCACAACAGATTCAACAAGATAGTGAAGCATCCTCTTATGAAAGTTCATATTTTGACTCTGAAAGTGAAGATGAGTGAATGCTAGATCGAGATCCATCGGAACCTGAATATCTAGTACATGAATATCCACCTCCTCTTCCAAGATGGGATGCCAACACCCTTGAATCTACAGGTGATTTTGTTGGAGATCCACAAGATCCAAGAAAAACTAGATCTAAGTTTCAAAATGCAAGGTTTTCACTCTCTCATACAGATCCCTTTCTTGATGACATATGCTTTCTTATGATTGGATCAGATCCAAAATCCTTCTTTGATGCCTCCGAATATCCAAGATGGATATCAGCTATGGATGAAGAGTAACAATCTCTTCAAAGGAATGAGACTTGGGAGCTTTCTTCTCTCCCTCGTGGAAGGAAGCTTGGGATTAGCAACATTACTCCACCAGTCATCTACTATGACAATCAGAGTGCTATTAGGATTTCTATAGATCTAGTTCTAAGACAAAGTGTAACAGCCCCAAATTTTCATAATAATTTAAAAATTTTCTGTGTAATACTTGATGCTAATATTTAATATGTGGAAAGTATGTTAATGACAACTTAACTCTTCATTAACTATTCAGTTACATTATTGGTGACGACACATACTCATTTATAGGCCATCATCGTTTACTCAATGTGCTGTAACGACATCATGTATATGTTATCTTCTGTTGGAATTTAATGTTGTAATTAATCCTTATGTCGTATTTAATCTCGGAGTAACTGTATCTTACCTTGTTCTCTGAATGTTTATGTCGTCGTTATTTTTCAATGCACATATCGACAAATCACTTTATGTCTTTACAGTTTTAGAATTGTAGTTATGGATTATTAATTCTTTTGTTTTTGTTCTAATGAAGGGGTCCTATGGATACCCCGAGGCTTACTTAGCTATTACAAAGCTAACGCTCTTACTACCCCTATCTAGATCGTAGGTGAGGGTTCTATTACAAGATATTAAAAGTTGAAGGTTGAAGACTTATGTGTTGTACGTCATTCTGGCTTGTTGCACTTATGATAGACTTCGATGTCATTGGCATGCACGCAAATGACTTGCTTAGTGCTTAGGGTAAGGCATACCCTAGCTATATTGACAATTAATTTGAGTTTGTTTATATTACTATCATGATATATATTTATGGTCTATGTAATAGATTTGCATATGTTTTTTTTAATTTAAAGTTATGTTAGAATAGGCATATGCTATTTATGTATCTATTATGGATTAGCATTACTCCATAATCCGTAATTATTAACATACTATAAAATCATTGGCTTTGTATTATGATCACAATTTAATACATATGTTCATATGTCTAATTCTCGAATTATTAACAATTCTAATGTATTAATTGTTTGAATGCAGGAAAGGTCATAACCATAAAGACCATGTATAAAGTCTAGTATTAAGATTATGTAAATGCATTTGGGTGTATTACAACATAGCTCCCAAAACTATAGGAGAGCCTAGTTTATTCAAGCCTTAGTGGATTTCACTGTTGGCAGGTGTATTGATATCTCGACAGGGCTATTACTTAAATGCCATTTAATTGAACCATAGTGGGATGCACAATGGCAATCCCCGTGGCATAGTTCACGTGATGGCATAGGTTTTTGGGTAAAACCCTAGCCAAGATTTGAATGACCTTTCAATCGTTGCTCCTCTCATTTCATTTCATTTTGGTTTAGCATTTATTTTTTGGATGAGCCGACAGGCTCTCGGTGGAGTTAGGGTTTCGTTTGCATTGTTCCTCTGGAGCTTCGATGTTGGGTTTCACAGGTGGTTTTCTAGCTCACTATCATGCATAGAAGGTAAACCAGGTTTTTGTGTTGACAGGTTTTATTTGGTTTGTCACACTATTACATTTGCATAGGGTTCTAATCAAGTTTATATGTTGGTTGTGTTTGTTTATGAGCTAGGGCAGTCCCTCAACGATGCTCGTGGCTGTAAGCAGTGGGTGTCTACTCTCTTGAGGTGTGGAACTCTTACCCCTGGTAAGCCTCGGGCAGTCCCTGGAAATTACTACAACGAGACTCTGTTATGAATGGTGGTGTTTAGGCATTGATTCCATTCTATGTAGCTTCACCAAAATGTTGTTACAAGCTTGTATTTGGTTTTAATGTTTTGTTGAATATGATGTAAGCCATATGGCAAAGTTTTGTAAATGAACAAGGGTTTCAAACCCTCGAGATATGGCTCTTGTAATCTGTGTTGGACATATATTTTATAATTATATTTGAGCTATGTTCGTTAAAATTTGTATTTGTATAACCTTGAGGCATTCAGGGTTTGAACCCTATGACATTCGTATGTGTTATACTTGATTCTAGGCATAATGCTAGCCCACACAGTAGCTCTGTGTTTTTATAAAATTAAATGCGTAATGTATCTATGTTTCCTTCTTGAGTCTTGATTTGGAATTTTTGATGATGAACTGGGACGAGCCTTGAGCTTATAAACTCGAGCTCTCTTCTCTATTGTGAGTGTTTTTGTGTAATTTATAATTTTGTTTGGCCATAGGCCCCAGACGTAGTTGCTTCTTAACTAGATATTATTGTGAGTCATATGAGCTATCGAGCTATGTATGGATTGTTTTTACTGTTTTCTTTTTGAGACCATGGCAATAACCCTAGCCCAACGAACTCTATTTTATCTGTATGAATAAGGAAAAGGTGAGCTCTTACGGGCATCAAACCTTTTCCTATAAATTATGTTTGAAGCTAACAAGTCTTGGCTCTTCGATTTAGTAGTGAAACACTTCGCAGTTCAACTCTGTTTGGTCAATGTTAAATAATTTAGATTTAAGTATATGCGACCATACTTGTGGAGTTAATATGGATCCGTCGAGCCTAAAGTAATAGTTTATACTCTTATATAAATTTTATTTGTGTTTAAAATTTATATATTTGATTTTCATAATGCAGTTCAAAGACATAGTTACTTCTATTGAACTCTGTCTCTTTTACTAAGAAACTATTATTTAATAAATCTTACAGAATGCATCGAAAACTAAGGTTCTTGTAATAATAATCTTTATATTTATGGGTAGTTTAGGAATACTGTATATTATGATAATTTAACTTAAAGATATAAAATACCTGTGTTAAGTTTATATGATAACTAGCCATGGTAGATAGTAAACTATATGGTTTTATTTGACATGCACGGTTTATATAAATTTCTAGATTTTCAGTAAACTATTTGTATACTTATAAGAATAGAAAGAATTTAGCATTTTATTTGATCTCATCTATAATTCATCATACTTAAACAAATCCTTATGTACTAGAGTATGTCTCTTCGGAGAGTAGAAAAATACGGAGGGAGATTTATTCATTCATCAATTTTCCAGATTCAATCATTCAAACATTTAAATAAAAATAAACTATCAGTTATGTATTTCTAGTTTAACCAGTAAGATAAAATATAAATTTCGGATATAATACTTCAGAATATAGAGAATTAAAAAAAAAACTAGAAAGTAGTAAGATAAAATATAATGCAGAACCTGTTTAGACTGTGTAGGTGGAAAAACACCCGAAGAAGACCGTTCCTCCCAACCGTCTCCTAAAAGCAGCCAAGATTACTTGCTTTAGGACCCCCGAGCCTGGTCACTGAACCATCAAGATGAAGATACTATGTAGAAGCTTATGACAATCACTTGGTATCTCAGCAATCGTGAAGAATTGCATATGTAGGGGTTCTAATATAGAGTGACGTTTTTTTTTTTTTTTTTTTTTTTTTTTTTTTAAACCAAGTATTACAAGTATGACGTATTCTCAAGTGGCATCACATCCTAGAGGGCGTAACTCCTCTAAAAAAAAAATTGCTTTTCTTAAATTTATTTTTACAAACATAACTTAACATAAAGGAATAATAACCAACTTCCTACCACTCCTAATCTAACCTTTCAATTTAATAGACGCTAAAAACCATTTGTACGATATTCACAATCACGAAGTTTCACATGTGAAGATAATACCCTACTTACAAGTATCCCCAACCTCTATTCTAAAGTCTATACAACTCATGTCATTTAATGTAAAATCAAAACATTCTTTCTAAGGCACAAGTACTTCAGTTTATTTATTATTATCAATACATATATTTCATTTTATTCTAAAGTATCAATTCCTGAATGTCATATAATCATTTCCATAATGTGATTCCAAATATTTATCTTACACAACTCGTATTATTTAATGTAAAATCAGAACCAAATATTTATTCTATATAACGCATGTCATTTAGAGTAAAATCAAACATTGTTTCTAAGGCATTCATATATTTCATTTTATCCTAAAGCATCAATTACTGAATGTCCTATAATACTTTCCATAATGTGAAACCAATTATTTATTCTAAGCACATGTGGTAAACATTTTAGCTTCCAATGTTCGTGCCCCAATATAATGTCTTATTCAACCCATTGTTTAATATCGAATCGTGAACATCCACATATCTAAATTCAATTTTAATTATAAAACATTTCTTAATGTCATTCCCGTTCACTTTCTTATAAACTCAACATCGATCAATGTGTGACCACGTGCCAAGCGACTACATACAATACACTCACCATACACTTTCAATATTTCAAACCTTAATTCAATATTTCAACTATCTAGATGTACTGGATTTATAATTCTGACCTTATTTAACTAATTCTTTCCCTAATTAACATACAACATAAAACACCCCTTCTCTTTTCTTAAAATATATAACAATAAACACCCATTTTATTTTCATAATATAAAACATACATTCTCCTTTCATCAAATATATAACAATTATCATGCGCTATCTAAGGGTGTTATTAAGCTACTAAATAGATTGTTAATAACTGTTTGGAATAATTTACGGTCATAACTGAAAGGAACAGTCAAAAACTAAAGTCGAGCGATTGCTTAGCCGATCTGGATTGTTTCCACCAATGACAAAAATGTTTCAAAGAAAGAATTGGCTGGGTCGACTGTAAATTACGGATCTGGAGTTTAGTTCATCAGCCGGCATAGTTTTACAAGGATTAGTATGGTTCGTTAAAAACAATGAAATCCACGGATATCATGGAGGTCCCGTGTAGTGAGTAACCATGTCGGCTGCCATTACTATGCTGGCTTCATTTGACTTTTTCCACCACTTTCAATAATGAAAGTAGTTTCTGCATGTCACGCTAATAGCCGAACTTAAGAACTAAGACAAAATAATCGCGCCAGTGATATCAATCTAGCATGAAGGCTGGCTATCCTATACAATTTTCCCAGACTAGAAGGAACGTAGGTCTTGAATGCAATCATAACAGGCAGTAAAAACGAGTAGATCCCTAGGGTTTCGTGATGTTAAAAGTGCAAGTCTCAACAGATGTTGATTAACCGAAGACATCCACTTTTACGCTGAACTGAATCTTCACAAGTAGCCTTAAACAAGGTGACTCCTACAGCATACGCAACATATTTACATACTGAGTTTGGTAACGTTCTTGACCGGGAAAGGAAACAACTCAGGTTAAATTTTATTAACAGTACTGGCACCCAATTATAATTCAACCACTAGACGGCAGCTATATTTTAACGAGGGCGTATGAAACTGAACACATGTAGAGATCTAAGATCTACTCGCAGGGTAGTGTACAGGTAGCCCCACGACTCATTGGTACAAAAATCACATAAAGCTGAGACACGGTAATACACGCCCGTGCTACAAGAACTCGTTTATGGAAGTATAAGTGTACAGTGATTTGATTCATAAAAGAGGGGATCTACAGCATAATGAGATTTAAAAGCTGTCTAGCTAAGCATAACTATGCGATCCGTAACAGAAGTTTAATTTTAATTCAGAGACATTTCCAAAGAAAAATAAAACTGCTTAACATAACCCAAGGATCGAGCTCTATAATTGTTTTATAGAGTCGATCTGGTACCAAATCCAAACCTGGAATAAACATTGCAATCGACCTGTATCGCAGAGTCGACCGACCACAAGTCCATTCCTGAGATAACATTAAAATCACTATAACTTAATTTTTCAGAATCGATTTGTTCACAAAAGACAGATCTCTGCCATTGACAATGCAGAGTCGATCTGTTGCAAAACCCATTTCCGGGATATCACTATAACTTAATTTTTCAGAATCGATTTGTTCATAATAGACGGATCTCTGCCATTGACAATGCAGAGTCGATCTGTGCAAATCCTATTTCTGGGATAACATTAAAAGAAATCACTATAACTTAATTTTTCAGAATCGATTTGTTTATAATAGACGGATCTCTGCCATTGACAATGCAGAGTCGATCTGTGCAAATCCTATTTCTGGGATAACATTAAAAATCTCTATAACTTAATTTTTCAGAATCGATTTGTTCATAATAGACGGATCTCTGCCATTGACAATGCAGAGTCGATCTGTGCAAATCCTATTTCTGGGATAACATTAAAAATCTCTATAACTTAATTTTTCAGAATCGATTTGTTCATAATAGACGGATCTCTGCCATTGACAATGCAGAGTCGATCTGTGCAAATCCTATTTCTGGGATAACATTAAAAATCTCTATAACTTAATTTTTCAGAATCGATTTGTTCATAATAGACGGATCTCTGCCATTGACAATGCAGAGTCGATCTGTGCAAATCCTATCTCTGGGATAACATTAAAAATCTCTATAACTTAATTTTTCAGAATCGATTTGTTCATAATAGACGGATCTCTGCCATTGACAATGCAGAGTCGATCTGTGCAAATCCTATCTCTGGGATAACATTAAAAATCTCTATAACTTAATTTTTCAGAATCGATTTGTTCATAATAGACGGATCTCTGCCATTGACAACGCACAGAAATATCAATACACATAGTAGTTTAACCTTTCCATTAACTTCCCATTAGAGCTAATCAATCTAAGCCTCGTACTAACATTTTATTTATTTATTATCTATTTATTGAAAATTAAGCAGAGACTTTAGTAATATTCAGAAAAATGCTGTGAAGATTCGTTTAACAAATCTCAGTCAGAAATAAAATATTCAGAAAAATGCTGTGAAGATTCGTTTAACAAAATCTCAGTCAGAAATAACTTATATTTAACAATACTTACCTCTTATTCCGCTGTGTATGATATTCTGAAGGTGGTACTAGTGTGAATCCTCGCTATCCTGCTGCTGGAGATATTCAACATTCACCGACGGACTCCTCGGTTAACCTCCCAACCTTTCCGAGAGTACTCTCCTTCCTCTCGAACCCTCGAGCAGTTCGGGTCGTAGAGTTCACACACGTTTCTCAGAAATCCAGCTTGGGATTCCCTTCCCCCAGGATTTCTTAGCCAAACCCTTAGATAGCAGCAAGTCTTTGAGGCACTCGAAAATTACGACAATCGTCCAAATTATGGGCCCTTTACCCATTCCTTAGGCCTTCCTTATAAAGGGAAATCTCCTGCGACACATGTCGCTTCATGCATAATAAAATATTTTTAATAATTTATTTAATTAAAACACTCACCCATCCAAGTGTCAGTTTCTCTGGGAAGTGCACCTACATCCCTAAGTTTGCTCTAGTTTGTCCCCCAGATAGTTTAATCAACTCCTAGCTTTTAGTTGACTAGGTGTCTAATCTATTTTGCTCCCAAATAATAATTTCTATTATTTTAAATGCTCAACAAAATATAACTATTCATGTGCAAATGTCTTAGCTATTGCTATGCATTTGCTAAGTAATAATCTAGAGTTTTTCTCCTAAGTTTTTATGCAGTTTAATTTAACAATCAAACTCACTAGGATCTCGACGCCGCGCCGTTGGGCTTCTGGTTCCTTAATTTTAAATTCCCTGACATGGCACCACTCCGTCGGGTCCAATCATCCATGGTTTTCATTCCTTGGCATGGTACCGCATCGTTGGGTCCTTGCGTCCGTTCTCGACAGGGTACCGCATCGTTGGGCCCTTCTGCCATCATCTTTCCGTTTTGACTTGCGGGAATTCTTGTAGGGATTTTAGGAATCGTTACCATCCATCCTCCGTCTACATGCTATCTAGGGACTAATGGCGCTGAGGAGTGAGTCCGTTCTCACTGCGCGCCCCTCAACTCGTACGTGACCAGCTCCGTCGTGGCCCACCTCGTACACCCTCACGCATTCCTCTTGAGCAAGCGGATCAATGCTTATCTGCTCATGCGTGGTATTCTCGTCGGAAGTCGACATCGTCGTCGCTTCCCTTGTGTGTGATTTACCCGTACTCTACGACCCTTCAAGTTCCTTTGTGTGTCCGTCGGTGAACCGTCTCACTTGTTTCTACACACACTTCTCACAACAATTTATTAGTAGCACTGTCCGCAATAATCATCATCTGATTCCCAAATCTAGCATTGTTAAACATCTATGATTTATTCCACTTCTTATTTATCTAATCAAATATACATCTCGTCGACATTTACATAATCACCAAACAGCTAGTCGTTAAGCATTATTTATCAGCATAATTTTCCATAGTCATAGCTAATCGTTTAACATATGCAATTATTCATTTAACTCAACAATTCAGATATACATACTCAAAAATAAGGTCAAAAGGTTTTATTTATTTATTTATTTAATGTTTCAATCGGCCGGGTCACTCAGCAGGTGCCCTCAATGTCTACAAAAGTCTAGGGGCACTACATACACCCCTACTTATTTAAAACTTCGTCCCGAAGTTCAGAATAAAAATGGAAAACTACGACGCATCTCAGTTGCGTCCTCCCAAGTCGCAGAGCTTGGACTATAGCTGTCCCACTGCACTTTGACTTGATCAATCACACGGTGCCTAAGCTGCCGCGTTCGCTGGTCTAAAATCCGGATCGGTTCGGCCATCACGGCCCCGTCGTCCGTTATCTGCACATTACTCAAGTCAATGATATGTGAAGTATCGGGGACATAGTGGCGCAATACAGAAACATGAAAAACATTATGAATTCTACTTAATGATGACGGCAAGTCAAGACGATAGGCGACCGGTCCTATCCGTTCTAAAATTCTAAAGGGTCCTACAAACCTAGGTGACAACTTGGCTCCCTTTCCAAACTTTATAGAACTCTTCTGTGGTCTTACCCGTAGGAATACCCTGTCCCCAATTTCGTAGTTACGATCAGTCCTGTGTGCATCCGCATAGCTCTTCTGGCGATCCTGTGCTTCCTTTAGTCTAGCACGAATCGTGACCATCTGGTCTTCCATCTCTTGTATTACCTCAGGACCAAGTAATGTCCTATCCTCTAGTATATCCCAACTTATGGGAGTCCTACAAGGTCTCCCATAGAGAAATTCAAAAGGAGCCATCTGAATAGAACTCTGATAACTGTTGTTGTATGCAAATTCTACTAAGGGTAGATATTCTTCCCACTTCTTCTGTTGATCCATTACATACATTCTCAGCATGTCCTCCGATACTTGGTTCACTCTTTCAGTTTGTCCATCCGTTTCAGGGTGGTAGGCGGTGCTAAAGTTAAGTTGAGTACCAAGAGCTTCTTGAAAGCTTGTCCAAAACCTTCCAGTAAACACTGATCCCCTATCAGAAATTATTTTCTTCGGAATTCCATGTAGTCTTACTACTTCATTAATGAAAACTCGGGCTATCTCTGGAGCTTGATACGTGTTCTTAATCGGTAGGAAATGTGCACTCTTGGTAAGAGTGTCAATGACCACAAAAATTGTGTCATGTCTCCTGTTGGTTAAGGGTAAACCAACTATAAAATCCATAGAAATAACCTCCCATTTTGATTCTGGGATTGCATGTGGTTGTAGTAATCCGGCTGGGTGTCGATGTTCCGCCTTTACCATCTGGCATTCCATACACCTCGCCACAAAACTTACCACATCCCTCTTCATGCCATGCCAAAAGAACAAAGGTTTCAAATCTGCGTACATCTTTTTTATTCCAGGATGTGCTCTATAGACGGCTCGGTGAGCCTCAGACAGTATTAAACCTTGAATTTCTTCATTATCAGGAACATACATGCGACGGTTATACCGTAATAAACCATCCATGTCCAAAGAGTATCCTTCAAACTTGGGTATCCTCATCTGTTCATTTTCCAACGCATCTTTTACTTCATTATACCATGTGTCCTTCTGTTGTAATGTCAAGATCTTTTCTCTTAAGTTGGTCTTTAATGGTATGATAGAGAATATCCTAGGTCTACGACTAAGTGCATCTGCCACTTTGTTTAAGGTCCCTTTCACATAAGTTATGTCGAAGTCGTACTCACTGAGCACTTCCGACCATCTTCTCTGTCTAGCATTAAGGTCGCTTTGAGTGAAGATGTGTTGTAACCCACAATGGTCAGTCTTTAATTCAAACTTTCTCCCTACCAGATAGTGTCTCCATAACCTCAAAGCATGCATCACTGCAGTCATCTCCATATCATGGGTCGCATAGTTCTCTTCATGTGGTCTAAGTCTTCTGGACGTGTACGCAATTACTCTTCCGTCTTGCATCAATACACAACCAACACCATCTTTTGAAGCATCCGTGCATACCAAGAAATCTTTATCCATATCGGGAACTTTGAGGATCGGTGCCGTAGTTAGTAATTCTTTTAATTTAGCAAAGTCCTCTTCGCATTTCTCCGTCCAAATGAAAGGACGGTTCTTCTTTTGCAATTCAGTAATAGGTCCTGCTACTCTAGAGAAGCCTTCCACAAAATGTCTATAATACCCGGCAAGCCCCATAAAGCTTCGTACCTCATGTACATTTATGGGTGCCGGCCAATCCCAAATGGCTTCAATCTTGGTTGGATCTACAGCTATCCCTTCGCCGGATATGATGTGTCCAAGATAATGAATCTCCTTCTGGAAGAACGAACACTTTGATAATTTTCCATAAAGGTGATTATCTCTCAAACACTTTAGGACTATCCTCAGGTGTTCCTCATGTTCTTCCAGTGTTCTTGAATAAATCAGAATGTCGTCTAAGAATACCTGTACAAATTTGTCAAGGTGTTGTCGAAACACACCATTCATTAGGTTCATAAATACACTGGGTGCATTTGTTAAGCCGAAAGGTACTACGACAAATTCGTAGTGCCCAAATCTAGTTTTAAATGATGTCTTGGGGATATCTTCATCCTTGATCCTCAACTGGTGGTATCCCGACCTTAGGTCGATTTTTTAGAATACCGTCGCACCCTTCATCTGGTCAAAGAGGTCATCTATTCTGGGTAGGGGATACTGATTTCTTACGGTTTCCTTGTTCAATTGACGGTAGTCAATGCACAAGCGCCAAGAACCATCCTTCTTCTTCACAAAAATAACAGGTGCTCCCCAAGGAGACACGCTATGTCTGATCAGTCCTAAATCTAATAACTCTTGAAGTTGAATTTGCAATTCCTTCAATTCTGGTACAGACATTCGGTAAGGAGTCCTAGCTATGGGTTCGGTTCCAGGTTTCAGTTCTATGGTGAAATCCAGTTCACGTTGTGGTGGTAGGCCAGGTAATGCGTCAGGAAACACATCCATGAATTCTGAGAACAAGGGATGATTAATTACTTCTACCTTATCTCCTTCCTTGTTCATTGCAATCACCGCATACAATTGGCACCCTTTCCTCATGCTTTTCTTAAGTTGCATGGCCGATATCATTCTCAAGGAAACCTTCTTCTTCTTTCCTGTTATCATTCTCTTGTAACCTTCATCGTCGATGAAAGTTAGTTCCTTACTTCGGCAATCCATCATCGCTGAGTGTGCTTCCAGCCAATCCATCCCCAGGATTAGATCATATGTACCCAATTCCGTAACATAAAAGGATATTCTAGAAGAACATACTCCTAGGTCAACTTCACAGTTCTCTACCTTAAGACTCACACTCTGGACACTACCAGATGCCATCTCGACAGTGTCGAAATCATCTTGACTTATTGCCATCATTTTATTATTTTCTACAACTTTTAAGGAAATAAAACTTTCAGTAGCTCCAGGGTCTATAAGCAAGGAAAATACATTACCATGTATCTTACCAGTAGTCTCGAGGACGGTGGACTGATGTTCAGCTTGGCGGTTGTTGACGACAGCGTGTATACGATGCGCCCGTCCTAAATCGGCTGCGGTAGTTTGTCGCGGTGCTTGGGTTCTTTGGTTTCCCCGGTCCTGCTGAGGACATTCGCTTTGGAAGTGTGGCCCCCCACACCTCCAACATCCTGATTTGGGCCCTCTTGTTTCGTTTCTAGTAGGTGCATCATTTCTTCTTGGTCCAAACTGCGCCGGTTTTGCGAAAGGCTTTGCATGATCATTCCGTGGTGGTGGTCGGTATGGTGTTCTGTCATCTCTGTTAGACCCTCCGTTGAAAGGTCTCCTCCCAAAATTTTTATTCCCATACTGATGTTTGGGTGTATGCGAAGGTTGACTTCCTCGGTCTGTACTCGAAAAGTTCTTATTCTGTAGTATCTTGCTGGGAAGCTCTTCTTCCGCTATGAGGGCCTTCTGGACCGCATCGTGCAAAGTAGAAGGTGTCAGAATACGAACCTTGTCTCGTATGACTGGGTTTAATCCGTACATGAACTTATTGACTTTTAATTTCTCCGTGGCAACATGGGGTGCATATCTTAGTAACTCCATAAAACGGATTTCGTACTCTTGTACTGTCCGTAGTCCTTGTTTTAGTGCATGGAAATCATTCAGCTGTCGCTCAATGAATTCGTCTGATAGGTAATGCTGACGGAAATGTTCATCGAACAATTCCCACGATATCTCCTCAAGCTCTAGACCTAGCTGAGGTCGCAAGGTCTTCCACCAAAGAAGGGCTTCCCCCTTCAGTTGTAGTATTGCCATCCGTACCTTCATGTTAGACGTGTAGTCTCTCAAGGAAAAACACATGGCCATGTTTTCTAGCCATGCCTCAGCGGCAGTCCCCTCAGTGGAACCCCAAAATTCAGGAAACTTCACCTTTTCTAACTCTTGGTGTATGTTGACCGGAGGTGGCGCCTGTGGTACAGCAGTGACTTGAGAACCAACGTTCTCGCGGTCGAGTCGTGTCATCAATGCTTCTGTCATTCTGTGGTAGTTCCTCATCATTGTCATGACCTCGTCCGCAGGTAGGTTAATGGTTTCCTCCGTTCTCGGAGGGTTATCCACAGGGGTTGTTGGGGTTGACGGGCGTGCAGCTCGTCCTCGTCCCCTTCCGGCTCTACCCTGGCGAGTTCTTCGATCCATGACGAAGTCTCTGTTCAAATGTAAAATAAAATTTTATTAGTCAACTTAACATCTTAAACTGTTTCGCGCGGAATTGTCTAGGTCCGAACTAAGTTCGACCTCGCTCTGATACCAAATGTAGGGGTTCTAATATAGAGTGACGTTTTTTTTTGTTTTTTTTTGTTTTTTTTTTTTTTTTTTTTTAAACCAAGTATTACAAGTATGACGTATTCTCAAGTGGCATCACATCCTAGAGGGCGTAACTCCTCTAAAAAAAAATTTGCTATTCTTAAATTTATTTTTACAAACATAACTTAACATAAAGGAATAATAACCAGCTTCCTACCACTCCTAATCTAACCTTTCAATTTAATAGACGCTAAAAACCATTTGTACGATATTCACAATCACGAAGTTTCACATGTGAAGATAATACCCTTCTTACAAGTATCCCCAACCTCTATTCTAAAGTCTATACAGCTCATGTCATTTAATGTAAAATCAAAACATTCTTTCTAAGGCACAAGTACTTCAGTTTATTTATTATTATCAATACATCTAATCTAAGGTATACATATATTTCATTTTATTCTAAAGTATCAATTCCTGAATGTCATATAATCATTTCCATAATGTGATTCCAAATATTTATCTTACACAACTCGTATTATTTAATGTAAAATCAGAACCAAATATTTATTCTATATAACGCATGTCATTTAGAGTAAAATCAAACATTGTTTCTAAGGCATTCATATATTTCATTTTATCCTAAAGCATCAATTACTGAATGTCCTATAATACTTTCCATAATGTGAAACCAATTATTTATTCTAAGCACATGTGGTAAACATTTTAGCTTCCAATGTTCGTGCCCCAATATAATGTCTTATTCAACCCATTGTTTAATATCGAATCGTGAACATCCACATATCTAAATTCAATTTTAATTATAAAACATTTCTTAATGTCATTCCCGTTCACTTTCTTATAAACTCAACATCGACCAATGTGTGACCACGTGCCAAGCGACTACATACAATACACTCACCATACACTTTCAATATTTCAAACCTTAATTCAATATTTCAACTATCTAGATGTACTGGATTTATAATTCTGACCTTATTTAACTAATTCTTTCCCTAATTAACATACAACATAAAACACCCCTTCTCTTTTCTTAAAATATATAACAATAAACACCCATTTTATTTTCATAATATAAAACATACATTCTCCTTTCATCAAATATATAACAATTATCATGCGCTATCTAAGGGTGTTATTAAGCTACTAAATAGATTGTTAATAACTGTTTGGAATAATTTACGGTCATAACTGAAAGGAACAGTCAAAAACTAAAGTCGAGCGATTGCTTAGCCGATCTGGATTGTTTCCACCAACGACAAAAATGTTTCAAAGAAATAATTGGCTGGGTCGACTGTAAATTACGGATCTGGAGTTTAGTTCATCAGCCGGCATAGTTTTACAAGGATTAGTATGGTTCGTTAAAAACAATGAAATCCACGGATATCATGGAGGTCCCGTGTAGTGAGTAACCATGTCGGCTGCCATTACTATGCTGGCTTCATTTGACTTTTTCCACCACTTTCAATAATGAAAGTAGTTTCTGCATGTCACGCTAATAGCCGAACTTAAGAACTAAGACAAAATAATCGCGCCAGTGATATCAATCTAGCATGAAGGCTGGCTATCCTATACAATTTTCCCAGACTAGAAGGAACGTAGGTCTTGAATGCAATCATAACAGGCAGTAAAAACGAGTAGATCCCTAGGGTTTCGTGATGTTAAAAGTGCAAGTCTCAACAGATGTTGATTAACCGAAGACATCCACTATTACGCTGAACTGAATCTTCACAGGTAGCCTTAAACAAGGCGACTCCTACAGCATACGCAACATATTTACATACTGAGTTTGGTAACGTTCTTGACCGGGAAAGGAAACAACTCAGGTTAAATTTTATTAACAGTACTGGCACCCAATTATAATTCAACCACTAGACGGCAGCTATATTTTAACGAGGGCGTATGAAACTGAACACATGTAGAGATCTAAGATCTACTCGCAGGGTAGTGTACAGGTAGCCCCACGACTCATTGGTACAAAAATCACATAAAGCTGAGACACGGTAATACACGCCCGTGCTACAAGAACTCGTTTATGGAAGTATAAGTGTACAGTGATTTGATTCATAAAAGAGGGGATCTACAGCATAATGAGATTTAAAAGCTGTCTAGCTAAGCATAACTATGCGATCCGTAACAGAAGTTTAATTTTAATTCAGAGACATTTCCAAAGAAAAATAAAACTGCTTAACATAACCCAAGGATCGAGCTCTATAATTGTTTTATAGAGTCGATCTGGTACCAAATCCAAACCTGGAATAAACATTGCAATTGACCTGTATCGCAGAGTCGACCGACCACAAGTCCATTCCTGAGATAACATTAAAATCACTATAACTTAATTTTTCAGAATCGATTTGTTCACAAAAGACAGATCTCTGCCATTGACAATGCAAAGTCGATCTGTTGCAAAACCCATTTCCGGGATATCACTATAACTTAATTTTTCAGAATCGATTTGTTCATAATAGACGGATCTCTGCCATTGACAATGCAGAGTCGATCTGTGCAAATCCTATTTCTGGGATAACATTAAAAGAAATCACTATAACTTAATTTTTCAGAATCGATTTGTTTATAATAGACGGATCTCTGCCATTGACAATGCAGAGTCGATCTGTGCAAATCCTATTTCTGGGATAACATTAAAAATCTCTATAACTTAATTTTTCAGAATCGATTTGTTCATAATAGACGGATCTCTGCCATTGACAATGCAGAGTCGATCTGTGCAAATCCTATTTCTGGGATAACATTAAAAATCTCTATAACTTAATTTTTCAGAATCGATTTGTTCATAATAGACGGATCTCTGCCATTGACAATGCAGAGTCGATCTGTGCAAATCCTATTTCTGGGATAACATTAAAAATCTCTATAACTTAATTTTTCAGAATCGATTTGTTCATAATAGACGGATCTCTGCCATTGACAATGCAGAGTCGATCTGTGCAAATCCTATCTCTGGGATAACATTAAAAATCTCTATAACTTAATTTTTCAGAATCGATTTGTTCATAATAGACGGATCTCTGCCATTGACAATGCAGAGTCGATCTGTGCAAATCCTATCTCTGGGATAACATTAAAAATCTCTATAATTTAATTTTTCAGAATCGATTTGTTCATAATAGACGGATCTCTGCCATTGACAACGCACAGAAATATCAATACACATAGTAGTTTAACCTTTCCATTAACTTCCCATTAGAGCTAATCAATCTAAGCCTCGTACTAACATTTTATTTATTTATTATCTATTTATTGAAAATTAAGCAGAGACTTTAGTAATATTCAGAAAAATGCTGTGAAGATTCGTTTAACAAATCTCAGTCAGAAATAAAATATTCAGAAAAATGCTGTGAAGATTCGTTTAACAAAATCTCAGTCAGAAATAACTTATATTTAACAATACTTACCTCTTATTCCGCTGTGTATGATATTCTGAAGGTGGTACTAGTGTGAATCCTCGCTATCCTGCTGCTGGAGATATTCAACATTCACCGACGGACTCCTCGGTTAACCTCCCAACCTTTCCGAGAGTACTCTCCTTCCTCTCGAACCCCCGAGCAGTTCGGGTCGTAGAGTTCACACACGTTTCTCAGAAATCCAGCTTGGGATTCCCTTCCCCCAGAATTTCTTAGCCAAACCCTTAGATAGCAGCAAGTCTTTGAGGCACTCGAAAATTACGACAATCGTCCAAATTATGGGCCCTTTACCCATTCCTTAGGCCTTCCTTATAAAGGGAAATCTCCTGCGACACATGTCGCTTCATGCATAATAAAATATTTTTAATAATTTATTTAATTAAAACACTCACCCATCCAAGTGTCAGTTTCTCTGGGAAGTGCACCTACATCCCTAAGTTTTCTCTAGTTTGTCCCCCAGATAGTTTAATCAACTCCTAGATTTTAGTTGACTAGGTGTCTAATCTATTTTGCTCCCAAATAATAATTTCTATTATTTTAAATGCTCAACAAAATATAACTATTCATGTGCAAATGTCTTAGCTATTGCTACGCATTTGCTAAGTAATAATCTAGAGTTTTTCTCCTAAGTTTTTATGCAGTTTAATTTAACAATCAAACTCACTAGGATCTCGACGCCGCGCCGTTGGGCTTCTGGTTCCTTAATTTTAAATTCCCTGACATGGCACCACTCCGTCGGGTCCAATCATCCATGGTTTTCATTCCTTGGCATGGTACCGCATCGTTGGGTCCTTGCGTCCGTTCTCGACAGGGTACCGCATCGTTGGGCCCTTCTGCCATCATCTTTCCGTTTTGACTTGCGGGAATTCTTGTAGGGATTTTAGGAATCGTTACCATCCATCCTCCGTCTACATGCTATCTAGGGACTAATGGCGCTGAGGAGTGAGTCCGTTCTCACTGCGCGCCCCTCAACTCGTACGTGACCAGCTCCGTCGTGGCCCACCTCGTACGCCCTCACGCATTCCTCTTGAGCAAGCGGATCAATGCTTATCTGCTCATGCGTGGTATTCTCGTCGGAAGTCGACATCGTCGTCGCTTCCCTTGTGTGTGATTTACCCGTACTCTACGACCCTTCAAGTTCCTTTGTGTGTCCGTCGGTGAACCGTCTCACTTGTTTCTACACACACTTCTCACAACAATTTATTAGTAGCACTGTCCGCAATAATCATCATCTGATTCCCAAATCTAGCATTGTTAAACATCTATGATTTATTCCACTTCTTATTTATCTAATCAAATATACATCTCGTCGACATTTACATAATCATGAAACAGCTAGTCGTTAAGCATTATTTATCAGCATAATTTTCCATAGTCATAGCTAATCGTTTAACATATGCAATTATTCATTTAACTCAACAAGTCAGATATACATACTCAAAAATAAGGTGAAAAGGTTTTATTTATTTATTTATTTAATGTTTCAATCGGCCGGGTCACTCAGCAGGTGCCCTCAATGTCTACAAAAGTGTAGGGGCACTACAGCATACCATTCCCTCTCTGCAACTCAGCAGATAAGTTTGACAATCTTACTCTACAACTCATTCTACCATCCCCTCATCGAATTCTTGTGTGGTCAATATTATAGTTTCCAACAAACCACAAGTAAAATCGTATTGAGCCTCCTGCCCCAATTCGATGGATATAGTCTTCCTAGGTCTTTGGGTCAGTTAAAAATTATTTAATGAGCCACCTGCTCAGTTCCAATTTCCTCGGGGAACATGACCACAATTTTAGGGAGCTTGCCTCCTGCAATAGCTAGTAAGTGAGGGAAGATGCATCCACTTGTCATTTTCCTTCTACAACAGTTCCATTCCCCCTCGTGGGTCAGTGAACACTCTTCAATAGTTCCCTTTGGATGAGTGTCTCCTATATTAATTTCTTAAATAATAATATTACTCAATTACAGTCATCCTTGACAATCCTTGGTTAATAAAAACTTTACAATAAAATTTAAGCAATGTTTTTCCACAACATAAAACATTTTAAGTTGTATGTAGGTTACAAAAAGAACAAAAAATGTTGATATACACATGCATTACAACCGAGGATTGGTGCATGATCGTACCATCACACTGCTCTATTGTCCTACAGAAGAGCAGATCGCAGATATTTTCACCAAGGCATTTTTTGTGAAGAAGTTTACTCATCTCTGATCCCTTCTTGGGGTGAATGCTACCTTGGTTAATTAGTTTTATACAGTCTATATTAAGGGGGGATTTCTTTTCCTACTAGGTTTTCCCTCTTTCCCCACTTTTTTTAGATTGATTGTATGGGGTGACCTTTGGTCTTAATAACCAGGGCCCTATTTTTCTAGTTATTTTTCCTCATAGTCTGGCTTAAGCAGGGGTGTTGGAATATTCTCACCATCTTGTTTTGGTTTTGCATGCATGCATCCATGCATCATCACTTGAGTCTCCTAGCAACTAGTCCCTATTTCCCCCCCCCCCTGGAGTTTGTTTTTGGCCATAATTATCCCTCCTAGACACTTAGTGCACCTTGTTTCCATCACTGGAGTTACAATGTTCCCTCATGCATAGATTTATGAGATCTTACAGTCAGTTCCATGATTTAGGAAACCTTGTCCCCTTGATTTCTTAGTTAACTGATTGTAGCTCCTAGTTGACTGCTACTGAGTGTAGGAGCACCCTCCTTGACCAATGACAGCTAGTTATTCCCCCCTTGGAGTCTCCTCCCCTATCCTAGTTCCCATATGATTCAGTTATTTTCAATCCTACTCCAGTTTAATGATTATTCATCATCAGTGGCCACTAGACCTTATCGGGAGATGGTTACAATGCAAACTAACCCTAGACTTTAGGTGAATTTGAATCCTCCCAGGAGTATTGAATTCATTATATTGCAACATTATTTGATTGCCAGCTTACAACTGTTTAATGTATCAACAACATTTTTTCATGTGTGTTTTAGTTTTATGAGTGAATTGATCTATGTTCTTGTCTAATTCTTCTCATTAATTACATTATGAAATTGCAAGGTTTGTTCAGCTCCATGATCTACCCCTGTGGAATTTCAAAACATCTTCCATGATGATATATTATTCCAATTAATCATGATGTTTGGAAGGATGCAGTTAAGACAATGGGATCCTAGAATTATTTGGGATAATAGTTTTCCACAGGTAATATTGCCATTGGTAGACATGCAACACAACCAGTGCTATCCTGGCACTCAGTGTTGCAAAATAAATTTAATCAGAGTGGTGCGGCGGAAACATGGTGGACCTTTGGTACTTAGCTTGGAATTCAGAGTCCAATTCTAGACAACCAACATCATATTGTGAGAAGTGAAATAAGTGGTTGTCTTCATAGGTGGTTGGAGTTGGTTTCTTGCTTGAGGACATGAAAACTTGGGAGGGGATGACTATCATGTTCCCATTTTGTTAGCACCATGAACTAGATAAAACCTCGTGTATCCTAATGACATATTAGAATTAATTAATTAATGAGTGGTAAAGTTAAGGCATTAATTAGTTAGGAGGTTTTAATTTTTTTTTTCCTAAGTTTGAAATGCACTTGATAAAAGTATTTTTCATTAACATATTTATTTTAATGGAATAAAGTGAATAATTATCCACAAGGGTGCATTAGAGGACAAATATTGAACAAGTGATAGATTTCAAAAGAATAAAAGATAAAGGCAGTCAAAGCTAGGAAAGCAGGCTCTTCTATCTTGTTGATCCCAACCTGGTAACCTATACTAGATTTGTAAAATGGTCACCTCTATTTTCTCAAAATATAATCCAATACTTCTTTACTTTTAGCATACTTTTCATTTTCCCTTAGTTGTGTATGCATTATTTCAATTTCTTGTTCCTTTTCTAGTAATTGATCTTCTGTTCATCAATCGTTTTTGTATTCTTAAAATTATTCTCTTTCAGAGAAATGATCTCGATTTGTCATTCTTGAATTTGATTATGTTTTTAATTGATCATCATGCTCACATCATCACTTTGACTTTGGGGTTCTTAGAGTTGATCTTTTAGTGATAGGATTTCTTCATTTCACTTATTAACCCTTTCTTCAATTTCTCATTTAGTATCTTCCAATTCTTTCTTCAGAAGTATGATCTCTTTGGATAAATTCTGATTTTCTGCAGCTGATTTCTTAAGTTTACTTTCCAAAGTGTCAATCTTAAGTTTCTCATTTTGACGGGTTTTATCCATCTCCTATAATTAACTAGTAAAGTATGTTGTCATCCCTTTTGACTCTTCTTCTTTCTTTTTCATATTTTGCATGATATAGGTTGCAACTCTCTTCACATCTTCTATAGTTTTGTGTTAAATTTTCAGAATTTACTTCAATCTGATCTAGGATCTTAACTAAGAGAACAACATGTACAGCAAATCATTCATGGAGACAATAATGCAAGCACACAAGAGACACAAGATTTACTTGGGGAAAACCATAAAGGTGAAAAACCCCAATAACTTCCTCAGAGATAGGTAGAGCAATGATACAACCCAAACATAAGAGATAGACATATCTGAGCAGCAGATTCTCCTCCTCCATAAGTGCGCCAATCCTCCTTGAGTTCATGAGTGAGAACTGAGTGATCAAATAGAGTGCCTCCCGCACTCTATTTATACTTGACTTGACTTGCCTTTTACATAAATCATGTAGGCTCGAACTTAACCATATAACATAATGCCGACTGGGCCGACCCCCAATAGAGTGGTCTACTAACCCTTTGACCCACATGGCCGACCCCCAATAGGGTGGTCTAATAACCCTTTGACCCACATGACTTATACAGGGCCGACCCCAACAAGGTGGTCTAATAACCCATCAAGTATAAGTTACGACATTTACAATATAAATGACGACACTTCCGTATAGAGGAATAATACCATCTCTATAGGAGTACATACAACATACATATATGAAATACATTCTGAAGTTACATATACATCAACACTCCCTCTTAACTAGGAAGGTATTTCTTAGCACAGGTCTTCTAGCACAAGTCTTCTTCTCTGGATCATCGTCACTGGATAACCGTCATCGAGTCAGCATCATCGTCATTGCTGCTACTATCTCAATCAATCTCTGAATCTACTCATCATAGGAAGTTTTACAGAGCCAGTCCTTTTTCATATTGGATGTAGGCCCACCACCTGCAGGTCTTCATCATCACTAGCCATACTATGGAATCCTGATGACTTATTACGTGCGTCACAAAACCTAGCTGCAACATCCCAGGCTATTACGAGCACACAACTCTACCTGTAGGATCTCCCAGGAGTGCATTACATGTGACCCATCACAAAACCTGGCTGAAGCATCCCAGGCTACTACGAGCACACAGCTCTACCTATCGGATCTCCCAGGAGCACATTACATGTGATCTCACCACAAAACTTGGCTGAAGCATCCCAAGCTGTTACGAGCACATGGCTCTACCTGTCGGATCTCCCAGGAGCACATTACATGTGGTCCACCACAAAACCTAGTTGAAGCATCTGAGGCCTTTTTCATCCTGTCCAAATCTCCCAGGAGCAAATTACATGTGGTCATGGCAAAACCTGGTTGAAGCATCTGAGGCCTTTTTCATCCTGTCCAGATCTCCCAGGAGCAAATTACATGGCATAGGACAAAACCTCGCAAGAGCATCTGCCAGATATCCCAGGGCACCATATTACATGCCATAGGCAAAACCTCGAAAGACTATCTGCAAATCTCCCAGGGCACAAATTATATGTCCTCCCAAGCAAAACCTCGAAAGAGCATTTGCCAGATATCCCAGGGCACCAAATTACATGCCATAGGAAAAACCTCGAAAGACTATCTGCAAATCTCCCAGGGCACCAAATTACCTGCTCATCTGCACAACCTGATCCACGGCCATAGTGTATCAACCTGATACTCACCATACATCATCCTGATGTACACATGATCATCCTGATCATCATCATTGCAACATCCTGCTGCATGTCATCTGGAGCAACATCCTGAAGCTCGTCATCCATGATCATCATGATCATCATCACTGCAACATCCTGCTGCATGTCATCTGGAGCAACATCCTGAAGCTCATCATCCATGATCATCCTGATCATATAATGCATCTACCTGATGCATACCACGTATCTACCTGATACATATCATCATACATGATCCACCTGATCATACAATGTATCCACCTGATACAAATACAAATACATGATACATATCACCATACATGATCCACCTGACCATACAATGTATCCACCCAATACATATACAGATACATGGTCCAAGCATCCAACATGATGCATATACAAAATACATATACGTGATCCAACCGATCATATCTAGCATCCAACATGATGCGTACATACATATAAATGATCCGGCTGATCATATGCAGCATCCAACATGATGCATATATACATACATAAAAATGATCCAACTGATCATATCCAATATCCAACATGATGCATACATACATATAAATGATCCAACTGATCATATCCAGCATCCAACATGATGCATACATATAAATGATCCAACTGATCATATCAAAGCAGAAACCAGAACATCATCCTGATGCTCATCATCCAGCGCTCACATCCACAGCCATGTGAATGATCCTCCTTCCAACATGCTTGGAATGGCTTCAGAAAATGTGTCCATCACTTCTTCCTCGAAGTGTCCTCGATCTGAAGAACGCCAAGCCTCTCTCTGAAGTACTCGAACTTCACTCTTCCTAGTGGCTTCATCATCACATTTGCAATCTGCTCGTCCGTCGCAACATACAGGGGCTTCACAGCTCCTCTCTGCACCATATCCCTGATATAGTGATATTTGATATCTATGTGTTTCGACCTGTCATGAAACACTGGATTCTTGGATAGCTTCACACAACTCTAGTTATCACAGAAGATACCAGTAGCATCCAATGGGAGATCAAATAACTCAGACAGTAGCTTCCGTAGCCATACTGCCTCACAACTAGCTGAACAGGCTGCAACATACTCTCCCTCAGTTGTACTCAGTGCCACGCAGGACTACTTCCTGCTAAACCATGAGATCACACCTGATCCCATACTAAAGCAACACCCAACACTGCCAGCCCAATCTGAATCAACATAACCCTGCAAGTTAAACTTTTGATTCGCTTCATACTTGAGCCCATAATCCACTGTACCCTTCAGGTACCTCAGAACATGCTTTACAGTAACCAGGTGAACACTCCTCGGATCCGTCAGGAACTGGCTCAATGTGTTCACAGCAAAGCAAATGTTTTGTCTCGTGTTCGTCAGGTACATCAAGGACCCAATCATCTGACGATACATAGTGACATCAACTAGTTCAGATGAAGCATCACACAGAAGCTTCAGGTGCGATGCCATAGCCACGCAGTCCATCATCCTGAACCTCTTCAGGATCTCTACTGCATACTTCCCTTGTCCAAGGAAGATTCCATCTACACTCTGCCACACCTCCATACCTAGAAAGTGGTGCATCATACCCAAGTTTTGCACATATATGACTCCCTGTCATGTGTCTCAAAACCAAGTGGCTTCTACACATACACTTCTTCTTCAACTACACCATTCAAGAAAGCTATCTTGAATCCATCTGGTGTATCTTCTATTTCATCACTTTTATATTTCTCTATGCTGCCATCTGCAGCATGCTTGATCTTGATAGATCCATATGGAAGTCATAACAAACTTCCCTTCAGGTCTTGGGACTACATCCCAAACATCATTCTTCATGATCGATGGATCATGGCATTCCATTTCTTCATCCCAGATCCTGGGAACTTCAATATCTTAAATATCTTCAATATATATCTTTGTTGCTGGAACAAATGTTGTAGTCCTTTTGTAGGTTAAGATATATGGTCTTTCCTACAAAACAAGTTAAATTGCATGATGAGAAACATCTCATAATTTTCAGAACAAATTCTTACACATAAAGAAATATGTCATACAGTCATACAATTATCTTAGCCAATGTTTCAATACAACATTTATCCATATCCCGTAACTTTCTAGATGCCTTCCAATCTCTATCAGAACATTGTTAAGAGTGTGCACAACTCCCAACATGTCAGCAAAGAGGTTTCATTCTAGATAAGTAGCAATGGAATGTTGTACAGTGCCATAGGCCACTTACCCATGCATATTAGTAGTATACTGTTCATCAATGCAATTATTCTAATATGCATAATACACAACCTAATTCTAGGAACATCAGTATATACATTATTGAACAGTATTATTTAAGAAATGACAATTTAAATACTTATCTTTGTTTGTTCATTGGGTGGTCTCCCTCTGAGTCTTCGCTTCCTTGCAGAAGCTACTGGAGTCCTAATTTGAAGTAGCTTCTTCTACACCTTTCTGTTGTGGAATGTAGAGAGATGGTCAACTCCCTCTAAATATCTGCATCCTTGCAGAGACCACTGGAGTGTACTCCCTCTTGATCTTTTCTTCCTGGATTACTTGTCCTTGAACTTATATTCATTCTCGATCCCTATGCATGCTTGTTAGTATCATCATTGTGTTATCCTCTAGGTCTCATACATAATCAAACATTCATTAGTATAATCTTAATATTATCAAAACACAATAATCTCAAGCATGTATAGTCAGGATCAATTCAAACACAGATAATAAACATTAGTATTCAAGGTTTCAAGGAAGTCTTCTTTTATTCAAACACATTCTTATTTAATCATAGGACTCTTCTGATTAGTTAAATCATCAATCAAGAGAAGAGATATAATATGCATAAAACCCATGATTATTCAAAACTATACCTTCATGATTCTTCTGGTTAGTCATATCATCAATTATGGTAAGAAACATAATATGCATACAACCATGACTATTCAAACCTATGACTTCATGAATAATCATTATCAACAACACAACATTATATGATCCTAACACAAGGTAGGATTCTATCTTGATATCGGAAAAACATACCTGGATTAGCATGCTAGCTAGTTATGTCTAACATACTCATATGATGTCTTTTTGTTCTTCTTCAATGACTTGTGCTAGTAACCTGTATATCTCATAGGTTAACCATTATAAAACCAAGTTATACATACCTCATAAATGGATCTTCTATGAGATCCATGATAATGGATGAATCTTTGTCCTCATGTCATCATGATCATATGTTCTTGAACCAGAACATGATTTGTCTTTCTTGGTGTACCTTTCATGTTAGTGGACAACATAAACCTCATACAACACCATAATGCATTAGTACAATCATAAGTGTCAACACCCTAATCAATGAATATCTTCTATCATGCATTCATAAATTTGTTAAGGTGATACGACAAATCTGAAATCAAGATTGTACTAACCATAATAACATGAAGACAAACATACCATAAACTTAATCATGAACAAATATCGAAACATACCTCGATGAGTCATACCTGTCGAGATCGCTTGTAATATTCTTACGTAAGGCCTTAGCCTCATCTCCCTCTGAAACAGGAACTTCTTTACTTATGCAGGTGACCAATCCATCTTCTTCTAGGATTAACCCAATCCACTTGATTTGCAAGAACTGGACCTGGAGTTGGATATGGGTTTGTCAGAGAAACCCCAAAAATTCAAACTTTGAATTTCAAACTTCCGAAAGGATAGAAATATGCACCTTGATGAGCTGATTAAGCTGGTATATTCAGAATTTGAAAACTGCAAAGTTTCACTCCTTAATTTTTCCTTTGAAACTTCTAGATTCACTGGATGTGACCCTGTGTAATGACCCTTTTTCAAAATTTTATTAAAATGCCAATTTTTCCACTTTTTCCCCAATTTTGACCTTTGACTAGTTTTATTGTTTTGACCTCCAAATCAACCCAAATGCTCCCAAATATTCTGTAGGAGTGTATGAATGGTATTTATACTTGAATATTAGGTTCAGGGATGTTTTATGGCCCTCCAAATACTGCTGCAAACTTGATTTGTATTGGTAATTTGTGCATCAAATCCCCCCGAGGTATCACTGCAAATGGCCTTCCAAATGCCTCCAAACTCACACGAATTTATGAACAGAGGTATGTAATGTGTTAAGTATGTGATTAAGTTCTCATATGCACCATTAATTGATTTTTACTACTGTTCTAACTCTCTCACATTCAACAGCAAAAAACCCTCAATTCGACCCTTGGGGAAATGGCACTATTTCACCTCTCAATACAAACAAACTGAGTAAAAATGCTTCAAATGCTCAAGTACAGTACATGAAACTTGTATAATATATCCATGGCAGTATATTAATCACAAATATATCAAAGAATCATCCATCCATTCGAAATAATCAACCTTATAGTGTCATACATCAAAGCATTGGGGAAACGGACATTGTTTGCTCATTAATAAATAATTTTGCATACATTCAATGGGTATTTTGACCTGAGAGTTTTTGAATATGAAGAATAGATGATATGAATCTATTACAATCAGAAAAATATCATATGAATCTCTCCCAGTGAGTGCAAGAACTCACCCAAAGCGCAATCCCTCAAGGAGCCCGAATATGCCTTCAAAATTGGAAATGGTGGAGAGAAAGTGCTGCACTAAACCAAACCATGAAACTTCCTATAGCTGCTACCTACAAATAAAACTCCATTAAAGCACCATGAAAGACCTGAGTGGCCTCTCCAAATACCAACTTGGATGGGAATCTTTCACCCTCGAAATTGGCTAAGGCAAGAAACTAGTCATCCACTAGTTCTCTCTTCACAAATGCAATTTTTCTCAAATCATCAAAAGTCATTCTCATACTTGATTTCTACATTTTATAACCAACCTTAGCCTTCAAGGGGTCGAAATCCTCTCAATAGATTCAATAATTTCCCATTTAGAAAATATTCCTCATTTGCCACTTGTCTCCTAGTTCCAACCTTCCATCTTCTCCCAAATTCGAATTTGAGTCTCTTTAGATTCCTCCAACTCCATGAGCGCCTTCCTTGAGCCTATTTTTGGGGCTGACATGTCATAATGGTCAGGTGTAAGAATTCAGGTCTGAATTTTGTCATAAATGTCATAGATGCTTCATTATTGTTGTCATAAAACTAGGGAATCTAGCCCAAGTGTCCACTAGTCTCCAATTTGACTCTTCCTCTCCCATGGAGGTTACTATTCCATCCCTTTTCGACCTAAGATGCTCAATGACATGTGTTATGACTTACCAACTCACCCAAGAGTGTTCACCTTCCCATGAATTCGAATTGGCAAGAGAGAGCTGCCATGTGTCATTGAAAAATCAAGCTAGTGTGGGTCCCACCACCTCCATATGTCTCCAAAACCACGTGCCACCTAGAATTTCTCTTGAATTTATTTATTCATCATATTTATTAAATGCTTGAACCCTTCTAATGTCTATATATTATTTATTAGCTTCCTTATTACCATCCCACATGTGCCCATCCAACCTAGGAAGCTAGTAGGATTGATGGGATTGTCTTACTATGCACTTATTTGAATGGGGACATTATAGTCCTCCCCACCCAAGATTGCTTGTCCTCAAGCAATTTCAAATTTGGATGCTGCAAAATCTTACCCTCTTCCCATGTGGCATCTTCATTTGGTAAGTCCTTCCATTGCACTAAATATTCTTTGATGATTCTACTCCTCAACCTTCTTTCTCGTGTATTCAAAATCTTTTCCGGAACAAGTGTGAGCTGACCTTCATCATCCAAAGGAGGAAGTATTTCTGAAGTGATGATTTGCTGACCAAGAGATTTCTTAAGACAAGAAACATGAAATACATTGTGGATTTTACTCCCTTCCGGAAGTTCTAGTTCATATGCTACTTCTCCAACCTTACGCACTACCTTCTATGGCCCATAGTACCTTGGTTTTAATTTTTCTGCTCCATTCTTTTTGAGAGATGTTTGTTTATAGGGCTACAACCTTAAATATACTAAATCATTGACTTGAAAGGTTCTCTTTTCTCTATGTCTATCAGCATATTGTTTTTGCTGATTTTGAGCAACCTGCAAATTGTCTTTCAAGAGCTTTAAAATTTCTTGGCTCTCTTCCACCCAATCTTTATCCTTTGGGACTCTACTATCACCAAATATAATGTCAGCAAATGTAAGTGCATCATAACCATATAATTCTTTGAAAGGAGACATTCCTATTAACATATGATAAGTGGTGTTGTAGCAAAACTCACCCAAGTGTAGCCATTTTGCCCATGCTTTTTGATGCCCTCCCACATAGTTTCTTAGGTATCCTTCCAACCATTGGTTTACCCTCTCTATGTTTACATCAGTTTGTGGATGATAGCTGGTACTTGGAGTCAATTGAGTTCCTACCAATCTAAAAATTTATTTCCAAAAAGAACCCATGAATCTACTATCTCTATCATTGACAATGCTCTTGGGAAGCCCATGCAATCTGAAGATTTCTTTGAAAAAAATATCAGCCACTTGTGTAGCACTAAAAGATGATGTAATAGCAAAAAAATGAGCAAATTTTGTCAACCTATCAACTACCACATAGATACAATCCTTACCTAAGGATTTAGGCAATCCGGTGATGAAATCCATGGAAATACTGTCCCATTTTTGCTCCGAAATGGGCAATGGTTGTAATAGGTTGGCTGGACATGTAAGTTCTGATTTGTTTTGTTGACATGCTTTACATTCATTCACATACTTCTGAACATATTCCTTCAGCCCCTTCCAAAAAAATATTTGCCTCAAATGTCTATAAATTTTGAAGATCCCCGGATGGCCCGCTAGTGGGGAATCATGTGCTTCTTGCAAAATTCGGTACTTGAGCTTGGAGTTATGAACTAAATAAATTCTTCCCTTATAATATATCAGCCCATTCAAAATCCTATAATTATCATCCCCTTTGATTCCATCCAACACATCACAAGCAAATTTGTCTTTGGCATATTCAACTAGTAGCATGTTTTTCCAATCCTTGGCAATATCCATGAGAGAAAAAGAAGGCCTTCTTGGAAAAGCATCTGCTACTTTATTATTCTTTCCTTTGACATATTCAATATCAAAATCATAATTTTGAATCTTGCTTACCCACTTTTGTTGCCTTTCATTTAGATCTTTTTGGGTGAGAAAGTGTCTTAGACTATTGTGGTCAGTTTTCACCACAAACTTGCTGCCCACCAAGTATTGTCTGAATTTGGCCAATGCATGCATAATGGCCAGCATTTCTTTATCATAGATGGAGTAAATTTTTTCATGAGGCTGCAACTTTCTTCTCTCAAAGGCTACGGGGTGTTGGCCTTGCTTTAGGACAGCCCCTATTCCTCCACCTGAAGCATCACATTCCACAACAAAAGATTTAGTAAAATCAGGAAGTGCAAGTATGGGACAACTACTCATTACCTATTTCATTTTTTGGAAGGCCTTTTCAGCCTCTTCATCCCACTTGAAAGCATCCTTCTTAGTCAAATCAGTGAGTGGAGAAGTCAACTTGGAGAACCCTTTCACAAATTTTCTTTAGTAGGTGCATATGCCAATAAAGCCTCTCAATTCGGTAATATTTTTTGGTGATGGCCATTCCAAGATAGCCCTGATTTTTTCCATGTGTACCTTCACTCCTTCTTGCCCAATAATGTGCCCAAGATATAGTAGTTCTTTCATTCCAAATTCACATTTTGATAATTTAGCAAATAAGGACTCTTCTTGCAAGATTTTCAACACAATCTCTAACTGCTGCAAATGCTCTTCCCATGTTTTACTGTAAATGAGAATATTATCAAAGAAAACGAAAACAAACCTTCTTAGTTGCTTGCAAAATATCCTATTCATACATGCTTGAAAGGTGGTTGGAGCATTGGTTAACCCAAAAGGCATGACAAGAAATTCAAAGTGGCCAAAATGACATCGAAAAGCGGTCTTTTGCACATCTTCATCTTTCATTCGAATTTGGTGATACCCTGATCTAAGGTCAATTTTTGAGAAGTATTTGGCCCCATGCAGCTCATCCATGAGATCATCAATCCTAGGAATAGGATACCTATTCTTTATAGTCTTTTTGTTCAAGGCTCTAAAATCTATGCACATTCTCAATGTTCCATCTTTTTTCTTCACTAGCACTACTGAAGAAGCATAAGGGCTAGAGCTTGGTCTAATGAGTCCCAACTCTAGGAGTTCTTGGATAGATTTTTCAATCTCATCTCTAAACCTTTTAGGATGTCTATAAGGTGGTATCTGAATGGGTGAAGTACCCTCCTCCAAAACAATAATGTGCTCAACCCCCCTATCCAGTGGCCTACCATGTGGAAGATCTCTAAAAACCTTTTCATATTTTTGCAAAAGTCTCTCTATCTCCTTTCGGTGTTTGAAAATATTTATAGTTGGCTTGGGAGATGGAATATGACATTTAGCAACCGATTCTATATCCCCATGCCTCAATATAGATCTCATGCTATTGCAAGTCACTACTTGATTTGGATAAGTGTGTTGCCCTCTCACAACTCTTTGTACTCCTTTTGAATCTTGGAATTTCATTTCGGGAATTTGATAATTGATTGTATGCTCTCCTATTGAATACAACCATTGCACTCCCAAAACCACATTAGTATCAGCAACATCAACCACATAAAAACTATCAACAAAAGTATAGTTACCTACGGTGACTTGCAGCTTTGGAACCCATGTTTTGCATTGCATTGTGTTGTGACCGGAAATGACAACTGTGAAGCAATCAAATGGTTCAATAGGTATCTTTATTTTCTCTACCATATATGCATCAATGAAGTTATGAGTGGCTCCTCCATCTACCAAAACTGAAGTTATTTGTCCTTGTACCACACCTTTGCATCGGATAATATGATAGCGAGGCATTGCTGAAAGCACTGCCATTCTTGCTTTGTTCGGTGAAGGCTGATTTTCTTCTTGTCTTTCCTCTTCTACTGCTGTCTCATATGCCTCTTATTGATCTGAAATATGTCCATCTTCATCCATGCCCCCATCATACCCCTCATTATCAGAAAATACTTCTATGTATTGAGCCTTTCCTTTGGTACATTTGTGCCCCGGTGTCCATGGTTGGAAGCATGTGAAGCATAGTTTCTTTTTTCTAAGTTCATCCTTGTTTAGTCCCTCTTTTTTATGCCTCTTAAATGACTCTCTTTTCCAAGGTTTCTTATCATATCCATCCCTTTGCCAAGGTTTCTTTTCAAATTTATAGCTAGGCTTAGGAGGATATCTCGTTCTAGGAAGCACATTTTGGAGATCCCTAGTCAAGCTCATTGCCTCTTTTAATGTAGTTGGCTTGTGGGATTTGACCAAACCTCTTAAGGGTTCAGCCAAACCTTCAATGAACAACAATACTAATCTTCCCATAGATACATCAGCCACCTTGACTGATAATTTTTGAAATTCCATCATATATTCAGTAGGGGACCCAATTTGCTTCAATTGAGCTAGTTCTTTGAAAGGCAATTCTGGATCTTTTTGTTCAAATCTTTCTAGTACCCTGTCAACAAATTCTCCATATGTTTTAACCTGATTATGACCCAAGTTTTTCAGCCCATGAAACCACTATTCATTGTCATCTCCTTCCAAATGCAAAATGGACATTTTTAATGCATCCTCTTCCAACATAGGATTCAGCTGAAAATATACATCCAATTTTTGCACCCAAGTGTTAGCAGAATTTGGAGAAGAACCATCAAAAGTAGGAAGTGACATTTTTCCAATAACACTATTTAATTCTTTGTTTTGGAATGGAATCCTATTGTCTCCCTTCCTATTAATCTTTTTCATAGAATCAATGTAGTCACTGAGTGGTACACCTCTTTTACACTCTTCATTCAAATCATTCCAATCATTTACTAGTTTCTTGTAATCCAATTCAAGATTGGGCTCTTCTTTGGGTGTGAGAAATTTAGGTGCAGTAGGCCTTTGTGTGCTTTGAAATTCATCAGGTCTACTATGAGGTCCTGTACTTGAGAAAATATGCTCATTCCCTTTCATCTTTTCCCCTGAGTGTAAACCACTATTATCTCCTATTATCCCTTTGCTTTGAAGCTAGCTAATCAACAATTCGAATCCTTGCAACAATTTATCACCTATCCTATCCATGTTTGCTGAAAGTTTAGAGAAACATGGATCTAAGGTTGCAATAAGTTCCTCCTTATGTTTTAATTTGTCCTCCTCCTCTCTACCCATGGTTTCAGTGAAAGACTCCTCTTCTTCAATAAAAACCTCTTCAACTACTGGTTCAAAGGGTGGTGGATTATTCTTTTGAATTCTTGTTAAGACCATCAGGTGCCAAGAAGATGCTCTGATACCACTTTTAATGACCATTTTTCAAAATTTTATTAAAATGCCAATTTTTTCACTTTTTCCCCAAATTCGACCTTTGACTAGTTTTACTGTTTTGACCTCCAAATCAACCCAAATGCTCCCAAATCCTCTGTAGGAGTGTATGAATGGTATTTATACTTGAATATTAGGTTCAGGGATGTTTTATGTCCCTCCAAATACTGCTGCAAACTTGATTTGTATTCTGATCAATATAGGTAATTTTGACTAGTAATTTGTGCATCAAATCCCCCTGGGGTATCACTGCAAATGGCCTTCCAAATGCCTCCAAAATCCCACGAATTTATGAACAGAGATATATAATGTGTTAAGTATGTGATTAAGGTCTCATTTGCATGATTAATTGATTTTTACTACTGTTCTAACTCTCTCACATTCAACAGCAAAAACCCCCAATTCGACCCTTGGGGAAATGGCACTGTTTCATCTCTCAATACAAACAAACTGAGTAAAAATGATTCAAATGCTCAAGTACAGTACATGAAACTTGTATAATATATCCATTGCAGTATATTAATCACAAATATATCAAATAATCATCCATCCATTCGAAATAATCAACCTTATAGTGTCATACATCAAAGCATTGGGGAAACGGACATTGTTTGCTCATTAATCAATAATTTTGCATACATTCAATGGGTATTTCGACCTGAGAGTTTCTAAATATGAAGAACAGAGGATATAAATCTATTACAATCAGAAAAATATCATATGAAGCTCTCCCAATGAGTGCAAGATCTCACCCAAAGCGCAATCCCTCAAGGAGCCCGAATATGCCTTCAAAATTGGAAATGGTGGAGAGAAAGTGCTGCACTAAACCAAACCATGAAACTTCCTGTAGCTGCTACCTACAAATAAAACTCCATTAAAGCACCATGAAATACCTGAGTGGCCTCTCCAAACACCAACTTGGATGGGAATCTTTCACCCTCGAAATTGGCTAAGACAAGAAACTAGTCATCTACTAGTTCTCTCTTCACAAATGCAATTTTTCTCAAATCATCAAAAGCCATTCTCATACTTTATTTCTACATTTTATAACCAACATTAGCCTTCAAGGGGTCGAAATCCTCTCAATAGATTCAATAATTTCCCATTTAAAAATTATTCCTCATTTGCCACTTATCTCCTAGTTCCAACCTTCCATCTTCTCCCAAATTCGAATTTGAGTCTCTTTAGATTCCTCCAACTCCATGAGCGCCTTCCTTGAGCCTATTTTTGGGGCTGACATGTCATAATGGTCAGGTGTAAGAATTCAGGTCTGATATTTGTCATAAATGTCATAGATGCTTCATTATTGTTGTCATAAAACTAGGGAATCTAGCCCAAGTGTCCACTAGTCTCTAATTTGACTCTTGCTCTCCCATGGAGGTTACTATTCCATCCCATTTCGACCTAAGATGCTCAATTCCATGTGTTATGACTTACCAACTCACCCAAGAGTGTTCACCTTCCCATGAATTCGAATTGGAAAGAGAGAGCTGCCATGTGTCATTGAAAAATCAAGCTAGTGTGGGTCCCACCACCTCCATATGTCTCCAAAACCACTTGCCACCTAGAATTTCTCTTGAATTTATTTATTCATCATATTTATTAAATTTTTGAACCCTTCTAATGTCTAGATATCATTTATTAGCTTCCTTATTACCATCCCACATGTTCCCATCCAACCTAGGAAGCTAGTAGGATTGATGGGATTGTCTTACTATGCACTTATTTGAATGGGGACATTACACCTTGAACTAGGGTTTGATGAAGCCCACTCTTTTGCCCAATCAAAAGGTTTGATCCAAAGCTCGAAGCTTCTATTTTTCTGAGGAGCTTCCAGTTGTGGTCACAGATTTAAAAAATTCCCATTTTTAGAGAAGCCATAATTTTCCACTTTTCTGATCAAAGTCCCAAACTAGGGTCTGATCAAGCCCGGCTTTCTGGCCAACCAAAAATTCTGATCTTGGTCTCTAAATTTTGATTTTGATGAGTAGCATCCAACCGTGGTCTCTGATTACAAAAATTCAAATTTTCTCCGAAGCCCTAAATTCCGGAAGCCATGAATGAAGGTACTCAAAAATAATTTTGTTTTGACAGAAATATGTACCTGATTGTTTCTAGTGTACATCCAAACTTGTTAATCTGTAGGGTCTGAAAACATTTCCTAAGATAGCCTGACCTGTTATCTTTCCATCTTGACAGTTCTGACCTCAATTGGATTCTCTGAGAGAGAGTTATGCCAAGTGTCACAACGTGACCTATTTATGGGATAATACAGGAGAGAGAACTTGTACGGCGTGCCACATGTCACTGTTTGCACTTCGGCCTCTGAAACTATTTATTGATATAGCTCACCCTGTTATCTTTCCATAATGACAGGTCTGACCTCAATTGGACTCTCTGAGAGAGCGTTATGCCAAGTGTTGCAACGTGACCTGTTTATGGGATAATACAGGATAGCGAACTTGTACGGCGTGCCACGTGTCACTGGTTCAACTTCAGCCTCTGAAAAATTGTCCTGTGACAGTACAGTCTATGTACTACCTATCACTTTTTACGAAATTTCATTTGGATCTTCCTAACCCAAGTTATGACCTTTTTCCCAAGGTCACCGGATTTTGACTCAGATCTGGAAGAGACAGAAACCCTATATTGTACAGATCATAAATCAAAAAGTACAACGAATTAGAGGTTGTCCTTTAGATACAAGGTACATGGGGATTTAATCTTCGACCTGTAACGATTTTAGATCCGAAAACTTTGCCAAAACGGATTTATAGGGAAAGTTCTACGATGATTGGTTTTTTGCTATATCAATCCCTAACATCGTAAGTGCAACAAGTGTCATACATGCCATATCATGCCTTCTTTCAAGCTAGCTCTGATACCATGTTAAATTTGTAGAATTTACTTCAATCTGATCTAGGATATTAACTGAGAGAACAACATGTACAACAAATCTGCAGCATATCATTCATGGAGACAATAATGCAAGCACACAAGAGACACAAGATTTACTTGAGGAAAACCATAAAAGTGAAAAACCCCAATAACTTCCTCAGAGATAGATAGAGAAATGATACAACCCAAACATAAGAGATAGACATATCCGAGCAGCATATCCTCCTCCTCCATAAGTGCGCCACTCCTTCTTGAGTGCATGAGTGAGAAGTGAGTGATGAAATAGAGTGCCTCCCACACTCTATTTATACTTGACTTGACTTGCCTTTTACATAAATCATGTAGGCTCGAACTTAACCATATAACATAATGCTTACTGGGCCGCCCCCAATAGGGTGGTCTAATAACCCTTCGAGCCACATGGCCGACCCCCAATAGGGTGGTCTAATAACCCTTTGACCCACATGACTTATACAGGGCCGACCCCAACAAGGTGGTCTAATAACCCATCAAGTATAAGTTATGACATTTACAATATAAATGATGACACTTTTGTATATAGGAATAATACCATCTCTATAGGAGTACATACAACATACATATATGAAATACATTCCGAAGTTACATATACATCAACATTTTGCTCTGGGTGAGATTGGCATACCTTGATTTTGCGACAGAGATATTTTCTATGTTCTCATTTTCTTGTAACCATGGTGGTTCGTCTTGAGAGGATTTTTCCTTTCTACCCATATCTACACAAAGATCTATCTTCCATATGTTAAGCTATTACTGAAGACACTAGCTCTGATACCAATTGTTGAAATCTTATTAATACTGAGAGGGTGCGTGAATTAGTATTAGTGCAATTATGAACAATTTTTACTTCTTATCAGATTTAATCATCACTTAAATTATGCATTCACATAAACAATAACATTCATCCACATATGTGCAAAACAAAAAACAAAAAACACAAGGCTTTTATGTGGAAACCCAAATGGGACAAAACCATAGAATGCTCTCTTATAATATAAATATTACATTCATGGAAGAACCAACTTGCAAATTTCTCCAGCGCCAACTGGAAGGAGGATCCAACCCCCTGATTTATAGCCTACAACTTAAAGGAAGCACTGACTCCGTAATTTACCAGCTCCAACTGGAAGGAGGCATTGACCCCCTAGTTTGAGAGCCACCAACATGAAGGAAGCATCAAATCCCTATTCCTTTCCCCATCCTTCCGCTCAGATATGACTGTAGAAGATACTTCTTTAATGTTCTACTGATCTGCGCACACTTCAGATTTACTACAATATATTTCGTTGTGTGCACCTGCTACTTACTTTGATCTTGCAATTGTTGTACCGTATCACACACTTCACTTCACTGCATCAAAACTGCATACTGGTCTTCATAACCTTCTGCGCGTTGGTTCAATATATAATTTTGTTTCTACGCATATTCATACTCAATAGATATTGTGCATCCTCTATTGTGATGCCATTTTGATCTTGGGCATCTATCTCAGATAAATCACTTCATCTTGTGCATCATCTACTAATCTACTCTTCTGTCCTTGCACATCTGTCTTAGATGACATCTTCCTGTGCATCATATGATGTGTTACATTTATCGCATCTGGATCTTCTGCTAGATTATGCTATTCCAGTTCCATGAGCCATTCATTCCCTAATAATTAGAATCTTCCCAAATGAAACTCTTACCACTTTCGCATCTTCAAGCTTACTTCAATTCTTCAACTTGGATTTTTATTTATACTCTTCCTACGCAGACTGTATGTCGACAAGTTGGTCGATGACGTCCCTGATTCCTTTCTTCATGGTCAAGTTTATTCCTGCATCTGCCACTTCTCATGATCCGTGCGATTAAATTATCTTCCCTTGTGGGTCTTATCCATGTTGATGTATATGTAACTTTGGAATGTATTTCATCTGTGTATTTTATATATATTTATTGTGCCCTTATAAGAGATGTGTTATTCCTCTATAAGGAAGTGTCCTCATGTGGATTGACAAGTGTCGCAAGTGTGTGTACTTGCCGATCGGTTATTAGACCACCATGTGGGGTCGACCATGAATTATATATAATATAATGTGGATGTATCTAGATAGACAAGTCGGCCCCATAAGGTCACTGGGAAAAAATGTTAGTATAAATAGAGATAAGAGATCTCTATTTTACACACTCGAAAAAGTAACTCACTCTCACTTGAAAAGTGGCGCACTAGTGAGGAGGAGGATCATCTACTATCAGGAGACTATCTCAGTGTTATTTGGTTGTACTTTGGTTGAGCCATTGCTCTCTCTATCTCTGAGGAAGTTGTGGGGTTTTTCACCTTAGGGTTTTCCCCACGAAAACTCTGTGTCTCTTGTCTTTTATGCTTTTGATTCTTGTGATGCTTGTCACATTGTGATTGTCATGCATTGATATACTGTAGATGTTATTCTCTCAGCAAAGATCCTCGATTATTGTGAATTAATGCTCAAAATTTAACATGGTATCAGAGCTAACCTGAGAAGAAAACATTTTGCAGTGATGGAAGCTTGAGTTCCTTGTTTATTGGGTTTCTCGCCATAGAGTTTTGAAAATCAGTATAGTAGATTGACTCTACTCATCAAGGCGCATTTATCTGTCCAATCCGAATTCGATTCTGAGCATTTTCAGATTTGGCCCTAAACATTAGGGTTTCCACAAAAATAGGAATTTTTGGAATCTAAAGACACAGCTGTAAGCTCCTTGCAAAAATCAAAGTTTAGAGCTTTGGATCGAGATTTTTGGCTGGGTAGATCTCCGGGAAACTCCAACCCTAATTCAAGGCTCTCCCTAGTGAACCCGGGAGGACAAAAAGGCAATTCTAAAGGGTAAGACTTTGCTGATCTCAAATTCTAAATGCACCAAGATGATCAGCTCACCAAGGCGCATCTTTCTATCCTTTCAGAAATTTGAAATTCACATTTTGAACTTTTAGGGTTTCTCTGACAAACCCTAATCCGGGACTAGATCCAATTTTCAGCACTTCAAGTGGTAAGATCTAAATCTTTTCTATTTCCATTTGAAGTACTCTTTAAGATGTCTCTCCACACCAAGCTTGAGGATAATCTTGAAGGGGCTGATAACTTCCGAGCCTGGAAGTATAGAATTGGGTTAATCCTGGAAGAGAATGAGTTGGACTCATATGTGAAAGAAGACATCCCTATACGAGAGGATGAAGAGGCCAAGGTATTGCATAAGAAGAACTTGGTCAAGGCAAAGAGAATCATTGCTGATTCTATCAAAGACCGTCTCATACCCCATGTGTCTTCTCTTAAGACACCCAAGGAGATGTTTGACTCTTTGACCAAGCTGTTTGAAGGGAAGAACATAAATCAGAAGATGACACTGCGGAACCAATTGAAAGGAGTAAAATTTCAGAATGGAGAAACCATTCAATCTTATTTTTCAAGGGTCTCCCAGATCAAGGAACAGCTAGAAGCAGTGGATGAAATGGTGGAGAATGGTGAAGTGGTGATGACCACTCTAAATGGCCTACCCAGGTCATGGGATTCCTTTATCCAAGGAATTTGTGCAAGGAAGAAGTTGATCTCCTTCAGTAGACTAAGGGAAGAATGCTCACAAGAAGAAGCAAGGCTTGTGGCACGAGAAGAAAAGATGGGAAATGAAGATCAATCTCTCACAGCTCACACCAAGAAAGGGAAGTCCAAGAGAGAGCCATCTCACCCCAAGAAATATTCACATCACTTCAAAGAAAGAAGAATATGCTTCACCTGTAATGAGAAAGGACATATTGCCATAAATTGTCCCAAGAAGAAGAAGGGCAGCAAAAGAAGGTTTCATGCTCATGCTGCTGAGGATGATGAACCCCCAAAGAAGAAGGCTAGGGCAGAAAGTGATAGTGATGATGACTCATCAAGTGAGGAAGAGTATGTTCTGATCTCTGCTCTCACAGGTACCATCTCCCATGGTTGTAATGATTGGTTGATTGATAGTGGGGCTTCCAAACACATGACTAGGTTTAAGGAATCTTTTGTGAATCTATCTGAACATGAATCACCCCATAAGGTGAAACTTGAGGATGATTATCAATACCCAATCAAACGAAGTGGTGAAGCCTCCTACAACCTAGATTCTGGAAAATTCTTGAAGATGAAAGAAGTACTTTATGTACCTGGGCTCAAGAAGAACTTACTCTCCATCTCTGCATTGGATGCAAAAGGTATGAGGGTTGCATTTGTGGATGGACAAGTCCTAATGTGGCCAAAGGGAAAGAACATAGATGACGCAGTAGTGATTGGAGAGCAAGAGGGAGGTTTGTACAAATTGAAGGGACAACCTGAACATGCCATGGTGCATGAATCCATGGAGCCAAGTGAACTTTGGCATAGAAGACTTGCTCATATGAACTATAGAGAACTTCTAATTGCAAGCAAGGCAGTAGAGGGTCTTCCTGAAATCAAGACCAAACATGAAGGTGTTTGCAAAGGATGTGCAAAAGGTAAGAACATTAAGAAGGCCTTCCCAAGCAATGAAAGCAAGGCAAAAGACATCCTGGAAATCATCCACTCAGATGTATGTGGTCCTATGTCATCCAGTTCCTTGATTGGGTATGTTTACTATGTCTCATTTATTGATGACTTCTCTAGGAAGACTTGGGTATACTTCTTGAAGAGCAAAGATGAGGTGTTTGATAAATTCAAGGAATTCAAAACCTTGATGGAGAATCAAACTGACAAGAAGGTCAAAAAATTCAGATCCGACAATGGTGGAGAATTCACCTCAAGCGACTTCAAGAAGCTTTGTAGTGATTCAGGGATTAAGAGGGATTTGACTGCTCCGTATAATCCTCAATAGAATGGAGTTGCAGAAAGGAAGAACAGAACCATCATGGAAGTAGCAAGGGTAATGCTGGATGAACAGGATCTACCTATGCATTTATGGGCAGAAGCAGCTAGAACAGTTGTATATGTGTAAAACAGAACACCCCACAAGATATTGGACAACAAGACACCAGAAGAGGTCTTTTCTGGTAAGAAACCTGAATTCAGTCATCTCAGAATATTTGGTTGTCGAGTATACACTCATGTCCCAAAGGAAAAGAGGACTAAACTAGATCCTTCAGGAAAGAAGGGTATGTTTGTGGGTTACAGTGAAAGCTCGAAGGCTTACAGAATATACTTTCCAGGGTTCAAGAAGATTGATGTCAGTAGGGATGTAACATTTGATGAAAACTCAGCATTCATCAAATCAAGGAAGGCACCTATCGAAGTTTATGAAGAACCTAAGGAAACAAGATTTCAAGACACTGCCATGACTGAAGCAGTTCCAGAAGTTGTTCGTGAGTTTGAAGATCCACAAGAGCCTGTAGATCCACTCCGTGAGGATAACTCTCACAAGAGGAAACCCGCATGGGCTAGAGAGCTCATTCAATATGCAGAAAGATTTGGCATTCCAGAAGAAGAATACAAAGCAAAGAAGAGAACCAGATCACAGACCAGCTATGTTGCTTTGCTCTGTGACATTATGAACAAAGAGCCTTCCAGTTATGAAGAAGCAACGAAAAAGAAAGAATGGAAGGATGCCATGGTTGAGGAATATCAATCAATAATGAAGAATGATGTTTGGGATGTTGTCCCAAGACCTAAAGAGAAGTCGGTTGTAACTTCTAAATGGATCTTCAAAATCAAGCATGCTGCAGATGGCAAGTGTGGAGAAATACAAGGCAATATTCGTAGCTCGTGGCTTCTCTCAGACAGAGGGAATAGATTATGAAGAAACTTTTGCACCTATAGCCAGGTATACTTCCATCAGAACAGTACTTGCCCTGGCTACAGCAATGAAATGGAAAATACACCTGATGGATGTCAAGACTACTTTCTTGAATGGTGTAGTTGAAGAGGAAGTATATGTGGAGCCGCCACTAGGTTTTGAAATACATGACAAGGAGTCATATGTGTGCAGATTGAAGAAAGCCTTGTATGGCTTGAAGCAAGCTCCCAGAACCTAGTATGGTAGGATGGACAGTTTCCTATCCAGTTTGGGCTTTACCAAGAGTAAAGTGGATTCCAACCTTTACTACAAGGTCGAGGAAGGGAATTATGTGATTCTACTCTTGTATGTGGATGACTTATTTGTAACAGGAGATGACAGACTCATTGCAGATACTAAGAGAAAGATTGCTGCTGAATTCGATATGAAAGATTTGGGAATGATGCACTATTTCCTAAGTATGGAGGTGTGGCAGAGTGCAGGTGGGATCTTCCTTGGTCAAGGGAAGTACACAGTGGATATCCTGAAGAGATTTGGGATGATGGATTGCAAAGCCATGGCCACACCTATGGCATCGAATCTAAAGCTTCTATGTGATGCTTCATTTGAGCCGGTTGATGTCTCTATGTATTGTCAGATGATTGGGTGCTTGATGTACTTGACGAACACGAGACCAGATATTTGCTTTGCTGTGAACACATTGAGCCAATTCCTGAAGGATCTGAGGAGTGTTCACCTGGTTGTTGTAAAGCATGTTCTGAGGTACCTGAAGGGTATAGTGGATTTTGGGCTCAAGTATGAAGCGAATCAAAAGTTTAACCTGCAGGGTTATGTTGATTCAGATTGGGCTGGCAGTGCTACAGATAGGAAGAGCACATCTGGGTGTTGCTGCAGTATGGGATCAGGTGTGATCTCATGGTTTACCAGGAAGCAGTCCTGCGTGGCACTGAGTACAGTTGAGGCAGAGTATGTTGCAGCTTGTTCAGCTAGTTGTGAGGTAGTGTGGCTACGGAAGCTACTGTCTGAGTTATTTGATATCCCGTTGGATGCTACTGGTATCTTCTGTGATAACCAAAGTTGTGTGAAGCTGTCCGAGAACCCATTGTTTCATAACAGGTCGAAACACATAGAGATCAAATATCACTATATTAGGGATATGGTGCAGAGAGGAGCCATGAAGCTCCTGTATGTTGCAAAAGACGAGCAGATTGCAGATGTGCCGATGAAGCCACTAGCCAGGGTGAAGTTCGAGTACTTCAGAGAGAGGCTTGGCATTTTTCAGATCGAGGACACTTCGAGGAAGAAGTGATGGACACATTTGCTGAAGCCATTCCAAGCATGTTGGAAGGAGGATCCTTTACATGGTTGTGGATGTAAGCGTTGGATGTTGATGAGCATCAGGATGATGTTCTAGTTTCTGCTTTGTATGATCAGTTGGATCATTTATATGTATATGTATGTACGCATCATGTTGGATGCTGGATATGATCAGTTGGATCATTTATATGTATATGTATGTACGCATAATGTTGGATGCTTGATATGATCAGGTAGATCATTTATATGTTTATGTATGTACGCATCATATTGGATCATTCATATGTATGTATGCATCATGTTGGATGTTGGATATGATCGGTTGGATCATTTGTATGTATTTTGTATGCATCATGTTGGATGCTTGGACCATGTATCTGTATATGTATCAGGTGGATACATTGTATGATCAGGTAGATCATGTATATTGATATGTATCAGGTATGATCAGGTAGATCATGTATGTTGATGGATACATTGTGTGGATCATGTATCTATGTATCAGGTGAATACATTATGTGTGATGATATATATCAAGTAGATACTTCGTGTGCATCAGATGGATGCATTGTATGATCAAGATGATCGTGGATGACGAGCTTCTCCAAAAGACATGCAGCAGGATGTTGTAGTGATGATGATCAGGATGATCATGTGTACATCAGGATGATGTATGGTGAGTATCAGATGATACTTTGTGGTCGTGGATCAGGTTGTGCAGGTAAGCATGTAATTTGTGCCCTGGGAGATTTGTAGATGGTCTTTCGAGGTTTTACCTATGGCATGTAATTCGGTGCCCTGGGACATCTGGCAAATGCTCTTTCGAGGTTTTGCTTGGGAGGACATATAATTTGTGCCCTAGGAGATCTGCAGATAGTCTTTCGAGGTTTTTCCTATGGCATGTATTTCTGTGCCTTGGGATATCTGGAAAATGCTCTTGCGAGGTTTTGTCCTATGGCATGTAATTTGCTCCTAGGAGATCTGGACAGGATGAAAAAGGCCTCATATGCTTCAGCCAGGTTTTGTGGTGAGATCACATCTAATGTGCTCCTGGGAGATCCGACAGGTAGAGCCTTGTGCTCGTAACAACCTAGGATGCTTCAGCCAGGTTTTGTGATGGGTCACATGTAATGTGCTCCTAGGAGATCATACAGGTAGAGTTGTGTGCTCGTAATAGCCTGGGATGCTGCAGCTAGATTTTGTGATGCACGTAATGAGTCCTGAGAATTCCACAGTATGGCCAGTGATGATGAAGACCTGCAGATGGTGGGTCTACATCCAGTATGAAAAAGGACTGGCTCTGTAGAACTGCCTATGACGAGTAGAGTCAGAGATTGGTTGAGATAGTAGTAGCAGTGACGATGATTATGACGATGATCCCGAGAAGAAGACTTGTCTAGCAGATCTGTGTCAAGAAATACCTTCCTAGTTAAGAGGGAGTGTTGATGTATATGTAACTTCGGAATGTATTTCATCTGTATATTTTATATATATTTATTGTACCCTTATAAGAGATGTGTTATTCCTCTCTAAGGAAGTGTCGTCATGTGGATTGACAAGTGTAAAATCTCAATCACAGCTGAACCTAGCTACTGTGGATTCCTCACTGGTGAAAGATTGCACAACATTTGCAAGAATGGCATAAAAAATTTAAATGAATGAAGAACAATACACATGAAATGGTGAATAATGTCAAATTATTAACTGTCCAACCTTAACATAGGTTAAGAACACTCATATATACAAATCTGGAAGAATTCGAATCCATCTGGAGTGTTCACACTGATCTAGCTTAGAAATAGCTCAAACCCCCCTAGGTTGACCAAAATATCCCAAACCATCCCAAACTGGTTCGAATCAGCTGTGTGAATGCTAGGAATGACTGGACAGGCCCATGTGACCTCACACATGTGAAGAAACTGGTTGGTTAGAGGTTTGGTAGCTAAAATTGGCCAAAATTATGACAAAGTTGGCAAGATTGTCCACAAACTGAGTAAATGCGCCCTAGGTAGAAGAGAAGCATGATGAATGCATTAAATGACCTGAGGAGGGCGCTCTAGGCATGCTGAATGCATTAATTTCCCTGGGGAGCGCTCCACATAGCTGGTTTGACTCAGCACTTGTTCACATTGCTAACTAGTTCAAGACAGTTTGACCATTTACCAATCTAATCAACTTAGGGATGTAATCATTAATCACTTGGGCTAATTAATCATCAATTAATAAATGATTAATGTACATAGGTGTAAAAATGTTCTAACACCCCCCCCTTAAGCTAGACTTAGTGAAATATCAAAAATTAAGGCCTTGGCAACTAGGCTCAAGTCACCTTTTACATCATGAAAATTTATTTGTCCATGTAACCAAGGTAAGGAGGAAAACCACATGGGAAATAAAACCTCCCCTCTAAAATGGACATGTGGCATATATCAAAATACACCAATCATCACCATGCATCACTCACCCCAAGCAAAGATCTAAGGTGAGTGAAGGTCTTCTCGGTAAAACACTTGGTGAAGATATCAGCAGTTTGCTCACTGGATGGGCAATACTGCAATGCTATGGTCCGGTCATGCACCAACCCACGAATGTAATGCATGTGTATCTCTATGTGCTTGGTCCTCTGTCTCTGTACTGGATCGGTAGAAATCTTGATTGTACTTTGATTATCACACCAAAGAATAGTGGGTGAATCAAAGACAATCCTGAACTCTGCAAGAATACCTTGCAACCAAACACATTGTGTGGCTGCATTAACTGCTCCCCTGTACTCGGCCTCAGCTGAAGATACGGAAATAGTGCTTTGTTTCTTGCTTGACCAGCATATAGGTCCATGTGCAAGCATAAAGACATAACCGGAAGTTGACTTCCGATCGATACAATCACCGGCCCAATCAGAATCTGTAAATCCTACTAGTTCAAGGGATGAACCAGCAGCATAATGGATACCAAAAGACTTAGTACCCTGAACATAATGAAGGATCCTCTTGGCTGCCTTCCAATGGATCTCATGAGGCTCTTGCATGTGCCTTGCAACAGTCCCAACAGCATAAGACAAATCTGGTCGAGAGTGTGTAAGATACAACAAACTCCCAACTAGTTGTCTATACAGTGAACTGTCAACTAGTGGTGAAGAACCCCATTCTGTAAGCTTAACTCCTGAAAGAAATGGAAATTTTGCAGACTTACATTCAGCCATCTTAAATTTCTGCAGCAAATCTGAAGCATACCTTGACTGACATACAGAAATTCCATTCACAGTTTGATCTATCTCCAAACCCAGAAATTGTTTTAGCAATCCTAGATCGGTCATGGAGAATGCACTGTGCAATGCTCTCTTAACTGAGTCAAGTTCTTTGGTGCAGCTACCAGTGATCAAAATATCATCAACATACAGTACAATAATCAATATCAGATTACTAACATGCTGCATATACACATTTGGATCAGACTTACACCTCTCAAACCCCAAAGATAGCAGAAAATTGTCCATTTTTGCATACCATGCTCTAGGAGCTTGCTTGAGCCCATAGAGTGACTTGTTCAACCTGCAAACAAGTGTATGATCAGAAATAAAACCTTCAGGCTGCTGCATATATATCTCCTCATTCAGATCCCCATGAAGAAAGGCACTTTTTACATCCATGTGATGAATCTCCCATCGCTTGGAAGCCCCAATGGCCAAAACTAGTCTTATGGAGTCCATCTTTGCCACCGGTGCAAATGTCTCTGTATAGTCCACTCCTTGGACCTGAGAGTAACCCTTAGCCACCAACCTGGCCATATACTTCAGATCAGAGCAATCAGATCCAATTTTGGTTCTATAAATCCACTTGCATTGCACTAGTTTCCTCTTGGGAGGAAGAGGGACCAAATACCAAGTTTTGTTCTCATGGAGTGAGTTCATCTCCTCTTGCATGGCTGATTGCCACCTTGGGTCTGTACATGCTTCTGAATATGACATTGGATCAGATCCAACCATCAAGTAACATGCCTCACTCAGATCAGAATTATCACATGCAAAGGAATTGTGAAATTGAGATCTAGTTTTCCTAGCATCTTGGGGATCTCCCACAAGCTCTCCGGCACTTTGAATTGTTTTCTCTGTCCACTTGGGCCTTGAAGGGGGGATATGTTCAGAATCCATATCAACATCATCTTCAGCAATATCAGAATCAGAAATATCAGACAAAGAATCACTACTTACTTCATCATCAAGACGAGGGAATGAGCATTCCCCATCACCTTGTTCACTAGCTTGCAAGAATTCTTCCTCTTCGAATTTGACACTTCTTTCAATGAAAGTTTTGTGAGTGGATGGATCAAAGAGCTTGTAGCCCTTTGAATCCTCTGCATACCCAACCATGATTGACTCCTTGCTTTGGGGCTGCAATGCCTTTCTCTTCTCTGGTGGAATTCTGGCCCAAGCCCTTGAGCCAAAAATTCTGAAATGTGAGACATTTGGCTTGTGGCCCATCCAAGCTTCAAATGGAGTGATTCCTTGCAATGCTTTGTGTGGTGCTCTGTCCTGAACATATGCTGCACAATTCATAGCTTCAGCCCATAATTTAGGAGACAAATCCCTTGCTTGCAACATGCAAGTTGCCATCTCTTTCAGTGCTCTATTTTTGCGCTCTGCAACACCATTTTGCTGTGGTGTGTAGGGCACTGAGTGTTGCATCTGAATGCCATGCTCTTGACAGAGCTGCTGCAAATTGTTATTGACATACTCTCTTCCATTATCAGTCCTCAAAACCTTCATGGCCTTCCCACTTAAGTTCTCAACCATGTTCTTAAAAATTTTGAAACATTCAAAGACTTCAGATTTTTGCTTAAGGAAAAATAACCAGCAGTACCTTGAGTAGTCATCGATGAAGGTGAGCACATATTTGCTGCAGCCATAGGAGGGTGTGGGGAGTGGCCCTATGAGATCAGAATGCACTATCCCAAGTGGTTGATCAGCCCTCCTTGCCTTCCCTTTGTCATACTTCTTTTCAGGATGCTTCCCAATCATGCAACCCTTGCATGTTCCACTTGAAAAACTGATTTGTGGCAGCCCTTCTACCATCTTTTCTTTGCTCAAAACTTGAAGATATCTGTAGTTTAGGTGCCCATACCTTTGATGCCATAGCTTGCTGGTCTCATTCCCATGTGACAGAAGCACACTTGGTGAAGAGAATTCGAGGAAGTGGGAGAACTTGTACATCTTCATGTCATGGTCTGCAACACCCTTAGCAACAATTTTCCCGGTGGAAACTTCTGATATCTCCACATCATCCTGAGTGAAGACCACCTTCTTTGCTGCTCCAGTATGTGTCATTTGATATACAGAGAGCAAGTTTGCTGCAAGATTTGGCACATACAGCACATTGGAGAAGAAGCCATTCTCCATAGAAATTTTCCCAATGCCATGAGCAGGGATTTCTGAGTCATCTCCCATTCGAATTGAGAGACCACTGTAGGGTGCAATTTCAGAAAACGAGTCTCTTGAGGAAGGCATGTGCCTTGAGGCACCTGAATCAATGATGATCAAAGGTGAATGAGATGAGCTAGCCACCAAAGCATGGCAGCTCTCCTTGTCTTCAGAAACGCACTCCTTCTTCTTGGAACTTTCAGGAAGAGGAATATTATTTTTCTGTAGGAGATGGGTCATGGTGTCTATGGTTTTCTTCATGCATGAGCTCTCTGGATGAAAACCTCTTTGACAGTAGCTACATTTTGTCTTATCAGCCTTCTTTCCCTTGTTCTTGATAGGATTCGAAACCCCCTCAGAGGATTTGGGCCTCTCATCCTTCTTCTTCTTCTCTTGAGGTTTCGACCCCTTGGGTTTTTCCTTGCCTCTTCCACATTTCGAATCTCCAGCTGCAAGAACTTGATCTTTTTGCTTGATGGAGCCCATCAAGACCAGCTTGTCTTGCTCTTGAGTTAGCATCTCCATGAAGTCAGCCAAAGATGGCATCTTCCAACCTCTAACTGTGAGCCTTGTGGAGTTGATGGAAGACACAAAAACTGAGTATTCAAAACCCAATTTGGAGAGAATGGACAACACCAACTATTCTTCTTTCTTCTCTATGCCACATTGTCTGATCTGCAAGACCAAGTTCTTGAACTTGGTGAAGAAGTCCTGGATGGAATCAAAATTCCCTGGGCTCAGTGAGACAAGCTCATTTTCGAGTTGGTGGCCTCTCATCTCATCAGTCTTTCCAAACAGTGTCTCAAGCTTGAGCCACACTTCATTTGGAGTTGCTAGACTTTCTACATGAAACAGGAGGTCTCTTGAAATGCTGAGACAAAGGAGGCCAAATGCCTCATCCATTCTGTTAAAAAACTTGGAATTCTCCACAGCTGAGTTTGGCTCAACCTCAGTGCCCATCGTAATTCTGTAGAGACCCTTTGATCTCAGCAAAATCACCATTTCTGCCTTCCAATCGAAATAGTTGAAGGGAGTGAGCACGTTTGGGTGAGATGGCTCCATTCTTCTCTGCTGCAATTCGCACTTGCTGACAATGTTGGTCTTCAATACCTGCAAACAACTCTCAAATCACTCAGGAGGGATCTACACTAACAGATTCGAACCCTGTATGGATAGTGGGTGCATTCGGGAGAGCAACACACCTGAGAGGAGCCACTATATTTCTCCAGTAAGCTCAAGGCAATGGCCTCAGGAATTATGTGGTTTCTCCACTGCTTCTGGCAATCCACTACAACAGTCTTGCTGGTTCGAATTCTAGCTCCAAGAGCTCTGATACCATGTAAAATCTCAATCACAGCTGAACCTAGCTACTGTGGATTCCTCACTGGTGAAAGATTGCACAACATTTGCAAGAATGGCATAAAAAAATTAAATGAATGAAGAACAATACACATGAAATGGTGAATAATGTCAAATTATTAACTGTCCAACCTTAACATAGGTTAAGAACACTCATATATACAAATCTGGAAGAATTCGAATCCATCTGGAGTGTTCACACTGATCTAGCTTAGAAATAGCTCAAACCCCCCTGGGTTGACCAAAATATCCCAAACCATCCCAAACTGGTTCGAATCAGCTGTGTGAATGCTAGGAATGACTGGACAGGCCCATGTGACCTCACACATGTGAAGAAACTAGTTGGTTAGAGGTTTGGTAGCTAAAATTGGCCAAAATTATGACAAAGTTGGCAAGATTGTCCACAAACTGAGCAAATGCGCCCTAGGTAGAAGAGAAGCATGATGAATGCATTAAATGACCTGAGGAGGGCGCTCTAGGCATGCTGAATGCATTAATTTCCCTGGGGAGCGCTCCACATAGCTGGTTTGACTCAGCACTTGTTCACATTGCTAACTAGTTCAAGACAGTTTGACCATTTACCAATCTAATCAACTTAGGGATGTAATCATTAATCACTTGGGCTAATTAATCATCAATTAATAAATGATTAATGTACATAGGTGTAAAAATGTTCTAACAACAAGTGTCGCAAGTCTGTGTACTTGCCGATGGGTTATTAGACCACCATGTGGGGTCGGCCCTGAATTATATATAATATAATGTGGATGTATCTAGATAGACAAGTTGGCCCCATAAGGTCACTAGGAAAAAAGGTTAGTATAAATAGAGATCGGAGATCTCTATTTTACACACTTGGAAAAGTAACTCACTCTCACTTGAAAAGTGGCGCACTAGTGAGGAGGAGGATCATCTGCTATCAAGAGACTATCTCAGTGTTATTTGGTTGTACTTTGGTTGAGCCATTGCTCTCTCTATCTGTGAGGAAGTTGTGGGGTTTTTCACCTTAGGGTTTTCCCCACAGAAACTCTGTGTCTCTTGTCTCTTATGCTTTTGATTCTTGTGATGCTTGTCATATTGTGATTGTCATGCATTGATATACTATAGATGTTATTCTCTCAACAAAGATCCTAGAGTATTGTGAATTAATGCTCAAAATTTAACAATCCATACTAGGTGATTTGCATTGTGGGTTTTGCACACTTAGGAACCACGTCATGTGGGGTCTTGAACCCTTGAAGTACCATTTCTTGTGGTTCTTGTGCACTTGACGTCAAAGACTTGTATACTTCTTTCAATTGGTGGGTCTCACGCACTTCCGTGACTTGCATACCTGTCTAACCACTTCTTTCTCTCGAGCCTCTTCTGCACTACCAAGACTTTTCCAACCATCTCTTTGGCATTACCATTGCCTGGATGGATGGGGACTTGTGCACATACCTTATGTACTTCTTCAAAATGGATGTTCTTCTACAATCTGTATGTACTTCTTCAAAATGGATTGCATATAATTTTTCAAACTGACACAAGGATACTGAGTCCTCTTTGATATTAGTTGACATAAACGACAAACAAAGTTCAACAAAGTTTTCCCAAATAGGAAATTTTTTTTCAATCCCCATCCACCTAGTTCTTTGGGTATATCCAACCTTTTCCACTTCATAAAATGTGCACCTTCTTTACGCTTATTTTTTGTGGACACGGGAAACTGAAAAATATTCTTCGAGTTTTATCTAGGATAGATTTGGTCATCTTTTCCAATAATAACCAGTATACTGGAATGATCTATAGAACAAACTTCTCCAGTATTAATATCCCTCCCAGTGGGATCCATCTATAGTAGCAATGTCCAATTCTTTTCTCTACTTTCTTCAAAAGCCACATCCAATCCTGTACAAAATAGTTATTTGATTTGAGGATGTATCCCAAGTATTTCAATCCTAAGTCAAAAAATTCCTCTTAATAAGGAAGAAACTATAAAATGTGGTCTAAGATATTCTAGTCAACACCATTTTGCAAAAATCAAGATTTTGTGTCACTGGATGCCATCCCCGAGGCATCATAAAACAAGTCCAAATTTTCCTTATATATTTTCCATTCACCAATACTCCCTTTCCCAAATAATAATTCATCATCTACAAAAAGTAGATGGGTAATCATAATATTTTTTGAGATTTTGGCACCCTCCAGTCTTCCATCTATCTTTGCCCTCTCAATTAATCCGCCTAGTCCTTCAACTATTAATAGGGAAAATAGAGGATATAAGTTACAACCTTGTCACAACCTTCTAGAACATTGGAATAAATTAGTAGCGGAACGATTTACCAATATAGCAAAGTTTTTAGATCTAAAACAACCCATGATACAATTAGTTACTCCAGCCTTATTCCAATCTCAAGAGGAATTGGTCCTAAGGAAGTCCCAATTGACCCAATCATATACTTTTACCAATTATGGTTTATGCACTAGTGCCTTCAAATTTTTTAGATTTATACTATGAAGGCTCTATTGAGCCACTCCTCAGATGGCCTCCATAATCTGACAATTTTCCAAAAACCCAAACTACTCCTTATAAATAAAATTTGAAAGCACGGGCTTGATTCTATTACAAATCACCTTAGATATCACTTTATAAATAAGATTTCATAATCAAATTGGCATAAAATCATTAAACTAAATGGGCTTAGAACACTTTGGTATGAGTTCTATGAAAGTGGCATTTAAGGCACCAATCACTTTCCATTTAATCCTTGATTTCTCTACTACAACTAATTACTCATGACCAACAATATTAAAAAATTCCAAGAAAAACTCCACAACCCACCCATTTGGGCCTCGACTTTTTATTTTTCAAACCTAGACAAAATATTCTTGATTTCATCCCAAGTGACTGGATCCGCAATGCTATTACCTTTCTCAACAGATAAAAAACTTAGATAGCACTAAATAACCTCCATTTCATTAACAATTGACAAATTTCCCATATCCTTGAATATATGCCGAAAGTGCTTGATAACTACATCTCTAATAAGCCTTTGATCTAATAAAATGGTCCCTTCCTCAATTGAAATATCCTATATGGTATTCAAAATCCTTCTCTGCTCACCAAACCTGTGAAAAAATATAAAGTTCTGGTCACCTTGGTCCAACTAAAATTCTCTTCTTTTAATCCTCCAAGTATCCTCTTCCACCTTCTAAATATTTAATCTTTGAGCTCCTAAAGAAGCCAGATTATTCATATCAAGATCTGACAGAGGACTTGTGGTATTAATTTTGAACATCAAGTCAATTTCTCCTTCTATGTTATTTAATTCCTCCTTTAATTCTTTCTTGTTAAATGTTTCCCAATTCAAAACTACAGATTTTAAAACTATAAGCTTATTTACTAGAGCCTGCATAGCAAAAGGGGGTTTGTTTTTAAATTTCTCTCTAGTTGTAGGGTCTCCCATTTCGGGTTCCGCAAAAAGACTTCCATGGAATTTGAAAATATAACTATAATTAATTGCAGAACTTCCAATATGATTTTTCAAAGAAGATATAGAGGCCACAGATCTAGTTCTATCTATTGCAGTACATGAATGTCAGATAAATAAAACTATATACCCATATTTATTCATTCCATGACAAGAATTAGCAAAATAAATAAACTAAATACTTCAAACCTGTTTTCGACGGTTCATCCAGCGAATTGATGGAGTCCTCGAAGTCGTTCATGCACGATCCAATCAAATTTCCTCACGAAGTACCAAGTGACCCCTCGATTGACCTCCCTACCATATCGGGGTTATTCTTCTTCACCCCAAACCCTCGAGCAAATGGGGTCGCAAGAACACACAAGCTAGCCTCTCGAAAGGATCTCCCAATCCCCGTTCTGGCTAATCCCAACTCCAAGGATCATAACATAATCCGAGATTATGATGAACATCTAGCATTAGGGAGCAAGATATGTCTTTCTCTCTTTCTCCTCCCTCATTATATGGAAAAATCCTGTGTGCCATGTGTCTGCCCATGCACATATTTAATTTAATTTAATATTTTAATTTCCAATATTCTCAAACACATGTGTCTTCTTAATGTCTTTAATGTGCACCTAAATCCCTAGATCAGTGGGAGTTAGGTGTAGAAGAGTTCTACTTCTCTTTTGGTGCTCATTTAGTTTACTTAACAATCTTTTAGTTAGACTTAATGCCTTTTCTTTCTTTTCCTAATATTAAGATTGAATTAAAAGATGATTCCTTTTACTAAAAGTATAATCTATTTTAAATTTCCTCTTTATAAAATAATTTAAATGAATAATAAAATTAATTGAAGTAAAATCTTGAATAATAATAAAAGAAAAACAATTCTTTTATTAATGACCTATTTCAATTCTTTCTCAAAATAATGAAGTCAATTAAATAGAATCTTTAATATAATGATTTAAAATAATAAAATATATAAAATATTTTGAATAAATAATAATTCTCTTATTATTAATCTTTTTCAATTAGCATAATTAATCGAATTTAATATTGAATAAAATCAATCTCTTCAATTCTTTTTCAAATTAATAAAATCAATTAAAATGAATAATTCAAATTAATAAAATAGAACAAAATGAAAAAAAGTATTTCTTAAATCTTATGTGAAATTTTCATTTATACCATTGATTAATTTTCTTCCTCTCGTTCTTGTCTAGGTACCTCTTCAGCGGGACCTTCTAACAGTTTCATTTCTTCCTTCTTATGGGGAGTACTACGTAGCGACCAGGAACCGTTACCGCGATCTCTCAACTACGCTCCTTGGAGACTAAGGGATGTTGAGGGATAAGGCTCTCCTTATTGCATGCCCCTCAACTCATCGTACGCGATTAAATTATTATGGCCTTGCCTGTTAAATTTTCAGAATTTACTTCAATCTGATCTAGGATCTTAACTGAGAGAACAACATGTACAACAAATCTACAACATATCAATCATGAACACAATAATGCAAGCACACAAGAGACATAGAGTTTACTTGGGAAAAACCATAAAGGTGAAAAATGCCAATAACTTCCTCAGAGATAGATAGAGCAATGATACAACCAGAATACAAGAGATAGTCTTCTCCTAGTAGTAGAGTCTCCTCCTCCACAAGTGCGCCACTCTCCCACGTGTGAGTGAGAGAATAGAATGTGTAAAATGATAGAGACACACTCTCTATTTATACACTAACTTGACTTGACCTTTACTCAACTAGGTCGGCCTCAACTTAACCACTTAACATAATGCTGACTGGGCCGACCCCCACTAGGATGGTCTAATAACCCTTTGACCCACATGGCCGACCCCCAATAGGGTGGTCTAATAACCCTTTAACCCACATGACTTATACAGGGCCGACTCCAACAAGGTGGTCTAATAACCCATCAAGTATAAGTTACGACACTTACAATATAAATGACGACACTTCCGTATAGAGGAATAATAACATCTTTATAGGAATACAATATACATATATGTGAAATACATTCCAAAGTTACATATACATCAACACTCCCTCTTAACTAGGAAGGTATTTCTCGACACATGTCTTATAGCACAAGTCATCTTCTCTGGATCATCGTCACTGCTGCTGCTATCTCAATCAATCTCTGAATCTACTCATCATAGGAAGTTCTACAGAGCCAGTCCTTTTTCATACTGGATGTAGGCCCACCACCTGTAGGTCTTCGTCATCACTGGCCATACTGTGGAAATCGCAGGACTTATTACATGCGTCACAAAACCTTAAAAGAGTCTCTTGACTAGCAAGAACCCTAAAGAGCATATGAGGCCTTTTGCATCCTGTCCAGATCTCCAGGACTTATTACATGTGACCCCACCACAAAACCTCGAAAGAGAATCCCATGACTGATTACGAGCACAAGGCTCAACCTATCGAATCTCCGAGAGCACAAATTACATGTGCTCACCACAAAACCTCGAAAGAGCACCCCAGGATCGATTACGAGCACAAGGCTCAACCTATCGGATCTCCCAGGGCACAAATTACATGTGGTCATGGAAAAACCTCGAAATAGTATCCCAGGACTGATTACGAGCACACGGCTCAACCTATTAGATCTCCCAGGGCACAAATTACATGCCATAGGACAAAACCTCGAAAGAGCATGTGCCAGATATCCCAGGGCACAAATTACATTCCATTGGCAAAACCTCGAAAGACTATCTGCAGATCTCTCAGGGCACAAATTATATGTCCTCCCAAGTAAAACCTCGAAAGAGCATTTTCCAGATATCCCAGGGTACAAATTACATGCCATAGGAAAAACCTTGAAAGACTATCTGCAAATCTCCCAAGGCACAAATAACATGCTTATCTGCACAACCTGTTCCACGGCCACAGAGTGTAAACTTGATACTCACCATACATCATCCTGATGTACACATGATCATCCTGATCATCATCACTACAACATCCTGCTACATGTCATCTGGAGCAACATCCTGAAGCTCGTCATCCATGATCATCCTGATCATACAATGCATCTACTTGATGCATACCAAGTATCTACCTGATACATATCATCATACATGATCCACCTGATACAAATACAAATACATGATACATATCACCATACAGGATCCACCTGATACATATACAGATACATGGTCCAAGCATCCAACATGATGCGTACATACATATAAATGATCCAACTGATCATATCCAGCATCCAACATGATGCGTACATACATATAAATGATTCAACTGATCATATCCAGCATCCAACATGATGCGTACATACATATACATATAAATGATCCCACAGATCATATCTAGCATCCAACATGATGCATACACAGAGCAGTAACTGGAGCATCGTCCTAATGTTCATCATCCATGATCCTCCTGATCATCATAGCATCGTCCTCTTCAGATCATCTCATCGTCCACGAAGCACAACCCAAATGCACATCATCTAGTACTTACACCACCGACATGGGAGAACACATCTACCACCATTCGGAGAAGGCTCCAGCCCTTACTTTTTCACCATGGGAGAACACATCTACCACCATGTGAAAAATGGCTCAGCAATTACATCACGACCAAGGGAGAACACATCAACCATGTCAGAAAATCTCATGTGCATCTGCATCTTCTGGAATCATCACTTCCCTTTGGAAGGAACCTCAATCTGAAGTGCACCAAGCCTCTCTCTGAAGTACTCAAACTGCACTCTGGCCAACAGCTTGGTCAATACATATGCAACCTGCTCATCCGTCGCAACATACTCTGCTTCAACTGTACTTAGTGCTACGCAGGACTGCTTCCTGCTAAACCAAGAGATCACACCTGATCCCATATTGAAGCAGCACCTAGATGTGATCTTCCCTTCTACAACACTGCCTGCCCAATCTCATAGTATGCTTTACAGCAACTAGGTGAACACTCCTCGGATCCATCAGGAACTGGCTCAATGTGTTCGCCATAAAGCAAATATCTGGTCTCGTGTTTGTCAGGTACATCAAGGACCCAATCATCTGACGATACATAGAGACATCAACCGGCTCAGATGAAGCATCACAAAGAAGCTTCAGATTCGATGCCATAGGTGTGGCCATAGCCTTGCATTCCGTCATCCCAAACCTCTTCAGGATCTCTACTGCATACTTCCCTTGTCCGAGGAAGATTCCATCTGCACTCTGCCACACCTCCATGCCAAAAAAAAATAGAGCATCATCCCCAAGTTCTTCATCTCGAACTCGGCAGCAAGCTTCCACTGCATGTCGGAAATCAATCTGTCCTCACCTATTATAAACAGGTCATCCACATACAATAGTAGTATCACCGGATTGCCTTCCTCAACCTTGTAATAAAGATTGGAATCCGCTTTACTCTTGGTAAAGGCCAAACTGGATAGAAAGCTGTCTATCCTACCATACCAAGTTCTGCACATATATGAATCCCTGTCATGTGTCTCAGAACCAAGTGGCTTCTCCATATACACTTCTTATTCAACTACACCATTCAAGAAGGTTGTCTTGAAATCCATCTGGTGTATCTTCCCTATCACTGCAGTCGGAGCAAGTACTGATCTAATGGAAGTGTATCTGGCTACAGGAGCAAAAGTCTCTATGCTACCACCTGCAACATGCTTGATATTGTAGCTTCTCTTGGAAGTCACTACAGACTCCCCTTCAGGTCTTCGGACTGCATCCTAAACATCTTCATGATTGACTGGTACTCCTCGGTCATGGCATTCTTCCTAGATCCTAGGAACTTCAATATCTTCAATATTTTCAATAGATAACTTTGTTGCTGAACAAATGTTGTAGTCCTTCTTTTGTAGGTGATGGTATATGATCTTTCCTGCACAACAAGTTAAATTGCATGATTAGAAAACATTTCATAGTTTTCAGAACAAATTCTTACACATAAAGAAATATGTCATACAGTCATGCAATTATCTTAGTCAATGCTTCAATACAACATTTATCCATATTTCATAACTTTCTAGATGCCTTCCAATCTCTACCAGAACATTGTTAAGAGTGTGCACAACTCCTAACATGTCAGTAAAGAGGTTTCATTCTAGATAAGTAGGAATGGAATGTTGTACAGTGCCATAGGCCACTTACCCATGTATATTAGTACTATATTGTTCATCAATGCAACTATTCTAATATACATAATACACAACCTAATTCTAGGAACATAAGCATATACATCATTGAATAACATTATGTAAGAAATGACAATTCAAATACTTATATTTGTTTGGTTGCTGGGTGGACTCCCTCTGAATCTTTGCAACTCCATTCTAATGTGGATTGTGAGAAGTGGTCAACTGTTAACACCCAAAAATTGCTCACTAGCTCATTTCCTTATTCACATGACTCATTTGTCCACTTTTCGACCATTTGAGCCTCCAAAGCCATCAAAAGGTCACCAAAAGACCATAATACACCCCTTTTCCCCCTCAAAATGAATATTTTTCCTCAAAAAACATAAAAAAACCTCAAAAAGGGTCCAGAATTCCCAAAAATATTAAAAAGGGAATAAAAATATTAAAAATATTCAAAAAAGGAAAAAGGAGGGAAAAGGTACCTAAACCATGTTGGTCAATACCATTGGTTTCCTCAAAACCATAATGGTATTCCCCACCACCAAAAACTATAAAAAGGTGGTAGGGGCTCCCCACTTTCCATCCATCCATCATCTTATCCTCATGCTGTCAAAATCTCTCATGAGTTTTTGACCATTGTAGCTATCTTGGAGAAGAGACCTTCGGAGCTTGGAGCTACTCACCTTGGAAGTTGCTCAACACAAATCCTCACCATTTGAGGTATCTTAATACAAAATACTCATTCTTTTTATTTCTTGTTTTTGAATCATTTTCAGAAAATTTTATTTGTTATATGCACATGCTAGTTTAGTTTAGATTGAGATTTATAATAATTGTTTTTGCTTTCAATATTTGAAACTGCTATCACTTGTTGATAGGTGCCCATAGCACTAAAGCTTGGTTGCAAAACCAAGCCAACAGTTTTTGGTGACTCCGCTGGCTTCGAATTCTTAGATCTCAGTTTTTTGCTTTAGATCTTAGTTTTTGTTAGTTTTAATCATTTTAATTCATAGATCTGCCATCCTAGACAGCAGATCCATTGTTGTTCTAGATCTTGGCGCTTTTTATTGCCATTAATAGCCTAAAATCTCCATTTTCGGGTTCATTTTTTGGCATCCATTTTTTGGCTTTCGCCTCGCGGTTTTTTGCCCGACCGTCACGCAGCTCATCGCAACCTCGCGGCCTTTTACCACGCAGCGCGCCGTGGCTTCGCGCTCATTTTACACGCTGCACATCGCGGCTTCACGGCCGAAACCCGCGCTACCCATGGCGACTGTGTGACCGAAATCCGCGCTGCACATCACGGTTTCGCAGCCAAAACCCGCGATGCAAGTTTTTCCAATTCGGCCAATGTTTTGAAAATTATTTTTTGCTGTATTTTCTGCCCATTTAGCATATTTTACAGTATTAAATTTCCTACATTTTTATAGCCATATTAAATCTTTTACTATTTAGAATGCTCTATTAAAAGTCTTTTTACAAAATTTTCAGAAATTGAAAGAGAGATTTTTCTGCATTTTATCTAGATCAAGGTTTTACTATTTATTTGCTCGATACTTTGCCCTAGCAATTTTTGAGAGATCCATTTATTTCTTGAAGTATTCATGTTATTTGCTTTCCTTCAAATTATTTCAAAGATCCATTATTTTTTAATAGTTTTTTCAAGCATTTACATTTCAAAAACGCCTTTATTTTTTGCAAAATTGAAAGCGTCTTTTCTTTCATTTGTAAAATCGCCCAAGCGAGGAAAATCAATTTCAGTTTAAATACCACACTTGCACCCACTCTGCCACATAATTTAAACTGAGCCTTAAAATTTACCTTAAACTCAACAAACTTTTAACCCCACTTGGGGAGCACTTAAAAGAATTTTGTAGTTAGGTAGAATTGAGGGGATAGGTGTTCCAATAACACCCCTCAATTATTACATTTGAGACATAGTGGTTGTCCTCTACGGTACCAAAATCCCTTATAATTTTAACACGGTTATCAACCAATTTATCGGGAAGGCCTCTCCCTTAGGAGGGTTGAAGTATCCAGACTGGTTCCAGAAGTCGGAGTGGAATACCGCAATCCATTCAGTAACCGAAAGATACCTTTCGAAGTTCTCGATGTACGCCCTCTTGGTGTACAGCGGCGATGGAACCAAACTACAGATTTACCCAACCGAACATGTCGTGAACGGGGTATCCTAGTTGCCACTCTTTAGGATTGTCTACCCGGTGTCCCTCCCGGTAGGGGGATATCTAGCCATTGATTCAACACTCTATATTGTCTGACTTGGATTTCATCACCTTGCAGAGGATATCGTTTGTTGACTCACAATACTTCTAGTTAGGTGTTTGCATGATACATTACCCACCTTTGGTCTAGTAACACCTCTTTTTTCTAGAAACTGTTTGACTTTTGGTATTCTGACCAATTTTGTTGCATCCCTCCACTTATTATAGCACAACTACTATAATAAGTGCTTTCTGAGGTTGATTTTTGGCCTGAGAGCCTTTAATTTTTTCACTCCCCTTTTGCACTCATTGTTGCATTAGGGTTTCGAGTTTTTTTTACATCACCACCTTACACTGAAATTTTAAAAAAATATATTTCTCACCATTAAGAATTTAAGACGATCTCGTCGTCTTTAGGGTGAACCCCCTCAGTTCAGTCCACTTGGCTCTACATGTCACCGACATAGATCCTTATCCCTTGAATCGACACGTCATCGGCCAAACATACCGTCATCCGATTCTTACATGCCTCACTTCACATATGATTCTGAGGCTGAATCCGAAAACCCTACTGAATTGTCACCAACCAACCTCATGGCTGGACCACAATACGACCCACTTTTTACCAATACTATTGGAGATACATCCACAAACCCTTCTACTACTGTGCCATCTATGGTAACAACAACCCCTCTAAGAATGCCTAATATGGGGGACACTCCACCTTTAGGTATGCCCAACACAGGACTACCTCCTATTATTGGTATGCCAAATATAGGAATCACACCACCTGTCATTACCACAACCCAGATCTCAGGAATTCATGGCGCTATTCCTAACCCTGGTGTAACCCATGTTGCACTTGGAAACGCTGGCCCATACCAAACCACAGCAGTTGGAGGACACATACCTTCAATACCTAGCATACCCTTAGGGGCTACTGGACCACTACATAATGCCACCATTAATAGTTATGTCCCAGTCCCTATACCACACCCATCTGCTAGTTTACCTTACATGGCTAGTCTGAACTTACCAGACTTAGCCAGGCTAACCAATGATCCTATCAGGCACAACCCTACATGGACACCCATGCCTACAAAGCTCCCCTCGGACATACCCAAGTTTGAAGGAAAACCTGGGGAGGACCCCCAAAACCACATAATGTCTTTTCACCTATGGTGTTCATCTAACTCCATAGTGGATGACTCCATTCGACTAAGACTGTTGCAACGAATGTTCACTGGCTCTGCAGCCAAGTGGTACATTGAACAACCACATGGGACCCACCATACTTTTACGTCTCTCGCCTCCACTTTCCTTCAGTTTTTTTAGCTACCTGTACGCTACGATGCAGGAGTTGAAATACTGTTGTCCTGCAGACAAAACACAGCTACCCACATCACCGACCACATCCATGAGTGGCACAAGCGTCGTAGCCTCTGTAAGATTAAACTGGATGACCATATATTTTTGGACTGGTTTCTTAAATCACTCCTACCCCTCATAGCAAAAGATGTAGCTTCCGAACGACCCCAGTCAGAAGAAGAAGCTATCCTAAAAGCTCAGCAATTCGACCTGATTTATGCCCAATCAGGCTATCTCTACACCATCAGACTAGACGCCCCACGAGGCGATTCTTCATGCAGTGACGCACCGAGGGCATCACATGTCGCTGATGGTATTATTGGCCAAGTCACACCGCAAATTAAACCTTTTAGCATGGTGAGCACCATAAATGCCCCAAACCTCTCTAGGGATGCATCTAATTCTGGAGCGACAACTTCGTACGCTCCAACGAATCAGACTCATCACACTCATGGACCCTCTTGTCCACAAAATTGTTATGGGAAAGCGCCATCGACATATGTACCACCCACATACTATAACCAACTGGCCACCCAGAACCTAATTCAATTCCTGCCACAACCAGTGTATTACCCACAACAAGCTACAATAGCTAACCCAACACCTCCAATAGCTCAGCGTTACCAACAGCCCCAGCAGGAAACTGGACCACCTCCAGCCCCACCAGCTTATTATCCACCGCAACCTGCTCCCACACCTGCGACACCCCAAAATCCTCCCACTGCTTAAGGGCAAGTGTACACAAAACACAATCAGCCCCAACATCAAAACAACCAACGCAACCAGGGTGGACAACAAAACCGTGGAAGAGGACGTAACAGCAGCAACAACCAACAACATAATCAAGGTCCACCACCTCCCAATCCTACAAATAATAACAATGCTGCTCCTCCCAACCAGAATCCCGATCGTCATCCCAAGAAGCCCAAAAACAATAACTTGAGAACAAACCATCTATTGTAATGCCCCATATTTTCATTAGGCATATTTATTAGTTAGACACACTATAATTTATTTTCTTATTATCTGTTGAACTCAACTCGACTGAGTAAACTATATTACGACATGATGGACCCGATTATATGATGTTACTATGTTTTATGATTTCACTATGATTATGATGTTACTATGTTATGTGGTTACTATGTTGTAGTTATCATGAGATTCTTTTATTTCATAATGACAGTGTATGTTTAATAATTGTCCTCGATGAAATGTGATATATATGATGTGGTAATTATGTGTGATCGATTTAATGATTTTATGTGATGAAATAAATGATGTTGAAAATATGGATCAGACGATGATAGAACGGAAATATTTTTATAAATGTATGGATGCAAAGTACTAATCCGCAGGACACCGGGGCTATGTAATAGCTGGATACTTGATATGAAGTATGGTATAGTACCTATTTTGTAGAGAGCCTTGTTTACCAAAGTTGATGATACGATGACAAAAACCAATAATCTCGAGAGCAACAGAGTAGGAGTTGATAAGGGCGTAGACCCAGTATGTTGAGAGGGATGGATGTATTACCCACCCTATGTTTCTATGATACCCGAGGTCGTGGGAGGGTCGTGCTGAGACACGCTCCCTGAGTTGTTTTGATGACGATGGTCGGATGCCTGCTAGGAGAGGTTAGGTCCGCTAGTTAGCCGACGCTACCGCTCTCACGTTCTATGTGGCTAGGTCAGTATAGCTGACATACACTTTTGTACTAGCAGAGGAAGGATAGGGAGGATGTGGGTGTAGGTTAGGGTGGGGGGGTATGTTAGTTAGTACTGTTGAGGGTCGGGTATCCCTTGATCCTGATTTAGTGGTAGTAGGTGCCTCTTCCTTAAAAATAATTGATTGATTAATTATGGTGAATCTGGAAAACATAAATGTTACAACTTAATTGGATATTTATCAATGCCTAATGATGTTGAAATGATTATGATTTATGTATGTTGAATGGGTTAAGTATTTGTGATTGTTTGTATGTACGATTGTTATGTCAATACAAATCATTGTTTTGTTGAAGTTAATATATATGCATAGGGGAAATGATGTTTTCTTATAGTACGAGTACAATCTATGCATACGCTGGCCATGGATGCACACCTTGTACATGTACACTAGTATTAATGTGATAACTAGTGGTTGTGATTGAATTCTAGATAAGAGTCAGTCATGAATTAGTGAAGTCCGCATGATGGTTGTTAATCATGTAAATATGCATAAATGGATCAGTGTGTTAGTTGTTAATTACATGCATTAGTAACTAATTGTTGGAAATAGTGTTGTGCTTAACATCATTTATGTTGCGTTGGGGATAGTGTTGTATTTAAAGGCTTGGAACGGAAAGTCTGGGGGGATATGTTAGTTAGTATTGTTGAGGGTGGTTCATCCATTTTTGGTATAAAGGCTTGGAACGGAAAGTCCGTGGGAGCAAAAGGCTTGGATGAGAAAGGCTACAGGAGCAAGGGAACAATCTACAACCTACATTGGTCCAGGTATTCTACTGGTAGTTAGAAAAATGATTTATATTTCAATATACTGAGTATTATGCAAGAAATTACAATTATATGTATGTTGTTAAAATTACTATATGTAGGTGCACTATATGCTACTAGACATTTTCTAATCACTAAAAATATGCAGAAAATTAGCATAATGAAAGCATAATGATACTTATTTATTATTGAAATAAATAACAAAGAAAAACAACTCCATAGGAGCTGGTTACAAAACTAAATTTCAAAATCTAGAACTTCGGTGCCCTTCCGGATAGAGGGGCACTGTAGATGGTATCAGAGCACGGCTCGAACACTCAGACCTTACAGGCCTCTTCCATATAGAAAAGAAACAAAATTAACAAAGAACTTTAAAGAGATTACGATATGTAAGTTGGACAGCCCCAAACCTTTTCCGAAATCATTGTAGCATCTACTTTTCCTGCAAGAAATAAGAATTTAGTTGGGAAGAAAAAAAAATCAATTATGAAAGAAATGGACATTCACCAGTATATATATATATATATATATTACTTACACACTTTCGTGGGTTTTATGAAAACCTGGAAACAAAAGAAATTTAGTAAAACTGAAAGGAAAAAAACAAAAGAAAATTATTTTAGTATATTTTCTGGAAAACAAAAGGAAGAGCTTTGTAATAGTGTTACAACATAGGCATATTATTGAAATGGCCTATTTGTATACAAATAAGATTGATGTCACTAAATTTTACACGGTAAAAGGGAAAACGGTAGAATTTAAAAGAGTATGTATTTATAGGATTTATGCATTTCACTCTATTCAAGTAATTAGTTTAAATAAATAAATAAAAAATTAATGAAGTCGACTCTATTCAAAATCAATGTGTCTAAGAATATCTCTCTCTCTATATATAAATATGCCTAGACCCATGTTGGATTTCGAAAGGAATCTATGGCTGCATGATCAGCTTTAGTGGATTCAAGTAGAATGTTAGGCAGTTCAAAATCCTCTATACTCGGATTGATTTATTGAGTAGCAGGAAGCAAGAGTAGACAATAGTAGTATTGATAAATGCAGTAGTGTTTTATTAAGTCATTATTTTTATTAGCTTAAATACAATTAGCTCAATTAGCTTGAATCAATGTAAGATATCACACTCGTGAAATCTAACTAAACACCCAGATTTGCCTCTAGTAAATTTTCTATGAAATATATATAACACAAACTTGGATACTCAAGGAAAAGTTCACAGGAAGATGGGAGATTCGATATAGATACTAAAGTCACTATTACAGAGAAATTGTGATAATGAAGAATGAAATATTTTCCAAAATATCACTAAAGATAATGAATTATTCATTATTAAAAGCACACAAATCTCGCACTAGTAACCTAGTTGTTGTTTCAGTCCCATTAGAGGTGGTCTAGGCATCCCTGATTAGTACTGTCTGATAACCCATTCCCATTGTAAAATGTAGCATTGTGTGGCCCTATCAATTGCATGTACCAAACCATATGTTGCCTAAACCATTTTATTGCTTCCATTCATTTTCATAGAAATTAGGTTCTAGTTTTAGTTCTCTGTATTCCTTTAGAAATACTGAATCCCATTAACGCACAAGAATAGATATTTGAAATCTGGGAAACAACTCTGACAATAGGACCAAGACTCTTTCATCCTTTAACAATATCAAAAGAAAACTAAGGAAAACGAAATTTATGTACAAATGTTAAAATAAAAATGCTTGGTTTTTATAAACAGATTTCCAATTGCTCAATGATTAAAACAATGTAAAAAAAAAAGGAAAAAGAGAAAAGGGGTGGGGGGGGGGCTGTAATTCATATCACTGTATAAAGTCTACAACGAAATAAAATATCTGAAACCTAGATTCGTTGGAATTAGGCCAGGGTAAATTTATATTTCAAGCATATAGATAAGAGTACAAGGCATGAAAGTTGGCGGCATGGAGGAATGGCAAGGGCCTAGGAAATTCCATGCATTATGCAACTTAAACAACGAATTCCATATCTTTGGCTAAGAAATTAAATAATAAGCAAAGAAAAAGAAAAAAAATGTGTTACCTTCTCGTTGAGTATCGACCGTGCCAAGGAAAACCTAATGCTCCCAATGCCCCCCCAAAGATACCAATGTCTCCATACCTGACCACTTCAAAATACAAGGTTTCACACAGAAGCCTTGCTTCCAAGGAATGACTTCACTAATAGAAAACGTAAGTAATAGGTCCAGTATGCCAAAACCTAACATTAGTCACTGTTTGCATAAAATTATTGTAAAATCATGCATAACAATCTGCACAAAGAACTAGTCAATGGAGCTCAACTCTAGTGGAGTCTGCATAGTAAACATGGATTAATATTTTCAAGAGGTGCATATGCAATAGGTGTGGGAAGACCTCACAGTAGGACATGTAGATGGTGCAATGTGGGAAAGTTGTGTATTCACAGTGTGACCGTAAGACAAATTCAGAACGGATAAAAAAAAAAATCCACATGCTTGAGCTAGGAACTGAAGGGAAACCATTTGGAATTAATTGTTGGTTCATTGGAAGGAAAATCTACGGGAGCATGGCATGGAAACATGGTTTATGTCACTCTTTTATCTCTTTAAAAGCCGAATCCATACTATGAATGAGCCACAGAGCATATGATGGGTAGGAGCTATGGTTTCGTAGGGGTAAGCCTCATCCAAATATGGGATCTTCTCCTTTCGGCAATGGCTAATTGACTATGATCGGTGGCTATCAGCTAAGACAATTGGGTTATGATCGGCAGACAATGACCTTACTTCTTGCAATGTGACTACTGTTAATGAGACTGTATTGTCTGTGCCTGAACACCACCTCCTGTTGAGGACTAGCACTACCTGAAAGCACAATGTGTCTGGCATCCATCCTCAACTAGGTGATTGTGAGTATTGGATAAAAAAAAAATTACCATGCAAAATGAACTCTTCCGGAAGGGTGACTTGTTTTGGCTTAGTCTGACCTCTGGATGGGGGTCGTGGGTTACAGCCGCATGACCATGAAAATTCGGTGTGGCGTGCATGCAGGTCACATTCACGTGGGTGTTGGTGGTCATAGGCTAGGGTTAACTCGGTGGTAGGATAGGTGTCTCTTGCCTGCATTGAATTGGCGACTTTGATGGATGGCAGGTGAGCAACAGAGGTAAATAAAAGCTGTTTGAGCTCAGTAATATTAAACGTGTCATACCACATCATGTGACATCATTGATTGGTGCGCATTGAATTAATAAGATGGTGGTTTGTGGCCATATAAACCTAACTTAAATAATAGTTTAGTTAATTTAATGAATAACCAACTTAATTATTTTTCCAATGTTATTAATTACCTTGAGAGTATCAACTTGGAGATCCTTTCGATGTTGGTGGGATACAACATATTTTATGTTCAATGTTATTAATTACCTTGAGAGCGTAAACTTGGAGATCCTTTCGATGCTGGTGGGATACAACACATTAGGTAACATCAACTTTTGCTTTACTCGTAAAGTGAGACTGTGAGAGGACATCGATTGCATTCATGGTGTGACTGGTGAGCTAAACGTGAGAATCTTGAGCCAAGATCTGTCAGAAAAGTAATTATAGCTCTTAAGCAACAACTTGATCGCACATCTTGGAAAATTGTGGTGGCTCGGCCTTAGTTGCGACCAGTGTTGGAATTTCGTAAAAATTCCACACTTCAAACCATTTTTATTTTATTTTTTATTGATGTTTCATGGGTTTGTATCACCCATCCTAAAAATGTTTTGTAGAAATGATTACCCTTCATTATTAAAGTGCTCAAGTTACGAACCCTTAAGAGAAACAAAAAAATAATAACTTCATCCCCTAATCAGTCTGAACACAGTATCAATCTTCCAATTAATAAAAATAGACTTAGTCTTTTAGCAACCAATTACAGCAGCATTAACTTCCATGCTTTCCTTGTCACTGCCATCATCGAGAGCTGCAACAACATCATGGAATAGCGGCTCTATTCCACAAAGTCTCCATTTAAAAAAGAAGTTAGATTTATAATTTTATTGATTATGGTTTGAAAACAACAATTTTGAAATGGAAAATTGGAATATTAATTAACTGCTTTTTATAAAATAAAGGTATTATATTTTGTTTGGATTGGTAAAGAAATCTTCAAAATTAATAACGTACTTCCTTGCTGCCGGCTACTCAAATGAAAATCTGGTATATGGAAATATTTACGTAAATAATAACTAATATAAAAAACTTCAATAATAAACCGTGGTGACTGATATTATTGCTTAATCCCTTGTTAAAATAAATATATATTTTTTTAACTCCACTCTTAAATCTCTTCTAAAAATAAATAGATTTATTAACAAAAATTAATGAAGTTTTCAAAAAAATAAATTAAACTTCAAAAATGTGTTTTCATCCTGGGTGAAGGCGTTTCACGTGACGTGTTAATGGTGGCCCTAATGAGTAGAGAGCAAGTACACAATAGGTTTTTATTTAAAAATATTTGATACTTATGTGATTACATAAAATATAATGTGAAATAGCAATTTCAAAGGGGAAGCTTGCTTTACAGAACATGCAATCAATTATATATATTTGTATACATCTATCAATTATAAAACTGACATTAAATTATGAGTTTTGTTTTGCTATTGTTTTTTAAATAAATATAAGTAAAAATATCCTCACTATGTAAAATATTTCTTTTTACTTTTTTATATATATATATAGGCAGAGAAAGTAAATAGCAATGTTTAGCCACGCACCCATCCAAACAAGCAAGCTGTTCCAATTTCCGCCATACTCTAATATATATAAGTCCCACCTTCCTTGTACCAAAATCGAGAATCCATGTATAGCAAGACAGCTATTTCTCACTATCTGCTGATATTGTGTGAGTTCAGTTACTAGTCTCGGCAATAAGAATAGCAGGAAAATCAGTTCTTCGCTACAACTGGACTATCATATATATATATATATACATACACTATAAATGTTTAAAAATAAATAAATAAATACAAATTAATAATAGTATATATTTTTAACAATAATAATAATTAAAATAATGTATGAGATATATAAAAAAAAGAAGAAGAAGAAAGAGAAGAGTAAAATTGGGCGGCCACGTAATAAAATCGGAAAATATGAAATAATATTCGTTAAAAGTAGGGGACATATAATTATGTTTGGGTGGTTATGCTAAATAAAAAAATGTAATAAATAATTACTAAAAATTATTATGGGTGTGTTAAAGTGATGAAGTAATAAGTTTTAAAGAAATTGGAAAATGGTGATAAGTGATTAATAAAGGTATATTATAAGTTTACTACAAGTGAATCTCTCTCTCTCTCTATATATATATATATGATATGGAAGTAAATAAGTTATGATTAGCAAACCATATTATAATTAATAATATAGTTTATTGGAGCCTAATTTAAATAAAGTGGAGCCTAGGTTGAGGAGTTTAGTTACATATAAAATTTATTATAAAAATTCAAAGGAAATATATATATATATATATATATGAAGAGTAACATATAATAAGAAATAAAGTGAAGGCCACAATAATAGTGAAGGGTAGTGAATTTTAAAGGATAATTACCCTTAATGTAATGTAAATATTGCACCAAATTCATTCATGTGCATAGTATAAATGTCCCAATATAGATTCAAGATTATGATGTATTCAACACATGGGTAATGCTCATTGCCACCCAAACAATGGAAAGACAAGAGCATTGAATAACTATAACATGTATAAAATCACGTGACAATGATAGAAATTATGGAAGGGTAAACCAAATACACTAATAAACAATAACGAGTGGTATATCTTAGTATAGATATGTTGTTACATGCAGTTAATATATATTTTGAAGGGATTAAGAAGATATACTAAATGTATGGAGTCATAATCACATTGAATGACAATATGTAGCTACCAAATTATTGTGAAGTTAGTGTGTGTGTGTGTATGGATATTGCCATAAAATTCTTGGCCGAATGACCGGGATGGCATCAACCACTAACACATAACCAACCCGAGGAAAGCAAAGAAACATAAGACAAAAAAAAATTATAATAAAAAAATGGCATTATTGAGATAAAGATGAACATCTCTCGAAGCAAATGTCAGAACTGTAGCCATGCGAAACAAGTTAAGGTCCAGTGAGATAAGTATAGCCCGGGATCTGCTACCTGGGAAGACGCATAGACCATGTGTCGAGATTTTTTCCTTACTATTTTGACCATAACTTCGGGACGAAGTTTCCCGAAGGGTGGATGTATGTAATGCCCCATATTTTGATTAGGCATATTTATTAGTTAGACACACTATAATTTATTTTCTTATTATCTGTTGAACTCAACTCGACTGAGTAAACTATATTACGACATGATGGACCCGATTATATGATGTTACTATGTTTTATGATTTCACTATGATTATGATGTTACTATGTTATGTGGTTACTATGTTGTAGTTATCATGAGATTCTTTTATTTCATAATGACAGTGTTTGTTTAATAATCGTCCTGGATGAAATGTGATATATATGATGTGGTAATTATGCTGTGATAGATTTAATGATTTTATGTGATGAAATAAATGATGTTGACAATATGGATCAGACGATGATAGAATGGAAATATTGTTATAAATGTATGGCTGCAAAGTACTAATCTGCAGGACAGCGGGGCTATGTAATAGCCGGATACTTGATATGAAGTATTGTATAGTACCTATTTTGTAGAGAGCCTTGTTTACCAAAGTTGATGATATGGTGACACAAACCAATAATCTAAAGAGCAATAGAGTAGGAGTTGATAAGGGCGTAGACCCAGTATGTTGAGAGGGATGGATGTATTACCCACCCTATGTTTCTATGATACCCGAGGTCGTGGGAGGGCCGTGCTGAGACACGCTCCCCAAGTTGTTGTGATGACGATGGTCGGATTCCTGCTAGGAGAGGTTAGGTCCGCTATTAGCCGATGCTACCGCTCTCACGTTCTACGTGGCTAGGTCATTATAGCTGACATCCACTTTTGTACTAGCAGAGGAAGGATAGGGAGGATGCGGGCGTAGGTTAGGGTGGGGGGATATGTTAGTTAGTACTGTTAAGGGTTGGGTATCCCTTGATCCTGATTTAGTGGTAGTAGGTGCCTCTTCCTTAAAAATAATTGATTGATTAATTATGGTGAATTTGGAAAACATAAATGTTACAACTTAATTGGATATTTATCAATGCCTAATGATGTTGAAATGATTATGATTTATGTATGTTGAATGGGTTAAGTATTTGTGATTGTTTGTATGTATGATTGTTATATCAATAGAAATCATTGTTTTGTTGAAGTTAATATATATGCATAGGGGGAATGATGTTTTCTTATAGTACGAGTACAATCTATGCATACGCTGGCCACGGATGCACACCTTGTACATGTACACTACTATTAATGTGATAACTAGTGGTTGTGATTGAATTCTAGATAAGAGTCAGTAATGAATTAGTGAAGTCCGCATGATGGTTGTTAATCATGTAAATATGCATAAATGGATCGGTCTGTTAGTTGTTAATTACATGCATTAGTAACTAATTGTTGGAAATAGTGTTGTGCTTAACATCATTTATGTTGCGTTGGGGATAGTGTTGTATTTAACATAGTCCCTATTTAGTTTACACAATTAGCATTGTTTGTTCTAGCATTATTGTCCTTCTCTTTGAACAGTCAAATTATGTTGGTTAGAAGTAATTCAATGTTATGTTTATAACCTTTAAGGTCATAGTGTTATAAAATAATTATCATTAAATATTTTTAATATTAATATTATTATTGTTATTAGTATTATTAATGTTGTTATTAACATGCATAATCTTTTTGTTATTATAATCGTTGTCAAATAAACATAGCTTAATGTTTTGCATAAATGGATGAATTTATCACGATTGTTTTATGTGAATAATAAAAAGGAACAGAAATATTTAAAACAATTGAAAGTGAGTCCTTGTGATATAATTATATTCCATATTATATTGTTATTTAAACTTTAATTGTAAATCAAACAGCATTTTCGAATCAAGATTTAGTTGAGTAATAAAGACATGAACGTCTTCCATGTGTAAATTCAAGTTTGCATTTATTATATTATCCTATCCGTATTTAAAGATCAAGCGGTGGGATAAATTCTATACAATTTAACTTGTCCCATAAGTTTAGATAAGGCAAGTCATGCTTATTTTTTTAATTTTTTTTAATAAAATAGAACGATAGAAAATCTACACAAAAGGACAACCTTAATTAGAATTGAATTATTCCACTGCTCGAGAGAAACAAGAAATCTGACAAGCATATTTAAATATTATTTTATCCTTAGAATTGAATTATTCCACTACTCGAAAGAAACAAGAAATCTGACAATCATATTTAAATATTATTTTATCCTTGATTAGTGTGATGGTATTAATGGTTTAGAATCCCAAAACAACTGGTGGGCTAAGGCGGTGGAGTGAGAATGAAGTTTGGAGGAGGAAAATGGATCTATAAAGCAATGGTTTCACGAAGATGAGGGGGGTTGGTTTTCTTTTGGGAGAAGTACACTTCGTATTTTGATGAAAAGGAGGAATGCTGAGGAGGGGGAGAACTCGAAGCTTTGAGGAGGTGGGAAACTCAAAGACTGAGGTGGGTTTAACTCTTGAACTATGGAAAGGTACTAAGGAAGGATGCTGTCGGGATTATTGGTTTGTGTGCTCGGGGGCTAGGAAACCCGTCGGTTTCCTAGGGCCAGCACGATAAGAGCTGGTTGGCAGTGTGGTTCATCCATTTTTGGTATAAAGGCTTGGAACAGAAAGTCTGTGGGAGCAAAAAGCTTGGACAGGAAAGGCTGCAGGAGCAAGGGAACAATCTACAACCTACATTGGTCCAGGTATTCTACTGGTAGTTAGAAAAATGATTTATATTTCAATATACTGAGTATTATGCAAGAAATTACAATTATATGTATGTTGTTAAAATTACTATATGTAGGTGCACTGTATGCTACTAGACATTTTCTAATCACTAAAATTATGCAGAAAATTAGCATAATGAAAGCATAATGATACTTATTTATTATTGAAATAAATAACAAAGAAAAACAACTCCGTAGGAGCTGGTTACAAAACTAAATTTCAAAATCTAGAACTTCGGTGCCCTTCCGGATAGAGGGGCACTGCATCCATGTTCTATATGTGGAGTCTATGGAAATTACACTCACAACTGCCCCCATTTAGAGAAAGCATGTAAACTTTGGGGTGACGACGCTCAACGCCAGGGCCACGCTGGACAGCCAGCTCCACTTAACCAACCACAACCCATGATATTACAAAACCCATTGCCAAACCAGGGAGTAGTAAATACTCGTCCTATGGATCCCCCAAAAGGATCTGCTACACCCCAGCAGCAAATCACTTATTCTGCAACTGATTATCAGCATGCAGATCCAGGCACACACCATTTATTAATGATGTCATCCAATGACATTAACCTCCAAACTCGCAGAAATCAATACGGACCACCCCCAGAAACTCCTCCCACTAATGCATCCACCTCCCTCCCACCAAATCAACCACTACGCATACCAAATATGCCGTTGGACGGAGGACCTAAAATCCCTGGCATCCCTTTGCGGAGGATTAACAACAATCCTAATGCTCGCGCAATATCCAATTATAATGTCGTGGAAGACCTAGCACAATCCCCCATTGCTATGTTTGCTTTAGAGGTACTGAAAACATGCCCTACACAATGAAAACTACTATTATCCGCCATTGGAGGAGTAGACCCTGACGACACACACATGATGGCTTTCGACTTAGACCAAGCCGAACCTCGATTTCCATCAAATGTAGCTTTCCAAGTATCAGTAAACATTTGAAACCTTGTTGTGCATCGATGCATCATCGATGAAGGAGCTTCCACCTACGTTATGTCCACCCTTGTGTGGCAGAACCTTGGCTCCCCCGCTTTACAACCATCCACCACGGCATTATGAGCTTACGATGGACGCTCAGCTCAACCACAAGGCCTTTTAGTGAACGTACCCATAGAACTAGGTGGAAAATTAGTTCTTATCGACATCGAAGTGATCAATGCCTAGCTCGACTACAACCTCCTTATTGGACGTAGTTATATGTAGAAAATGAAAGCAGTGGCTTCATCTATTTTTTGCCTCATGATGTTCCCACATGAAGGACGCGTTATCAAGATTGATCAACTCACATATTATGATCCTAATGCCCCCGCAGCTCCTCAAAATGTGCTACCAATGATTGAACAAACCATTCAAAACACACCGACATCATTTGTGTCGTGAATTGGTCTTGGAATCTATACCGAGTCACCTATGACTTCCACATTTCCATCGATCTCACCACCTTTACTGATAACAAAAACATTGAATTTGTGCACCCTATCGCACACCACATAGCAACCTTCGTCACTACCACAAACACCCACAGTACCTACTCATATTGGCACAACGCCAATTCACACTATCCCGTTCTTGTTCCCATTTTCCAGAGTTATCAGTTCACCAGTAATGGCTACACTCAACCTTCCTGGTTTAACATTAGGGATACCTGTATGGTACTTACCTGCTTCGAGCCCCCTGTCGACTCCGACTGTTATTTTACAACCAGTACAACCAATCCCTACTACCAGCCACCCACCCCCTCCAGTCACTCATCTGCAAAATAGACCACCCCCAATAGTGACTACGGCATCAACATCCAGAAACGCCCCACCTCCGTTACGGAACACAGGGGGCAGAGGCCCGCCAACTTATAACACTGGACTCATAACTCGCACCCCCCCAGCAACCCCCAAGGTATCTAAAAACCTCCCAACTATTCGCGTTCCCCCTAAGTGCTCGTTGTGTGACGACGTAGGTCATGCCACTCATCAATGTCCACAACTACCTGCACTCCAAGAACACATGAATATGTTGGATGACGACACCGGGATTCTAGTGGTAATACTAGAGCCACCTCCTCACCCTCACGACAAAACGCTCCGCACTAACCACCCTTGTGCGATATACGACATTTATGGCCATTATTCACACCACTGCCCTGATCTCCCAGATTACAGAGCAGCACTGTACGAGATGAACAATGCCGACTTAGAGATATCCCCTCTTCTCATTGAGAAAATTCATTCCCCACCATCTTCCTCCTCGGAAGAAATTAACACCATTTACACGATTTCCACTGGATACCCCTCTGTCCGGTCGGCCCCTTCTATTGATCCCTTTGACACACATGTTCAACCCTTTCAAATGAACGAGGAAACCACATGTCCACAACATGGGGGCAGGCCCAAAACCTTGCCTACTCATCATCATCGTGATTCTCGTCGGAGATACAGGGGGCATCCACCCCATAAGGGGAATCCCCCATCATCATATCATCACTTCAGTATGCCACCATAGCCCACAGCCTCATGGTACACCCCCCCTCCAGTAGTTGGTCAATGCCCTCTTGATCCCTCTCTAAGACAGCATCTGCATCGCATTAACACCTCTGAGTTCGGGGACATAATAGATTACCTTGAACCTAGGATAGGGGGCATGATCAATCATTTTGACCCTACCCCATCACCTCTATCTCAACACCTCAATGAGCCCATCGTTCAAACCAACACATATGTGATCCACAATCACAAACCCCATGCACATCATATGGGGGCAGGTCATTAACCCTGCTCACTTTTTCACATTCGTGATCTCAACCATTTTTGAGGTCACGTGTCGCTTGTATATTTGATTTGATTTGATACACATAGTATTTCGCTCCCGCGGGTCATCATTTCCCCCCATCACTACATCCTTGCCTTGGTGGGGTCACCTTCATTTCTAGCAATTTTTTAACCTAGTTATTTCCTTTGACCATTCTGGAGTCCTTATGACCTCCATTTTTTGCACCATTTGCACCGCAGGATTCATATTTCCATGCCCGTGATGACGCTTGAGACCATTTCTCGCTCTCACACCCATAATTTTTGGGCACTTTTTCAAAAGGCCACTTATCGCCTCGGTTTGCGTGCCACATTGGTCGTCCTCCATTTTTTATGAGTCATATTGTTGAATTTAGTTTTCCGCACTCGTGATGATGCTTGAGATCATTTCTTGCTCTCACCTCCAGATTTTTTGGGCATTTTTCCCATGCCCCCTCGCCGCATCGGTTTGCATACCACATCGGCCGTCGTCCGTTTTTGACAAGTTTGATATCGTCGGATTCAGTTTTTCACGCTCGTGATGATGCTTGAGATCATTTCTCGCTCTCATGCCCAGATTTTTCGGGCATTTTTCCCGTGCCCCCTCGTTGCCTCCGTTTACGTGCCACATCGGCCGTCATCCATTTTTTACGAGTCTTATATCGCCGGTTTCAGTTTTCCATGCTCGTGATGATGCTTGAGATCATTTCTCGCTCTCACCTCCATATTTTTTGGGCATTTTTACCATGCCCCCTTGTCGCCTCGGTTTGTGTGCCTCATTAGCCATCATCCATTTTTGACAAGAAAGATATTGTCGGATTCAATTTTCCGCACTCGTGATGATGCTTGAGATCATTTCTCGCTCTCACCCCCTCATTTTCGGGCATTTTTTCAAAATGCCACTCATCACCGCGATTTGCGTGCCACATTGGACATTGTCAATCTTTATGTCACCGGATCCAGTATTCCGCACTCATGATGATGCTTGAGACCTTTTCTCACTCTTATCAATCCCTTTTTGTTCGGTATAATTTTACCCCTTTTTCGGGCCGAGCAATCCCTTTTACGAAAAAGGCACTTAGGGAGTTTCTGTTAAGCTCTTTTTTGACTCCTAAAATAATGAAAAGATTGTCGAGCAACTTTGCTTCCTTTCGTGCTCACTAAACGTATCTGAAAGGGTGTCTACCTGGTATAAGTTTACCCCTTTTCCAGACCTTGTAGACTAATTACGAAAAAGGAATACTCTAGTCACATCGGCTAGAAGAGTTCTCCATTTGCATCATTTTATGCTTTTTTGGGCCTTGGAGACTACCTTACGAAAAAGAACACCAATGGAGTCCCCTTACCGCTTTCAGACTCTCTAAACATGAAAGCAACCACAAGCAATCACCATCCAGGGCTCGTAAAAACCCACAGGACGGTACTCACAACCACTGCAGAGTCTTCTTATCGTTTTCAGACTCCTTAAAAATGAAATCACCCATGAGCACGAATAGTCTTGGGCTCACAAAATCCACAGATAGTACCATTTCAGAGCACACTTCTATCCCTTCTTGGAGCTCATTAAAACTACGAAGAAGGACCCAATGGTGCTTCTTGGTGCCAGAACAGATCACGTCTACTCATACGAAAGCTTCCCCATTTTTTGTCGCCTTTGTTCAAAGTATTCTGCAGTATGTCACCCTGAGAATCCCTCGACAGCACCCATCAGCTTGACCCCCTAGAGTCAATACATACCCTTTAGTCCCTAAAAGATATGATCCCCGTACCTACAAGTCAGTTCCCTACGCTGCCAGGTTAACCATGTCATCATGCTCTGAACAAAGGAAGTTTGAGTCTACCCACTCTATGACCCCAGTTACTTCCCATCCCCACAAGTATGTTAGTCCTGCCATCAGTACTACCACACTTCAATTCTACACCTCATTCTCTTATCAAGGAAACATCATTACCTTGTTAGTTACTGGTCTCCCTCTGTCGACGACAACCAAATTTATTCTAGAGGATAGACCTAGAGGTCCCTGTGTCTTGGACTCATCACCATTTATGATGAGTGCCTACGAACCATTTTGAGAAGAGTCCGCAGTGCCTCTCCAAATGGTTATTTCTCACATGCTCGACTTCAACACCTTGATTGCATCATTGAGACTCACACAGGGTATTGGTCCATTTAGTTATTTGTTGAAGACCCCGGATACCACCTGACTCTTCAACATTTGAGAGTCTACCTATGGAAACAACCAGTTACATTTTTTCTATAGATATCTGGGTTGCGCATGGCGACAGTATTCAGATGTACCCTAGTTTTATACTCCCTCGAGTATACAGTTACATATACTCCTCATAGTTGACTCAGAGTCATTGAGTCCCTACAGATGTTGGACACCTTCAGATTCAATAGTTCATCAACCCTTCTGAAACCTTGTTCATAACGGTTGTCACTTTATTCCATTGTATCAGTTATTGAGATCAGTCATGTTATGATCATGAGTACATCCCAAAATAATGTCCCCTTTGGACCATTATGATGTACCAGCAGATTTTTTATGTCTTATTGAGGTCCCCCTTGTTGAGACTAATTGTTATGTATATGTCTTGATATGAGCATGGGTATGCCCGCCTCGTCCATTATCAGAGATTATTCCTCATTCATATTGAGGCCATGTAATATTCTTTATTTTGCAGTTTCCAAGGGCCGTGGATCCAATCTCCAACCGGTCTCTTCTCTTGCCCAAACCCCAGAAAAAAGACAAAAGAACTATGATGTCTATCGGCCATACGATGAGATCCCACCCTCACACATCAGGGGGCAATCTGTTAACACCGAAAAATTGCTCACTATCTCATTTCCTTATTCACATGACCCATTTGTCCACTTTTCCACCATTTGAGCCTCTAAAGCCATCAAAAGGTCACCAAAAGACCATAATACACCCCTTTTTCCCCTCAAAATGAATATTTTTCCTCAAAAAGCATAAAAACCCTCAAAAAGGGTCTAGAATTCCCAAAAATATTAAAAAGGGAATAAAAATATTCAAAATATTCAAAAAAGGAAAAAGGAGGGAAAAGGTACCTAAACCATGTTGGTCAATACCATTGGTTTCCTCAAAACCATAATGGTATTCCCCACCACCAAAAACTATAAAAAGGTGGTAGGGGCTCCTCACTTTCCATCCATCTATCATCCTATTCTCATGCTATCAAAATCCCTCATGAGTTTTTTACCATTGTAGCTATCTTGGAGAAGAGACCTTTGGAGCTTGGAGCTACTCACCTTGGAAGTTGCTCAACACAAATCCTCACCATTTGAGGTATCTTAATACAAAATACTCATTCTTTTTATTTCTTGTTCTTGAATCATTTTCAGAATTTTTTTTTTGTTATATGCACATGCTAGTTTAGTTTAGATTCAGATTTATAATAATTGTTTTTGCTTTCAATATTTGAAACTACTATCACTTGTTGATAGGTGCCCATAGCACTAAAGCTTGGTTGCAAAACCAATCCAACATCAACTCCCTCTCAATATCTGCATCCTTACAGAAGCTACTGAAGTGTGCTCCTTTGCTTTCTTGCAGGAACAACTGGAGTGTGCTCCCTCTTGATCTTTGCTTCCTGGATTACCTGTCCTTGAAATTAAATCCATCCTTAATCACTATGCATGCTTATTAGTATCATCATTGTGTTATCCTTGAGGTCTCATACATAATCACACATTTATTAGTATAATCTTAATACTATCAAAACACAATAATCTTAAACATGTATATTCATGATCATTCACAGATAATAAACATTAGTATTCAAGGTTTCAGGGAAGTCTTCTTTTACTCATGCATATCCTTATTTGATCATAGGACTCTTCTGATTAGTTAAATCATCAATGCATAAACCCATGATTACTCAAACCTATACCTTCATGATTCTTCTGGTTAGTCATATCATCAATTATGGTAAGAAACATAATATGCATACAACCATAACTATTCAAACATATGACTTCATGAATAATCATTATCAACAACACAACAGTATAAGATCCTAACACAAGGTAGGATTCTAGATTGATATAGGAAAAACATACCTGGATTAGCATGCTAGCTCGTTATGTCTAACATACCCACATAATGTCTTCTGGTTCTCTTCAGTGACTTGTGCTAGTAACCTGCATGTCTCATAAGTTAACCATTGTAGAACCAAGTTATACATACCTCGAAAGTAGATCTTCTATGTCATCCATGACAATGGATGAATCTTTGTCTTCATGTCACCATGATCATATGTTCTTGAAGAGGAACATGATTTGACTTTATTGGTGTACCTTTTATGTTAGTGAACAACATAAACCTCATACAACATCACAATGCATTAGTATAATCATAAGTGTCAAAAACCTTAATCAATGAATATCTTCTATTAAGGTGATATGACAAGTCTAGTAATTAATCAAGATTGTACTGTAATGACATGAAGACAAACATATCATAAACTTAACCATGAACAGAATTTGAGACATACCTGTAAGCCATACCTGTCAAGATTTCTTGTAATCTTCTTATGTAAGGCCTTAGCCTCATCTCGCTCTGAAACAGGAACTTCTTCACTTATGCAGGTGACCAATCCATCTTCTTCTAGGATTAACCCAATCCACTTGATTTGCAAGAACTAGACCTCGAGCTGGATCAGGGTTTGTCAAAGAAACCCCAAAAATTCAAACTTTGAATTTCAAACTTCCGAAAGGATAGAAATATGTGCCTTGATGAGCTGATCAAGTTGGTATATTTAGAATTTGAAAACTGCAAAGTTTCACCCCTCGAAATTGCCTTTTAGATTTATGGATTCACTAGGGAGGACCCTGAAATAGGGTTTGAGTTTCCTGGAGCTTCACCCAACCAAAAGATTTGATTCAAAGCTCTAAGCTTCTATTTTTTTGAGGAGCTTCCAGCCATGGTCACAGATTTTCAAAATTCCAATTTTTTCAGAAGCCCTAATTTTCCATCTTTCTGATCAAAGTCCCGAACTAGGGTTTGATCAATCCTGGCCTTCTGCTCAACCAAAAAATATGATATTGGTCTCTAAATTTCGATTTTTATGAGTAGCATCCAGTTGTGGTCTCCGATTACTAAAATTCCAACTTTCTCTGAAGCCCTAAATTCTGGAAGCCATGAATGAAGGTGCTAAGAAATAATTCTGTTTTGACAGAAATATGTACCCGATTGTTTCTGGCGTAACTCCAAAATTTTTGATCGACAAGGTCTGAACATGTTTCCTGAGATAGCTCGACCTGTTATCTTTCCATCCCGATAGGTATGACCTCAATTAGATTCTCTGAGAGAGAGTTACGCCAAGTGTCCCAACGTGACCTGTTTATGGGATAATATAGGCGAGTGAACTTGTACGGCGTGCCATGTGTCACTGGTTCAACTTCGGCATCTAAAACCGTTTCCTGAGATATCCCGATTTGTTATCTTTCCATCCCAACAGGTCTGACCTCAATTGGATTCTCTGAGAGAGAGTTATGCCAAGTGTCTCAACGTGACATGTTTATGGGATAATACAGGAGATCGAACTTGTATGGCGTGCCACGTGTCACTGGTTCAACTTAGGCCTCTACACAATTTTACTGAGATAGTACAGTCTGTGTACTACCTATCACTTTTTACGAAATATCATTTGGAGATTCCTAGCCCAAGTTATGACATTTTTCTCAAGGTCACCTAATTTTGACTCAGATATGGAAGAGGTAGAAACCCTGTATTGTACATATCATAAATCACAAAGTACAACGATTTAAAGGTTTTTCTTTGGACACAAGGTACATGGGGATCTAATCTTTGACCTGTAAAAGTTTCAGATCCGAAAAGTTCTCCAAAATGGATTTATAGCGAAAGTGCTACGATGACTGGTTTTTTCTATGTCAAGCCCTAGCATCGTAAGTGCAACAGTGTCATACATGCCATATCATGCGTTCTTTCAGGCTAGCTCTGATACCATGTTAAATTTTCAAAATTTACTTCAATCTGATCTAGGATCTTAACTGAGAGAACAACATGTACAACAAATCTACAGCATATCAATCATGGACACAATAATGCAAGCACACAAGAGACAGAGTTTACTTGGGGAAAACCATAAAGGTGAAAAACCCAAATAACTTCCTCAGAGATAGATAGAGCAGTGATACAACCAGAATACAAGAGATATTCTTCTCCTAGCAGCAGAGCCTCCTCCTCCATAAGTGCGCCACTCTCCCAAGTGTGAGTGAGAGAATAGAATGTGTAAAATGAGAGAGACACACTCTCTATTTATACACTAACTTGACTTGACCTTTACTCAACTAGGTCGGCCTCAAATTAACCACTTAACATAATGCTGACTGGGCCGACCCCCACTAGGGTGGTCTAATAACCCTTTGAACCACATGGCCGACCCCCAATAGGGTGGTCTAATAACCCTTTGACCCACATGACTTATACAGGGTCAACCCCAACAAGGTGGTCTAATAACCCATCAAGTATAAGTTACGACACTTACAATATAAATGACGACACTTCTGTATAGAGGAATAATAACATCTCTATAGGAATACAATATACATATATGTGAAATACATTCCGAAGTTACATATACATCAACATTTCCTGTACGGCATACACTTCCCCGGGTGAGATGAAACGGGTTCACCTGTGCGTGGATTGCTAAGGGTCGACAGTTAGTTGTTGTACCCCTATGTGTTCTTTCCGTTCTTACGACCCCTATAATTCCATTGTGGGTCAGTCGGTAAATCGTCTTACCTGCCACTGCACACACACACTCAAAGTGCACATTAGTAGCGCTGCACTATGAAATGTTTCATTATCCATCAGAATATTTCAGTCAGCCGAGCATATATTTTATTCATCATTTTCATTATAAATTCATTTTTTCATTCATCGTAATATTTTAGTCAGTCGAGCATATATTTCATTCATCATTTTTCTCTCAATCAGTCAAGCATATCTATCATTTATCATTCTATCTTAGTCAGTCGAGTATATCTAACATTCCACATTATATCTCAATCAGTCAAGTATATCTAACATTCCATATTCTATCTCAATTAGTTGAGCATATCTGACATTCATCATTCCATCTCAATCAGTCGAGCATATCTAACATTCAGTCATTCTGTCTCAACCAGTCAAGCATATCTAACATTCATCATTCTATCTCAATCAGTCAAGCATATCTAACATTTAGTCATTCTATCTCAATCAATCGAGCATACCTAACATTCAGTCATCATTCATTTTGTAAATTTACAAATCATTAAGCAGAGCCTTCATTTATTAATTGAAGTATCAATTTCTATAACTGTCGTTCATTTCGTCGTTTTTGTTTATCATTTGTCGTCATGTGAATCATCATACGTTCTTCGGTCGTTCAAGCATTTTCAATACTCAAGGGACCAATTACTAAATTTTATTCGGTCGAGTCACTTGGTAAGTGTCCTCAAGTCTACAATTAGTCAATGTACGGAGGAGGGCATTACATACACCCTCTCTTATTAGAACTTCGCCCCGAAGTTAAATTTTCTTCTTGTAATTTCGATGCTACGCTTTCTTTTAGTTTCCCATTTTCATCTTCTTGTCAGTTTCTTCCATTTTCTCAAGCAATCATGGTCATAATGACTTGTGGTTCAAGTCATTAGTCTTATATAATTCAGAATGGTTCCAATACCCCTAAGGAACTTAATCATAATTTCGTATTATATCAACCCGATAATACATTCAAGAATTGCTAGTCCCAACTAGATTTCTTATATCTCTTATTCATTCACAAGGGTCTACGATGTCCAATTTTTCAACAAGCTGCATTATGTCAATAGCCACCCAAAATTTTGTCAAATCATCATTCAACATAACAAATCTAAGAAAGGATTCCCATCTCATTGATTATCCTCCCTCCAAGATGAGAAGGTAAACATCATACGACATACAGTCAAACATAGGTAGGTAAGATATAATCAGGGATTTAACAAATCAGGAGCAACTACCAAATATTCCAAAATCCAATTTTTCAAAAGACTACTTCCAATTCCATGAGTTAGATTCTCGATATGATACGAAAGTGTCGTAACTTAGTGACTGAGTCGAATGTACTAAAGTTTATCTCCTAGTCCTTTCATCGTTACTTTCATGTCCAAATCAAGGATCTCATCATGTTCTTACATCATTTCTCATTTATGTTATCGTAGGGATCCTTCTGTAGAACTTCCAAGTCATATCATGTGTGTCGACAAAGTTTCGTCGGTTCTTGTCTTAGGGACTAGTCATCTTATCATATATGTTTAATCATCTCATGAGGTTAACATTGTTGCATTCAATTCAGCGTGTTGAGCATATCCATACTTGATTTTATAAAATCCTTCTTCATTCAGCCTTTTTGGCAAGTTTGCAAAGTCACAATCTTCTGATTACCAGGTCATTGTTAAGTCATGTTGGTCACATTGATATATTATTTCTAATATTCCGAGTCCATAAACCTCATAAGATATCATCTAAATAGGATATATCTATGCACCAAGGTAGTTCAACATTTCTAACTCCTTTCATTAGCGTAAAGTTTATTAAGAAACGTAACTACTAACAATCTTAAAAAAAATACTAATACCACTTGTAATGTCCTTCACAATACACCCTAAAAATAAAATAAAAAAAATATTTCTTAAGGGTGTTCGAAATGTTGCAAACACATGATTACTTAACTTAACTTTAGCACTGAGAAGTAGATGATAATTTCTTGGTTTGCACCATTAAGGTTCTGCTTGTTTATATCCAAATAGTTCTATTCACATCTGATTAAATTTATTTGCTAGCTCTTATTTGTGTAATTTTATGATAGCATCATATACCATCTATATGATAGCTTTTCCCAACTATATAAAAATATTATCTTTATATTAAACTATTATTTTAAGAGTCCTAATAAAACACATATATATATATATATATATATATCTTTTTTTGGACAATAAATAAAGCTCCTATATATGTTTGAAATGATACTTCCTTTTTTAATAAAGGGAATAACACTCCTTTCATAATAAATATCCCTCTACAATTTATCATTTAATTATGTCAATGCCATAAATGAGTTGGATTTTAAAGAAAAGTCCATTCATATAAACATGCCCTCTTTATCTTAATATCCACCCACATATATATGCTAAAGATGTCTTTAGTGCTCCCTTTTAAGTATATATGAATTTAATTGAAATTTCAAATGCATAAAAATAAAAAATAAAACTTATAATCTACATATGTATAAAAGTGTTATACATGCTCAAACCACATCTTTATTTGAACTATGAAATAATACACATTTTTTCTCTTAATCAAAATATACATATAAATATTACATGTTACACAAGGAATGTAGGCTTTTCTATATATATAATAAAACTTGTATACAAAACAATACCTTTATTTCCCCTATGTATTGAAATATCCTTTTCCATTTTCCCAACATTTATTTTATATAACACTTATATATGGTTTTTTTTTTTTTACTATACTTTGATACCATATCAAAAACATATTTCATAAAATCAATTTCCTTTTTAGGAAATAAAACCAATTCCTCTTTACATAAAACATTTCCTTTAACCTCACACACATTTTACATTTGAATTAAATAAAAGGTAAATACCATTCCTTCCTATTTAATACCCTATCCACATAGTTTATGTCTTTTACATACATCCTAGTTAAAATAAATGATCAATCGTATGCAAATCAACTCTTTTAGCTTGACACGCAACCTTTCTTATCTATTTCAAAATTTCTAACTATGTTTCTTACTCTCCCCCTCACGGTGTCATAGGTCCTCTTTTCATGTGGTCTACCTAGTGAGTTTCATAAATAACAATAAAATATGAAAATAATTACATTATCACCAAATTTGAATAATGTTCTATGGTGCTTCACTTTTAAATATCGTATCATGTTTAAATAAAAAATAATAATGGAGGTAAGCAGGGTCTCGATAGGTCAATTTTTTTTGGTGCAAACGAAAGGCCTAGAAATAATCTATATCCTTTGAATCTTACTCACATAATTTGAATCTTATTCACATAATTGGTTGCAACAGTGTTTGGACTTGGTTAATTAAGATTCACAATACGAATTTATAATAAAACTTATATGTATTACACTTCTTCACATGAACTATAAGCATACTTCATTGTAACAAACTAGAGTTCAATATAATAAATTCTACCATAACGTAGCACCTAATTTATGAGCACTATAGTTTCTTTTAAGGCATTTATTCCTTTGTAGATAATTGGAATTTAACTTATGGAAACTATACCCTTATATTATCACATAACCTCAAGAACATCTTACTTTCTTTAATAAATAAATTCCTTTGCAATCAATTAGAGATTTAATTTGTATAAGAACTATAACATATAATATTTATAAAAGTTTATAAAACTTTATGAGCTCCCTAATTATTTCTATTGATTATATATTCATGCTCATATGTAAGTAACTAATTGTTTTCATGGTTTATAAACCCAGAAACACATACTACTATTTAGTTTTATTGGTTGGGAACACATAACAAATCGGTGTAACATATCATTAGTTTATATATATAAATAAAAAGAAAAGATTACTAATTATATCTTTCAATATAAAGTAATTAATAAGAAATTGGATATTGAATTTAACAACTAAAATTCATACTTTTTCATTTATATTCACTTAATAAATACAACATGACAGTATTTTAATATAACCATAACTTTACATAAGTATCATTGATAATGAAAATGAGTATGGAGTCTGAATAGCTGATGATACAATTTTTCACATACATTGATTTAAAAGGACAAGTCATTGCTCTGTATTATATATATCATTATCTATTTTCTACGGCATTTAAATTTACAATTTAATTATAGTGAAACTAAATATTATCTCTCTAATTTTTTTTACAGTGTGCTAATAAAACTTATAGGGATTGGCTATCACACTTCATTATATATCGACGTTAACTATATAATTGTAATGCATCAAATTTAAAACTCATTTAAATTAAAACTAAATTCAATATTGACTTATCAATTGTGCGCTAAAGTTAATGTAAATAGAATCTACCATTATATAACAATGGTTAACGCCAACTGTTGGCGTGGAAGGTGACCACACTATACAGTATCGATTTTTAAAATAAAATTAATTAAATTACAACTAAAATCTATCACCAATTCCCCAGACTTTAATCAATATGCGGTAATGTCATATTTATATTGTTTACAATGATAAAAGAAGTATCTTTTGTAATGAATTGAACTCATAAAATTAACAAATTCAAAAATAATAGTTAAGTCCATAACAATTACGCTGTGATATCACATTTACTCTAATTGCCAGAATCAAGGGTAAACACCGTTATGGTAAATATTAACAATAAAACAAATACGATGTCTCTTAGTTACTGTCCCTTTATATAAGGACCAACAAATAATGAAAGGGCAAGAATCCTGTTACTCCCCTTCGTCATCGGCAAGACTTCTCCTTCAACTTGCTGAGTGGAAGTTCCATGAGTCGATCTCAGCAGGAGGTTGTGTTTATGCACCTACTTCCTCTTTACTGTTGTCAGGTGTTCTACAAAGGTAAGGTAATTTAATGGATCTACCAAAGGTTGGCAGGTTTAAATGAACTTAAGTCAAGTTTAACTTCGACCCAGATGTAACAAGTTGAGCGACAAGCTCTTTAATTGTTTGTTACAGGTGTGGAATAGAATTTCAGAACGTCCTAATAAGGCGGAGGACGGGATCCTTCAATAATCCAGAGTCCAAAACCAGTGGAAACAGTGCGTTGTGAAGCTTTAGAGGGTAATTCCAGTATGATTACCAAATACAAAATTGCTAAGGATTACATGATAGATTTAGTAAGTTGATTTGCTGAAGGAAATGAGTCGAGACGAGATGGATGAACATAGATGCTAGTGATTACAGAACTTAAGCATGAAGTTAGATGGCAGAATTTAACTCTGAATTTCAACCAGCGGTAAAATTGGGACGCGAATGCACAGGACTTCATACCAGTCGATGCGCATGTGCTACAGGGAGGGTTTTCATTGGATGTGAAGTTTGAAATTCAATTTTATAAGTATCAGCTCCCACTCTGGATCATAACTCTAAATATGACCTTCAGATCGAAATGTAATCGACATACACAGTGATTAGGGAAACCTCCAGTTTCTTGCTTGCGCGGAGGTAGTAATCACATGTTCACGGAGTTAAACAACCCGATCGGAGTATGGAATCAAATACTGAAATGATAACTAGGAAAGATCAATTTACGTTTAATAGAGGAATTCGGTTCTGAAATGCATTAAGAAAACCGAACTAAATGGAGGTGAAGCACTGAAATCAAAACACAGACTCTATGGGAGCAATCCGTGTCGAAGGTTTTCCATTAATCATTTCGATTTGAATAAGAGGCTGAGTACTGTAATTGATGTACAGACTCAACCCGGGCGATCAGCCCCAAGACTAGATCCAATATCCTCTAAGAAACAGAGTAAGGAAAATTGAATACATTTCTGAACATAGAATATATATAACAAAGTTCAATCTTCTCGACAAGCATAAAGTAAATGTTTCATATCTTAGTTCAAAGAGAAAACATATGTAGAATATGTTTATAAATCATAGTTTGATCCTTTCAACAGCAGAAGCATACATTTTCAGATCTCAGTGCAAATGAAACTCATGCAAAATATATACATATATATCAGAGTTAGTATCATTTCAACAATAGAACTAATTATTTCAGATCTATATGTAAAATAACACACATTCCATATTTTATAGAAATCGTAGATCCATAAACTTTAACCCGGCATAATTACAAATTAAATAACTAAGCAAATAGAACCTGTAATGATGGCAGCTCCAGTCAGAAGATGAATTTCCTTGTTGTCGTAGCTCCAAATCCGTCGCCAATCACCACGGTCACTCACGGACACCTCAGTTGAGATCCGGTGCCCTCAAGGCTCGACCCGCTCTCATACCAAATGTAGGGTCTCCCATTTCGGGTTCCCCAAAAAGACTTCCACGGAATTTGAAAATATAAGTATAATTAATTGCAGAACTTCCAGTATGATTTTTTAAAGAAGATATAGAGGCCACAGATCTAGTTCTATCTATTGCAGTACATGAATGTCAAATAAATAAAACTATATATCCAGGTTTATTCATTTCATCACAAGAATTAGCAAAATAAATAAACTAAATACTTCAAACCTGTTTTCGACGGTTGGTCCATCGAATTGATGGAGTCCTCGAAGTGGTTCTTGCACGATCCAATCAAATTTCCTGACGAAGTACTGAGTGACCCCTTGGTTGACCTCCCTATCGTATCGAGTTTATTCTTCTTCACCCCGAACCCCCGAGCAAATGGGGTCGCAAGAACACACAAGCTAGCAAGAGATGTATCATAACATAATCCAAGATTATGATGACCATCCAACATTAGGGAGCAAGAGATGTCCTTCTCTCTTTTTCCTCCCTCATTATATAGCAAAAGCCTATGTGCCATCTGCCCATGTACATATTTAATTTTATTTAATATTTTAATTTCCAATATTCTCAAACACATGTGTCTTCTTAACGTCTTTACTGTGCACCTAAGTCCCTAGATCAATGGGAGTTAGGTGTAGAAGAGTTCTACTTCTCTTTTGGTTCTCATTTGGTTTACTTAACAATCTTTTAGTTAGACTTATTGCCTTTTCTTTCTTTTCCTAATATTAAGATTGAATTAAAAGATGATTTCTTTTACTAAAAGTATAATTTATTTTAAATTTCCTCTTTATAAAATAATTTAGATGAATAATAAAATTAGTTAAAGTAAAATCTTGAATAATAATAAAAGAAAAACAATTATTTTATTAATGACCTATTTCAATTCTTTCTCAAAATAATGAAGTCAATTAAATAGAATCTTTAATAGAATGATTTAAAATAATAAAATCTATAAAATATTTTGAATAAATAATAATTTTCTTATTATTAATCTTTTTCAATCAGCATAATTAATCAAATTTAATATTGAATAAAATCAATCTCTTCAATTCTTTTTCAAGTTAATAAAATCAATTAAAATGAATAATTCAAATTAATGAAATAAAAAAAATAAAATCTTGAATAGAATTATTTAAATTAATAAAATAGAACAAATGAAATAAAGTATTTCTTAAATCTTATGTGAAATTTTTATTTATACCATTGATTAATTTTCTTCCTCTCATTCTTGTCTAGGTACCTCTTCGGTGGGCCCTTCTAACAGTTGCATTTCTTCCTTCTTAAGAGGAATACTGCATAGCGACATGGAACCGTTACCGCGATCTCTCAACTACGCTCCTGGGAGACTAAGGGGTGTTGAGGGATAAGGCTCTCCTTATTGCGCACCCCTCAACTCATCGTACACGACCAAATCATTATGGCCTTGCCTGTATGGCATACGCTTCCTCGAGTGAGCTGAAACGGCTTCACCCATGCGTGGATTGCTAAGGGTCGACAGTCAATCGTCCTACCCCTATGTGTTCTTTCCATTCTTATGACCCCTATAATTCCATTGTGGGTCAGTCGGTAAATCGTCTTACCTGCCACTGCACACACACACTCAAAGCGCACAATAGTAGCGTTGCACTATGAAATATTTCATTATCCATCATAATATATTAGTCAGCTGAGCATATATTTCATTCATCATTTTCATTATAAATTCATTTTGTCATTCATCGTAATATCTCAGTCAGTCGAGCATATATTTCATTCATCATTTTTCTCTCAATCAGTCAAGCATATCTATCATTCATCATTCTATCTTAGTGAGTCGAGTATATCTAACATTCCATATTCTATCTCAATTAGTTGAGCATATCTAACATTCATCATTCCATCTCAATTAGTCGAGCATATCTAACATTCAGTCATTCTATCTCAATCAGTCGAGCATATCTAACATTCATCATTCTATCTCAATCATTCGAGCATATCTAACATTCAGTCATTCTATCTCAATCAGTCGAGCATATCTAACATTCAGTCATCATTCATTTCGTAAATTCACAAATCATTAAGTAGAGCCTTCATTTATTAATTAAAGTATCAATTTCTATAACTGTCGTTCATTTCATCGCTTTCGTTTATCATTTGTCATCATGTGAATCATCATGCATTCTTCAGTCATTCAAGCATTTTCAATACTCAAGGGACCAATTACTAAAGTTTATTCGATCGGGTCACTTGGAAAGTGTCCTCAAGTCTACAGTCAGTCAATGTATGGAGGCGGGCATTACACTAGTTATATAATGTATCACTTAACATTATGCCATGTGTATTACGAAATGAAATTATCAAATATAACATATAGTGAGTAGCACATTGTCATGTTTTTACATAATGATGTTAATGATAAAAGTTGGTGTATGTGTTATATGACATATGCTTGATCTCTTTATAATAGGAATGCTAATTGTGATGAGAAAATGATTGTCAAACTCTCAAATTGACTTAGTATATTGTAATTAGTTGTTAATATTTCAAAGGTTTTGTTTAAAAAAAAATGAAATGCTTATGTTGGGAATAGAGTCGTATAGGTATATAGGAATGTAACTCTTGAGGCGAAGAGAAGGACATGATAATTACAAAAGTTTAGGATAGAAAGGATGAATATCCATTTTAAAATAAAAAAGAGCTTTACTAAATTTTGGTTATCCTTAGCATTAGAGAAAGTTTTTGAAAGTTTTTAAAATTTCCAAATTTATGGTAATTGTGGTTGTTACAATGTGGTATCAGAGCATAAGTTATGACACTTGTACTAATGGATCCCATTCATGTTATGAGAAAAGCTAATGACTTATGTGTTTTGTTCTTCTTACTTGTATAGAAGAAAATTGTTTTACTAAACTGCAGGAAAAGATGTCTCGAAGACGATCCCCTACCCCACCTATTTGGGTTGAACTTAACGATGAGGAAAAACAAAACAATAATAATGTTAATAATAACTCAAATAAGATTCTACAAACAATAAGAGACTTACAAGTTAAACTTCTAAACTTTAAAGATGAACATGAGAGAGTGATGAGGACTCAGGAAGACCTTAATGAAGCTTTACAGTTTAAATTAAATGAAATAACTAAGGATAAATGTAAAAAGAAACATAAATGAGTTGACATATCCTCTGAATATTCTTCCTCTAATGAAATCCATGTAGCTAGTGAATCAGAATATTCTAGTAGTATCTCTGAGGGTAGATGAAGGAAGAACAAAAAATATAAAAGTGAGATAAATGGAGAATTTAAAAAGATAAAACCTCCTACCTTTGACGGTGAAGTCAAGAATGGAGAAGAAGTTGGAGCTTGGCTACCCACGATGAAGAAATATTTTACTATTTATAACTATTCAAACTCAATGATGGCTAATATGGCCATCTTCAATCTAGTCAGGAAGGCTAAGATTTGGTGGCAGGTTTTAAAAAGAGCTAAAAGAATTAACGATAGGAAAGTTAGTTGGAATTGGTTCAAGAAAGAGTTTTAACAAGAGTATCTCTCTAAATATTACTATGAGGGAAAGGAAAATGAGTTATATGAATTAAGATTAGGATTAATGTCAATGCATGAATTTTGTACTAAATTTGTATCTTTATTAAGATATGTACCTTACCTTAATGAAGAAAAATCTAAAATACAAAGATTCCTTGGTTGTTTACCTAGCTTCTATAAAGATAGATTAGATTTTGATAACCCAAAAACATTGTGTGAAGTAATGAGGAAGGCTAAACTGGCTTATCATCAATCTAAAAGTAAGCATGAAAATATTTATATCTTTAAGAAAAGAGAAGGGAATAACTTTAAAAAGAAGGAATTCGAGCCTTTTAATAAACATAAAAGTTTCCAAAGGAATACTTGTAGAGATAAACAACACCTCATTAAAACTGAGTTTAAAGATAATCTCTTTAATAAGATAAAGGATGAAATAAAAAGATAACCCTTAAAGTATTGGGGTTGTGGGGATAGTCATTTCTATTGGGATTTTCCTCATAAGAGGGATAATCAAAGCATCCACATGGTCACAGAAGTGGCCACAATTGGAGAAGTTGCTCGGAACATTCCAAAGATAACTGTGGCATTGGACAGTCATCAAGTTGACTACCAACCTTCGATGATAGAAGTAGAAGGTATCATCTTTGACAAATCTATTTATATCGTAATTGATTCTGGTTCTAATTTAAGTTACGTATCTTCTAATTTATTAGATACGTGTAAAATGAAAAAGTATGATTTTGAAAAGTCGTGGCTAGTGCAATTAGCCACGAGAACTAAAAAAAAGTAACTAGTTTCATTTCTAGTTGTGAAATTTATATGAATAACTTGGTTACAAAAATAGATTTAAACATTTTACCTTTAGGATCATATGATGTATTCATTGGCATGTATTGGTTAGAAAAACATAAATTTGTATTGAATTGCTTTGAGAAAAATTTCACTTTTATTGATGAAAAAGGTGAAAATAGACTTGCTAAAGGGATTCCTAAAAATATATTTACTAGGAAAATATATGCTTTGCATTTAAAGAAGTGCGCTAGGAAAGGGTGTAAATTTTTTGCTGTGCATATCACTAAAAATATTAATGATAAAACTAAACCTAGATTGGAAGAATTTCGTTTTTTAAATGATTTTAAAGATGTTTTTCCAGAAGAGATACCTAGATTACCTCCAACGAGGGATACTAAATTACCGTTGATTTGGTACCGGGTGAAGTAACTGATTCTAAGGCTCCATATAGAATGAATACACCTGAGTTGGTGGAATTGAAACTACAATTGCAAGAATTGTTAGATAAAGAGTACTACATGGCTAAATTTTAATTTTAAATTTTTAATGTGAGGCTCGAGGGGAGGAGCCTAGATCCTCCCTCATGCACCCAAAGGGGGCACTCCCCTTTGGGTGCATGAGAGAGGAGCTAATCTCCTGCCCTTGGGCCCCCTTGGGCGCCTATCACATAGATCGAGGGATATGCATTGGGTTCCCAAAGGGTTCCAGGGAGGGGGGGGAGGAGTGGGGGTTCCCACAACGCTTGAAAAAATGAGCGACAAAATTCTTAAAATTGATCCGCCTGTTTGGGTGGGTGTTGTGGGTTCCAAAAGGGGGATTAGGGGAGGAGTTGCATCCTGTTTTGGAGGGCACTATCGACGCCGAATGGGGGCTCGGGGGAGCGGCACCCTTTGGGAACCCACATCGCAGTTGTGGGCTCCCAAACGGTATGCATATCCCATGGGATATGCATAGCCTAAATGCTATGCTAGGGGTTCCCAAAGGGACCGAGGGGAGGATCTTAGCTCCTCCCTCATGTGCCCAAAAGGAAGAGTCTTAGGGCCACCCCTTTGGGTGCATGAGGATTGAGCTAAGCTCATCCCCTTGGGCCCCTTTTAAAACTAAAAAACAATTATGTTTTTTTTAACTATATGTTAACTTTTTTTTAAGTGCAAGTATTTTTTTTGAAACATATACTAAAAATTTATATTTTTGACTATAGGGAAAATGGTATCAAGAAAGCTATCTATAAACACCTCCAGAACAATATCATCAATGAGGTCATTGAAAAAAACAGTTGAGCCATCTCTGAATGTTGCACGTAATGAAGTTGTATCCATTGAGGATTTAAAAACCAAGAATGCTAGAGAATGGAAACACATACCAGATGAAGAGAATATGGACTATTCTTTGTTTTGAAAAGAGAAATATCAAGGAAGCCCAGACATTATTCACTTATATTGTTCTACATTTGCATATCTTAAACCAGATTATCACTCATTGGGATTGTTGCGAGATATTTGTTTGGTGTCGGGTAAAGATATCATTTAAGCACTAGTGAAACAAGCTAAAACCTATGTCAAAATATGATATTGTTTGAAGGTTTCAAACTATAAGGTCGATGAATTTTTCACAGAATTTTGTGCAGGATTCATGCACGATATTGAGTGCAAGAGTGTAAGTTTCTATATTTTTATATCTTTTTGAATTTTTTATAATTTGGATTATATGACAATATAATAGATTTAATACAATAATTTTTTTATTTCACAGGATTTTTCTATGCCACTTTCCCACATTTTGAATGGAATTTATTCTATAGAAGAAAATTCGATGGATTTCATTAATGTCGCTCTTCATAAGGGAGAAGCACCAAAGAAGGTAGAAACACCAAAGAAGAAATGAGTGAAAAATAATCATACTAAATAAGTACAAACAAAAAAAGGAAAATGTGTCCAACAATCAAATGAAGTACCTAGGAAGGTTACATTCAAAAGGATATCTCTCTCAACTGAACGTGATCGATGAATTGTTTCTGATGAGGATGTTACTTTTGCTGGTAAGAGTAAGTAACAATTTTCCAAAAGACCTATGGATGAGGGTGTTTCCATTCCTGATCAATAGGTTGTTATTTTAGATACAACTGCTTCAAGACATGAAGGAGGAGACAAGATGTTCAATCCAATGTTATCGTTGAAAATCAATGTGAAAACTTGGGGGACAGTTTGGAAATCATCACTCTAGGAGGTGATCTAGATGATGGTATTGTCAATAAAACACAAAATTCTATTCGAGATCGATGGTGGAAGGATAAGTTGGTTCATAATGGGCATACATCTGATTGAAATGTGAAGCAACTTTATAGACCCTGAGAAGGCCAGGAGAAGTATCAAATTAGGAAACCAAATATTAGTTATTACTATTATTAATTCCCCCAACATATGAAAAGAATATAAATATTACAAATAATAATATTATTATTACTGATAATAAGTATTATTTTAATATTTTAACTTTTTTCCATAAAACCATATAGTGGTAATATTATTATTTTAATAATAATAATATTATTATTATCATTTAATATACTCGAAAAACAGAAAAAATAAAATAAAATTCCTTTTGGAATATTTTTAAGCTGGACTCACTATGTTTTCCTCTTTTAATAAGATCATTATTAGCCCGTTCCAATTGAAGTCGAAGACATAAAAAGAAGCCAGCTTGAAGAAATGGAAATGTATGCAGAATTGAAAACAATACTATTACAAATAAAAGAAGAAATATCTAAGAGGAAAGAAGAAGAAGAAGTGGTTATAGTCTTTGAAGTCTCAAGTAAAGAAGAGTAGGAAACTACTATTGCACCTACGATAGAGGAAGTTGTTAAGACCCCTAAATTTTCAAGTAAAGAAGAACATGAAATTGCTACTATACCTACAACAGAAGAAGCAGTTATGAACCTTGAATTTTCAAGTAGGGAAGAGCTAGAAACTACTTCTACACCCACAACATAAGAGGTACTAAAATCACATACATTGACACCTTATATTCCCCATCACAAAAGGCCCAGGTCATTGGATGCAAGGAGGGATAAGAACCGACGCTCCAACTACAAGACTAAAAATACGTTGCAAGGTAAAAAATATGCATGTCTACCAGAATTTCATTATGGGTTGTTACAAGGAAGGGACGTAAGCCACATTAATGCACCAACTGAAAAATATATAAAAATGTCTAATGAAACTCCAGAACAAAGTCAAATTGGAAGTCTTGTTCGAAACCCAAATCAAAGAAAAGGACATGATAAATAAGATGATAACAAGGATGATGAGACTGAATATGTAGAGGATAGGGATAAAGTCCAGAGTATGGAATATCAAGATGAACCTGAAAAAAAATTGATTGAGAATAGGGTAAAAAGGTGAAGGTGGGTAACACTTCCATAAGAAACCAATGCAAAAAAGTCTTAGAGGAGGTTATTCGGCCGATTAATATTTATTATTCGGCCGAATAACAAATGTTATTTGGCCGAATAATTGTCATTATTCGGCCGAATAATTGTCATTATTCGGCCGAATAATTGTCATTATTCGACCGAATAATGTATAAGTTATTCGGCCGAATACCTACTAACAGTTCTCCATTTAGTTTAACGAGGACCCTTGAAATGTGTGCAAAGTACTGCCGGTTGGGAAAAAAATTTCGGGTGGTAGTTTATTCGGCTGAACAACTATTCGATTGAATAATTGTTCGGCCAAACAATTGTTCAGCCGAACAACTATTCGGCTGAATAATTGTTCGGCCGAACAATTATTCAACCGAACAAGTAATTGACCGAACACGTTTCCTGCATAAAAGCCCGGCCTCGTCCGCAGTTTGGTAATAGTCGTTGGCAATTTTCTGGACCCCACATGCGGGCCCACTATCGATCCTCGCCACCCTGCATGGTTGCGTTGACGACGCTCGCCCGCTTTGTTGATACTGCTCGTCTGCTATCTCTCCACCCCTTGCCCGATCCCCTGCCACTCTTAGCCTGCTCTCTTGTCACTACTCGTCATAGCAGTTGGAAGCTCCATTCGTCGACGAGGTTGCCTTACGGATCCACGAGTTCAAAATTTGCGTTTGTTATAGGACGGTCACTGCTTGACGGATCCGTGTGGAGTTAACGGCTGCGGGGTGAGGTTATAAATAGTTTCATCGTTTCGTCTATATGTTTGTTTTTTGTTTTCCAATTTTATTTTTGATGTATGCATAAGTTTTCGTATTTTAATGTCTTCTCGAAATGTGGTAGTGTGTGTAGGTTAGTTCATTTGTTGAGTTGGTGGGTGTTATCGTTGCTTCGTTGGTGTTTTGGTTTTCTACGCAGGGTTGATAATTTGTCATTTTCAGGTATGTTTTCACGATGAGTTGTGTCGTTTTGATTTTGGTTTCATATTTTTATAGTTTTTTGTTGCTAACACAATTTGTTGTTGTGTGTAGGAAATATTTTTCATTCGGCGATTTGGTGGTCTTATCCGGTGCGACGTTGTGGTTCGACAATCTGTTCACTGCGAGTTTGGTTTACAGATATGTCTCGTTTCCCAATCTTTTGTATTGTCAAAAAAAATTGTTGTCATTTGAAGAAAATTAAAAAAAATATTTGCATTCAGGTTTAAAATTAGACTGTTTAGTTTTTTTACGTTTAATTTTATGTTCATTTTGGTTAACAGAGTTTAAGAACTCTGTTCATGAACATAGTGCTTAAACTCTGTTCATGAACAGAGGTTAAAAACTCTATTCATGAAGAGATAAGAAATATATGTTTTTAAATGTTACATCTATAGGTTTAATTTACGAATACCAATATTTAAATGGCACTTGTTCCTATTGGACAGTCTTGTTCTGGTCAATTTCCTGCCTTCCCTCAACATGTTTTTGTGTAATAATAGTTGAAGTTTGCACCTATGTAATTTTTTATACTAAATTTATATAATAAGATATAAAAAGGATGAAAAGTTTTACCCTTAAATGGAGTTCTTGAACTCTGTTCATGAGCAGAGAACTCTGTTCAAGAACAGAGTGTTCAAGAACTCTGTTCATGAGCAGAGTTTAAAGATTCACTTAAAAAGTCATAGTGTTGTAAGTCCTTAATTATTTTTTTTCTTATAAATAATAAGTAATGTTTGTTTATTGAGATATATAATGGAATCATATGTGATGGATGAAAAATTTGTAAGGTTACTATACTACTACAATTAACTGCATTATATTTTCTATTTGATTATGAGATGATTATTAATTTTATATTTATGTTGCAATAGTAGTAATGCTAGAGTTAGGAGAGGTACTTGCAAAAAAAAAATGAGTTATACTACTTTAAGCACCCCTACATTTGGTATGTAGTTTTTATGAGATATGTCTTTAAGTCTATAGAATTAACATGTACAACTTCAATATGTTATGAGTTGACATTTGTGTAAAAAAAAAATTCATATAAATAAAGTACAAATCTTATAATAAGTGGATATATATATATATATATTTCGTGAGATGTTTGTTCATTGAGATATATAATTCAATCATATTTGATGGATGAAAAATTTGTAAGATTACTATACTACTACAATTAACTGCATTATAACTTATATCTGATTATGAAATGATTATTAAATATATCTTTATGTTGCAATAGTAGTGATGGTAGGAATTTTAGTTAATTAATTATGCTAGAGTTAGGAGAGGGACTTACAAAAAAAATCACTTATACTACTTTAGACACCCCTACATTTGGTATGTAGTTCTTTATTAGATATGTCTTTAAGTCTGTAGAATTAACATGTACAACTTCAATATGTTATGAGTTGACATTTGGGTAAATTTAGAAATCATATCAAATGGAAAGAGTGGAGTCTTCGAAGCGAAAGCATAGGAGGTCACCACATTCATCGGGAATTGGTGTTCCAATTGGTAGTCAAAGGTTGTCGAATTCACCTTGGGGTTCGAGTTTATTGTATGGGTCACAATCATCTGATCACAACCAAGTTGATAGGGGTACAGATGATTCCCCTTTATCTTCTGTGGGAGAGCGTCGATCTCAACCTTCTCTCGGTATGAACATTAATGTTTCAATACATGTATAATCTGTATTTTTGTATGTTTTCAATTTTTGGACAACGTTAACACTTGACTAAGGCTATATTTGAAGCAGAGCGAGGTTCAGAAGATTTGCGTAATTCGACAGAGCGGGAGGAAGATCAAGATAGGATTGTAGATGATGGGATAGGTGCGGGTGCAGAGCAGGGTCGCGAAGATCCTCCTAGAGCTAGGACGACATATGTTCCACTGGCTGAGGGTTGTACACCCATATCAACTTATCCATTTGATTTACCTGATGAGCTTCCATGGGAAGGTATTGTGCAACAAAATATCCTTAAAAGTTGTAGATCCCACTATGATAGGTTAAACAATGATCTTTGTTCTTTGGATCTCCCTCCAGAGAGCAGACAAAGTCTGGAGATTGTTTTGGGGTCATTGCAAAAATTCATTGATGCATATGAGGAACTCGAACCAACTACGAATGGTTTTGTTCATTTGATGCAGAGGCGAAGGGACCAAGTTATGGGTCCAGACAAGTGCGAGGTTGTGAAGGAGAGAGTGACCAAAGAACAAGCCAATTCAATGTTTAATTTCAAAGAAGGTCTTAAGCGAAAAATGTTGAAAGTGCAATATTTCAAGCATCCTCAAATTGCACATCTAATATATGATCGGTTCCTTGCAGCTTATGGTCAATTGCCATGGAACGATGAGGTTCCTAATTATTTTGCTAGATTTTTCTATGCGGATTTTTTTTTAGGTATGAAGCCAAACTATACTGATATTCCTTCTGAATTTTATGGAGTTGGAAAGGGTCGAATATATAATCGAAAAGGTTCTCTTAGAGACCCTATGACTCTTCGACCTCCACCCGAGATACCTCGTCCACCTAGGGTTGTGGCTTTAAGATCGGAGATGGAGCCCACATCCCAACTTGGGGCAACTGCAAGTGATTCTGTAGGTGATGGTTTAGCATCAGTTCTTGTTGGAGTAGAAGTGGGATTGGGTCGAGAGAGGGCTCGTGCTACTATTCGTCAAAAGTTTGTTTACAAGACGAATGATGAGGTAGATGGATTGAGCATCGACGATCTCAAGGCTTATGCCAAGTCTTGTCGCGATATAGCTTCAGATGTGTTATCCAATGACACATCGAGTATGGGAGAGGTTTGTTGATTATGCTATGACAATCTATTTGATTTTTTATTATTTATTTTGAATTGATTTTTTTGTTACATAGTAATAAGTATATTAAGCAAATGTATTTTGTTTACAATTTTCTAGAATGTTGAATGCACATAATTTTCAAGTCTCCACTAGTCAAAATGAAGAGCATCCTAGTCAAAATGAAGAGCGTCTTGGAGAGGTATATTAATTATAATATTTATGCTTGAACTTGATATTTTATCTTTTTTTATTTATTTTAATAAATATCAGTGTATCTTATTGTTAATTTGACTTATCCATGCAGGTTTCTTTAGAATCGAACTTTTTAGATGATTTACCATCTCTTGTGAGCTAATGATTTTAATTTTCTTGTTTTGGTTTTAAGTTAATTGCTTAATTTATTTTTTGTTTCTACTATGTTTTATTCATTAACAAAATTTAAATTTTAGGGGAGAGACCATATGGAAATTGGGGGTGAAGATATAGGTTCTCTGATAAATGCGGATATTAGCACCGAGGTAATTTTGTTTAACTTGAAATGATCTCTCATATAAGTTTAATATTTTATATTTTTTGGATTTATTTAAAAATTGTTTTCATACTTTAGGATTCATAAATTACTTTTGTACATGTTGCAGCTTGGCTCTCTTAGATCCTTTGGAGCCAAAGGGAAGACTCTGGTGGAAGAAAGTGGTGGACATGCATTCAAAGAATTTGATGTACGACTTTTTTAAGAATTGAATTGTTTTTTCACGTATAAGTTTAATATTTTAATATCTTGAATTTGCTTTAAAATTGTTTAAATAATTTATGATATTTATAATTTGTTTTTATACATGTTGTAGGACGAGTTGAGTCAAAGGGAAGGTCCTAGTGGAAGATAGTGGAAAGATATTGGTCCAGATGGATAGTGGTTCAAACTTTTTTGTTTTGGTTGATATATATATATATATATATATATATATATATATATTGTAGTTGTTTTGGACATTAAGGGTATTTATTTTTTGATTATACATATATGTACATTGAACTTACATGTTCATGAACTTTTTTTTTGGATTATATATGAGTACATATTAATTATTTCTCATTTGGTAAAATGTTTAGAATATGTTTTGCATGAATGTTTAAAATGTTAAGAATGAATGTTTGGAACATTTGATAGGTGTAATCTAAAGTTAGGAAATGTTGAATGTTGAGAATGAATGTTATGGAAGAATGAATGTTGGGAAAGAATGAATGGGAGGTGTTAGGAATGTTTAAAAAGTTAATCTAAAGTTAGGAAATGTTTAATGTTGAGAATGAATGTTATGGTAAGAATCAATGTTGGGAAAAAATGAATGGGAGGTGTCACAAATGTTTAAAATGTTAAGAATGAATGTTTGGAACATTTGATAGGTGCAATTTAAAGTTAGAAAATGTTCAATTTTTTATGTTGAGAATAAGTGTTATGGAAAGAATGAATGTTGAGAAAGTGTTGAATCATAAGTATGAAGGTTTAAAATGTTAAGAAATGGATGTTACGAAAGTTTAAAATGTTAAGAAATGAATTTGTTATCAAAATTTTTGGAAGTTTAAGAATGTTGTACCTGATATGAATATTTAAGAATGAATGAATGTTAGGAATGATAGGAATTTTTTATAGAAACATGAAGTTTTAATAGGTTCAATATCCTAATGTTCTGAATGAAAATCTATGAATTGTTTGATAAAGGTTTCAATCTTTTGGTCGTTTGAATGATATGATGTTGTATATGTAAATTTCAAATTTTAACTAATGTTTTTCATATGTTCATTGTTCGATATGATACATTGCATATGTAAATTTCAAATTTTAACTAATGTTTTTCATATGTTCATTGTTCAGGTACTTTGTAGTTCATGAATTTCTAAATGTTGCTGAAATCATGGCAAATGGGGATAATTATTTTTTGTTTTTAATCACAAGTGAGGATTCCCGGATTGTGAAGCTTTTGCTAAGTTAGAGCAATGAATTTTAGACAACAATTCGATGAATTTTTATCGATTTGTTGTAAATAATCATTGCTATAATTTATCATAAGCTTCACAATCTAGGAATTCTTGTTTGTGATTAAAAATCAAATGATTGCTATCTTCATTTGCCATGATTTCAGTTATGTGAACTTACATGTGAGAGATATATTATCTTTGTGCAACAATCATTTATTTAAAAACTATATAGATTAACAACTTGTTTTAAAAAACTCATTCAGATCATATTTATGGTGAAGTATATTAGAGAAACATGTTCAATGGATTAAAAGAATACAAAATTTAGTAGATTTTTTGGTACTTTCTCATTGGCATCAATCAATCAAAAGTAAAAATTCGGGGCGGACTGTGGGGATAGCCACATCCGTTATCTCATCCCTTAAGTGGTCTAATAGACATATGGGGACCCAAATAAAGTACTTTTGAATTACCAAATAATTTTTGAATTCATTTTTAAGCATGTTAAAATACAACCATTTAAACTCTTATGTTAGTTGTCATTCAAGATAATATTCATAAAAATTCAATGAAAAAATATATTGTACACAACAGTTCTGACACATGGACAAAAAATATATTGTACACAACAATTGACATGGAAAAAAACATAGATCAATTCATTTTTGATATATAGTTAAAAACATCGCAATGGAATGCCATCCTCAATTATCTGTTCATGGTCACATATGGATAGTGTCCATTTTTTGGTTTTTAACTGTTTTTTTTATGGAACGTGTACCAACCTTATTCGAGATGCACATACTAAATGACTATACTGACAACATATAACATCGGGCTCATAATCTTGAAAGTAGACATAATTTTTAGTCATATGTGTCTGCTGAAAAAAATAGCCTTTTAAAATCATGGATCCTCTCTCGCATGTAAATCCGTTGTCATTGTAGTCCTCCAATAACTTCATTTTTCCTTCAGTGCATCACATCAAATAATATTTCACATTTTCGTTGTTGTCTAAAGGTGCAATCACAGCGAAAAAATCTCCTGTGCAAATTATAATTGGTGTTGGCGTTTTTAAATCAATTAAATTGACTATACTTATGGTGATGGACAAGAATGAACAATTAACTTAAAAGTCAAGTAAGTTTATTACCTTCTCTAACAAGATCTGAAATTCTATCACCATCAGATGATATTGCTATTTCTTCTGATTCTAATTCTTCTACACTTGCCAGTGGCATTTTTCCTTTTGGATTAATTTTTGTGTGTTTCCAAGCTTTTACATAGTTGTTTGTTATGTTTTCACAAACTTCTGTAGATTCAACATTTTCAGTGCAAATATGACAAAAGCATGATTGCTTTCTACTGTCAAATGCAAACACGTTTTGGAATGATTTTGTTTGAATAGAGTGAAGATCTCTAGTCCCATGTATGGTGCTAGCATCATATGGTATTGATCTATTTATATCTCTGACCCCAACAATCCAAAAAAATATACACAATAAATGATGAATCACTTTCAAAGAACAACTGTTAATGTTAGTGTACATGTACTTAAATGTTGGTGTACATTTTTATAAATTTCAAGAAAGATTATAAATTAAAAAAATAGTCTACATACCTGCGCACATCTTTTGATTGTTGATTATAATCATGGCTTAGATTTAATTGACACCTTTAGACAACCTCTGCAACTGAATGAAACCATGTAGAAGAATAGTTCATTTGCCATCTTCGAAGTGCTCTTTTTACGCATGCTCCTGCACCATCATGTTCACCTTTTCCATGTCCAGTTTTAAAGAAATTCCAGCGATGGTTAATGTTCAACACTTTATGAAGTCAACATAACCAAAAAAATGATCGTGAAGATTTAAATTGACTTGCACATCCATTAGACCATATCCAATGTTCATTGAATTTAACTTCGCGTTTTTTCAGTGAATCATAGAAAATATTTTCTATACAATGTTGAACAAAATGTGTATCGTGTGTACGATCATCACTGATATAGAAGTGATATTTTTTAATCACATCTCGATTGTCACATGTGCTTTCAATGCCATCAACATCCTGTTGATAATGTCTATATACAACATGGACAAATATCGAAACTTGGTTAGAGTGATAGTATTCATTCTGTATCTCTTTTTGTGCAGCAAATGTATAGTTTTCAGCAAAATCAACCACGGACAAAATTGTTCCGGGTGGAAAAATTTCACGAGACTGTTTGAATTGAAGATCTTGCCATCGTGCTCTATGTCAATGCTGGGTGTATTTATAAATTTCGCTTTCAATTTTTTTGAGAAAATCTGTCACACATATCTTGTCTTCTAGCAAATCAATTCTTTTGGACTGTGAATCACAAGAACTTGTACTATAATTGATGTATTCGTATCTCATCCAATCAACATTTACATTTGACAACGATTGATCATTATCGATAGGATATTTATTGTGGAATAGCACCAAATTTTCACAATGATGATAATGTTTTCCATTGACACATTTCTTTGAATAAAATACTTCATCGTGATTTCTCTCACATAAAATTTGAGATATGAATTCACGTATTGTGGGCAGAGGTGGTGAATTTGTCCAAAACATTTTACCAAATTCAAGAAACGTGTCATAATATAACTGAAATTGCACATGATAACGGCAACAACATGTATCACGTATAGTAATAGGTCTAACATACCATGGTTTTTGTTGCACAAATGTAGTTATTGATACATTAAATCCACGATGATCTTCCTTGAATTTATTGAACAATTGTACTTATGTCATGTCCATTATATGTTTTGGTTGGCTTTCATATACATTTCGTGATATTCTTTTGCGTGTCATATCTCTTGAATTTGGTGAAACTCGAGCATGTTCCAATCAATATTCCCGTACAATATCTTTAACACCTGCTCCCAATCTATCTGTGTAAGGTTGTCTACAAATAATTGCCTAGCAAGCAAGTTCATTATTTTCATCTATTTGCATTCTGAATTTGCTATGTTTGTATAATGTCTTTCTTGATTTTTCAACTAGTTCTGTTGTCAAACGCTTTTGTTTAGTACTAGTTGAAAGAATCGATGTATGAATTGCTTTACGTGCAGCACTGATATCTTTCTTCCTGGATTTTCCAAATTTTTTTATTGCATCACCTATATTTTTCATCACATTTTGTTTCAATTTCAACTCTTTTGTCGCCTTGTGAATACTCAATAATGATGTAGCACCTTCTAACTTCTTGGAGACTAATAAACATCTCAAAATTTGTGCTTGTTCTGCTATTGAGTAATCCTTGAGAACTTCATCATAAAATTTTGTAACACGATATTGTGCAACATGTATTGGTAGTTTTTCTCCATATTTGTCGCAATCAATGTCTTCTAATATTTCATCATCAATGGTGAAAGTACCTATACACCAAGTTAGATTTAATTTAACATATATCCAAAAATAAAATTTATTATAAAAAAATGAATTTGGAAAATATATGATATATACATACCAGGTCCAATTTCTGGATCTTGAACTTGATCTTCAATATTGGCTTCATCAACATTAGCATGTAAATCTCTATTTACATCTTCTACAATGGTCTTTTCAACTTCAATTTGTTCTTCTTGTACTCTATTTTCAATTTCCATTTCCTCAACATTATCATGTAAATCTGTATTTATATCTTCAATAATTCTCTCTTCTGTTTCAGCAAATCCTTGTTTTTTGGCAATATATCTGAGTTTTTGTTTTTCTCTATTACCATCATCATCACGTTTACGATCACCTTTTTTTTACGTTTTCTCTTATTGCCTATGATTGTTTAATCTATAGATGATAAATTAAAGAATCATTACTTTATAGTAAAAATAAATAAATTAAGATTTAAAAACATTTACGGAATTTATAAAAACATGAACTGAAATTTACTTCACCTTACAAAAATCTTGTAAGAGTCTTTTGAATAAGATCTCTTTGGAATTAACTTTCCTTTGAAAAAACTCTTTGAACAAAAATCTTCTTTGAAAAAAACCTTCTTCGAAAGAAATAAGAAACACCTTGACAATAAATCACCTACCCATTGGAAAATAATAAGAACACCTTGTAAATAAATTTTTTTTGTAAAAATCATTGGAAAAAAAACCTCTTTGAAAAAATATCTAGGAAAAAAACCACTAGAAAAAAGTACTTTGAAAAAAAACTTATTTGTAAACATATCTTGGAAAAAACCCTTGTAAAGAAATAACTTATTTGCAAAAATACTTTGAGTAAATAACTCTTTGAAAAAACTCCTTTCAAATAAATAAGAAGTGCAAAACTACCTTGGAAAAAAACCCTTTGCAAAATACCTTAGCAAAACAACTATTTGAAAAAACCCCTTTCAAATAAATAAGAAGTGCAAAATTACTTTGGAAAAAAATCATTTGCAAAATACCTTAGCAAAACAACTATTTGAAAAAACTCCTTTCAAAGAAATAAGAAATGCAAAATTATCTTGGAAAAAACCATTTGTAAATGACCTTACTAAAACAACTTTTTGAAAAAATCCCTTTCAAAGAAATAAGAAGGAAAAATACTTTTTTTTTGCAAAAATGCTTTGGAATAAACACTTTTTAAATACAACCCTTGGAAAGAACCTCTTTGGAAAGAAACATTCTTTGCATAAACCACTTTGCAAACATGTCTAAGAAAAGAAATATTTTGAAAAAACTCCTTGCAAATATGCCTTAGAAAAAAAATTCCTTTACAAAAATGCCTTACAAAAAAATCCTTCAATATGCCTTTTGGAAAAAAATAAGAAGAAACATACCTTATAAAAATCTCTTTTTGCAAAAAATGTCTTCTTTGAAAACCCTTTCAAAATTAGTTAGACAAGAAATATGCGAAGTTAAAACATGCGAAAATAATGAATCAATTTAGGTTTATTTATACAAGCATATAAAACATAAATTTTTTTTTTTTCCAGCCGACGAGTTTTTTTTTCTGTTTCATTATTCGGCCAAATAACATTCACTGTAATTGACGGTGCCGTTACGGAATAAGGTTACTCGGTCGAATAAATATTCGGCCGAATAACTATTCAGCCGAACAATTATTCGGCTGAGTATTCTATGAAACATGGAAAATTCACATTTCTGCAGAATTTTCAGGTTTCTCCATTTTCGGAAGAAAAAAACCACCTCTTACACAACAAAATGAATGTCGAACTTGATACCATTAGGTTCATCATTGAATCTACTTTATGTGGGTATAAATTTTGTTGTATATAGATAAGAAATGATATTTTTTAAGTCTTATTTTCGTAACATGTGTCGAGTTAGGATTCATCTCTTTAAAAAAATGGTGAAAAGAAAAATACATAACTTAAAAAATATAACACCCAAAAAATTGAAAAAAATGTGGGAATCTTAATTGGCGTGTCTACTTCAAAAAGGTGTTCGTAGATTTTTTATTCTTAGAGCCGATTGAGAGAAAAGTGGCGCAACAAAAAAGTTGTTGAAAATCGATTGAGTTTCCCCATTGATCGACTTTAAAAAAATATAATAATTAGTATATAGATCCATTGGTTACAAACTTATAGTCAGGCACTATTACATTGTGTGTAGATTGTCGTAGCATTTTCTGTTTTTGCAAAAAACAAGTCTAATAACGATTTTAGTGGCACAACAAATCATAACTATTTTGTAGTCTTTTCATTTTATAAGAACACACTGTCAAACATTTGCGAAATCGACATATCAAATCTCAATAAAACAAATTGAAAAAATTATGAATAGAAAGCTAACATAATTCTCTAAAAGTTTCTTTTTACTACAAAGTGAAATTTTAAACAAAAATATCACTTTTGTTCGCCCGAAGTTGAAAAACATGAAAAAACCAGAATTATTTTCTCACGAGACCCCCCAAAATAGACACCCATCTTCATTTTTTCACCCAATAACAATGATGAAGAGATAGATGCATCAAATATTGATAATCATGATGTCAATATCAATTATAAAAAAATGATGATCTCATAGATTGTAATAATGTAGCAACAAATACTAATGAATACGAAGATGGTGTTAATGATAATTATGAAAGAATTGAAGTTGTATAAGGATACAACGATGAAAATAAAAGAATTGAAGATGATCCTAATCATGATAATGTAGAATAAGAGAACCCAGAAGATTCTTCGACACACGAATAGATAAATGTTCTACAGGTTTTCGCAACTCAATATGTTCGAAAATATCAAGATCAAATGGATCCCAAGGAACAACTAGAGACATGCTTGCTAGATAAAGACAAGGAAATAAATCTTTTGAAATTTTTTAATCAAAACCAAATTAATGAAACAAAAACAGTAAAGGGCGCTTCGAACTTAAAAGTAGAGGATGAAACTGCGAATGAAGAAAGCTTAACTAATCAGATTGAATTAAGTAAGTTGTTAGTATTTGCCACTAAGAATAAGAAGACATTAGCAAATGTAACTGGAGATCCAGCAATGTTTGAAGATCCATTGATCAACAATAAATAATTTTTATGCCAAATAGAAAGTAGTGTCATTCCAAAGCATTCAAAAATATCAGAGATCAACTTGTTGATGCAAGTCCTTCATGAAAACATCAGATTGGAAGCTCATAAGAATACCCCCTACAATCATTATGTTTTCATCTACAAAATCATATGCATGAAGATATTTGAATGGAAATGTGATCAAATGTTTCAAGAACTACTAAATTGTGGTATTGTTATCCGAAACAAATCACTAAATAAGGGTTGTCTGTGGACTAATCTTTTCAAGCAGGATGACTTGTAACAAACCAAATTGGTTATTACTATTATTAGGTGTTAGTTTATTAATTATTACTAGTACTATGTTAAGGGTTATTGGCCATCTCAATGAGATGCCAACCTTTCACATTCATGCACATATATTCAATGTAATTTCTCCATTGTAAATCATCATCAAAATATAAATTATAAATATATATATATATATAATTCGAACATGTATGAATTTTCATCTTGCAATGTTCTTTTAGATACAACTGCTTCAAGACATAAATGGAGGAGACAATATGTTCAATCCAATTTTATCATTGAAAATCAGCGTGAAAACATGGGGGGCGATTTTGAAATCATCACTTCAAGCGGTGATCTAGATGATGGTGTTGTTAAGAAAACACAAAATGATATTCATGATCAATTGTGGAGGGATAAGTTGGTTCACAACGGGAATACATTTGATTTAAATGTGAAGCAACTTTATAGACCCACAGAAGTCCAGTATAAGTATCAAATTAGGAAACCACATCGTTTGCATGTTCATAACTTGAAAGCATTAATAAAGCACAATCCCTATGCACATGTGGTTGACTACCTAGTTCTTGTTGACCCGAAATATGTTATTATTAGAGATGCATTTGATGAATCAATATGTTTTGATTACAAATACTATGTTTTGGGGGGGAGGAATTCTGCAAAGGGTAGAAGAGAATTGTTGCAAAAGTTTCCCAAAAACTGTATTTTTTAAACAGTGAAATGCATCATTTATGTTCGTTTAACAGATGTGGAAACAAAATTATTGGCAAGGAATTATAACACAGATAGTGACTATAGGATTTCCATGACATTCATTAAAAGGGTTAGATTTATCCAAAATGAATTTGAACAAATATGCGGTGTGGATAGATTTAAAATTGATGCAGATTTCTGGAAACAATATTGTATGGAAATAAGTATTCCACAATGTGAAACATAAAGGTTTGAGAGGAAGTGATGCATTCAAAGTTGTAGATAACTATTCTCAATTGGCATTTAGAATGGGGCCCATATGGGATTTGATTGGTGACATATTTAGCATGTCAGATAATAGTGTCATAAAAAATCAAAAGGTAAAAAAGATAAAGCAGTTGCAAGGAGCAACAGTCAAGGATGCTGTGGCGTAAAGAATTTGCCAGAATATATGACTATAACACCTTGGAGATGATTGCAAGGCATGAAGGATGAAACACTTATATCTACAATACTGTCATGTTAAATTCAGGTGAATTATCTATGGAGGAAATGTGCAATGAATTTGAAAAGTAAGTTTTTAGGTTGTTTTTTATGTTCTGAAGTTTTTTTTTGAGTTTAAGATTTTTTATTAATTAAACATTGTGTTATATTATTAGATGTGATTAGGAACCTCATTTATTTTTACATCATGTAGTCATAAGGTTTACATGAAAATAGAAGAGGATATGGTTATAATGTTGGGTGTGAAGAGTTGGGATGATGTTAGATGAAACTACTAGATTCAAGCTCCGTAGAAAACTTAAAACATTTTTTTGTTGCATACAAAAAGGTATGATGATTTATGATATATTATATTTTATTTATTTTTAGGTTGATTCATTTATATTTTATTACTTATAGATATATTTTTGTTTTCAAAGATGTCAAAGAAGAGTACAATACAAAAGTATTTCAAAATTCATATTCAAAGAGCCAAAATAGAATGACAAAGAAGACAGTGTCTTGCAAGCATTGAATTTCATGACACCTTTGATCATCAAGTTTGGAATGGGCTCAACATTGTGCAATATAAAGTGATTTTGGGTGATTGTGCAAACATTGCAAATCTTGTTCCCAAAAAGGATTACTCCCTAGTTATTGCAGATATCCCTCATGGATACAAAATCAAAAACATTACTTATGATTGTGAGCCTTATACATACTAGTCATTCAATAAAGTGATTTTGGGATTTATGGACGACACAACATCACCTCTATGGATATTTCTTGTTTTCCATTCAGATTTACAAGGAGGAGAAATTCTAACAACCTTCAAGGATAAAGAAAACTCAAGGAAGTAACTATATTGGTAAGATATTTGTAGTGTATTATTAAACATTTGAATTTAGAAACCAAATTTATTTTTCTATAATTTAATTAGATTCTTACCTATTTGTGTTACAAGCATAAGCATGATTTTCGTAGCGCCAGCAATGATCCATTTATGATTGATACTGAAAACATACATATTGCATGTTGGACAAAATATGAGACCTATGAATCTGTTTTGGTCAATGAAAAGAGTGAAGGAAAATATAGTCAAATACTTTCTTATAATGCCCTGGTTAAAAATTTGAGATATGAAGAAATGGATTTGAAAGGAGAGACTGCAAACATCTACCAAAAGCCACAAAAATTGATTAATTATCTCATAAATACCTTTTCAAAAGAAGGATATTGGGTGTTATATTTGTTCTCGGGATCAGGTAATATTTTTGATATGATATATGAAACTAGTGCCATAATCTATATTTTTTAAATTTATGTTTCATTATGATATTTAAAATTTATTTTGGATGTGGTGATTAGGTACAACAATAGCATGTTCATTACAAAAAGGAGGAAACTGCATATACATTGATAATGATCCACTACAGTGCAATTATATCAAGCAAAGAATTAATTCTATGAAAGTTCTTCCAGATGAAATGCAGGATGTTGGTTTGAAGAAAAAAGAATTTAGTGAGTCACTTGTGGAAAAGATGTCAAACGAGCCTCAGCCTCCTTTAAAAGGGATGTTCGAAAATAATCACTTTGGGCATTTTGCAGAAGTAGAGGACCTGATGAAAGAACACATTGAGATCCAAGAAGAGAGCCAAGCAGCAGAAAATGTCAATTTCGATGAAGATTTTGGCCTACATGATAATGTTGATTAATTTCATATCATTGAGGAAATGTCAAAGTTGACAAATTTTTTATAAGATATTTTTGTAATGTTTTGACTTTAAGATTTTATTTTGAGAAGAACAATTATGTTTTAAATATGCTATTTAAAAATATAGATGGTATACGTTTTGTTGAGTTTATGTTAATCACCACTTTATGGAAAATAATGTTAAATATTATCATTTTTATACATCAAATAGTTGAAAATACATTGAAAAATGGTTTGAAATGTCTTTTCTTTCTCAATATTTTTTAGAAATTTTCCCAAAAAATTGACTTCTATAACAAAAAAGTTTAATGAAAAAACTTCAAAAATGTATATATTTTTCGTTCTAATGAGATTCTAAATGTTAAAATAAAAATATGTGTGTATTTTTTCACTAGCTACTAAATGTATATTTTTCTATAAAATTTGAAAAAACAAATTTGTTAATAAAAAATTATAGTTTCTTTATGTCGAAGAAGTTTCAAAATCATAAAAAAATGACTCAAAATAAAAAAATGGGGCTACCAGCATACACACTCTTTGAAATGAAGGTAAAAACAACTACTAAAATTGACCCCCAAAAAACGAGAACAATATCGGATTCTCATAAAATTATATAACTTGTTCAAATGATTAAGCCAAGCGAGGGAATTTTTTTATCAATGATTTGAATGATCTCATCATATTTTCAATACATGTGGATTCTTGATGCTCCGCTTTAGATGCTTTCCTTTTAGTAATATTTACTATATGTTTTATATGTTTTTTAAATGATACATTTGATTTCTAATTAAAATTTGCAATGTTTTCTACTTGATTGATTAACCATGGTTGATTACTCTAGTATGTGCCAATAATCTAGTTGTGGGTTGTTACATTGATTTTTAATGAGTGTGGTTTTAACTCCTTCGTATGATTTATTATTAAATGTTTATATTTCCTTTATTGAAAGTGATTATGACTTTTTAAATTTGTATGTTTTAAATATTACTTGATTGTTGATGGTATATTAACGAGTGTAGTTGGTTATGGAGTTTCTTAAGTGTATGTTTTTTGTTATTATGGTAAATTAAGTTTGACTATCTTATTTGTGATTTTTATTTATTATAAAAATAATTAAATTTAAAAAACTATCTTTTATATAAGTTAAATATTTTTTATAATTGTGATGATGAATTTGATTAAATAATTCAATCAATGATCATAGTTCAATCAACTCTTCTTATAGAGCTTGATTAACCAAACATTACTAATGTCTACTCTATTATTTAATTAAGATTTGGATGCTAAATGATCTATGCTTAGGAATATTTTTATTTTTTGCATTATTATATCATTTACATTTTTTGTGTGGATGCACGATTCTTTATGGTCAAGAATATAACAATTGTTTGCATTACTATTTAAGTAACGTTTTTGTGTGGATGATCAATTTTGTGTTCAAGAATAGTGATTCATAATTTTTTTTCATGTTAAGATGATAGTGTTGGTTATAAATATCCAAGAATCCATTTAGTAATTGTTTTTGGTAAAATGATTTAGACTTAACTTATTACATTGTATTAAATTCTTATGTATGTTATTATACTTACATTATGAAGTTTTGAGTAGAAGATATATATTTTTTATAAACTATATTCCCATAACAAATAATGTGAAGAAGCGACTCTAAAGTTGAAAAGATGGTAAAAATTTACCTTACACTAAACATTTTATTTACACTTAAAATATTTGAATAAGTATTAACTTTTAAGTAAAATTATATTAACAATCTTGATATTATATTACAAGATAAAGAGTATGTGTGATTACTATGCTTTTATGTCTCTATGTTATGTAACACTCTTCATGAAGGCATTAGTGTAATTGTGAAACACCTTGTGTTTAATATATTGCGTTATATTTTACTAGATTATGTGAACGCTAAATAATTTCTTTATTAATGCATATATCATCACAATGTATTATATTTAGTAGATATCTTGAATATCTTTTGAAAATAATGTTAATTTCCTTGGATTAGGCACTACCAATTATTATAGGCCACGTCGTATTTTAATCTAAATTACGATAACTAAATGACATTCCTTTGGTTTTTCTCTTCAATAATATTGTTAGGAGGTATTTATTTTCGACCATATATGGATAAAACAGTATTCTCCCAATAAGTTGTTTATTTAATTAAATACGATATGTTGATATTGTGAATATTATAATTTTATAATTGTCAACTGATTCACTATCTCAATTGATTGCATGACTTTATCCCTACCTATTTAATGATCCCTCACCTTGTAAAACATAGCCTTTATGATGTGGGGAGACTTGTAAAACATAGCCTTTATGATGTGGGGAGAGATTTGTCTCGCCATTTTTTCGTACTTCTTTTTAAATTTCTAGATAATGAATATTTCTCTTAGCCATACAACTCGAGATCTTATTATGAGGGTAGGGATTATCATTTTTGTAAAATAACTATATTTTGAAAATAATGATAAATTCCATATGGTTATTCTAAAGGGTTACTTCACAAATTTACTCAGAATGGTTGCATTTTGGAATATGATAATATTTTGTGTGATAAAAATTATTTTCATTTAACTTGTTATTTTATTTGATTACTTGGTATAACTAATGTATGACTTATTGATTATAATCCATACATAATTTTCCATGCTATGTATTCTTTGTAATATGATGTGAGATTTTTATGGTTATAATTAATGTTTACTCATGGCTAGTTGCATCGAGAGTATCCAGGTGTTTATAACCTAGTATGGGAGAGATGTGTAATGTTATGTAACGATGTCATATTATGTATAAAAAATAAAAAGTAATTAAAGAAAATTATGTCGGCTCATAAAATAAAAAATGAAAACCAAGTAAAAAATAATTTAAAAAATCCATATGCACTCATAAAATAAAAATTTAAAACCAAATAAAAAGTCATTACAAAAAAAACACCTCAAGAAATTGGATGCCTCTCTGTGCTTGATAGATCACATTTAGGATGGATCTATGCTAATTAGTATAAAACTATAATTATATGATATTATTATGGTACTAATCAGTTTGTTTGAATAATGAATAAGTACAAATCTATAATCCCATGACCCAAAGTGGGATAGGTCAAATGTTGAGAACAACTTAGATGGATACTAATAAAGTGGTGAAAATCACATCCTTTAGAAATAACTTGTACTCAAATTAAGATAACATTCCTAATGGTTAGGCCTTTTGAGGCAACAAATTATGAATTATTGATCTTAAGATTTTAATGTTTGGTTAATAAGTTAATTTAAGATGAAATGCCCAAGGGTGTGGTTTAATCTACTAAACATCTAGTTAATGGCTTAATATTCTTAACCCTAACCCTAATTTCTCCTTAAGCTTATTTAAGTGTAGTAAATAACATTAAAAAGGAGGTTATTCTTTTGAAAGGCCAAATTAGAACACATAGATATCTTCTTAAAAAAGAGTTTCTACTTTCAAGATCTTAGGAAAATTAAGCTTAAGTGTGGTAAATAACCTTAAAGGGAGGTTATTCTTTTAAAAGGCCAAATCAGAACCCATAGATATATTCTTAGAAAAGAGTTTCTACTTTCAATATTTTAGGAAAATAAAGAATGGAAGGGTTTTGATTATGATGTGGAGTATGTTTTTTGGGAATTGGTAAGAAGAATGGTTACTAATTCAAGATTAGTAGAAGCTCATTACATTGTCTAATTTACAAAGAGGGGGTTAGGTGTGTACATTATCTATGGGGGTTGTTAGACGACAACATTGAACTTTGCACTTGATTAGAAAATACTCATTATTGGAGGTAATGTGATGCTGGAATCAATGTGACATACTTCTTTGTTTTTTTGGACATATTGTATTTCTTTAATAAAACACTTAGAATATGTTTCCTATTATTCCCATTGAGCTTAAACCCTTCTTGAGGGAAATTAACTAGTTTAAAACGCTTAATTAGTTATGTGGAAAATCTTTTAAACTATCAAAAAAATATTGAACACATAAAATTTGACAAAAAAGACTCACTCTATATTTTCCATGAATGAGCAAGATGAGCAATAAGCTATCATGTACTTGTATAGCAGTTAAATAAACCAACAAACTAAGGTTAGAGTTTTCAACAAAATCAATCCTTGAATAAGACTTCCCACACCTTCTTTTTTTTTCTTACTACTCATGCTTGGAACTGGATACTTGAATGATGTCTAAATTATTAGGAAAGAAATTCCATTAAATGACAACTCTCCCAACTTATCCAACCTAAATAGAGCTATTAAAATCCGGCATGTAACTATATATTGACGTGATTGAGAATTTCAATCATATGTCTCATTACGTGATATATGGTCGATCCACCAATTACCTATAGTTTTGTCGATCGCCGAAATAAACATATACCTCACAATTTCACAATCTTTGGTTGACATATCTAAATCAAGATTGATTTAATGGTTTTGGGGTTTCCCAAAAACTAATAAGAATATAACACCTTCTTTGAGGATCATCGAAAACCAAAAATATATTTAGAAAGGAGAATCATTTTAAAAATCCTCCATCTCAAAAAGAATTGTTTCAATAATCAAAGTTCCCGTGCTTCACATGATCCCAAGATTGATGGGAAACAAAAATTGGTGGCGACGATATCGTGTCAAGAAATGTTATGGTTGTACTATGCATGAGAGGGAACAACAACTTATAAACGAGTAACTATGGCTTTTTCTTTGCATATCAGTGAATCATTATGTTGTACATTTCTTTTTCCATAGGGTGAGATAGACACTATTATTATTCTCTATAATTAATAGAGAATATCCAGATATTTAATTTACTGCTGTAGTAGACCTGCCATTTACTAACCACGTGCACGTCACTGTCCGTTCTCTTTTATAAATATGTTAATTAGTGACGGAAATGTTATTGTATTTGATTGCTTGTTTATTTGGATGATGTTTTTTTTAAAATCATGGGAATAGCAACTTCTCAAGGGTATATCTAACAGTCCTCACGCTAGATATATTAGAAACTTGTGACTCAGCAGGGGCTGAGATGTCTCGAGACCCTTTATCCCGAGCGAGAGCCTCTATCCCAGGGGTCGCCTACCCTTCGAGCCTTGTCCCAAGGGGCCAATGAGCAACCTTACCCCTGCCGATTTTGAACATGTGACCTCCTCGGAGATACACATGTTCTTAACCATTAGGCCCACTCAGATGATGTTACTTAGTCCCAACCTAAGTGGAGTAGGAGGGATCCTACATCTTTTAGAGGATCACAGCCTAAAGATTAAAGCAGGTTTTGGGCCAAGTACCAAAGTTAAAAGACCTTTGGTTAGTGTTGTGTTTGGCGGTGGGAACAACATAAAAAGTTTACTAGTCTTCGAGGGAGACACTTATAATAATCAATTGGACCAATAATAAATAGTTATGCTATAATATTTATAATATTTATCTACAACAGTCATTGAAGGAGGTTATAAGGCTAAAAACAACATTGGATAGTTCTTCCTTCTCTCACATATAGAGAGAAAGGAATGTACTAGATGATGAACTTTTGAAGGTGGAAAAGAAGATCTCACATATAGAGAGAAAGGAATGTACTAGATGATGAACTTTTCAAGGTGGAAAAGAAGATGGCGAAAGAGAGATGACACATTGTTAAGGGAGATGGTGAAAGGAAGATACTTTCAAGTTAAAAACATGAAAGTATCACAAACCTTTTAGTGATTAGTTTAGATAATCTTTTAGGTAGATGAAAGGTTTTTATCTTAAGATTCATTACTCAGCCTTGATCAAAGATGAAAGGTAAAGTAAGTGCAATATTTTTTATTATTTTGATATTTCTTAAATTTTGTGGAAGGGATTAATGCCAACATTGTTATTGTTTGTTTATGTAAGGTAATAGAGAATTTTTAGCAGAGATTCAATATCATTCAAATGATGAAGAATGTAAGAAACTCATTTTCAAAAAGAATCTCCTATTTGGTTGGATTTAAAATATATTAATATTCTTTAGAAAAATAGGATTTAAAATATATTAATATTCTTTAGAAAGCAACTGAAGAATGTAATTTTTGTTCATGAAAATAAAATTACGTTATTTTTGAAAAAAAAACTATGAAATCACCCTTATTCATCCTTTTAATAAGAGGAAAAATATTTGGCTCCATATCCCTCATATGAATTAATGGAGTATTATAGTAAACACCATAACCATAATCTTCTATCTATGTAAATTAAATAGAAGGATGTACTTATAATAAAGGAGAAGTTTCAAGTACTAATTATGTTTATCCAGGTTATTTTCTTCACTACAATGTTTACCAAAAATAGGCAAACTAGTAAGAAGTTTCTCACTTGGAAACAAATAGACACCCCTAACACTCATTTAGTTAGCTTGTAAATGATGAAATATTCTTTATTTTTTTCAAAAGATGTTATTTTAGAGGAAATGTTGAAAACTGTAACACTCATTTAGTTAGCTTGCAAATAAGATTTTTCTTTTTTCTTTTCAAAAGATGTTATTTTAGATGAGATGTTGAAAATTATAATGATGTAAATAAAGAATTTTGTTAAATAAAATCTTGATATCGAGAAGGAATATTTTATTTATCTTTAAATGTGACCCTATATTGTATTTAACAAGTTTCACTCGTTGTAACTATACGATCTATACCCTAAATATGAGCATCAAAATTCTGTAAAATCTTATTGTTTAGATTTACACCCTTCCATGAGTTCCCTTTCAACCTGTGTTTTTCAACAATTAGAAGTTGCATATCATGACAAAACATGGGAATTTTGAATGAGGTAGGAAATTTTTAATGATATTTTGGTGTTTCGCCTCTCTAGGAGAGAAAACACGGGGAATGAGAGTGATGGAAACTAACATTTGATGCAATAAATGGTATATTTGTTCTATTTCAATTTTCTTTATTATAAGTTGATTAAATTGAAAAAATAAAGTATTGTTCTCACATCATAAGATCATTGTTAGCCTCCAATTATTTTATCGATAATCAACTATACAAATTTTGTAGATATGTGTCACATATGACTAGCCTATAATGATTGTAAAAGGCGTAATGTGATAATAACTAGGAAAGAAAATGATATGGAGGAGAGTAAATAAAAAATAGAAAAAATAAATAAAAGACAAAAACATATTTATTAATATTAAGGTAAATGTCTCTTTATAAAGATAATGCATAGTGGTAATATTGACAAAGTTCATAATAACAAAAACTTTCAACACACTTTATTTAATATTAATATTAATTATTATTATGTCCCCCCTTATGGAGAACTATGCTCAAGATGTTACTAGGCGTCCTAAAGCTATGTGATTTCCTTAGGTTGATTATGTTCTTACACGTGGATGTTTTCTTTTGGAGGGATCAGTTCCTCCCTTATTCAAACTAGAAAGTTTCCCACTTTCTCAAGGAGGTAATGGAAGCTAATCCAGACTTAATCATGATAAAACCATTTGGATTATGTGGCAAGTTGTCCTAGAAATTCGAATAGGAAAGAAAAAATATTTTGTCTCCTGGTTGAATGGGTATGGACTCCAACAAAGTATCAACTTCAAAAGGGAGCTGGAAATCATGGATATTTTCCACTATATGTGAGCTAGTGACTTCTTCTTGTAGGAGTGGAGGTTCATAAAACTTCAAGTTGTTAACATTAAAGACATTGTGAATGTCATGAGACTTTGGTAAGTCCAAATGATATGCATTATCATTGATATATTGAATAATGGTATAATTTTTATAACACACATCATTAAGATTATGATGCCTTTATCCCTAAAAGTGTTGATTAGCAAGATACAACCAAACGCGATCACTAGATTGAATCCTGTAAGACCCCCATTTTTTACTTGGAATGTATTTAATCAAAATTATGTAAATGATGTAAATATGTTAGTATCGATTCCTAGTGTGGAGCACAAATCCAAGGCTCGACTAGGGAATGGCTAGGCATGTATGTTGTATATATTTTTATTTGGACCATACGATTGGCTTATCATGCTAATTCAAAATGTATGTAAATATTATGTTGGAAATTAATAAAATGGTACAAGATGGATTTGTCAAGAGCACTAGAGGGGCTATGATTCCACTAGAGGGAAAGAGGAAAGGGGGCATATGGGGAAACTAAATCCTAAGTTGCTTAGTGTCAACCTTAGAATTCATCCAAAATTATTCCGTGTGCTTTAAATGATCCAATTACCTTTTCCTGACTATTAAAACCAATCATTGAATGCATATGTGAGGTTGGTGGGAAAAGTAAATTCATGCAGTTATTGATGTATGGGGGTTGTGACACTTATGTTAGTTGATAGGAGTCCCTTTTTAATGCCCCTTCATCACTTATTTGATTAGTACTAGGGGGCATGCTAGGGTTATATTGCAGGGATAGGACATACTTGTGTGGCAATCACTAGTATGTCCCATCCCTACACGATAACCCCCACATGCTCTCTAGTACTAATGCAATAAGTGACGAAGGGGACCCTTCATCACTTATTGCATTAGTGCTAGGGGGCATGTCCGTGTTATAGTGTAGGCATGGGACATACGATGGCCACACGTGTATGTCCTATCCCTACACTATAACCTTGGCATGCCCCCTAGTACTAATGCAATAAGTGACAAAGTGGCCTTACACCTTTATTAGATGGTCATAAGTTATGTTAGTTTTCTTTTCACCCTTACCTCATATCCATTGGATTCAACATTTTTTTTATCATTCTTTCATGTATATTTACACACTACGCATACTTTTCCATTTTGTTGTTCATGTCTGTTACCAAACTGTGTTTAACCCAGAAATTCAAATTTAGAGACAAAGTTTCAATTTTGAAGAGAAAATAGATGGTTGTAGGTGAGCATAGAGGTTGGGAAAGTTAGTAACTTTTACCCATTGAATTATACTACTTTTGGATGCTTGAGAAGCCATGAATTAATGTTGTAGGAGGATCTCCAATAAAATACAACAAGTTGTACTCTTACTACACATTTTGGTAGACACTGTAAGGGTTGGATTTCTTGAGGGAACTATAGATCAATGAAGATAAATTACTTCCTTTTGTTTTGCGGGGCAGTTGGAAGGAGCGTCATGGCTGTGATGGTTTAGTGAGACCCCTATAGAGCTCTGGTTGAGCTTTCTTCTAAGCATGGTGAGTAGAATGGGTTGTGGGCTGAGAGAGAGAAGCTTCTAGGTGTTTCCTTTTCCCTAGTGGCCTCATAGCCCAGCATGGTGGTGGCCTTTCAGTAGAAAGAGTATATGATGAACAGAGTGCCTATGGTTGGATGGAAAATCACTCTTACATAGCCACTTGCTTGGATATTATTTTTTAAAGATAAGTATTCTTTTGTATCTAATTGCAATTATTTAGTTTAGATTCCTATGATAATTATGGTTGTAATTGCATACTACGTGGGTGTGGATAAAGTTTATTTCCACTGTGTGTTTTTATTTCCATATCTGCCATGCATTTTGGCTGTTATAAATTCGTAATTATGGTTCTAGAGTGAAATTTAAAGGCACAGATTTAGTTAAGGTCCCCTCTACTGGTCAAATTGAGGGATGGGAAAATTACAAAACCTCTAGGTTGTCCAATGAGCTTTATAGAGTTCTTGAGTGTCCTATAGATCTAAAAGCTTCTATATAAAAGAGGCAAATATGTGTTTATTCATCTACTTGTGTGTAAAGCTTGTATTTGTAAGTGTAATTTTAGTTAATAAGGGGTCATAAGTTGATGATTGTCATAGTTCTCAAAAGGTGACTGATAAATGGATGTGTTGACAACCCAATTCTAGCTATGCTAGAGAATATTCAAGTATGAGTCCCATTGATTATTATTTCTATGGTAAATATAGAGAGAGGACACCATACTATGATTAATGAATTATTTTTCCCATTATATTAAGGGTGAAAAGCATTGGAAAAAATAAGTTGACATCCCAACAGTTCCCACATAGTTTTCCAAAAGGTGCTAAAAAAATGAGAGTCATGACTAGAGACAATGTTGACGGCTAGGCCAAAATGTGAGCAAACACGAGTAAAAAATAAGGTAGTGGTCTACTGTGGTGAAGTGGTCTTTGTGTATAGAATGAATATAGCATTTTAGAAAAATAATAGACCACGGTCAACATGTAATCATGTATCCTAAAAATAATGGTAATACACTAAGGAAATCCATTGATATGGATTCTTATGGACAATATTGTAAATGAAATGGTTCATACAACCCATATGTGTGATTAACTAGTTCGATTTAAGTACAAATACAACAAGAACGAATGAATGTATCCTCCTACCATTGCATGGATAGCGACAAGACATGCTAGTTCAAATGCTACATAGTCTTGAAAATGCCAAATTGACTACCATAGGTAGAGGAATGGGCCTCTTGGATGAGGATTAAGTGATCTGGAATTTTCGAAACACACAACACATTTATTTTAGAAACCCAACTATCATCTATAGAATATTACAAAACATGAGTTTGATTTATCTTGGTGGGCTCGCCGAGGGCATACCACATGAATCAAAATAAAATATCAATAGTATACCATGGCATCACCAAAAGCTCAAATAATCCAAATTTTGATAGAAAATTATTCTTCCAAGTGTCAACGGGGTTCGTGCAAACTTGATGATACCCCATATCCAAATCTATCTTTGTAAATACTTGAGCACCATTGAGGTGATCCATTCAATCCTTAATGTGAAGAAAGGGTAACATTTTTTATAGTAACCTTGTTGATAGCATTGTAGTTAATCACGAGGTGACATTCATTATTTTCATTTTTTTAGAATAATGAAGGATGGAGAACCACAAGTACAGGAGTGGGGTTGAATGTGACCATATTGCAAAAGTGCTTGGAGTGTATGCTCAATTTCAATAGACTTGTGATGGGAAAGGTAGAAAGTTGGGGCATTACCTAAGGATATGGCTCAAAACAAGTCAATGGAGTGTTGACTATCATAGAGAGGAGGAAGACTTACCAAGAGTTGGACCATGTAGAAAACTTGAGTATGAAATGGTTACATGGTGGTTGTGGTGGGATGGGTGGCATTATCTAACTTAACTAGTGCACAACACAAATGGAGAGACATTGCTTTAGACTAACATGTCATACTACAATGAGATTGGACATAAGGGATGGGGTCTATAGACATAATATGTGATCTTGATAGTTGTTATTATCCTTGTAAAAATGATAAGTATTATGTTTTGCATCATACAAGTATTTTATTTGGTGTTAATATGGGATACCTCAGAAAATATAAACATAATTGAGGGGAGACACATCACATTCTATTGTATCATTTTGGAAGGACCCAATTGCTAAATTTATGAAAAATATTTATTGACTAATAAGTGTGGAACCTCTTTTTGAACCCACGCAACTAATGTGTACAAGGATGGGGTACAATAGGATGTTTAAGATGCTATTGTAATGTACTTAACAAATATTAATGCAACATATCATATATATTAAATAACACAAACAAATATTAACAGAAAATATCATATACCATAAATAATTAGCATCTTTATAGTATTGGGTCAAAATCAAATTTTATAAACTCAATCTAATAAAAATAAAATGAAAAAAAACTTTGTCCCAATATACCACAATATAGCCAATAATAATCATAATAATAATTATAGATGATTTATCATAATTAATATTAAAAAAATTATGTATATCTCCTAGATTGAGCTTTGTTAGAGTTTAGTAGTCTTGAACTTTTGAGTCGACACTCTACCCATCTTCAAGGGTCTAATCAAATATCATATAATGTAAAATCAAATGATGGTGGTGATGATCGTTGTTATTAATGTCCAATGAGACCTACTTTGTTCCATTAGACCTTCAAAAAAGAAAGGAACCACTTCATTTTCTTTAGAACTTTATTTATGTGTTCAAAATGCTGTATGAGAAGAATTACTAGATCAACATAATTGTGACAAGTTAAAATGTTAGGAAGGTCAGTATTGTTGCAAATATTTTGAAATTGCACTCTATTGCACGGGTGTACATAGGACATTATATGAGAAATTCGTTTTCATATTCACCCTCTTAGTATCACAAAGATGAACAATTATTTCACCCCACTACATTTGAGGAATTATCCAACACCGTGTTACACTATGGAACTCATGAGAGTTTGTTCTTCATTTAGCAATTTTAATTTTCTTCTTTACACTACTTAAAAGAGATAGATATTTTGTATCTTCTAAATTAGGGTTGACCACCTCAATATAATATATTAATTTTAGCTTATCCTCTAATTTTGTATTACACCACAAGTTTTCCTTAAATTTAGACGTAATACTACTTTTAATGTTATCACTATTAGGCAAAGTGACCTCTTCCTTGACACCCCAATGATTTATCAAAGACATGACATATTTATATTAAACTTGCTTAATCCAAAGGTGGTTTTGAATGGAGTATGAAGCAATATTAGGAATCATCTTGTCTCCCATGTTATTTATCTTGTTCTTGTGCATTAGGTACCTAGCCATAGCCCTACTCTCAATAGGGGAGAGAACCACATCTATGAGGAGGAACTGATTCTTTATAGATTTTGCAACCCCAAACTTCACATCCATATAATATAATAGGAGCAACAAGAGTCTCAAACAGGATTATATTCTTATCCCAAGGCCAAAGGTCTACTTATTTACAACTATTTTCAAGTCAATAAAAGGTTTCCACCCTCCATTTATTTTCTCAATGATATAGTTATATTTAAGCTTGTGATGAAGATTGATTCCAAGATATTTGTATGAAGTGACTTTCTCCGAGTTCTTTTTTAATACATGAAATCAACATAAGTGATATTTTGGGATTTGTTGATCATAACCTTTTTTTTTCAATGTTAACCATCATAACCATATGAGAGAAAAAATACTTGGATAATTTTTTGTTCCTTATCATGATCATAGGGACTCCTGGCCATAACAACACTATCATTACCGTAGAGAAGAAGAATGATGACTTTACCAATAGAATTCATGCTGGTACAACCTACATTTTCTAAATAAACCTCTAGATTGTCAATATATATACCAAAATGGGTTTGGGAGAGGGGACAAAATTGCTTGACTCATGTATTACAATTAATTTGTTTTGATCAGCCCTTAGAGTTCCTAAACTTATCAATAACCTTGTCATACAACCTTATCGCACTAACTCCCAACTCAAAATGAACTTTTAGCTCTTGTAATATATTCCAAAGGTTAGTCTTGGGCATTCTGTCAAATTATTTTCTCAATTCAACAACAAGACATGGAATGATTGGTTTTATTATTACGACACTCCTTTGCAATGGTCCTAAGTTTTATAACAAGGTTTTCTATAGTTGAATGATGTCTCATAAATCTTGTCTAGCCTTTCACTCTTTTTCTATGAATTTGTAGCCATATGTTGATCTTCTTCTAAAAAATAATTCCATCTATCTTGACTAAACGAGGGAAAACAATAATGGTCCTATAATTAGACAAAATGTTTTTATATTCACTTTTAAAAATAAGAACAATTATGATTTTTGAATAGTGCTTAAGGAAACCCTACTTCACTACTAAAATGAAGGACCTTATGGATGTGAGGTATGAGGATATGCTCACCTATTTTTAATATTTTTTCTTGGTATCCTTCAATGTCCTTATCTTTCCCTTTTGTGAGCCACTTAACCCAAAACTCTATGTCTTCCAAAGATAAAACATCTTCCTCTATAGAACGGGTTTGAATGTTGTCCATGACAACAGGAGATTCATAAAGATCTTTAAGGTAGGAACTAAGGTCCCTCACAAAAATCATAAATTGTTTTCTTTATTTTTACAACATAGAATTTACCTCCAAATTTTCTTAGGATATGTTTGAGAGAGCTGCAAAAGATTCACTTGATTTCTATTAATACAATATGTTTTTTTTTCCTTTTAATTAGGTATGTGTACCTATATATATTTATTTTAGGGATTCATTAGAAACATCCCTAACGGATTTTCTAGCATGACTCCACTCTTTATCATACTAAGGATTGGTCATTCTAGTTTCCTCTCTACATAACACCATGATACAGAGTTTGGTAATGGAACTAGAGGGGGTTGTGATAAAATGATGATAGAGGTATCCAATATTGTCCTTATTTAATAGTATATTTAATTAATTATTTAAATCCCTTAAAAATATATTAGTTTTACTTTAATTGAAGATTCAGTGCTTTTGGTTATTATAGTTATATGTTATAAGGCTTATGCGCATCTTAAAGTTTAGACTTGGGGCTAAAAGTCTATGCCCAGTGTTGAATTGAAGCTATAAATATCACATAATCTGAAACATTGCTACCAATCCCATGGACATAAGTCACCTGGTTGGATTTTGTCCACTTTGTAATACCATTGCAAATTATTATATCTTGAGAACTACAATGTTTGATTAGTTCGGTACCAAACAAATTCTCAACCAAGTATTCATTGTTTCTTTTGTATTCACTAACTAACATAAGGTCCTCATCTAACAATAGATGATTAGCATTGGAGTCATTTCTTAAGATAATAACTTGGTTATTTTTTCATACAATAACATTAAATATTCCTAGAAGGAGGATATTTCCTTCATTTGCCCTAGTTTAATCCATTGTGCGGGCAATTTTTATCTAAATTAAACAATCCCATAAAATATTATGCGTGTGTAATTTAAAACATTAAAATAATAATAATTTTCCAAAATTTAAATATTTATAACTATTTGGAAAACAATGTATAAATACGATATTTATAACCAATATTAATAATATATTATTTAATTAAAAATTGGTTAGTAAAAAAAGTATAACATACAAATCCAAAATAAAATAGATTTTAAAATATTCAAATAATACTAAATAATAAAGTTTTTTTTTTTAATAGAAAAATGTTTATAATTATTTATATAACAAAATATAAAACTAATATAATAAGCAATTGAGAATTCTCAAATATTTCTACTCTAATATGGGCATGACTATTAAAACCAACAAAATAAAAGTTATGTTATTAAATCCGAGAAGGTCACCTATGGTAATTGTGTTATGACAATAGAAACTTGGAGGAAGTGTCTTCTTACAAATATCTTGGATTGATTTCCATCAAACGGTCAAATGGAACTATAGCATTGAGAAAATGATTAATGGAGGGTCGAAAACTTATTTTGGTCTTGAAAACAATTGTAAGTCAGTTAACCTTGTGATGTGGGACAAAAAATAAGTTCCTTTTTGAAACTCTCTTCACTCTTGTTATCTTATATGATTGTGAACAATGGGGTTGTAGCATCTTTAGAGAGTTGTGGAGAAGTATTGAGAAAATAAAAAATCACTTTATAATGTATAACCTCAAAACTAAAAGCAATACCCCCTACCCTATTCTCCTAATAGAAGTACATGTCTTCTCCCCATCAAGAGAATAACTATGAATAGATACATGATGTACATGTACAAGACATCTAACATGGGAGACCAGAGAATTCCTAAATTTTCTTTAAAATCCAATCAAGATTGACTATGGGTCAAGAAAGGAGGTATAAAGACGCTAGGGCTTGGTTAAACCATTTGGGAATTGATGAAAAATCCACTTTACAAAATATCAATAACATTAAAAATATTATCACAACTAAGGTTAGAGTGAAAAATGTGGGATGAGAAAGTTCTAGAGGCTAAAAGAAAATTAAGATACTATAATGAGGTCATTAACCTTGATCTGTAAGATTAACAAATTTACATGAGCTTCATAGTGAACCAAGACATTTGACAACTCCTAATGTTAAAGAAATGTAACTCTGGAAGATATTCTAAATGTATTTGTTTACTATATTATTGTTATTCCTCATTTAGGAGATGTCATTGATGTAATTGGTCATGTAAGAGCGATTGAAAGACTCAATGTAAACCCTGTAAGTTGTGTCATTCTAGAAGAATCCAAAAAAGAATATTTTTTGTTATGTAATTGATAGGTCGGCCCAGTAAACTATGATAGGTTGGCCCAGTTGGGGTAAAAAGTCACCCAACTGAACAAAATAAATAAAGAGGTCGAGTTTTCCATTTGTACGACTCATTCACTCACTCAAGCCCGTATAGGAGAGAGAGAGAGAAGTTTTCCGGTGAAGGTGAGAAGTAGTTTTGTCTTGGGGATTTTATATTGTCTTGGTGAATTCTATATTGAGGAAGTTTTGTCGGGGTTTTCTCCCTTGTGGTTTCCCCATTAGAAATTTTGTGTGTGATTTTATTTCTTGTAGTGATCCTAATTTTTAATTTTATTATGCTAAACAATTTAAAAAATTAACATGGCATCAGAGTAAGCCTAAAAGAGAACATTGTGTAGTTGTTGCCTAGCGTTTCCATTTCCAGAAACTAGTCATATTGTATTTTTTGCTATAAATAATGTTTGGATAAGGTTCAAGATCTGAAACTCAGACATACCCTATTTGAATTTTCGATGCACCTTGTGTGCTATCTTCAGCCTCATATTCGCTTTACTTTAGGAGATATGATCCCTGCAAATAAAGGTTCCATCCTCCTCCAGTATTCAATTTTAAATAGGTGACCTAGGGAGAAATGCTATATCTAGGGATAGGAAGATCCAAATTGAATTTTGTAAGATGTTCCATAAATAACACAGAATTTAGTTTCTTTAGTATGATTTTCAGAACTTGAAGATGAAACAATGACATGTGGAAGTCCGTACAAGTTAGCTATACCGAAACAATACTTAAATAGGTCATCTTAAGAAACCTAGCATAAGTTCTACTTGGTGAATCCAATCCTTCTCTAACATGTGGGGTTGGATAGAGGAAATATCATAATATCATAGAACAAAGATTTAGATCTGTAGGAGAAGAAAGTTAGGATATACACCAAAATTTAGACCGAACAAATCTGCAGTAGAAATTGAAGAACTAGGGCAACAAATATTTTGTAGTCCTGTCCTTAGATTTGGGAAAAAGAGTACTTTTCCTAACTTGCCTTGTGGAGGCACATATTTTCCTCCAATTTCTCAAGATCTCAAATTTGAAAAATTAGGGTTTATCTGTCAAACCCTATGTCAAGCCAGAAGCAGTTCTTGGAGAAGGAGTTTCACAAGTACTATATCCATTCTATTTCCATTTGAGGTTCGCATATTATCAAAATGACAAACACTACCCAGCTTGATGAGAAGCTTGAAGGAGATGATAAATTCAGGGCATGTAAATATAGGATCATGCTCATTCTTGAAGAACATGACCTAGAAGGCTTCATCAAAGAATAAGTTAAAGAACCAAAGGGAGATGAGGCCAAAGAAAAGTACAAGAAGGATATGATCAAGGCCAAGAGGATCATTGCTAACTCTATTTAAGATCACCTTATTCCTCAAGTGTCTTTAAATAAGAACCCAAAGTAAATGTTTGAGGCATTGTCTAATCAATTTGAAGGAAAGAACATCAATATAAAGATGACCTTGAGAAATAAAGTGAAGGTGTGAAGATTCAAAAGTCAGAGACCATGCATTCATACTTCACTAGATTACCTCATATCAAATAAGAATTAGAAGCCATTGGAGACATGATAGAATAAGTAGATATTGTGATGACCACCTTGAATGGTCTCCTAAGGGATTGAGAACCTTTCGTTCGTGGCATATGCTCTAGGAAGAAATTGATCAAGTTCATATAACTATGGGAAGAGTGTGTGCAAGAAGAAGAAAGGATAGCATTAAGAGAAGATAAGTTAAATGATAATGAATATCAAGCTTTGGCATCCCATGCCAAAGGAAGGAACAAAAGGAAGAATCATGAAAATTATCATGACCACTCTCTTAGAATATCTCAAATATTTCAAAGGAACAAAAGGATCAAGAAATACTTCTCCTCCTTTGAATATTTTACTTGTCACAAGATGGGACACATTGCAAGAAATTGTACTCTTAGAGATGAACAATTCAAGAAGCAGAATAAAATATTTCATGCCCATGAAACGGAAGAAGATGAACATCATGATGAAAGGAAGGCCAAAGAAGATTCATCCAATGATGAGGAATATGTACTTTAATCCAAACTAGGAAGATAGAAGAACATATTATCTATCTCAGCATTTGATAAGAAGGGATGCAGTTGTGATTGAAATTGAAGGAGGACACTACAAATTCAAGGGACGTGCAGAATCAACCCTAATAGCTAGGACCATGAGTCCTTGTGAGTTTTGGTATAGAATACTTGTTCAACATTTTCGGCCATAGGAAATAAAGGAACGTGTCCTCAGAATTAGATGATGGATTGGAGTACACTGTTAGAGACTCCTACAAGGAGAATAGGATCAAGAGAGATCCTACCAAACAAACAAAGATAAGTATTTGATTTTCATTTCCTATATTGTCTAGTTGTGTACATATTTATGTTCCTAGATTTAGGATGTGTATTATGCACGTTAGAATGTTTGCATTGATGAACATAATACTAATAATATGCATGTGATGGGTAAGTGGCCTATGGTATTGTAAAACATTCCATTGCTACTTATCTAGAATGAAACATCTTTGCTGACATATTGGAAGTAGTGCATGCTCTTAATAGTGTTCTGGTAGAGATGGAAGGCATCTAGAAAGTTATTGTAGGAATATAGGATATGGATGAATGTTGTGTTGAAGCATTGGCTAAGATAGTTGCATGACTATGTGACCTATGTTTGTATGCATAAGAATATCTCATTATTAATATGTTTTGAAAACCATGAAATTTTTCTAACCATGCAGCTGAATTTGACTTGTAGGAAATATCGTGTACGATCACCTACAAACGAAGAATGATGAGACTTGTTCCGTAGAAGAAGTGACGATGGTTCAACTATAACATTCAACAATATTTATGAAATCAAGCATACTACATAAGTACAAAGAAAGGGTTCTCTCATAAAAAGGGATTCGACTGTGACAAGATGTTGCTCAAGTGCCCAAACACACTTCCTCAGTGGTGGATATTACACTAGATAGATGGTGTAATTGAAGTAGAAGAAGATATCGAGCAACCTCCATGACTTAGAGCTCTCTACAAAGAACCACATGTGTGCATATTAAAGAAGACTATGTACGGGCTCAAAAGAAACCCATGGGATAGGATGATCACCTAGAGTGATGAGATATCAACCTTTTCTACAAGGTTGAAGATGAGGAGCTCATGGATGGGTGCAAGAGAAGACTTGCAACAAAGTTCGAGATCTAGGTATCCAGTGACCTAGAGAGATGACATAGATGGATACCCAAAATATTAACAGAAGATCATGATACTAGTCAATCCAATGCAGAATGTTCTGATGGAGAGAGTACAAGATGCAGAGGGAGGATAGTACTCATTTAGAGAGGGAGCATGGAAGATCCGCTTTAGAGGGAGTGGCTATAGCATAGATGGAGAAGGCTCTATGCCTCAGTATCTTAGGGATATGCTCAGAGTGATACCAGATGTCTCCCCTCAAAAAGAACAATCTTGTTGCAAAATTTAAAATGAAAGACGTTGGAATGATGCATTATTTTCTAGGTATTGAAGTGTGGAAGTTCCCATATGAGATTTTCCTAAATCAAGGAAAATATGCTATTGAGATATTAAAAGGATTTGGGATGTTGGACTGTAAGGGCATGCCAAAAAAATTGAATCTCTTGAATGATGCCTCATCAGAAACAATAGATGTTACATTTTATAGACATATTACTGGCTCATTGATGTATTTGACCAATACTAGACCATATATATGTTTTTCTATGAAAAAATTGAGCCGTTATATGGTATATCCTAGAAATGTTCACCTTGTTGCAGAAAAACATGTGATGAGGTACCTAAACGGTACATTGGATTATTGACTCAGATATGTATCAGACAGTGAGTTCAGATTGAACGGTTATATAGACTCAGATTGGGAGGGAAGTGCTGAAGATAGAAAGCGCACTTCAGGATGTTGTTTTACTTTGGGATTAGGTATTATCTCATGGCTTAGTATAAATAATCCATGTGTTGCACTCAGTCAACAAAAGATGAATACGTTGTAGCATGTTCAACTTGTAGTGAAGCAGTCTAGCTTCGCAAGATGTTGACAGGATTGTTTGATGTAGAAATAAATGCGACTGATATTCTTTGCAATAATAAGAGTTGTATCAAGATGTTATACAATCTAGTGTTTCATGATAGATCGAAGCACATCGAGATCAAGTATCACTATATTTGGGATATGGTGTAGAAGGGAGCTGTAAATCTCAAGTATGTTCCTACATTGGAACAAGTTGTTGATGCATTTACTAAGCCTTTGGCTCATATAAAGTTTGAATGCTTTCGATACAAGCTTGGTGTGGTCCATAATGAATTCCCTCAAAAGAGGGATTGATGATGATGATGGTCCCATAGGATCTCCTTTGAAATAATGGGTGAACATGATGATGGTCCGACAGGACCTCCTTCGAAAGAAGGAGTGAAGATGAGTATGGTCCGATAGGACCTCCTTCAAAAGAAGGATTGAATATGATGGGTCCGAAAACATCACCCTCGAAAGAGGTAGTGGTTTCCTATAGCCTTGGTGTGGAAGCTTAGTCTAAGATTGGTATGCCATCCTGACAAGGCCTGGTTGATCCAAAAGGATTGGTATGTCAGCCTGGTTAGATCCTAGGGGGATTGGTATGTCTAGATAGGCTTGTTTGGTATGAAAGGATTGGTAAGACAGAAAAGACTTGTTTTATCACTGTGTAGATTGGTATGTCTAACTAGGCTTGTTTGGCCCGAAAGGATTATTAAGTCGGCATCATCTACTAGAGTTCCCACCACAGTGCATATTCCAAATGATAATGATGTTGTTCCAACATTCACATGCTAATGATGATGTTGTTCCAGTATTTATATATTGATGGTTCCAGCATTCACTTGCTGATGATGATGTTGTTCGAATATTTATATACTGATGGTTGATGATGTTCCAACATTTACATGCAGATGGTGTTCCATTATTTATATTGATGGTTGATCATGTTCCAACATTTACATGCTGATGATGTTCCAGTATTTACTTATTGATTATTGATGTTTTTGTTCCAGTATTTACTTACTGATGATTGATGTTGTTGTTCCAGTATTCACTTACTGATGATTGATGTTGTTGTTCCAGTATTTACTTACTTATGGTTGATGTTGTTGTTGATTTCAGTATCCATGTACTAATGGATGATGATTTTGTTGTTCTAGTATTTGCATACTGATGATGATGATTATGATGATGATGTTCCAGTAGTTCCTTGCTGACAATGATGATGTTGATGTTCCAACAGTTCCTTATTGTTGATGATTGTGTTGATGTTCCAGCAATTCCTTGTTGACAATGATGATGTTCATGTTGCAGCAGTTCCATTCTGACGATGATGATGTTGATGTTCAAGCAGTTTCTTGTCAACAATGATGATGTTGTTGATCACGATGATGTTGATGCTCCAACAGTTCCATGCTGATGACGACCATGATGATGATGTTGATGATGATGATGTTGTTGATGATTCCCCAGACATATGATGATGTTCCAAAAAATTCCTATGACATACCAAGTTTCACCAGTCAGTTGTACAACTGTTGATGTTGATAATGACGTATGTAGAATAAATTCCTAGTTAAGATGGAGTGTTAAAGAAATGTAATTGCGGAAGATATTCTAAATGTATTTGTTTATTATATTGTTGTTATTCCTCCTTCGGGAGATTTCATTGATATAATTGGTCATGTAAGAGTCATTGAAAGTGCCAATGTGAACCCTAGAAGTTGTGTCGGCCTAGAAGAATCCAAAAAAAGATATTTTATTATGTAATTGATAAGTTGGCCCAGTACACTAGGAGAGGTTGTCCGAGTTGGGGTAAAAATTCATCCAATTGAACAATATAAATAGAGAGGTCGAGTGTGTCATTTGTACCACTCATTCACTCACTCAAGCTCGCATAGGAGAGAGAGAGAAGTTCACTTGTGAAGGAGAGAAGTTATTTTGTCTTGGGGATTTTATATTGTCTTGGTGAATTCTATATTGAGTAATTTTTGTCGGGTTTTTCTCCCTTGTGGTTTCCTCGAGAGAAATTTTGTGTTCTTTGTTTTTCTCTGCTTGTATTTCTTTTAGTGATCCCATTGTCTAATTTTATTATGCTAAACAAGGTAAAAATTAACATCTAAAACACTGTGGTCAAAAAATATTTTCCAGCTCTCTGAGACTAGAAACATTGAGGATTAAGGTCACTTTCTTTTATAATTCCCTATGTACACCCACATTAGATCACAGTTTCATAATCTTTACTACAATACAAACCTTCCTAACCTTCTAACTTGTCAAATCTATGGATACAAAGGAATGCTTATTTCTAAGCTTTTTGAGCACATGAATAAATTTTTATAGAAATCCAAATAACCATCAGCATCATCATTTTCATATATATATATAAAATAAAATATAAGACATTAACATAATAATAAATAATGAAGTACATTGATTAAATTATGAAACATTTATAACCTTCTTTTTTCTCAAATGTCCTTATCTTGCAGGATTGGCCTTTGGTCTAAGAAACTATGACTCTGAGGCATTTAATCCATCATAATCACTTGGTGATCACACCCATCCCGGGCCACACCGATCCTCAGCATGGCTGGATTTTTTTGGTGTCTCCTCCCACCACCACCGAGTTTTGAACCTTTGACCGCCTAACAAATGAAACCCCTCAAAAACCAACCATGCTAGTGGAACTTGACAATAAAACATTGATAACTATTTCGAAAATGATGTACATAAATAAAATATAAAATATCTATATAATGAAACAACTAAGATTCTTTTGCATATTAATCAAACATTGCCATGGTCTTCTTATAAGCTTAAACAATACAATATTAAAAATTTAAAATATAGATTTTGGACTTCCTTGACTGGATCAACAAGATTAACATGAGTGTAACAAGTGTACAGTTGGGATTCATTTCATAGTCGTTGTATCTTGTTATTCTCAAATACATATTGATTAAGATATAAATAAGCTTTAGTTAAAAACTGATTAAAAAAAGAGGTATGCTTATTAAATAGTATTTGTTTCATGTTTGTATTAATAACTTTAATGTTTATCTTAATTTAATGTTTAGTATTTGCATAACACCTAGCAAAAAAACTAATTATAAAATATAGTAATATAAACTATAAAATATTTTATACATGAAAATTATATGTTTGATGATGAGTGGTTAATGTACACTTTTAAATTTAACTAAATGTTAGTATGGATATAATATAATAAAATATATTTCTATGTTTAAATTTTATGTTATAATTTGACTTTTCATTATAATTATATTTATTAAAATTTAATTTTTAAGATAAAAATGCACGTTCAACTAAGATAACTAAAATTAAAGTTACACTTAAGCATACCTTCATCACATATATATATATATATTTTTCGTATAAATAAATACAATTGAAATTTCATAAACATAAATAGTTTTGCATACCAAAACAAAGTAAAAAATAAAGACACAGAAACATACTAATTATTTTAAACAAATTTATAAATATTATTACAAACAACCTTTTACATGATACTAAGCATCTCACACGTTTCTTTCCCAACTTCAAAATTATATATATAAAGAAATCATGATCTAAGGCATTTAATATATGTTTCAAAATTATTTATAACATCTTGTTTCATTTTATAGTTTGTGTTAAATATTTATATGTAAAATTCTATTTTCACATTTTTATATTATATCTTATATTTTATTCTATTTTCACAATTTTCACAATTTTTATATTATATGATATGTTTTAAATTTAAAATGTATTTTATGTTATTTTTACATTTTTATATTATATGTTATGTTTTAAATTTAAAATGTATTTTATGTCATATATAATTGAAATTAAATAATATTTTAAAATTTTAAATGGGTAAAATATTTTTCAGTTTTCTAAAATTTCTAAAATATATATTTTTGTATTTATAATTTTATTAATACTTCAATATTATCAAAAATTATATATAAAATATTTTCACTGTTTAATTAATTTCAAACATAGAAATTTTTTTCTCCACATACTTTCATTTTAATTATCAATAATGGTTACATATTCTTGGTGTGATCAATTCCATGTTTCGGAAAAGGAACTTGGAGTATTCATCAAAGCATATTTTTGGAATTACTTCCTGAAGCAATTATGTTTACAATTTTCTTGCTTTTCCATGTCTACTAAAGTTTGATATTACAACTATATATTTCAAGGTCAAGTTTATATGTTCCTAGGTTTGCAATGTTCTTAATCGTTGTTAGGAATTGTACTTTAAGTTGCAATGGAGTTGTATATATAAGGATGGATAGAGAGACCCTCAAAGCCCATATTTCTCTGTATGCAGAAGCATGTCATGAGAAACCCAAATTATCAAGGACTTGAGAAGCCCTGATTTCTTTGGCTACATAAGCACAATGGAAGAGAGAGATAAAAAAGGTTTGAAAAAAAAGGAAATATCTATACGGCAAGGACTAAGTTTAAATTTGATGGGATAGCACATTTTTTTTGTGGGATGTTTGTGATAAAACAAGAGCCACAAGGTGGCCATGTTCTCGACATTGCACCTGCACTGAATGTTGTTATGAAATTGGAAGGTGAGAAGCAAAGAATGGTAATTAAACAGCTAAAAAAGAGGTATATTTTGTATGTGTTAGAAATAGAAACAATAACTGAATTGCATAAATCTATGTTAAAAAAACTGTTAGAAATATTTTTTTATCCAACTTTGAATCTTGAACATTATGTGACCTAGTTTCCAATTTAAGATCATAATTAGCATCTACTACATTTAAATACATTATTTTTTTTGAAAAAAAAATTTATGCCAAGTTGAGGAAGTGATGGTACATTTGTAAATTACATGTCCAGCTTGTATTTTCTTTTTTTTGTTGAAACATTATGATGTTTACAAACTCAGATGAAGACGGGTCAGATGAACATGGATCAGAAAGGATTATCCAAGAGGCACTTTTCCACTATTTGTGACATTCTAAAGTTTTGATTGACTGTGCAAATCATCAATGTTGCATAAGAAATTTAGGTCTTCTTGTAGTCATGATTTCGATCTAGGAGGAAACAACCTCCTTTGATTCTATTTCTTTCTCTTATGTATATCCTGAATTTAATATATGGGTAGATAGCTTATCTAAATAGTCTTTGTTCTTGCAGGTAGGTACCACCCCCTAGTCCTCGCATTTACCATCAAGTTTCAAGTTTCAGAGTATTTTGTTTAAAATCTCTAGGCCAAGTCTAGAAAGGGATGGAATGTCAATGTCCAATATTGAATCATGATTGTCAACTGATGAATGGAGACTTAAATGATGTGATTCTAGAATATGAATCTAGAAATATATTTTAGTCAATGTTGATTTACATTAATTTTAGTTCTCTTTTTCTCATATATTACTATATATATATAACATTTGATAGATGTACCACTGGAATACACCCCTCGCCTACCCCCATCATCCATTTGGAAAAGTGTCGTACTCATACCTTCACTTGCATTGACAATACCTATTTCCTCATTGTTGGCAATACATGTATCCACACTATTGGCAATATTGGCAACACCCATATCTTAGGAAAGTCTCCGAGTTGACAATATATAGAGAAGAAACCAATATTCAATAGCTTGCAAGAAAGGAAAAAATGATTAGTATTCTCGAGCTCGTTTGAGGGATTAAACGATGCTTTTTTGTGTCCAAACTCTATAGATTATGTCTCTGATCCCCCTTAATGTTATTATACACTTCAGAAACTTTCCAATGGTGCAAAGATAACCTTAATTATTGTTCGTATCAGGAAGTTGTGCCTCCCGCAAGTTGACCACTATGGTACCGAGTGGATTCCACATCATCTCTCATTACCCACACATGTGGAGCTAGCTAGTCATGTGTGAACTTTCAAGAACATTCTAGAGGGTCCAAAACCCTAATCAGGAGTTGAGGCATGCACAAACCTTAAAACTAACCCTAGATTACTATTGTGCTATGTTAAATACCCGACCATTAGGAGGAGAAGGGATTCCATCTGATGATGGTATTGTATTGTTTCATACGAGAAATAGTATGAGAGTGGATATTAGAGTAGAACAAAGGAAGTAGGATATATGGAAGTACTCACACAAGATACAGTGTGAGAGACAAATCCATAGTGAGTACCACTTTCTTTGTATTTTCATTGCATATTGGAGAAGAAAAGAGCAAGGAATAGTCCTCACTTCTTGCTTGTTTTTCCCCATCATGGGTTTTCTTACGGTATATCTTTTGTTATTTGTGTGGATGTGTTATTTTTCTCTAGTCCTTTCCCTTTTAGTTATAGTTTATTTATCATTTCATGACGAACTATTCTAGTGGAATATCCATGACAGTTTATGGATCGGGAATAAAATAGGAAAATATTGTTTTCCTATGAAAATGTGAATTTCAAAGAAATTTCATTCAATTCTCTTTTCAACAAAGTAATCAAGAAAAACAATATACTTTTCTATTTTTTTTTTTGTAACTAGGGGAATCGGCAATTGGGGTATGGCTCATATTTGAGTGACTTGGGTTCATTCAAATTAGGAAACCACATCGCTTGCATGTTTATAACTTGAAAGCATTAATAAGGTGCAATCCCTATGCACATGTGGTTGACTGCATAGTTCTTGTTGACCCGAAATATGTTATTGTTAGAGATGCATTTGATGAATCAAGATGTTTTGATTACAAATACTATGTTTTGGGAGGGAATAATTCTGCAAAGGGTAGAATTGAGAAGTGATGCAAGAGTTTCCCAAAAACCCTATTTTTCAAACAATGAAATGCATCATTTATGTTGGTTTAACAGATGTGGAAACAAAATTATTGGCATGGAATCATAACACAGATAGTGACTATAGGATTTCCATGACATTCATTCAAAGGGTTAGATTTATCCACAATGAATTTGAACAAATATGCGGTGTGGATAGATTGAAAGTTGATGCAGATTTCTGGAAACAATATTGTATGGAAATAAGTATTCCACAATGTGAAACATAAAGTTTTGAGAGGAAGTGATGCATTTAGAGCTGTAGATAACTATTCTCAATTGGCATTTAGAATGGGGCCCATTTGGTATTTGATTGATGACATATTTAGCATGTGAGATAATATTGTCATAAAAAATCAAAAGGTAAAAAAGATAAAGCAGTTGCAAGGACCAATAATCAAGGATGTCGTGGCGTCAAGAATTTGCCAGAATATATGACTTTAACACCTTGGAGATCATTGCAAGGCATGGAGGATGAAACAACTATATCTACAATACTGTCATGTTAAATTCAGGTGAATTATCTATGGAGGAAATGTGCAATGAATTTGAAAAGTAAGTTTGTGGGTTGGTTTTTATGTTTTAAAGTTTATTTTTTGAGTTTAAGATTTTTTATTAATTAAGCTCCGTGTTATATTAAATTAGATGTGATTATGAATGTCATTTATTTTTACATCATGCTGTCATAAGGTTTACATGAAAATAGAAGAGGATATGGTTATAATGTTGGGTGTGAAGAGTTGGGATGATGTTAGATGAAACTATCTAGATTCAAGCTCCGTAGAAAACTTAAAACATTTTTTTGTTGCATACAAAAAAGTATGATGATTTATGATATGTTTTATTTTATTTATTTTTCGGTCGATTCATTTCTATTTTATTACTTATAGATATAATTTTGTTTTCAAAGATGTCAAAGAAGAGTACAATGCCAAAGTATTTCAAAATTCATATTCAAAGAGCCAAAATAGAATGACAAAGAAGACAACGTCTTGCAAACATTGAATTTCATGACACCCTTGATCATCACGTTTGGAATGGGCTCAACACTGTGCAATATAAAGTGGTTTTGAGTGATTGTGAAAACATTGCAAACCTTGTTCCCAAAAAGGATTACTCCCTAGTTATTGCAGATATCCCTCATGGATACAATATCAAAAACATTACTTATGATTGTGATCCTTATACATACTAGTCATTCAATAAAGTGGTTTTGGGATTTATGGGTGACACACCATCACCTCTATGCATATTTCTTGTTTTCCATTCAGATTTACAAGGAGGAGAAATTCTAACAACCTTCAAGGATAAAGAAAACTCAAGGAAGCAATTGTATTGGTAAGATATTTATAGTGTATTATTAAACATTTGAATTTAGAAACCAAATTTATTTTTCTATAATTTAATTAGATTCTTACCTATTTGTGTTATAGGCATAAGCATGATTTTCATAGCTCCAGCAATGATCCATTTATGATTGATACTGAAAACATACATATTGCATGTTGGACAGAAGATGAGACCTATGAATCTCTTTTAATCAATTCAAAAAGAGTGAAGGAAAATATAGTCAAATATTGTCTTATAATGCCCTGGTTAAAAATTTGACATATGAAGAAAGGTATTTGAAAGGAGAGACTGCAAACATCTACCAAAAGCCCCAAGAATTGATTAATTATCTAATAGATACTTTTTCCAAAGAAGGAGATTGGATTTTATATTTGTTCTCGGGATCAGGTAATATTTGTGATATTATATATGAAATTAGTGCCATAATCTAAATTTTTTAAATTTCTGTTTCATTATGCTATGTAACTTTTCTTTTGGATGTGGTGATTAGGTACAACAATAGAATGTTCATTACAAAAAGGAGGAAACTGCATATACATTGATAATGATCCACTACGGTGCAATTATATCAAGCAAAGAATTAATGCTATGAAAGTTCTTCAAGATGAAATGCAGGAAGTTGGTTTGAAGAAAGGAGAATTTCGTGAGTCACTTGTGGCAAAGATGTCAACTGAGCCTCAACCTCCGTTAAAAGGGATGTTAAAAAAAAATCACTTTGGGCATTTTGCAGAAGTAGAGGACCTAATGAAAGAACACACTGAGATCCAAGAAGAGAGCCAACCAGCAGAAAATGTCAATTTCGATGAAGATTCTGGCCTACATGATAATGTTGATTAATTTCATATCATTGAGGAAATGTCAAAGTTGACAAATTTTTTATTAGATATTTTTGTAATGTTTTGACTTTAAGATTTTATTTTGAGAAGAACTATTATGTTTTGAATATACTATTTAAAAATATATATGGTATACATTTGGTTGAGTTTATGTTAATCACCAATTTATGGAAAATAATATTAAATATTATCATTTTTATACATCAAATAGTTGAAAATACAATTTAAAATGGTTTGAAATGTCTTTTTTCTCATTTTTTTTAGAAAATTTCCCAAAAATTGACTTCTATAAGAGAAAAGTTTAATGAAAAAACTTCAAAACTGTATATATTTTTCGTTCTAACTAGATTCTAAATGTTAAAAACAATAAAATAAAAATGTGTATTTTTTCATTATAACTAGTACTAAATGTATATTTTTCTGTAAAATTTGAAAAAACAAATTTGTAAATAAAAATTATAGTTTCTTTATGTCAAAGAAGTTTCAAAATCATAAAAAAATGACTAGAAATAATGAAAACCGTAGTAGCATAATTCATCCGTATTATTCGGAACAAATTCAAATTAGCCAAATCTTCGATGTAAGTGTACGGATTCTTAGTAATGGAAAATTAAAGTATGAAAACCAATTTTAAAAAGAAACACACTTAAACACTGTAAAATATAAATACCATTCAATTTATATTTTCTTATTAAAATAATTATTAATAACTAGTTGCCGTCACTCACACTTACCATATGGCAGGTTGTTGAAATTATATTTTTTGTTTTCTAAATATATTTGATTTTATTATATAAATGTCTATATACATTTATCGTATATTTTTTAATACTTGATTAAAAAATATTATATATAAGCACTCTACTTCCCTATTTTATTCATATTAGATTTTTTCATTACTTATTTTTTCCCTATTGAATTTTATTTGTATCCGTATTCGTATTCAAATTATACTACTATGTTTGAAACTGGATACTTAAATGATTTCTACCCTATTAGGAAAAAATTCCATTAAATCACAACTCTCCCAACTTATACAACGAACTTATACAACCTAAATAGAACTATTACAATCCGGCAACTAACTATATAGTGATGTGAGTGAGAATTTCAATCATATGTCTCATTACGTGATATATGGTCGATCCACCAATTACCTATAGTTTTGTCGATCGCCTAAATAAACATAAACATCACAATTTCATAATCTTTGGTTGAAATATCTAATCAAGATAGATTTAATGGTTTTGGGGTTTTCCAAAAACTAATAAGAATATACCACCTACTTTGAGGACCATCGAAAACTATTAATTTATTTAAAAAGGAGAATCATTTTAAAACTCCTGCATCTCAAAAAAAAAAAAAAATGTTTCAATAATCAAATTTCCCGTGCTTCACATGATTCCAAGATTGAAGTGAGATTGATGGGAAACAAAAATTGGTGGCGACGATATCGTGTCAAGAAATGTTATGCTTGAGAGGGAGCAACAACTTATAAATGAGCAGCTGTGGCTTTTTCTTTGTATATCAGTGAATCATTATGCTGTACATTTCGTTTTCCATAGGGTGAGATACACACTATTATTATTATCTATAATTAATAGAGAATATCCAGATATTTTATTTACTACTGCAGTATACCTGCCATTTACTAACCACGTGCACGTCACTATCCGTTCTCTGATATAAATATGTTAATTTGTTTATTTGGATGATGTTACTTAATCCGAACCTAAGTGGAGTAGGAGGGATCCTACATCTGTTAAAGATCACAGCCTAAAGATTACAGCAGGTTTCAGGCCAAGTACCAACAATTTCGTAGAGTTAAAAGGCCTTTGGTTAATGTTGTGTTTGGCAGTGGGAACAACATAAAAAGTTTACAGGTCTTCGGCGATACACTTATAATAATCAATTGGATTAATAATAAATAGTTATGCTATAATATTTATCTAGAACCGTTGTTGAAGGAGGTTATAAGGTTGAAAACGACATTGGATAGCACATTGTCAGGGAGATTCAAGCAAGTTAAAAACATGAAAGTATCACAAACCTTTTAGTGATTAGCTCAAATAATCTTTCAGGTAGATGAAGGGTTTTTATCTTAAGATTCATTACTCATATCAGAGATGAAAGGTACAGGAAGAGCGATATATTTTATTATTTTGATCTTTTCTTAAATTTTGTGAAAGAGATTAATGCTAACACTGTTATTGATTGTTTATGTAAGGTATTTGAGAATTTTTGGCAGGGATACAATATCATTCAAATGATGAAGAATGTAAGAAACTCGTTTTAAAAAAGAATTTCCTATTTGGTTAGATTTAAAATATATTAATACTGTTTTTTTTTTAAAAGAAACAATGAAATCACCCAATCACCCTTATTCATTATTAAGAGGAAAAATATTTGGTTCCATATCCCTCATAAGAACTAATGGAGTATTATAATAAAGACCATGTAAATGAAATAGAAAGATGTACTTATGATAAAGGAGAAGTTTCAAGTACTAATTATGTCTATCCAAGTTATTCTCTTGAGTACAATGTTTACCAAAAATATCTAAGGAGAAGTTTCTCCCAAGAAAAAATTAGACACCCTAACACTCATTTAGTTAGCTTATTAATCAGGAAATATTCTTTATTTTTTTTTAAAAGATGTTATTTTAGAGGAGATGTTGAAAACTGTAACACTCATTTAGTTAGATTGCAAATAAGACTTTTTTTTTAAGATATTATTTTAGAGGAGATGTTGACAACTGTAATGGTGTAAATAAAGAATTTTATTTAATAAAATTTTAATAATAAATAATTTATAAAGCCTTAACCAAATCTAGAAGGAATATTTTATTTATTTTTAAATGTGACTCTATATTGTATTTACCAAGTTTCAGTGGCTGTCCTTGTATGATCTATACCCTAAACATGAGCATCAACTTCCTGTAAAATTTTATTATTTAGATTTACACCCTTCCATGAGTTCCCTTTCAACCTATGTTTTTCAACAATTAGAAGTTCCATATCATGACAAAACATGGGAATTTTGAATGAAGTAAGACATTTGTAATAATATTTTGGTGTTTCGCCTCGCTAGGAGAGAAAACACAGGGCAATGAGAGTGATGGAAACTAACATTTGATGCAATAAATGGTATATTTGTTCTATTTCAATTTTCTTTAAATTATAAGTTGATCAAATTGAAAAAATAAAGTATTGTTCTCACATCATAAGATTATTGCTAGCCTTCCATTATTTTATGGATAATCAACTATACAAATTTTGTAGGAGGAGAGTAAATAAAAAATAGAAAATAAAAATAAAAAACAAAAACATATTTCTTAATATTAGGGTAAATGTATCTTTATAAAGATAATGCATAGTGGAAATATTGACAAAGTCCATAGTACCAAAAAAACACACAGAAACAGTCAACACACTTTATTTAGTATTAGTAAATTAATTATTATTATGTGCCCTTATGGAGAACTATGCTCAAGATGTAACTAGGCGTCCTAGAGCTATGTGATTTCCTTAGGTTGATTATGATCTTACACGTGGATATTTTCTTTGGGAAGGATAAGTTCCTACCTTATTCAAACCGGAAATTTTTCCACTTTGTCAACGAGGTAATGGAAGCTAATCCAAACTTAATCATGATAAAACCATTTGGCTTATGTGGGAAGTTGTCCTAGAAATTTGAATAAGAAACAAAAAATATTTTGTCTCCTAGTTGAATGGGTATGGGACTCCAATAAAGTATCAACTTCAAAAGGGAGCTGGAAATCATGGATATTGTCTACTATATGTGAGATAGTGACTTCTTCTTCTAGGAGTGGAGGTTCATAAAACTTCAAGTTGTTCACATTAATTGTGAATGTCATGAGGCTTTGGTAAGTCCAAATGATATGCATTATCATTGATATGTTGAATAATGGTATAATTTCTATAAAACATATCATTAAGATTATGATCCCTTTATCCCTAAAAGTGTTGATTAGTAAAATACAACTAAACACGATCACTAGATTTAAACTTGTAATATCCCCAGTTTCGATTTGGAATGTATTTAATCAAAATTATATAAATGATGTAAATATGTTAGTATGGATTCCTAGTGTGGATAAAAAATCCAAGGCCTAACTAGAGAATGGCTATGCAGGTATGATGTATATATTTTTATTTGGACCATACGGTTCGCTTATCATGCCAATTCAAACTGTATGTAAATATTATGTTGGAAAATAATAAATTGGTCCAAGATGGATTTGTAAAGAGCACTAGAGGGGATATGATTCCACGAGAGGTGAAGAGGAAAGGGTGCCTATGGGGAAACTAAATCCAATGTTGCCAAGTTTCAACCTTAGAATTCACCCAAAATTTTGCCATGTGCTTTAAATAATCCAATTACCTTCTCTTGACTATTAAAACCAATCATTGAATGCACATGTGAAGTTGGTGAGAAATGTAACTTCATGTAGTTATTGCGGCATGGGGGTTGTGACAATTATGTGAGTTGCTAGGAGTAATTCTTTAATGCCCCTTCATCACTTATTTCATTAGTACTAGGGGGAACGTCGAGGTTATAGTGTAGGCATGGGACATACTGGTGATGGCCACAATGGTATGTCCTATCCCTGTACTATAAATCCGACATGCCCCCTAGTACTAGTACAATAAGTGACGAACGGGCATTACACCTTTCTTCTATGGTCAAAAATTATGTTAGTTGTCTTTTCACCCTTACCTCATATCCATTGCATTGAACATTTTTTTTTATCATTCTTTCATGTATATTTACACACTATGTAGAGTTTTCCATTTGTTATTCATGTGTGTTACCAAACTGTCTTTAACCCATAAATTCGAATTTAGAGACAAAGATGCACTTTTGAAGGGAAAATATATGGTTGTAGGTGAGCATAGAGGTTAGGAAAGTTCGTAACTTTTACCCATTGAGTTCTACTACTTTTGATTGCTTGAGAAGCCATGGATTAATATTGTAGGAGACTCTCCAATAACATACAATAGGTTGGACTCTTACTACACACACTAGTAAATACTGTAAGGGTTGGATTTCCTGAGGGAACTATGGATCAATGAAAATAAATTCCTTCCTTTTGTTGTGTGGGGATGTTGGAAGGAGTGCCAAGGATATGATGGTTTAGTGAGATCCATGTAAAGCTCTTGTTGAGGTTTTTGCTAAGCATAGTCAGTAGAATGGGTTGTGGGATGAAAGAGAGAAGCTTGTAGGTGCTTCCTTTGCCGTAGCAGCCTCATAGACCAGCTTGGGGATGGCCTCTCATCGGAAAGAGTATATGATGGATAGAGTTCCTATGGTTGGATGGAAAATCGCTCTTACATAGCCAGTTGCTTGGATCTTCTTTGTTTAAAGATAAGTATTCTTGTGTATCTGATGTCTACTGTGGTGAAGTGGTCTTTGTGTATAGAATGAATATAGCCATTTTAGAAAAATAATAAACCATGACATGTAATCATGTTTCCCAAAATCTAATGGTAATACACTGAGAAAATCCGGGAAATACGTTGGTATGGATTCTTATGGATAAGATTGTAAATGAAATGGTTGATACAACCCATATGTGTGATTAGTTAGTTCTCTTTAACTACAAAGACAAAAAGAATGACTAAATTTATCCTACCATTGCATAGATAGAAACAAGAAATGCTAGTTGAAATGATACATAGTCTTGAAAATGCCAAAGTGACTACCATAGGTAGAGGAATGGGCCTCTTGGATGAGGATTAAGTGATCTGGAATTTTCGGAACACATAATAGGGTAAAAACACGAAGGTGAGTAACACTTCTGTGAGAATTGGGCACCGAAGAGACATAGTGGAAGCTATTCGGCCGAATAACCTAATTTATTCGGCCAATTAAATTAGTTTATTTAGTAGAATAAATTAGGTTATTCGGCCGAATAAGCACTACGTTATTCAACCGAATAATGTTTAATGGTTCACCATTAGAAATAAATGAGACCTTGATTTGTGTGCGAGGTATTACCGGATGTGAAAAATGTCTGGCTTTTTTTATTTATTCGGTCGAATAATTATTCAACCGAGTAGTTATTCAGCCGAATATTTATTCGGCCGAATAAGTTTTTGGCCAAATAGTTACTCGGCCGAATAAATATTTGGCCGAATAAGTTTTCTGCATAAAAGCTCGGTCGCGGCCAATCTTTGTCATTTTCCTTTGCAGATTTCTAGACCCATCCATGCCACCCATCTCGCCACCCGTCCATGTCTGTTGGTGGACTCCACCACCCATACATGTCTGTTGGTGTTCTTCCACCTCTCTCGAGAGACCGTTCGCCACCCTATTTTGTCTGTTGGTGTTCTCCCAGCCATTTTGGCAGGCCATTCGCCACTCCTCTTTCCCAGATCGCTCAACACCCCTTTTGCCAGCATGTTTTGTGCCACCCCTTTCGTCTCCCTGTTACGCACCACCCATTTCGCCACCCTATTTTGTGCTGCTTGTCGTGACTTGGATAGTCTCCAATTAATGGTGCTTGTTTGTCGCGGAGTTGGACAACGCCCAATTTGCATGGTGCTTGGTCATCGTGGAGTTGGACAGCGTCCAGTGCAGGTAATTTCCTGTAATTTTTTTTTCTTTTTGTTATTTTTGATATTTTAATGTTGGTTCATTGTTGGCAGATTCTGTTTCATTTTTTCAATGCTCGGCTTCATTTTGCTTCCTTTGTTGTTGTTGGTTCGTTGTTCAGCTTTGGTCGCTCTCGTTTGGTTTCATCGTTGGCTTTCAGCATTGAAAACTAAACATGTATGATTTTTAATTAAAAATTAAAAATAGTTATGTCGTTTAATGAAAAATTATATATAGGATGTTGTTTTGATTTTTCAATTAATTTTTCAATTTAATTTATGATAAACGGTCTTTTCATCTTGAACTCTGTCCATGTGGAGAGAGTTCACGAACTATGTCCATTGAGCTTATAAAACTGATATTTATATTGGGTAATCTTAATTACATTAATTAATATGGATATACTTATCATCAATACTTACACCATTAGATTGCAGTAACTTATACTATTGCATAACTCTATACTACTAGCTTAATTACGATTACTATGCTATGTTAGTAACAAGTATAATACAACACATATGTAAACTATGCTGAATTATGTAAATATCAAAATTAATGATATCAGTTTCAATATAGTGACCATAACTATAATGATTAGACTAGTAAGCGTGTATATACTTAAACAGTACACCTAGCCATGTAGTACTAATATGATGAATAACGATAGTGAGTTAAGCCCCTATTTATTCATACACTAGTGTTATCTTTATAATGGCTTCCATGCAAGGTTCTTTTTTTATAGCTATAGAGATACTAGCCATAGAGATATACACTTCATGGTAAGTATAAGCATATCCATGAATTTTGTCCATGGACAGAGTCCATGAACTCTGTCCACATGGACAGATTTCATGGACTCTATCCATGGATAGAGTCCATGAACTCTGTCCATGTGGACAGAGTTCATGGACTCTATCTATGAACTCTATCCATGAACAAAGTTCATGTCAAACTCTTAGTACTATTTAATGTTAGTTGTATATTGCTGTAAGTAGCTAGATTGAGTTCTTGTACTTGATATATTCCATTAATCATGATAGAAACTAGCTTGAATAATAGGAATAACAGAAATAAAAAAATAAAGGAGTTTGGTGGCTCATCCATATATTGAGTTGTAACGCTATTCTTATTTTAATTTTAAACAACAATAGCTCTCTATAATCTTAAAAACCTGAATCTTAGTTGGATTTTGAACCCGACATACTTGGCTGAAATTAAAGAATCTGCGCGCACCTCTTATTGTTAACGCATCTATTTTAAACCTATTTATCATTCTTAAACCCCACTCTAGGATCATCAGACCAAGTAACAAAAGTAATTCCGCAAACCATTAATATTATCCCGGCTCAAGTTTACATAATCTCGGATGTTTATATTGGTTCCCACCCCTCCAACGCCTCCCCCGCCCCTAAACTTATAAATGCTTTCTCACCTTTAACTTATATAGTATAACACTTTAACATGTTCATGAACAGAGTTCATGACTGTTCATGAACAAAGCATTGAAAAATATATAGGTATGCTTTTTAACTAAACAATAAATATAGGTTTGCTCTAAAAATTAAATATTGCTATGTTGTTTAATTAAAAATTATATATAAGTATGTAGTTTTTCTTTTTCAATTTATTTCTCAAGTTAATTTATGATAAACTGGGTTTTTTGAGTTGGGGAGTTACTGATTCCTTGACATAAAGAAGTGTAACCTTCACTTAATATTTAAGCATATTAGTTCCATTCATTTAAGACATCAAAAACATTTAAAAGATTGGCACATTAATTCCTCATACATCCAACAATATTACCTATACTCATTTTAAGAACTATTAGATGATATTAAGTATATCTAGGTCCTTATTAAAGAACTTCGTTTCTTTAGTAGCTAGGTATTAGAATTTGTGGAATTAACATCTAGAATTTGAATATTTTATGAGTTGATATTTGTGTAAGTGTAGATATCATATCAAATGGAAAGAGATGAACCTTCAAGGAAAAAGCGTAGGAGGTCATCACATTCTTTGGGAGTTGGTGTCCCAATTGATAATCGAACATTTTCGACTTCAGATCGAGATTCAAGCTTATTGTACAGTTCACATTCATCCAATCATCAGCGAGGCGATAGGGGTACAGATGATTCCCCTTTATCTTCTGTGGGAGAACGTAGATCTCGATCTTCTGTTGGTATGAACATCAATCTTTTAATACATGTACAAATTGTATTTTTGTGTGTACACCAAGTTTGTACATGTTTACACATAAATATGTTTGTATTTGAAGCAGAGCATGGTTCAGAAGAGGCTCATAATTCTACAGAGAGGGAGGAAGATCGAGCAAGGGAGACAGACGTGGGTGGAGAGCAAGGTTCCCAAGAGGCTCGTCATTCTACAAATGACGAAGGTCGAGCCAGGACGCAATATGTTGAACTAGTCGAGGGTTGTACACCCATAACAATATATCCACCTGATTTACCTAAGGAGCTTCCATGGGAAAGTGGTGTTCATCAAACGAATCTTCAAAGTTGTAGATCCCACTATGATAGGTTTCAAAATTATTTTTCTACTTTGGATCTCCCTCCAGAGAGCAAACAAAGTCTGGATATTGTTTTGGGATCATTGCTAAAATTCATTGAGGCATACGAAGATCTTGGACCAACTACGAATGGTTTTGTTTATTTGATGCAAAGACGAAGGGAACAGGTGATGGGTCTGGATAAGTGAGTTGTTGTGAAGGAGAGAGTGACCAAAGGATAGGCCAATTCAATGTTTAACTCCAAAGAACGCCTAAAGCAAAAAATGTTGAGAGTGCAATATTTCAAGCACCCCCAATTTGCACATCTAATATATGATCGGTTCCTTGCAGCCTATGGTCGGTTTCCATGGAATGATGAGGTTCCTAATTATTTTTCTAAATTGTTTTATGCGGAGTTTTTTTTAAATATGAAGCTAGACTATACTGATCTTCATTCTGAATTTTATGGACTTGGAAAGAATCGAATATATAATAAAAAAGATGCACTTAGAGACCCTACAACTCTTCGACCTCCAACCCAGATATCTCTCCCGCCAAGGCTTGTGGCGTTAAGATCAGAGATGGAGCCCACATCCCAACTTGGGACAGCTACAAGGGATTTTATTGTCGAAGGTTTAACGTTAGCATTTGTTGGAGTAGATGTGGGATTGGGTGGAGAGATGGCTCGTGCCACTATTCGTCAAAAGTTTGTTTACAAAATGAATGATGAGGTAGATGGAATGAGCATTGGAGATCTCAGGGCTTAGTCTAAGTTTTTTCGTGACATAGCTTCGGATGTTCTATCCAATGACACATCGAGTACATGAGAGGTTTGTTGATTATGTTATAACAGTCTATTTAATTTTTTATTCATTTTGAATTGAACTTTTTGTTAAATTATATGTATGATATTATGTCTTTTTTGATGTATAGTAATAAATACATTATATAAATGTTTATTGGTTGCAGTTTTCCAGAATGTTGAATGAATATAATTTTCGACTCCCCACTAGTGAAAATGTAGAAAATGTAGAGCATCTTGGAGAGGTATATTTATTATTTACATATTTATATTTATGTTTGAACTTGATATTTTATCTTTTTTTGAATTTTAATTTATCTATGTATCTTATTGTTAATTTGACTTATCCATGCAATTTTCTTTAGATTCAAACTTTTTAGATGATTTTCCATCTCTTGTGAGCTAATGATTTTAATTTTTTTTCTTTCGGTTTTAAGTTAATTAATAAATTTTAGTTTTTTTTGCTAGCACTATCTTTTATTTATAATCAAAATTTTAATTTTAGGGAAGCAAACATATGGAAATTGGCGGTGAAGATATAGGTTCCTTGATGGATGTGGATATTGAAACTGAGATAATTTTGTTCATAATTGAAGTGTTCTCTCATATATAAGTTTAATATTTTAATTTTTTGAAATTAGTTTAAAATTGTTTAAACAATTTATGAGATTCGTAAATTGATTTTATACATGTTGAAGCTTGGCTCTCTTCGATCTCTTCGAGGAAAAGGGAAGACTCTAGTGGAGGATAGTGGTGGACTTGCATTTAGAGAATTTGGGGTTATTTTGTTAATAATTGAATTGTTATTTGATATAAGTTTAATATTTTAATTTTTTGAATTTAGTTTAAAATTGTTTAAAGAATTTATGATATTCATAATATGCTTCTATACATGTTGTAGGTTGGGTCGAGTCCAAGGGAAGATCCTAGTGGAGGATAGTGGTGGACTTGCATTTAGAGAATTATTTATATTGGTATTTTTTTGTTGATATATATATATATATATATTGTAGTTGTTTTGGACATCGAGGAGCTTTATTTTTTTATTATACATATGTACATTGAACTCACATGTTCATGAATTTTTTTTGGATTATGTACATGTACATTGAACTCACATGTTCATGAATGTTTTTTTTGGATTATATACATGTACATTGAACTTACATATTCTGTATTTGCTTTAAATGATCTAACTTTTTTTTTGTTAATTATTTAGCATGTTTTGTGTGGTAAATGTTTAGAATATGTTTTTGCATGTTTATGAATGTATGTATTATTAAATTTATGTATGTATGTAGATGTAAAATATTTTCAGTGTTGAGATGTAAATAATGATAATAATGTTATGAATATTATGAAGTTTTGATAGGTGCAATTTCTAAAGATAGGAATGTTATGAATGTTAAGAATGAATGTTAGAAAGTTTTGATAGGTGCAATCTAATGTTATGAATGTTATGAATGTTAGGAATGTTAAGAATGAATGTTCATAAATGTTAAGAATGAATGTTAGGACGTTTTGATAGGAATGTTAAGAATGTTAAGAATGAATGTTAGGAAGTGTTAGGAATTTTAAGAATGAACATTAGGAATGTTAAGAATGAACATTAGAAATGTTAAGAATAAATGTTAGAAATGTTGAGAATGAATGCTAGTAAGTTTTGATAGGAATGTTAAGATTGAATGAATATTAGAAAGTTTTCATAGGAATGTTATGACTGTTAAGAATGAATGTTAGGAAGTTTTGATATGTGCAATCTAATATTTAAGAATGAAAATATATGAGTGTAGATGTTAGGAATGTTAAGAATGAATGTTAGGAAGTTTTGATATGAATGTTTAGGAATGAAAAGCTATGAGTGTAGATGTAAAATATTTTCAGTGTTGAGATGTAAATAATGATAGGAATGTTAAGAATGAATGTTAAGAAGTTTTTATAGGTGCAATCTAATGTTAAGAATGAAAATCTATGTGTGCAGATGTAAAATATTTTCAGTGTTGAGATGTAAATAATGATAGGAATGTTAGGAATGTTAGGAAGTTTTAATAGGAATGTTAGGAATGTTAAGAATGAATGTTAGGAAGTTTTGATAGGAATGTTAAAAATGAATGTAAGGAAGTGGAATGTTAAGAATGAATGTTAGAAAGTCTTGATAGGTGCAATTTAATGTTATGGAGTTTTGATAGGTGCAATCTAATGTCAGGAATGTTAAGAATGAATGTTATGAAGTCTTGATAGGATGGGAAGTTTTGATAGGAATGTTAATCTAATGTTAGGAATGAAAATCTATGAGTGTGTTAGGATGTAAAATATTTTCAGTGTTGAGATGTAAATACAATTTAGTGAAAGTTTCAATTTTTAACGAATGATTCATATTTTCAATGTTCAGGTACCACACTTTGTTAGTTGGTGAACTATAGATGGTGTTGAAATCATGGCAAATGGGGATTTAATGATTTTTTGTTTTTTAATCATAAGCAAAGATTCCAGGATTGTGAAGCTTATGCTAAATTAGAGCAATGATTTTAGATAACAATTCGATGAATTTTAATCGGTTTGTTGTAAATAATAATTGCTCTAATTTAGCATAAGCTTTACAATCCTGGAATCCTTGCTTGTGATTAACAATCAAACGATCGTTATCTCCATTTGCCATGATTTTAGTTATGCGAACATACACAAGTGATATTATCCTTGTGCATGTATAATTTATTTAAAAACCATAGGTTAGCAAAATTCTTAAAACACTCATGAATCATATTTATATGAATTGTTCATCCCACCACAAATCCAACAATGGATCAACCCATCTAATGGATCAAGAATAATAATTTATCATTATTAAGTACATTAGAGAAGCATGAAATGGATCAGATGAATACAAAATCTAGTAGGTTTCCTCGTGATTCCTCACTGACATCATTCAATCAAAAGTAAAGATTCAGGGTGGAGTGTGGAGACATCCACATCCATTATCTCATCCCTTAAGTGGTCTAATAGACATATGAGAACCCGAATAAAGTACTTTAAACAGACTTTAAGACGAAATTACACATTTTTCAACTTATCCAACTTTTATTAAAGTTTTCATTACTAAATAATTTTCGAATTCATTTCAACATGCTAAAATACAATCATTTAAACTCTTATTCTAATTTCCATTCAAGATCATAGTCATAGTTCAAAGAACAAAATATATTGTACACAACATTTTACATGGAATGCCGTCCTCAATTATCCGTTCATGGTCATATTTGGACAGTTTCTATTTTCTAGTTTTTAATTTTTTTTCGATGGAACTTGTACCAATTTTATTAGAGATGCACATACTAAATGACTATATTGACAACATATAACATCAGGTTCATAATCCTGAAAGTAGACAAAATTTTCAGTCATCTGGGTCTGTTGAAAAAAATAGCCTTTTAAAATGATGGATCCTCTCTTGTATGGAAATTCGTTGTCATTGTAGTCATTCAATAACTTCATCCTTCCTTTAGTGCATCGCATCAAATAATATTTCACATTTTCGTTGTTGTCTAAAGGTGTAATCATAGTGAAAACATATCCTATGCACATTACAATTGGCGTTAGAGTTTTTAAATCAATTCAATTGACTATACACACAAGGTGATGAAAAAAATGAACAATCAACAAAGAAGTTGTAAGTTCATTACCTTCTCTAACAAGATCTGAAATTCTATCGCCATGAGATGATATTGCTATTTCTTTTGATTCTAATTCTTCTACGCTTGATAATGGCATTTTTACCTTTGGATTAATCTTTGTGTGTTTCCAATGTTTTTCATAGTTGTTCGTTATGTTTTCACAAACTTCTGTAGATTCAACATTTTCAGTGCAAATATGACAAAAGCATAATTGCTTTCTACTGTCAAATGCAAACACGTTTTGGAAGGATTTTGTTTGAATAGAGTGAAAATATCTAGTCTCATGTATGGTGCTAGTCTCATATGGTGTTGATCTATCTATATGTTGGACCCCAAGAAGCCAAAAAAACCTACACAATAAATGATAAATCACAAATGACAACTTTTAATGTTAGTGTACATTTTTTTAAATTGACAATTAATATAAATGAAAAAAATAGTGTACATACCTGTGCACATCTTTTGATTGTTGATTATAATCATGGCTTAGATGTAATTCACACGATTGGACAACCTTTGAAGCTGAATGAAATCATACAAAAGAATGGTTCATTTTCCATATTTGAAGTGCTCTTTTTACGCATGCTCCTGCACCATCATGTTCACCTTTTCCATGTCTAGTTTCAAAGGAAGTTCAACAATGTTTAATGTTCAACACTTTATGAAGTCGACATAACCAAAAAAATGATCATGAAGATTTAAATTGTCCCGCACATCCATCCGATCATATCCAATGCTCATTGAATTTAACTTCATGTCTTTTTAGTGAATCATAGAAAATATTTTCAATACAATGTTGAACAAAATGTGTATCATGTGTACGATTATCACTGATATAAAAGTGATATTCTTTAATCACATCTCGATTGTCACACGTGCTTTCAATGCCATGAACATCCTGTTGAGAATGTATATATAGAGCATGGACAAATATCAAAACTTGGTCATAATGATAGTATTCACTCTGTATCTCTTTTTGTGTAGCAAATGTGTAGTTTTTTGCAAAATCAACCATAGACAAAATTGTTCCGGGTGGAAAAATTTCATGAGACTATTTGAATTGAAGGTCTTGCCATCGTTTTCTATGTGAATGCTTGGTATATTTATAAATTTCACTTTCAAATTTCTTGAGAAAATATGTCACACATATTTTATCTTCTCACAAATCAATTCTTTTGGAATGTGCATCACTAGAACTTGTAGCATAATTGTTGTATTCATATCTTCTCCAATCAACGGTTATATTTGATAGCGACTGATCATTATCGATAGGATATTTATTGTGAAATAAAACCAGATTTCGACAACGATGAAAATGTTTTCCATTGACACATTTCTTATTATAAAATACTTCATTGTGATCTCTCTCACATAGAGCTTGAAATATGAATTTACGTATTGTGGGTGGAGGTGGTGAATTCATCCAAAACATTTTACCAAATTCAAGAAACGTTTCTTAATATAATTGAAATTCCACATCATAATGGAAACATGATGTGTTAGGTATAGTAATAGGTCTAATATACGATGGTTTTTGTTGTACAAATGTAGTGATTGACACATTAATTCCATGATGATATTCCTTGAATTTATTGAACAATTGCACTTGTGTCATTTTCATTATATGTTTTGGATGGCTTTCATATACATTTCGTGATACTCTTTGTCATATCACATCCCTTGAATTTGGTGAAACTCGAGCATGTGCCAACCAATATTCTCGTACAATATCTTTAACACCTACTCCCATTCTATCTTTGTAAGGTTGTCTATCAATAATTGCCCAGCAAGCAAGTTCATCATTTTCATCTATTTGCATTCTGAATTTGCTATGTTTGTATAATGTCTTTCTTGAGGTTCCAACTGCTTTTGCTAGTTGTGTTGTCAAACGATTTTGTATAGTACTAGCTGAAACAATTGCTGTCTGAATTTCTCTATGTGCAACATTAGTATCTTTCTTCCTGGATTTTCCAAATTTTCTTATTGCATCACCTATATTTTCTATCACATTATGTTTCAATTTTGACTCTTTTGTCGCCCTGTGAATACCCAATAATGACATAGCACCTTCTAACTTCTTGGACACTAATAAACATCTCAAAATTTGTGCTTGTCCTGCTATTGAATAATCCTTGAGAATATCATCATAAATTTTTGTAGCACGATATCGTGCAACATGTATGGGTGTTTTTTCTCCATATTTGTCGCAATTAATGTCTTCTAACATTTTATCATCAATGGTGAAAGTACCTATACATCAAATTAAATTTAATTTAACATATATCCGAAAATACAATTCATTATAAAAAATGAATTTGGAGAATACATGATATATACATACCAAGTCCTATTTCTAGATCTTGGACTTAATCTTCAATATTGACTTCATCGACACTAGCATGTAAATCAATATTTACATATTCAACAATGGTCGCTTCAGATTCATTTTCTTCTTCTTGTACTCTATTTTCAATTTCCATTTCATCAACATTATCATGTAAATCTATATTTATATCTTCAATAACTATCTCTTGCATTTCTACAACCCTTGTTTTTTTGGCATGACATCTGAGTTTTTGTTTTTCTCTATTAGCATCATCATCATGTTTACGATCACCTTTTTTTATGATTTCTCTTACCCCCCATGATTGTTTAATCTATAGATAATAAATTAAAGAATCATCTCATTATAGTTAAAAAAAAATTAAGATTTAAAACATTTACGAAGTTTATAAAAGCATGAACTGAAATTTACTCTGCCTTATCAAAATCTTGTAAGAGTCTTTTGAAAAAAAACTCCTTGGAAAGAAATTTCCTTTGAAAAGAAATCTCCTTTGAAAAAAACCTTCTTGGAAAGAAATAAGAACTCCTTGGCAATAAATATCCTTTGAAAAAACCCATTGGAAAAAAATAAGAACACCTTGTAAAGAAATCTTCTTTGTAAAAACCACTGGAAAAAAAAACTTCTTTGAAAAAATACCTAGGAAAAAAACCTTCTTTGAAAAAACCACTTGGAAAAATACTTTGGAAAAACAAAACTCCTTTGCAAAAATATCTTGGAAAAAAAACTCTTTGAAAAAACCCTTGCAAAGAAATAACTCATTTGCAATAATACCTTGGGAAAAAAACTCTTTGAAAAAACCATTTTCAAAGAAATAAGAAGGAAAAACACATCTCCTTTGAAAAAATACCTTGAAATAAAAACTTCTTTGCAAAAATACCTTGGAAAAAATCTCTTTAAATGCACCTCTTGGAAAGAAACCTTCTTTGAAAAAACCACTTGAAAAAATACCTTGTAAAAAAAAACTCATTTGCAAAAATATCTAGGAAAATAAATACTTTGAAAAAACCTCTTGCAAAGACGTAACTTCTTTGCAAAAATACATTGGAAAAAGAACTATTTGAAAAAATCATTTGCAAAGAAATAAGAAGTGCAAAAATACCTTGGAAAAAAACTCTTTGAGAAAACCCCTTGCAAATAAATAACTCATTTACAAAAATACCTTGGGAAAAAAAACCTTTGAAAAAACCCCTTTCAAAAAAAGAAGAAGGAAAAATACAACTCCTTTGCAAAAATACCTTGGAATAAAAACTTCTTTGCAACAATACATTGGAAAAAAAACTCTTTAAATGCACCCATTGGAAAGAAACATTCTTTGAAAAAACCACTTGGAAAATACTTTGTAAAAAAAAACTCCTTTGCAAAAATATTTTGGAAAAAAATACTTTGAAAAAACCCCTTGCAAAGAAATAACTTCTTTGCAAAAATACATTGGAAAAAAAACTCTTTGAAAAAACCCTTTGCAAATAAATAAGAACAAAAAATAGCTTGGAATAAAAACTCCTTTACAAAAATGCCTTGGAAAAAAACTCTTTGGATATACCCCTTGGAAAGAAATAAGAAGAAAAATACCTTGTAAAAAAACCTCATTTTGCAAAAGAAATCTCTTTTGAAAACCCCTTCAAAAATATTTTTACCAGAAATATGCGAAAATAAAATGTACGAAAATAATGAATCTATTTCGTTTTATTTATACAACTATAGACAACGTAAAAAAAAATTTCGAGCCGACGAAAAATTTTTTGCGTTTGTTTTTTCAGCCAAACAACCTTTGTTGTAAATAACAGTTCCGTTACGGAAAAAGGTTATTCGGCTGAATAATTATTTGGCCAAATACTCTCTGAGACTTGAAAACTTCATAGCTTTGCACAATTTTTAGGTTTCTCCATTTTTGGAAGGTGAAAACAATCTCTTACACTACAAATTGACTGTCAGACTTGATACCACTAGTTTCTGCATTGAATCTACTTTATGTATGTATATATTTTGTTTTGTATATGTGAGATTTGATATTTTTAATTATTTAGTTTCTTAACATGTGTCGAGTTTGGTTTCATCTCTTTCAAAATGTGGTGAAATGAAAAATCCATAACTTTAAAAATACACCACCAAAAACATTGAAAAAAATATGGTGCAGTTAATTGGCATGTCTACTTCAAAAGGGTATTCGTAGATTTTTTAGTTTTATAGTCAATTGAGAGAAAAGTGTCGCAACACAAAACATGTTGAAAATCGACAAGGTTTCCCCATTGATCGAATTCAAAAAAATATAATAATTATTATATAGATCAATTGGTAAAAAAATTATAGTCATGCAACAGTATATTGTGTGTAGATTGTCGTAGCATATTTTGTTTTTGCAAATAACAAGTTTAACACTGATTTTACGGTCGCAACAAAACATGAATATTTTGTAGTCCTCTCATTTTATAAGAACACACTGTCCAAACATTTGCCAAATTAACATATCAAATCTCAATAAAAAAATTGAAAAAATTATGAATAGAAAGCTAACATAATTCTCTAAAAGTTTTCTTTTACTGAATGGTGAAATTCTAAACAAAAATATCACTTTTATTCACCCAAAGCTGAAAAACATGAAAAAATAAAATTTATTTTCTCATAAGACCCCCCAAAATAGACACCCATCTTCATGGATTCACCATTATTTTAGAAATCCAACCATCATGTATAAAATAGTCCAAAACATGAGTTTGATTTATCTTGGTGGGCTCGCTGAGAGCATAGGAGATGAATCAAAATAAATATCAATAGGATACCATGGCATCACCAGAATCTCAAATAATCCAAATTTTGTTTGTAAAGTAGTCTTGCAAGTGTCAAAGGGGTTCATGCAAACTTGATGATACCCCATATCCAAATCTATATTTGTAAATACTTTAGCACCATTTTTTTTTTTAACAGAAACAGGTAAGGGTTTGTATTAACAAAGGCTGTGCACAGCCATTCAATACATTGACAAAGTTTCAAACTCTGCATCTAACAATGGAAAATTGCAGAGGTTTTTGAAGTCAGACTTCTGGAGTTCTTTACTGTCAAAATTCATAAGAAGACTGCAGTTACTAGTGGGGTAAACCCTCACAAACTGATTACATAATTTAAGGCAAAAAAACATTCAAAATTGACAGCTGGGAGAACCTGCATCAGGTAAATGCCATTATCCATAGTTCTGTTGGTTGACTGAAGCCGCCTCTGCCATTTCCAGGTTCACCGTTGGAGCCTCCTATGCATAGCTGCACTGCGTTTTGCAAACAAGAGCAGAGATATCGTTTTTCACACTGTCAATCTTCCCCATGAGTTCAATTACGTTTCTGTCGATATCCTCCATACGCGATTCCAAGCAGGAAAGCCTGGAGTGGATGTATTTGTCCTCCACCACGAGTTCATCAATTGTATTATCAGTATTGCACACTGCAGAGTAGGTTCTGGACAGATAGACCTTAATGTCGAAGGTGAGGCGGCTCAAGGTGACAATCGCCTGCCTGACACCATCCATCTCGTTATCAGCCGAAATATTTTCTGCAGACAACACTGCAGGTTCCTGAAGACTAAGGTTTTGCAGAGCAGGGCCGAGGGCGTCGAATGGAGGGATGGCCATAGTGCAATTGATTTCTACAACCGTCGCCTGGAGAGATAAATGCTCGGGCGTGAGAACAGTACCCGATACATGATGTGAGGCACATGGTGTGAGATGTGGAGCTCGGGCCATGCTATGGCGGTGGAGAGGGTGGAGTCCAACACAATGGTCGCCATGGGAGTTTGGTGGGGAGAGTTTAGACCACGGACTAGTATGCCTATAACAATTCCAAGGTGGAGCGAGATTAAACCATGAGTCCATTAGGGAATAAAGTGATAGGATGGAACATTGTTTAGGATAGCATGCCCCAATTCTAACTTGACTCCATTGTTGGCCAGAGTGTCGGCATTGCCATTGAAATCCCTTAACACATGAAAGTAGAGTGTGTCCTTTGGGAGGGTGAGTCGTTTTATTCTTTTCTGTATTCTCCGATTTTTGTCTGTCTTTAAGGGAGTGCCATTGTTCATTGCTTGTATAACATGCTTGGAATCCCCAAAAACTTGAAGGCAATTCATGTTGAAGGTAACTGCTAATTCTAGAGAATAGAACAAGGCAAGCCATTCTGCTTGATTGTTGGTGCTAATTCCAAGTCCCCAAGAGAAATCTACTAATTTATTTCCTCCGGGATCAAAAATAACCCCCCCCCGCGCCTGCCGCCCCCGTTTGCAGAGCATTTAAAACAAACTTTAGCACCATTGAGGCGATCCATTGAATCATTAATGTGAGGAAAGGGTAACATTTTTTATAGTAACCTTGTTGATAGAATGGTAGTTAATCACTAGGTGACATTCATTAGTTTCATTTTTAGAATAATGAATGGTGGAGAACCACAAGTACAGGAGTTGGGTTGCATGTGACCGTATTACAAAAGTGGTTGGAGTGTATGCTCAATTTCAATAGCCTCGTGATGGGAAAGGTTTTAAGTTGGGGCATTACGCAAGGACACGCCTCAAAACAAGTCAATGGAGTGTTGAATATCATAGAGAGGGGAAGACTTACCAAGAGTTGGAACATGTAGAAAAATTGAGTAAAAAATGGTTCCAAAGTAGTTGTGGTGGGTTGGGTGGCATTATTTAACTTAACTAGTGAACAACACAAAGGGAGAGACATTGATTTAAACTAACATGTCATATTATAGTGGGATTGGATATAAGGGACGGGGTTTATAGACATAATATGTGATTTTGATAGTATCATCGTAATAATTATAGGTATTATGTTTTGCATCATACAGGTATTTTATTTGGTATTGATATGCAATACTTAAGAGAAGATCAACATAATTGACATCACATTCTATTGTATCATTTTGGAAGGACCCAATTACTAAATTTATGGACAATGTTTATTGAATAATAGGTGTGGAACCTGTTTTTGAACCCACAACTAATATGGACAAGGATGGGGTAGAGTAGGAAGTTGAAGATGCTATTGTAATGTACTTAACAAAGATTAAGACAACATATCATATATACTAAATAACATAAACACACATTGACACAAAATATCATATATCATAAATACTTAACATATCTATAGTATTTGGTCAAATTTCAAGTTTTATAAACTCAATCTAATAGAAATAAAATTTAAAAAAATTGTCCCGATGTATCACAATATATCCAATAATAATAATAGTATATGATTTATCATAATTAATGTTAAAAAAATATGTATATCTTATAGATTGAGCTTTGTTAGAGTTTAGTAGTCTTGAACTTTTGAGTCGACACTCTACCCATCTTCAGGGGTCTAATCAAATATCATATAATGTAAAATCAAATGATGATGGTGATGATCGTGGTTATTAATATCCATTGAGACCAACTTTGTTCCATCAAACCTTAAAAGGTAAAGGAATCACTTTGTTTCCTTTAGAAATTTATTTATGTGTTCAAAAAGCTTTATGATAAGCATTACTAGATCAACATAATTGTGACAAGTTTAAATGTTAGGAAGGTTAGTATTGTAGCAAATATTTTGAAATTGCACTGTATTGCACGGGTGTACATAGGACATTATATGAGAAATTCGTTTTTCTACTCTAACCTCTTAGTACCACAAAGATGACAAATTATTTCACCCCACTATGTTTGAGGAATTATGCAACACCCTGTTATACTATGGAACTCAAGAGAGTTTGTTCTTCATTTAGCAATTTTGATTTTCTTCTTTACACTAGTTAAAAGAGATATATATTTTTTATCTTCTAAATTAGGGTTGACCACCTCCACATAATATATTAATTTTATCGTATCCTCTAATTTTGTATCACACCACAAGTTTTCCTTAAATTTAGATGTAATACTACTTTTAATATTATCACTATTACGCAAAGTGACCTCTTCCATGACACCCCAATGATTTATCAAAGACATGGCATCGTTATACCAAACTCACTTAATCCAAAGGTGGTTTTAAATGGAGTATGAAGCAATATTAGGAAGCCCCTTGGCTCCCATGCTATTTATCTTGTTCTTGTGCATTAGGTACCTAGTCATAGCCTTGCTCTCAGTGGGGGAGAGAACCACTTCTATGAGGAGGAACTGATTTTCTACAGATTTTGCAACCCCAAACTTCACATCCATATAAGATAATAGGAGAAACAAGAGTCTCAAAGAGGATTATCTTCTTATCCCAAATCAGAAGGTCTACTTATTTACAACTATTTTCAAGTAAATAAAAGGTTCCCCCTCTCCATTTCTTTTCTCAATGATATAGTTCTAGTTAAGCTTGTGATGAAGATTGATTCCAAGATATTTGTATGAAGTGACTTTCTCCGAGTTCTTTTTTAGTACATGAAATCAACATAAATGATATTTTGGGGTTTGTTGTTCATAACCTTTGTTTTTTCAATGTTAACAATCATACCCATACTAGAGCAAAAACACTTGGAGAATTTTTGTTCCTTATCGAGATCATAGGGACTCCTGTCGATAACAAAACTATCATTAGAGTAGAGAAGAAGGATTATGACTATACTGTGAGGAACCTCCAACAATTAATTAATGAAAATGCACAATATATCAGAAATAACATAACAAATAATAGATTTATTGATCGCGGGCTTGATGCAAGTGACCCTACGGGATACTTTCTTGCTTAACAATACACACGACACAAACCACAATGTTTACACAAACAAGGTGTAGAACAAGATGCCAGGAGTGGCTTATATTACTTCTCTGAAATCGGTTACAATGTAAAATAACTGTAAGCAAATAAATAACTATGATCGGCCTTAGCCGTTACAACTTAGAAGTAACTGTGGTGTGTTCTCCTTGTGTGTCGACCTCACCCTCTCTTGGTTCGCCACAGAACTCTAAGCTATGGTTCGATCTCAACCTGCTGAACTCCGGTCAGTGTGACTCTTCTAAACCCTCTCAGCTTTGCTATCTCGGCTCCTTTTCTGCCGTTCTGCACTCTGTGTCTCCCTCAATACTGAGGGCCTTCTCTTTCTCTTCTACTCCTCGGTTGTTGTTCCCAATACAATGGCAATCGTGAGACACGCGTCCTCCTCTGTTCACCGATCCTGCCAAATCTTGCGAACCTGCACTATTAGCTTCTAGTCATGCTGCACAGCCTCTGTCCATGACATCTCTTGTCATGTCCTTCACCAACTTGTAATAACTGTAATAACTTTCTCAACAACCCCACGGCTACGAGGTATAGTCGCTTGACTTTCTGTCCTTCTGAATCTGCTACAGCAGTCAGTCTCATCACGACCTTCCTGTCGGTTGACTCTTTCCTCAATTACCCTTGGCTTTGCCAAAACCTGTCATGTCATAGTTCAACCTCTTGTCGACTACCCAACATCTTACATCGCTCGTTATCTGTCAACCACTTCCTGTCGATTCTCGACCTCTCGCGACATCCGCTGGTCTTCAGTCGGCCGCACCTCGACTATTTTTGCTTGACTTGTTGACTTCGACAGGTCAACCTACTCTCTGCACTCCCATTGGTCAGCTTCCCTTCAGTTGATCAACCTCGACTGATCTGCCTAGGCCTCGATGCTCCTGCATCAAACTCCTCAGGTGAAAAAGAATTCGACTGCTTCGTCAGTCTCCTAAACTCTTCTTCGGAAATCCACGTTGCTTCATGCAACTCATCTTTTTCCATCGCACCAAGTATTCCTTCATGCGTGATCTACGGGTACACCCTACTTTGTGTTCGTCGATTAATTCTGCGATCCCTTCCTTCTGTTGGTCCGGAATCTATTCTGTCCAGTCGATGCTGGTTCCTTACCCCTTTCTGTTGCTTGACCCTTCTTCAAATTTGTACAGGTCTAAGACGTTGAACTTTTCTGAAATGTTCAAGTCTTCCGGCAATTCCAACACATACGCATTGTCTTAAATCTTCTTCAGAATCCTGCATGGTCCTATCTTCTTCAGCTTCAGCTTGTGGTATGTTCCTCTCGGAAATCCCTCCTTCCGCAAATAGGCATAGACTAAGTCTCCTTCTTGGAATGATAGTAGCCTTTTTCTCCAGTCAGCTCTCAACTTGTAGGCCGTGTTACTCTTCTTGATGCGCTTTCGCACATTTTCATGAACTTCATTCATATGCTCTGCGAATGATTCGGCATCCGCGCTCTTCCTGGTTTCTGTCGACAATTCGACCAGATCTGCCACTATATGTGGACTTCTCCCTTCAACAATTTGGAATGGGCTCCATCCCGTCGATTGATTCACAGAATTGTTATATGCAAACTCTGCCTGTGCCAACACATTTTCCCACTGCTTGGGTCTATTGACCGCTAAACATCACAAAAGGTTTCCCACACTTCTGTTCACAACCTCGGTTTGTCTGTCTATCTGCGGATGATTTGCCAAGCTAAACTCTAACTTCGTGTCGAGTTTCTTCCATAGGGTTCTCCATAAATGCCCCATGATCTTCATATCCCGACCGACGTGATACTCTTTGGAAATCCATGCAGTCTGACTATTTCCTTGAAGAATAGTACAGCGATCCCTATGGCATCACTTATTTTCTTACATCGTATGAAATGTGCCATCTTTGAAAATTTGTCGACTACAACGAATATTGAGTCACTTCCCTGCTTAGTCCTTTGTAATCCTAACACAAAATCCATGCTAAGATGCTTCCATGGGTTCTCTAGTACCAGTAATGGTGTATACAACCCTGTGTTCTGACTCCTTCCCTTTGCCAATTGGAAAATTTGACATTGTTGAACCCACCTTCCGACATCTATCGACATCCTTGGCCAAAAATACTTCTCTTCAACCAGTTCTTTGCTCTTGTCGATCCCAAAGTGCCTTGCTAACCCACCTTTATGAAACTCTCGGATTAGGTTCTCTCTCACTGATCCTCTGGGAATACACAGCTGACTTTCCCTGAACAGGTAACCTCCTTGAATGAAATAACTCAAATATGGAGTTCTGTCGATGCTCCAAGGTTCACGACAAGCCTTCCATGCTTTTGCAAAATTTTCGTCGGTCTCATACTCTATCTTTATCGACTCTATCCCTGTTTCCTGAATAGTCGTCGTGCCCAACAATGCAACTCTCCTGCTCAATGCATTGACAACTTTGTTCGACTTGCTCAACCTATGTCGCAACACGAACATATATCTCTGGAGTAGCTCCACCCACTTCATGTGTCTCTAGTCCAATTTCGACTGAGTATTCAGATACCTCAATGCTTGATGGTCCGCGTATAACAAAAACTCCTGTGGCGACAAATAATGCCTCCATTTCTTCAATGCTTGTATGATATCATAAAATTATTTGTCATAGACCGAATATTTCCGCTTCGCTCCATTCAGTTTTTCAAGGAAGAATGCAATTGGTCGGCCTTCCTGGCTCAACACTGCTCCAATTGTTGTTCCACTCACATCACAATCGACCTGGAAAACTTTGTCAAAGTTTGGGAGCGCCAACACTAGGCCCTCAGTGACCTTTTCCTTCAATTTGTCGAAAGCTTCCTGGGCCTTATCCATCCACTTGAACTCGCCCTTTCTCATGCATTCTGTCAATGGTGCACAAATCTGACTGAATCCCCGATTGAACTTCCGGTAGAAACTAGCAAGTCCATGGAAACTTCTCACTATAGTCATACTTGTCAATTCCGGCCAATCTATTATTGCCTTCACCTTTTAGGGGTCCATCTCCAACCCTTTACCTGAAATTACAAATCCCAAGCACACCAATTCTTTCTTCATGAAGAAACACTTTTGCAGGTTGATCATCAGCTTTTCTTCCTACAATTTCTGTAATACTTGTCGAACGTGCTCCAAATGTTCTGACTTGGTCCGACTAAAAATCAGAATGTCATCTAAATATACTATGACAAACTTTCCTAAGAATGGTTTCAACACTTCATTCATCAGTCTCATGAATGTACTGGGTGCATTAGTCAATCCGAATGGCATGACTGACCACTCATATAACCCTTCTCTTGTTTTGAATGTTGTCTTCCATTCATCTCCTTCTCTAACCCTAATCTGGTGATACCCACTCTTCATGTCTAATTTCATGAAGTATGTCGATCCACTCAGGCAATCCATCAAGTCATCCATCCTTGGCAATGGAAATCGATACTTGATCATGATCCTTTTCATGGCTTTGGAATCGGTACACATTCTCCATTCCCCGCCCTTCTTTGGTTTCAATACTGATGGTACTGCACACAGACTCAAACTTTCTCGGATCAATCCCTTGTCCAACAACTCTTGGACCTGCCGGTTGAGCTCTTGTCCCTCTACTGGACTAACCCTTTATGGTGCTTTGTTTGGTAGACTCGACCCTGGGATCAAGTCGATATGATGGGATATAATCCTTGTCGGCGGCAATCCCGTCGATTTCTCATCAGCCATTATGTCCCGAAACTCTTCAAGCAAATACTTGACTTCGGCCAGAATGTCCTCCATGTCGGTCTTTCCATCGACATAAGGTCCTTTTGGAATGATTGCATAACATCCCAACTATTTTTCTTCCTTTGCGAGGAATTCTTTGGCGATGTTGATCAACACTCGCTTTTCCCAAAGATTGCTCTCGCTGTCCCTACCGTTGGATGGCTCTTCTCGCCTCGGATTAAGAGTCCTTTTCACACCATTCTTCCACACTATGACTGTGTTAGCTTGACCATCATAGATCATCTTTCGATCATATTGCCATGGTCTCCCTAACAACAGATGGCATGCATCCATGGGTACTACATCACATAGTACACTGTCCTCCAATCCTTCAACTCTGAAGTTGATTAGGCATTGTTCAGTCACCTTAACATGGTGTCCTTTCTGTAACCATGAGATCTTCTAAGGGTGTGGATGTTCTCCACATTTCAACCCGATCTTGTCAATGACTTCTGTTGACACAAGATTCTCTGTACTCCCACCATCAACTATGGTCTTGAAACACCATTCTCCGATCCGCACCTTCGTTTGAAAGATCGCCTTCCGTTGTGTTGGTTCCATCAGATCACGTTGATATTCTTGGCTCAAGGCTCTCTGAACTGTCAGATTCTGGTTCTTCTTTTTCTCACTTCCACTGCTATCTAATGTTGATCCTTCCCTCTCATCGACTTGCTCATCCTTTCAACATCTGGGTTTCGACTCTTCTGTAGTATGTAGGTTTTCTGGGCATTCATATGCCTTGTGCCCCGTTCCTCGACATTTGTAATAGATTATGGTTGGTTTGTTAGCTCCCTTTTTATCATATGGACCACTTCGACTATACGCACCTTGACTGCGGTTCTCATGACCATCACGTCGGTTCTCTTGTGCTTTTTCTTTCGTCGATGTCCCTTCTGTGTGTCGACTATTTTTGACAGCTTCTTTCCTGTAGCCACTACCTTCACGCTTCACGGGGACGGTCTTTCCACCCCGACTAGTCATCCTGCCTCTGGTGACTACGGACTTCCTCGACAGTTTCTCCTCCGCCTTCAGAGCTAACTGATAGGCTTCTTAGACTGCCCTGAATCTTGACATGCTGAGTTCATCCTGAATAGCGTACTTCAAGCCATTTAAATATCTGGCGACAGCTTCTTCCCCGTCATCAGTTTGTCCTGACCGAATCGACAATCGATAGAACTCCTCCATGTACTCTTTCACGGTCATTTCCTTCTGTCGAAAGTTTTGTAGCTTTTGGAACAAGGAAATCACATAGTCGTTTGGCAAGAACTTCCCCTTCAACTTGGAAACCATCCTGTCCCAAGACTTGATTTCTCCTTACCTTTCTTGAGTCTATCAGCCTGTACATTGTCCCACCACAATGAGGCATGACCCTTCAACCTTAGACATGCAGTCTTAACTTGCTTAGGATCCTCGATCTGCTCTACGTCAAAGTATTTCTCCATCTCCCTGAACCAGTCGATCAAGTCTTCTGGGTCTGGGCTTCCCGAGTACGTATGCACATCTATCTTCGCCTGACCTCTCATTTCTGTCAGAAGCTTGATGATTTTTTCCTCTGGTTCTTTTGTTGCAGCTTCCCGAGCTTCCACTTCCTCGTCGATGTGGTCCAGCGCTTCAGGAATGCAACCATGCCTCTGGTTTTCTTTGATCGCTGTGACTTCATTTTTCAAAGTCCGCATCGTTCGGACGCATTCATCGAACATCTTATGATCCACTGTGACGACTGCTATGCCACTTGCTCTTCGTCCTCGGACATTAACGCCTCTAAAGGCCATTTTCAACCTCCACTGAAAATACTGACGCAAGTCAAGTTGGTATAGTCGTCTCCTCCAACTAGACTCGCTTCCGAGCCCTGATACCAAACTGACGCAAGTCAGGTTGGTATAGTCGTCTTCTCCAACCAGACTCGCTTCCGAGCTCTGATACCAACTGACGCAAGTCACCCTATGGGATACTTTCTTGCTTAACAATACACAATACACAAACCACAATGCTTACACAAACAAGGTGTATAACAGATGCTAGGAGTGGCTTATATTACTTCTTTGAAATCGGTTACAATGTAAAATAACTGTAAGCAAATAACTAACTATGATCGGTCTCAGCCATTACAACTTAGAAGTAACTGTGGTGTGTTCTCCCTATTTGTCGACCTCACCCTCTCCTGGTTCACCATGGAACTCTGAGTTATGGTTCGATCTCAACTTGTTGAACTCCGGTCAGTGTGACTCTTCACAACCCTCTCGGCTCTGCTATCTCAACTCCTTTTCTGTCGTTCTGCAATCTGTGTCTCCCTCAAGACTGAGGGCCTTCTCTTTCTCTTCTACTCCTCAGTTGTTGTTCCCAAGACGATGGCAATCCCGAGACACACGTCCTCCTCTGTTCGTCATTCCTGCCAAATCTTGCGAACCTGCACTGTCAGCTTCTAGCCATGCTGCATAGCCTCTGTCCATGACGTCTCCTATCATGTCCTTCACCAACTCGCAATAACTGTAATAACTTCATCAGCAACCCCACGACTACTAGGTATAGTCCCTTGACTTCCTATCCTTACGAATTTGCTACAGCAGTCAGTCTCATCATGACCTTCCTGTCGGTTCACTCTTTCCTCGATTACCCTTGGCTTTGCCAAAACCTATCTTGTCGTAGTTCGACCTCTTGTCGACTACCCAACATCTTATATTGCCCGTCGTCTGTCAACCACTTCCTATCGATCCTCAACCTCTCACGACATCCACTGTTCTTCGGTTGGCCGCACCCTGACTGTTTCTGCTTGACTTGTTGACTTCGTCAGGTCAACCTGCTCTCCACACCAGTGGTCGTCGGCACTCCCATTGGTCGGCTTCCCTTCAGTCGGTCAACCTCGACTAATATTCCTAGGCCCTGATGCTCCTGCATCAGGGCTACTTCAAGGGGGAAACCTCCTTTCAACAAGCTCAATACAAATAACTTCGCCATGCCTTCATTGGCCTCAACACGTACTTATATACTAAGTCTATGCGCCAATTCTATGCATCAGTATCGTGGAACATATAATACTACAGGACGACTTACAAAGCATATGTGTCCAATACTATGGATCAATACCATGGAACATATAATACTATGGGCTAATACAAACTATGGATCAATACCATGGAACATATAATACTACGGGACGACTTACAAAGCATATGCGCCCACCAACAATATACTAACAAAGTAAAGAGAAGGGTTGACATGAGTTCCTAACATATACCGATAGAATTCAAGTCATGCTAGCACAACCTACATTTTCTAAACAACCCTCTAGATTGTCAATATACCAAAATGCATTAGGGAGAGGGGAAAAAATTGCTTGACTCATGTATTACAATTAATTTCTTCTAATCAATCCTTAGAGTTCCTAAACTTAGCAATAACCTTGTCATACAACCTTATCACACTCACTCCCAACTCAAAGTGAAATTTTAGCTCTTATAATCTATTCCAAAGGTTAGTCCTTGGAGTTCTGTCAAATTATTTTCTCAAGTCAACAAAGAGACATGGAATGATTGGTTTTATTATTACGACACTCTTTGCAATGGTCCTAATTTTTATAACAAGGTTGTCTATAGTTGAATGATGACTCATAAATCTTGTCTATCCTTTCACTCGTTTTCTGACTTTCTAGACATATGTGGATCTTCTTCTCCAAAATAATTCCATATATCTTGACTAAAAGATGGAAAACCATAATGGTCCTCTAATTAGACAAAAAAAATTTATCGTCACTTTCTAAAATAAGAACAATTAGGTTTTTTGTCTAGGGCTTAAGGAAACCCTACTTCACTACTAAATTGAAGACCTTATGGATGTGAAGTATGAGGATATGCTCTCCTATTTTTAATATTTTTTCTTGATATCCTTCAATGTCCTTAGCTTTCCCTTTTGTGATCCAATTAACCCCAAAATCTATTTCTTCCAGAGATAAAACATCTTCCTCTATAGAAATGGTTTGAATGTTGTTCATGACAACAAGAGATTCATAAAGATATTTAAGGTAGGAATTCCAGTCCCTCACAAAAATCATAAATTGTTATCTTTATTTTTACAACATAGAATTTACCTCCAAAATTTCTTAGGATCTATCTGAAAAAGGTGCAAAAGATTATGTTACTTTCTATTTATATAATATCTTTTTATTTTTATTTTAACTAGGTCTTTGTACCTATATATCTTGATTTTAGGGACTCATTAGAAACATCCCTAATGGATTTTCTAGCATGATTGCACTCTTTATCATATTAAGGATTGGTCATTCTATTTTTCTTTCTACATGACACCGGGATATAGAGTTTGTTAATTGAAGTAGCGGGGGTTGTGATACAATAATGATAGTGGTCTCCAATAGTGTCCTTATCTAATAGTATATTTAATTCATTATTTAAATTTCCCTTAAAAATATATTAGTTTTATTTTAATTGAAGATTCGGTGCTTTTGGTTATTATAATTCTATGTTATGAGGCTTATGTGCCTCTCAAAGTTTAGACTTAGGGTTAAAATTCTATGCCCAGTGTTGGACTAAAGGTATAGATATCAAATAATCTAAAACACTACTACCTATCCCATGGACATAGGTCACCTGGTTGGATTTTTTCCACTTCATAATACCATTGCAAATTATTATATCTTGAGAACTACAATATTTGATTAGCTCCATATGAAAAAAAATTCTCAACCAGGTCTTCATAGTTTCTTTTGTATTCGCGAGCTAACACAAGGTCCTTATCTAACCATAGCTCATTAACGTTGGAGTCATTTCTTAAAATAATAACTTGGTTATTTTGTCGTATAGTAGCATTAAAGACTCATATCAGGAGGATATTTCCTTCATTTACCCTAATCTAATCCATTGTGCGGACAAATTTTATCTAAATTAAACAATCCCATAAAATGTTATGTGTGTGTGTAATTTAAAACATTAAAATAACAATAGTTTGCCAAAATTAAATTATTTATAACTATTTAGAAAACAATATATAAATACGACATTTATAACCAATATTAGTAATATATTATTTAATTGAAAAATGATTAATAAAAAAATATAACATACAAATCCAAAATAAAATAGATTTTAAAACATTCAAATAATACTAAATAAAAAGTTTTTTTTTTCAAATAGCAAAATATTTATAACTATTTATATAACAACATATAAAACTAATAAAATAAGCAATTAAGAATTCTCAAAGATTTCTACTCTAAAATGGGTATGACTGTTAACACCAACAATCTAAAGTTATGATTATTAAATCCAAGGTCACCTATGCTAATTTTGTTATGACAATAACAACTTGGAGGACATGTCTTCTTACAAATATCTTGGATTGATTTCCATCATAAGCTCAAATAGAACTATAGCATTGAGAAAATTATTAATGGAGGGTGGAAAACTTATTTTGGTCTTAAAAACAATTGTAAGTCAACAAACCTTGTGATGCGGGATAAACAACAGTTCATTTTTCAAACTCTCTCCCCTTCTGTTATCTTATACGGTTGTGGACAATGGGGTTGTAGCATCTCTAGAGAGTCCCGGAAACTGATTGAGAAAATATAGAAGCACTTTATAATGTATAACCTTAAAACTAAAAGAAATACCCGCTACCCTATTCTCCTAATAGAAGTAGGTCTTCCCCCCATCGAGAGAATCGCTACATGACTAGATACATGATGTACATGTACAAGATAACTAACATGAGAGACCGAAGAATTCTTAATATTGCTTTACAATCCAGTAAAGATCAAATGTGGCTCAAGAAAGGAGGTATAAAGATGCTAGGGCTTGGTTAAACCATTTGGGAATTGATGAAAAAGCCACTTTACAAAATTCAATAACATTAAAAATATTATCATAACTAATTTTAAAGCGAAAAATGTGGGACGAGAAATTTCTAGAGGCTAAAAGAAAATTAAGATACTATAAAGAGGTCTTTAACCTTGATTGGTAAGAGGAACAAATTCACATGAATTTCATACTGAAACAAGGAATTGGACAACTCCTAAAACACCATGGTCAAAAAATATTTGCCACCTCTATGGGACTAGGAACGTTGAGGATGAAGTTCACTTTCTTTTAGAATTCCCTGTGTATAGCCAATTAGATCACAGTTTCATAATCTTTGCTACAATACAAACCTTCCTAACCTTCTAACTTGGAAAATTGATGGATACCTAGGAATGCTTCTTTCTAAGCGTTATGAGCACATGAATTAAATTTTATAGAAATGTCCCTAACTTGCGGGATTGGCCTTTGGTATGAGAAAATATGACTTTGAGGGATTTAAGCCATCAAAATCACCTCGTGATCACACCCATCCAGGGCCACACCAACCCTTAGCATGGCTGGAAATTTTTGGTGTCTCGTCCTACCACCACCGAGTTTCGAACCTTGGATTGCCTAACAAACAGAACCCCTCAAAAACCAATGACGCTACTCGAACTTGATAATAAAACATTGATAACTATTTCGAAAACTATACATAAATAAAATTTAAAATATCTATATAATGAAACAACGAAGAGACTTTTGCATATTAATCAAACATTACCATGGTCTTCTTATAAACATAAACAATGCAATATTAAAATTTTAAAATATAGATTTTGGACTTCCTTGAGTGGATCAACAACATTAACCTGTGTGTAAGCACAAAACACAAAACTAAGTGATTGGTTGAGTCTATGGCCTTTGCCAAAGTATGGCTATGCTAGTTATAAAATATAGTAATATAAACTATAAAATATTTTATACATGAAAATTCTATACTTGATGAGTGGTTAAGGTACACTTTTAAATTTAACTAAATATTAGTGTAGATAAGGTATAATAATATATATGTCCATGTTTAAATTTCATGTTATAATTTGATCTTTCGTTACCCTTATATTTATTAAAATTTTATTTTTAAGATAAAGATATATTTTAAATTAGAATAATTAAAATTAAAATTAGACAACTCATATCTTCATCATATATATATATTTCATATAAATAAATATGTTTAAAATTTCATAAACACAAATAATTTTACATAGAAAAACAATGTAAAAAATGGAGACACAAATACATGTTAATTATTTTTATCAAAATTGTAAATATTATTATAAACCATCTTTTAAATGATACTAGGAATCTCACATGTTTCTTAGCCAACTTCAAAAATATATACACAAAAAATCATGAGCTAAGGCATTTAATATGTGTTTCAAAATTATTTATAATGTGTTAAATACTTACATGTAAAATTATATTTTCACATCGTTACATTGTTATATTATTTGTTATGTTTTAAATTTAAAATGTATTTTATATTATATATTATTGGAATTAAATAATATTTTAAAATTTTAAATGTGTGAAATATTTTTAGATTTTCTAAAATTTTAAAAATATATATTTTGTATTTATAATTTTATGATTTTCTCCAATATTTTCTCATCGTCAGAAAAAATAATATTAGTAAGAAATTAAGTTGAACATCTTTAATAATTGATCAATTTTTTTAGTTGGATACAAATGTTTCGTAAAGTGCAATTAAAAAAAATGACCTTGACCATCGACTTCCAACCTTGGGCTGGGGCAATTTCGAAATTTGTTTTAATTCGTTCGCCGACTAAGCAACTCTGTAAATCTTTCATCATCGGATTTTTAGGTTTTCTTTGGTTTTATTTGTAAATCTTGAGTCCTCTATCAACAGGTTTTTAGGTTTTTCTTTGGTTTTATTTGCCGGTTGCATATTACCGCCACCAATAATACAGTTATAAAGCATAAATAAATAAAGATTGGTATGTTAATTATTGAATTAATACAAGGTAAACTGTGTGCATTTTTCATACACTGCATCCTCCATATCAAAATCGCAGAACTAACGGTTCGATGGCGTCTCTGGTTTCCATGGTCTAAATTGGGCCAATTATGGGTCGGTGACCGACTACTTGCAAATTATTTTCTTTTTTGGTTTAAACCCTTTTCTAATAATAATCTCCGAAAACTGATATATCATGACTCGTGAGGGTTTCGGTTGCATTTTCATTTAAAAGGATGATGTATAACTGATTGCAAATTTTGAAGTTTCACATTTCTCGTAAGCACCTTTGACTATAATTTCCTACATTTCTCGTAAGCACCTTTAACTATAATTTCATATAATTGATATAAGCATGAACATTTTGGATTTGATTTTTTTTTAAATAATATATTTTTAAGAATAAGAAATGTGAGTTATTAGATTTTAATGTTTTTTAAATTGAGTTTAATTTTTGTTATCGTGGAATGAAGTGTTATTCTCTCTATTCAAATTTATATAAGTGACATTCATAATAAACAGAATCTTAAATTTGTAAAAAAATTGTTTAAAAAATATTAAATTAAAAATTACTTTTATGTAATATGATGTTTTCATGAAATATATATATATATATGTAAATGATGTTAGCTATATATATATATATTAATGATCTTAGACCAAGATATATAAATAATCAAGAGGAATCAAATATCTTGAGGTGTAAATTTTTTCTTAATGTGTAAAAAATTTAAGATAAAAAATTTACACCTAGAAAAGAATGGATCCCTCTCGATGCTTGATAGATCACCTTTAAGATGGATCTATGCCGGTTCATAAATTGACATTCATAATGAATGTACTGTTATAAGAACTTTGTGTTGAATTTTTTGTCTTAATGTGGAATTATAATAGTACTTGAAATCAATGAATAATCAAAAGCATAAGCATCCACACAAGACATGGTATTTACCCTAGGGAAACCCTCTAGTACTTGAGGGAGAAAATCTCAACAAAATATTCCTTACAATATTGATAGATAGCAGATAATGTCTTTACAATGGGCATATTACATCAAGCACCCCTGGTGCATTATCAGAGAGAAATACCAAGCACCTCTAGTGAAATCACAGAGAAGTAGAGAAGATGGAAGAATAGACCTCAGAGTAATATCCTACACAAAAAAAATTAGCCGATTTTGGTCACATGCACAAAGAAAGCAAATTTCCTTCAAGAGAGAAGAGAATTCGCTCTCACATTGATCAATCCTGCATAACATATATATACCATATTTCTCATGCTTAGGCTTATATTTTTATCTTCTGACTTCAAGATGAAATCTCCCTTCATCTGGATGCTAGAACACTTAGTTAGGTGGCTAAGTCAAGTGTCCTCACGCAAGTGTCATAACTTAAGTGATGTCTTTTAGTTCAACTTAAATGTTCACATGAAACACACTTTAGTTAACTAGATCTTCTTTATTAACACTTAGTTAGCTCTTTTAACTGAATTCCTTCATGATAACATCACTGAAGTGAACAATTCGATTTCTTCTTTAATTAACTAAAGTATTTCTCATTAACATTGATGAAGTTTAACAATTCAAGTTCTCTCTTATTTAACTGAAGTGTTTACTGAAGTGAGCAAATTGATTTCTCTCATATCTTATCACATCTTATCTTTATCTATTTTCTTATCTGCATGGTCCATATGTGCCAAATTTAATTTATCTATCATATCAAAGATACTTAGGATATTTTTCCATAGATGTGATCATCTTGTTCTACTATTGTTCCAAGTGGTCATATGCTAAAGTAATTCACTCTAGAGGTGGAAATTCTCTAGAGGAGACTTAATAGCTCATTACTAGTACATCACACACCATTTATGTTTCGATTAGAAAAACATTACGTCAACATATGAGGTACCACCTCAACACTTGAGGATCTGTCTTGACACACAAGACCTTAGCCTTGGAAAGCAAAATTGTACAACATCATCACTTTGACATACAAAGCACTTACCTCAACATATAAGGCTTAACCTTTAAACATAATTCTTAGTCATTCTTGAGTCCAACTCAAGAATATTCTCCAAGTTTCTTGAGTCCAACGCAGGCTCCCTAAGGCACTACCTCGACACATGAGGCTCAATTATGGTGCACAAGATTGACTTGGAGAATGACTCATGATGATGTGACTTTAACACTCCCTCTAAGAAAGGGAGGCATTCTCTGCCATTCCAAGCCCGTCTCGAAAGTACCTATACTTCGTCAAGGATAGAAACTTAGTCAACATATCTGCTATCTACTCACCAAGAGCAATGTGTTTAAGTCTTATGGAACCTCTCTGGATCATTTCTTTGATGTAGTGGTATTTCATCTAAATTCATTTCGATCTGTCATGAGACAAAGGGTTTTATGAGAGCTTAATGCATCTCTTATTGTTAGAGCAAATGACAGTAGTCTCAATCTTCTCACTGAATAACCCAGTAATTAGCTTATTAAGCCACACAGCTTCTCGGCAGGTGGTACTAGCTCTACTTTGATTCTGTAGTACTCTGGGATACATAGCCATGCTTCTTGTTGGACCAAGAGATCATAGTTGATCTTAAGGTAAAAAAAATCGGTATGTAGTCTTTCATTCCACAATACTACCACGCCAATCAAAGTCGGCCTAACCAAGTAACATCACTCCACCAATGGAATAATATCTCAGTCCATAAGTAATAGTACCTCGAAGGTAACTAATCACATGCTTGGAAACAACCCGATGTCTATGTATTGGATCAGACATGAACTGACTCAAGATACTCAGAACATAACATATGTCTAGTCTAGAATGTATAAAATACGTCAAGGAGCCAATAAGATATCTACACCCGGTAGGTTCCACTAGATCAGATATGAAATATGACTCATGTAGTTTCTTCAGATTAGATACCATTGGTGTAGACATGGACTTATAGTTGATCATACCAAATATAAATAACACATAAACTGTGTACTTTCCTTATTAAATAAAGATCTCATCTTTCCTTTTCCAAACTTCTAGACCAAGAAAATAGTGCATAAGACCTAAGTCTTTCATTTCAAAATAATAAGTGAGGTCTCTCTATCCTTGATCTATCTGTTGTTCCTCTCCAGTAACGAACAAGTCATCAACATAGAGAACCAAGATTAGTGGTTGGTTCTTCACAACCTTGAAGTACAGGTTGGGGTCATCTTCACTTTTGGAGAATCCCAAGCTATGAAGATAGCTATCAATCCATGAATACAATCCCTCAAGGCGTGCTTAAGCCCATACAAGGATTTCTTAAGTTTGCATATATGGGACTCCTTCCCATGAAATACAAACCCCTCAGGTTGTTGTATGTATACTTCTTACTCAACTTCACCATTAAGAAAGGAAGTCTTCACATGCATCTAATGAAGCTTCCACCTCATAACCGATGCAAGTGAAATCATGACTCGAATAGTAGTGTACCTGGCCACATGAGCAAATGTCTCATCATAGTCTATTCCTTCTTTCTGTGAGAAGCCACGAGGCAAAAATCTTGCTTTATATTTTTCAATACTTCCATCAACTGCATGTTTGATTTTATAAAGCACTTGGAAGTTACTATTAACTTCCGTTAAGCTTTAGGAACCACTTCCCACACATCATTATTCATGACAGAATTGTATTCTTCCACCATGGCACCTTTCCATACTTGTTTCTTAGTAGTTTCCTCATAGGTGGTGGGTTCTTAATCATTGATGTGACTAATTTGTTCTATATATCTTGAATATCTTTCATGTCTCCTTCGCTCTTTGGATGTGCATGATGGTGCTCCATGATTTTTTACCTCCTGTCGAATGTATCAACACCATGTAGATATCCTCTTATTAGGAGGTTCATTGGGAGATATTTCCACCAATTCTATTAGCTCTTAAGGATCAAGCGGATCTAAGGACTCTTCTAGATTCTCCCTCTCAACATCTGAAAGGGGAGAACAAAAAGCTAGATCCTCCATCATGGGAGTCTCATGCTCCTCCATATATGAATCACACTAAATTTCTTTAGAGCACTTGAAGGAATCCTCTTCATGAAATGTTACATCTCTACTGACTTCAATGTGCATTTGTCCTGTAACATAGATTCTATAAGCTTTGGAGGATTAGCTCTATTCAAAAAATGTGCCTTTCTTTTTGAATGGATCCATCTTTGTCCTCTTCTCTTTTGGAACATGAATACGGTAGATAGGACAACTGAAAATATTCAATTGTCCAACATTTTTTTTTTCACCAATGAAAACTTCTTCATGAGTCTTTTCTCCTAGGATAGCATGAGGAATTTTGTTTTCTATATAAACATTAGTGATAGAGGATTCTTCCCATAAGGAAGTGGGAATATCCTGATCACACATCATAGCTTTTGCATCCTCACAGATTGTTGTGTTCTTTCTTTCAGAAACCCCATTTTGCTTGGGGGTTGTAAGGTATAGTCAGTTTTCTTCTTATCCCCGTATCTCGGCAGAATTCATTAAAGTCATGAGACTCAAACTCTCTTCCATTATTAGATCTCAAAACATGAATGTACTTTCCATCTTTATTCTCAACAAATTATTTAAACTCTTGAAACTTGTTGAAATTTTCACTCTTTGCCTTCAGAAAATAGATCCATGACTTGCAAGAGAAGTCATCTATGAATTTAAGCACATAGTATAGATAACCACTCAAGTATGGTGCAGACATGGGACCATGTAGATCTGAATGGATCAATTCCAGGATCCCTTTAAATATTTTAATGGTACGGTTTGGAAATATTTTCTTGATGTTCTTACCAAGAGCACAAACTCTATAAATAACCTCATGCTCAGATTGAAATATAATCATACCTTTTACCATATTTTGTAAGCCAGGTAGCACTTTGAAATGAAAACGACCAAGCCTCCTATGCCATAGTTCACAAGGACTGGTGGTGTCATGGATCATGGCTTTAATGAACTTTTCAGGAACGTTTTAGAGACATCCCTCTCTAACTCCAATCACAAGTGCAAAATTCATGTCTAAAATCTGAGAGCCACAAGAATGCATTGTTGTCCATAAAGATTACTCTGAAATGTTTATCTTCTAGAAATGAAACAAACATGAGTTTTTTCTTCAAAATAGGAACATACATAATATCATCACCTGAATTCAACTGAAAGGAAGTGGATCCAAATCCTTTGATCGGATAGGTGGTATAATCTCCAATCTCCACTTGACAGGAGATATTTTTCTTTAGATCTTTGATAGAGCTCCTATATCCAGTCATGTGTTTTTATGCGCCACTATCCACCAACCATGTCTCAGCATTAGTGGTAATGGATCCATCTAGAGATGAGACAAGATAGTACTCCTTTCTTGTCTCTTAATCATTGGAATAATTGTTTCTTGTAGGTTCATCTTATGTAGAAGTAGAAGCATGAAATCTACCCTTGAACTTTCATCTTTTCCTTGCACGATAGTATCTTGCAAACTGGCCCTTCTTATTGCAATTGAAGCATTTGAATTTAGTATTATCAAAGTTCTTGTTGTATTCTTTTTCCTTTTGATGAGAAAACTTCTTTTGAGAAAAGGATTTCTTTCATCTCTTTGTCCTTTTCGTAAGAGCAAGGTTCTCTTCTTTAAAGGAAGCAATATTTCTTTGAATTTTCCCTTCTACTTGAATGCAATCATGCCACAATATTTCAAACTTTGGTTTCACTTCTCGACCATTAACAACATCCAAGAATATCTCCCATGAGGATGGAAGACCATCAACAACAGTTTGAATAAGATCATCATCATCGACACTAACTCCAATGTTCATGATTTGATCTTTTACTTGAGAGATATTTGCAAAGTGGCCCTTCTTCATATTACGAATCTTGTTCTTCAGGGATCTCTTTGGAATGGGATCCTTCTTATCATAAATATTTTTCAAGGTGTCGAAGCACTCCTTTGCAGTATTCAATGGTGTGATCATCGACATCAAATTGTATTTCATAGAATCATAAATGACTCTGTTTTCTCTGGCTTGATTCTTCTTGAAAAAAATGCACCCAAAATTATAAGTGGGATCTTCAACAACATTGGATACGTATCCATCTAGATCATGCTCTGCCAGGATATTTACAATCTTGGCCTTCCAAGTATTGAAGTTGGAAGTACCTTCAAGTCTATCTTCTGGTCTTACTGAGATTGAATCCATTATTGTTCAAGTACTGTGCTCACCCATGATCAACGTAGTCTCAAGCTTGACTTCTAAACTTAGCTCTTTCACGTCATGAGCTCTGATACCATGTTAAATTTTTTATCTTAATGTGGAATTATAGTAGTACTTTAAATCAATGAATAATCAAAAGCATAAGCATTCACATGAGACAGTATTTTCCCTAGGGAAACCCTCTAGTACTTGAGGGAGAAAACCCTAGTAAAATATTCCTTAGAATATTGATAGATAACATAGAATGTATTTATAATGAGCAGATTACATCAAGCACCCCTAGTGCATTATCATAGAGAAATGAGAAGCACCCCTGGTGCAATCACAAAGCAATAGAGAAGATGGAAGAATAGAACTCATAATAATATCCTGCACAAAACCAATTCACTGATTTTGGTCACATGCACAAAGAAAGTGAATTTCCTTCAAGAGAGAAGAGAATTCTCTCTCACATTGAACTCATCAATCTTGCTTAACATATATATATACCATAGTTCTCTTTTCATGCTTAGGCTTCTATTTTTATCTTCTGACTTCAGCGTGAACTTGCCCTTCATTTGGATGATAAAACACTTAATTAGGTGGCTAACTCAAGTGTCGTCATGCAAATGTCGTAACTTAAGTCAAGTCTTTTAGTTCAACGTAAGTGTTGAAATGCAAAACACTTTATCTAACTAGATATTCTTTATTAAAATTTAGTTAACTATTTTAACTGAAGTCCTTCCTCATAACATCACTAAAGTGAACAATTCGATTTATCCTTCAATTAATTGAAGTTTTTCTTGTTAACATCACTGAAGTTTAACAATTAGAGTTCTCTCTTATTTAACTGAAGTGTTTACTGTAGTGAGAAAATTGAGTTCTCTCTTATCTTATCACATCTTATCTTTCTCTCTTATATTATCTACATGGTCCACATGTTCCAACTTAATTTATCTATCATATCAAATATACTAAGGAGAGTTTTCCAATGATGTGATCATCTTGCTCAACTATCGTTCCAAGTGGTCATATGCTAAAGTAATTCACTGTAGAGGTGGTCAGTCTCTAGAGGAGACATAATAGATCAACCATGGTTAATAGTACATCACACACCATTCATGCTTCGACACGCAAAACATTATGTCAACATATGAGGTACCACCTCAACACATGAGGATCTGTCTTGGCACACAAGACCTTAGCCTTAGCAAAAAAACTATACAACATCATCACTTTGACATACATAGCACTTAACTCAACACATGAGGCTCAACCTTTGCACATAAGGCTTAGTCATTCTTGAGTCCAACTCAAGAATATGCTCCATGTTTCCTAAGTCCAACTCAGGCTCCCTAAAGAACTACCTCGACACACGAGGCTCAATCCTCGCAGACAATATTGACTTGGAGAATGACTCATAATGCTGTAACTTTACCACTTTGAACCAGTTTAAAAATTTGATAAAAAACATTAAATAAAAAGTTAATTTTAATTTTTTAAATAAATTAAAATTTAAAACAGTTTCAAATTCACTATTAATAAACTAAAATAAACTTTAACATGTTACAAGTTAATTACTAATAAACTAATTGTTAAAATCTAAAGTATTCATATTTAAATGATGTATAGTTTAATAGACTTGATAGTTTTGAATTTAATGAAATAATGTGCGTTAATAAATAAAAATAAAAATAAAAATTAATTAATTAATTAATAATATTTTTTAAAATTGATTTTTTTAACCTATAACTTCATATCAAGAGGGAATCAAAGTTATAATAATATTTACAAATTAAATAAACTTCAATATTCTTTAAAATGGATTATACAACACTTTATATACGATTATTTAAACTTCAATAATGTGCGATATTTTCATTTGAATGTAACCATGTGTAGTTATTAATTTGGAAGTTTCGATATACTTTTTTCAAGAAGAAAAAAACAATACTTTTGCTATTCTGAGAATCAAAAATTACAAAATATAAGTCATAGAACTGTCCAAGCAGTATCAAGATTAGTTCATCCCAGCCACCAGATAAAAGAACTCTAAACAGTCTAACATAAAGCATAAACAACATATCGTGTTGTGCCCATAATAACTATAGTTTATGAGTCACAATAACTTAAAAATAAAACTCAAAAATGGAGATATGGCCCTTATGTTCCAGCATGTCCTCTATGTATTCTTCCCAATGTAAATGACCATCCTTGAGCTACAAAGCATCTTTTGAAAGAGAGTCAACAATAGTGTTTAATTCTTTGTAAATGTGTTGAATCTCCTAGTTCTGGAGGTTGTCCAGGATTCCATTGATTCGGTTACACCATTGTATAGGAGCAATATCTTGAAGATACACAGTCCTTCTTGCCCAATTAACAATATTTAAAGAGTCCCCAAATAATCCGATGGAATCAATTCCCAAGAGCACAATAAACCTAAGGAGATACCATGAGGTAAGCAACTCTACCTTTGTGTTTGTTCCAATACCATGATTCAACCTCAATTTGAAGTTGTGAGAATAGTTTAACACAAGAAATGCACCTGCACCACATTTTCCATCCACAGTTGCACCATCACAGAACCCATGTGCATCCAACATGATAGGAATATCAATGGTAACCTTTGTATTTGTATTTTTTCCATGTATCAGATGAATTTCTTCAAACATATTTACTACCCTGATTTTGACAGCATTTAGGAGTTCTTTCTTCAAAAACATCAGCATTCCTGAGATTCCAAATTACCCAACAACAAAAAATAGGAAGGTACCTGTGAGTCTTGTCAGAGCTGTACCATAAATTAAAACTTTCATCCAAATTCTCTTTACCCCAATTCATGGGAATATCCAAATGGGAACAAACAATATTTAACAAATTTAAAGTAAAAGTGCATAGGATAAAAATGTGATCAAAAAATTCTTGTGTACATTTACACAAAGAACATCTATTGGGCCCCTCCCAACCATGCTTAATTAAGTTATCCCAAGTGAGAATGGAATTTTCCAAAAAAATCCATAAAAATCATTTTAATTTCTTTGGGAACTTCCACTTCCATAACTTCTCAAATCACTATTTAGGAACACATTAGCTACAAAGTTTGATATAGAGAGATAAGTATCTTTGGATGTTACTTGTCCATTCTTTTTGTTGCATGTCCATAACAATTTGTCTTCTGCATTTGTAAGTCTAATCCCAACTGTTGACCAAATCGCGACCTCACAGTCGCCAGGGGTTCACCAACTGTCGACACATACTGCAGTCTCCCTTGGCACTGGCTCGTGTAGGTTTGAGCCCACCCAGCAACACCTGTAGAGCGGATGAAGTCTCACCCGAGGCATCCAATAAGAGTAGACGGAACCATGTTTCCGCCGAGGGAGGAGGCGAGTTGCGGCAGTATGATACCAACAACAATTCTAAATATTCATCATGAAGTTATAGCACATCACTTTAATCGCAACATTTAACATTATAGTAAACAGATATCTATAATATATTATTGTGGAATTCACATCATAGCGACAGAAACGGATAATTGCATTAAGACAAGATAATAACATAAGTATCAAGCAACATTACACATAGATTGCACCAAATCATCATCTTTATATTACTATGGCAACCAAAAGCAGTACATAAATCTCTATGCAATTCCCCACATTATCTTTCTGTCAATCTCCACATACAACTCTATCTCTATCTTCTATCCATCGACTCCTCTTTCTAACACTTACAATTCTCATCTATTTATAGGCTTCTGCCAATTACAATACTTTTCCACTTTCCTAACCGACACTTATGGACAATCGACTAACTAACTTGGTCTAATGACCCAAAAACCTGCATAACCCAGTACAATTGACTTGATATTACAAAATACATGACCCAAAACCCGCCAACTGCGGTATCCTTGACTCAATATTACAAAATACATGGTCCAAGTAACCCAAAACCCGCCAACTGCGGTATCCTTTAGCACAAAGTACTCCTTTTGGGCCTTCATCCAGTGTGTCGCAGCGTCAGCAGTACCGCGATCTTTCCTCATCAAACCAACTTCCAACACAATCTTGTGGCTCACCCTCGAGCCACGTCAACTACTGGACAGAGTACACGTCACAGTCCTTTCCTTGAAGTTTGCATACTGCTGTTCGACGTTCCTCACCAGCTCTTGAGCCTCCTGAGCAGAGTCACCATAATTCTTCTCATCCTGAGCTGATACTCGATCCATAGGGCCCTCCGGTGGACCTCCAGCATCAATATCTACAGAACTCATCGGCTGTTGCCAAGCCTTCGGCCACTCGTTCACAATAGCCTCCAAATCTGTTGCTGTCACTTTATACCGGATCTGCAACCATTGGTGATTAACATCACGGTGAGCTTGTATATGAATGACACTCGGTCGTATTGCAAATGCCATAACAGGGGTGAATCGTGCCACGGTGTCTGTGGATATTCGCGGAACCTGCGTTGCTGCATCACAAAGCATTCTGAGTACAACCAAAATGACATTTGGCACTCCCAGATGCGCTCAAGCTCTCGCACAAACCATAGATTATGATAGCGTACCCCTCACCGTTCCGCTCCAACAAGGCAGTCCATACCTTGGGCTCTTTCCATGCGACTAGAGAAATCAGCAGCAACAACCAACTATATGAGAAAGCGCCTCTACCCACTTGGACATTTGCAACGTCCTCCATTAGCAGGTTCAAGAGATATAAGGACCAGTTCATCTGAACTCCTTCTGCACATTGCTCTGCTCAAGAAACTATCCTTGAATTACATTGGTTAGGGAGACCTCCCCTAATCACTTTACAACACAGGATCTTAATGCCCGTGCGTACCGCCTGTGAAATTTTGAGCATTAATTCACAATACTCTAGGATCTTTACTGAGAGAATAACATGTACAGTATATCAATGCATATCAATCATAACAAGCATGACAAGCATCATAAGAATCAAAAGCATGAGAGACAAGAGACACAGATTTTCCGTGGGGAAAACCCTAAGGTGAAAAACCCCACAACTTCATCAGAGATAGAGAGAGCAATGGCTCAACCAAAGTACAACCAAAATACACTGAGATAGTCTTCTAGTAGCACTTGATCCTCCTCCTCACTATTGCGCCACTTTCTGAGTGAGAGAAGTATGAGTTTCTGAGTGATCAAATAGAGATCTCCCGATCTCTATTTATACTTAACCTGTTTGCCCAGTGACACTATGGGGTCGACTTGTCTAGCTAGGTACATCCACAACATAATATATATTTCAGCGCTGACCCCACACATGGTGGTCTAATAACCCATCGGTAGGTACACACACTTGCGACACTTGTCAATACACATGACGACACTTCCTTATAGAGGAATAACACATCTCATATAAGGGTACAATAAATATATATGAAATACATTCCGAAGTTACATATACATCAACACTCTCTCTTAACTAGGAAGGTATTTCTCGACACAGATCTGCTAGTACAAGTCTTCTTCTCGGGATCATTGTCATCGATGCATTGTCATCATCATCGTCACTGCTGCTGTTATCTCAACCAATCTCTGAATCTACTCATCATAGGAAGTTCTACAGAGCCAGTCCTTTTTCATACCGGATGTAGGCCCACCACCTGCAGGTCTTCATCATCTGTGCGAATGGTCTCATAGAGGTGGTCTCTCAGGACTAATTTTATGTGCAGATGCAATACCAGAAAGAGCATCCCAGGAACATTTATGTGCCTAAGCACAACCGGCAAGATCTCCCAGGACTGATTACATGCATCTCCTCCACAATACCTTTAAAGAGCATCCCAGGAACATTTATGTACCGTAGCACGACCGGCAAGATCTCTAAAGAGCATCCCAAGACTTATTATGAGCACACAGCTCAACCTATCGGATCTCCAGGACTGATTGCATGTGGATAGACAAAACCTTTAAAGAGCATCCCAAGAACATTTATGTGCCGCAGCACGACCGGCAAGATCTCTAAAGAGCATCCCAGGACTTATTACGAGCACACAGCTCAACCTCTTGGATCTCCAGGATTGATTACATGTCTCCGTAGTAATACCTCATCCCAGGAATGATTATGAGCACACAACTCAACCTATCAGATATCTGAGGATTGATTACATACTACATAGCAATACCTCATCCTAGGACTGATTACAAGCACACAGCTCAACCTATCGGATATCTGAGGACTGATTACATGCTACTTGCACAACCTGCTACATATCATCTCTGACCTCCAACTATCAACCTGATATTCATGATCCAATGGATCATCATCGCACGAAGCATCATCCTGATGCTCGTCATCATGACCATACTGATCATCATCACTGTACTGTCCTGGTACACATCATCTGGAGCAACATCCTGAAGCTCGTCATCATGATCATCCCGATCATACAATGCATCCACCTGATTCATACCAAGTATGTACCTGATACATATCATCATACATGATCCACCTGATCATACAATGTATCCACCTCATACATACATAGATACATGATCCACACAATGAATCTAACTAATATATATCAACATACATGATCTACCTAATCATACATAGTATCCACCTGATACATATACAGATACATGGTCCAAGCATCCAACATGATGCATATACAAAATACATACAAATGATCCAACCGATCATACCCAACATCCAACATGATGCGCACATACATATACATATAAATGATCCAACTGGTCATATCCAGCATCATCCTGATGCATATACAGAGCAGTAACTGGAGCATCGTCCTGATGCTCATCATCCAGTGCTTACATCCACAGCCATGTGAAGGTTCCTCCTTCCAACATGCTTGGAATGGCTTCAGCAAATGTGTCCATCACTTCTTCCTCGAAGTGTCATTGATCTGAAGAATGCCAAGCCTCTCCCTGAAGTACTTGAACTTCACCCTGGCTAGTGGCTTCGTCAGCACATCTACAATCTCCTCGTCCATCGCAACATATAGGAGCTTGACTGCTCCTCTCTGCACCATATCCCTGATATAGTGATATTTAATCTCTATGTGTTTCGACCTGTCATGAAACACTGGGTTCTCAGACAGCTTCACACAATTCTAGTTATCATAGAAGATACCAGTAGCATCCAATGGGAGATCAAATAACTCAGACAGTAGCTTCTGTAGCCATACTGCCTCACAACTAGCTGAACGGGCTGCAACATACTCTACCTCAGCTATACTCAGTGCTATGCAGGACTGCTTTCTGCTAAACCAAGAGATCACACCTGATCCCATACTGAAGCAGCACCCAGATGTGCTCTTCCTATCTGTAGCACTACCTGCCCAATCTAAATCAACATAAACTTGCAGGTTAAACTTCTGATTTGCTTCATACTTGAGCCCATAATCAACTGTAGCGTTTAGGTACCTCAGAATATGCTTTACAGCAATCAGGTTAACACTCCTCGGATCCGTCAGGAATTGGCTCAATGTGTTCACCGCAAAGCAAATATCTGGTCTCGTGTTCGTCAAGTACATCAAGGACCCAATCATCTGATGATACATAGAGACATCAACCGGCTCAGATGAAGCATCACATAGAAGCTTCAGATTCGATGCCATAGGTGTGGCCATGGCCTTGCAATCCATCATCCCGAACCTCTTCAGGATATCTACAGTGTACTTCCCTTGTCCAAGGAAGATCCCATCTGTACTCTGCCACACCTCCATACCTAGGAAATAGTGCATCATCCCTAAGTCCTTCATATCGAATTTGGAAACAAGCTTCCGCTTTGTATCTTCAATCAATTTGTCATCTCCTATTACAAACAGGTCATCCACATATAAAAGTAGAACCACAGGATTCCCTTCCTCAACCTTGTAGTAAAGGTTGGAATCCACTTTACTCTTAGTAAATCCCAAGCTAGATAGGAAAATGTCCATCCTACCGTACCAAGTTCTGGGAGCTTGCTTCAAGCCATACAAGGCTTTCTTCAATCTGCACACATATGACTCCCTGTCATGTGTTTTGAAACCAAGTGGCTGCTCCACAAATACTTCCTCTTCAACTACACCATTCAAGAAAGCAGTCTTGACATCAATCTGGTGTATTTTCGATTTCATTGCTGCAGCCAGGGCAAGTACTGTTCTGATGGAAGTATACCTGGATACAGGTGCAAAAGTTTCTTCATAATCTATTCCCTCTTTCTGAGAGAAGCCACGAGCTACGAATCTTGCCTTGTATTTCTCTACACTGGCATCTACAGCATGCTTGATTTTGTAGATCCATTTGGAAGTCACAACAGACTTCTCTTTAGGTCTTGGGACAACATCCCAAACATCATTCTTCATTATTGATTGGTATTCCTCAACCATGGCATCCTTCCATTCTTTCTTTTCCACTGCTTCTTCATAACTAGAAGGTTCTTTGTTCATAATGTCATAGAGTAAAGCAACATAGCTGGTATGTGATCTGGTTCTCTTCTTTGCTATGTGTTCTTCTTCTAGAATGCCAAATCTTTCTGCATCTTGAATGAGCTCTCTAGCCCATGCAGGTTTCCTATTGTGAGAGTTATCCTCATGGGGTGGAACTACAGGTCCTTGCGGATCTTCAAACTCACAAACAACTTCTGGAATTGCTTTAGTCATGGTAGTGTCTTGAAATCTAGTTTCCTTAGGTTCTTCATAAACATCGATAGGTGCATTCCTTGATTTGATGAATGTAGAGTTTTCATCAAATGTTACATCCCTTCTGACATCAATCTTTTTGAACCCTAGAAAGTATATTCTATAATCCTTTGAGCTTTCACTGTAACCCACAAAGATATCCTTTTTTCCTGAAGGATCTAGTTTAGTCCTCTTTTCCTTTATGACATGAGTGTATACTGGACAACCAAATATTCTGAGATGGCCGACTTCAGGTTTCTTACCAGAAAAGACCTCTTCTGGTGTCTTGTTTTCCAATATCTTGTGGGGTGTTCTATTCTACACATAGACAACTGTTCTAGCTGATTCTGCCCATAGATGCATGGGTAGATCCTAGTCATGTAGCATTGCCCTTGCTGCTTCCATGATTGTTCTGTTCTTCCTTTCTGCAACTCCATTCTGTTGTGGATTATAAGGAGCATTCAACTCCCTCTTAATCCCTGAATGATGCAAAGCTTCTTGAAGTCACCTGAGGTGAATTCTCCACCATTGTCAGATCTGAATGTTTTGATCTTCTTGTCAGTTTGATTCTCCATCAAGGTTTTGAATTCCTTGAACTTGTCAAACACCTCATCTTTGTTCTTCAAGAAGTAGACCAAAGTCTTCCTGGAGAAGTCATCTATGAAAGAGACATAGTAAACATACCCACTTAGAGAACTGGATGACATGGGACCACAAACATTTGAGTGGATGATTTCCAATATGTCTTTTGCCTTGCTTTCATTGCTTGGAAATGCCTTCTTAATGTTCTTTCCTTTTGCACATCTTTTGCAAACACCTTCATGCTTGGTCTTGATTTCAGGAAGACCTTCTATAGCCTTACTTGCAATTGGTAATGCTTTGTAGTGCATATGTGCAAGTCTTCTATGCTAAAGTTCTCTTGGCTCCATGGAATCATGCACCATGGTATGTTCAGGTTATCCTTTCAATTTATACAAACCTCCCTCTTTCTCTCCAATCACCACTGCATCATCTATGGTCTTTCCCTTTGGCCACATTAGGACTTGGCCATCCACAAATGCAACCCTCATACCTTTTGCATCCAATGCAGAGATAGAGAGTAAGTTCTTCTTGAGCCCAGGTACATAAAGGACTTATTTCATATTCAAAGATTTTCTAGAATCTAGGTTGTAGGAGGCTTCACCACTTCCTTTGATGGGGTATTGATAATCATCCCCAAGTTTCACTTTATTTGGTGATTCATGTTCAGACAGATTTACAAAAGATTCTTTAAACCCAGTCATGTGTTTAGAAGCCCCACTGTCAATTAACCAATCATTACAACCATGGGAGATTGTACCTGTGAGAGCAGAGATTAGGACATACTCTTCTTCAGTTGATGAGTCATCTTCACTTTCTTCCCTAGCTTTCTTCTTTGGAGGTTCATCATCTTTGGCAGCATGAGCATGGTACCTTCTTTTGTTACCCTTCTTCTTCTTGCTGGAGTTGTTGTTGTTGTGGTTGTCCATTTTGTTCTTGGGACATTCTGAAGCAAAGTGACCCTTCTCATTACAAGTGAAACACCTTAGATCTTTCTTGTCTTTGTGATAATGATGAGAAGATTTCTTCTTGTGATGGGATGGCTCCCTCTTGAACTTGCCCTTCTTAGTGTGAGCTGTGAGAGCTTGATATTCATTCCCCATCTTTTCTTCTCTTGCCACAAGCCTTGCTTCTTCTTGAGAACATTCCTCCCACAATCTACTGAAGGAGATTAATTTCTTTCTTGCACAAATCCCTTGGATAAAAGAGTCCCATGACCTAGGTAGGCCATTCAAAGTGGTCATAACAATTTCACCATTCTCCACCATTTCATCTACAGCTTCAAGTTGTTCCTTGATCTGAGAGACCTTGGAGAAATAGGATTGAATGGTTTCTCCATTCGACATCTTGACCCCTTTCAATTGATTCCGCAAGGTCATCTTTCGATTTATGTTCTTCCCTTCAAATAGCTTGGTCAAGGAGTCAAACATCTCCTTGGGTGTCTTTAGAGATGACACATGTGGTATGAGATGGTATTTGATACAATCAGCAATGATTCTCTTTGCCTTGACCAAGTTCTTCTTATGCAATATTTTAGCCTCTTCATCCTCTGGGATAGGGATGTCTTCTTTTATATATAAGTCCAACTCATTCTCTTCTAGGATTAACCCAATCCTATACTTCCAGGCTCGGAAGTTATCATCCCCCTCAAGCTTATCCTCAAGCTTGGTGTGGTGAGACATCTCAAAGAGTACTTAAAATGTAATTAGAAAATATTTAGGTCTAGTTCGCTTGGCATACCTCACCACTCATCGTAATATACCTAACAGTAACTGACTGAAATCACGACAGCGCTACACAACAACATGGCTTGCTAGTTTCTCGGTGTCTTCTGCTCGACGCTAAACCCTGCTTATAACATCGATCCAAACCGGCTGTAATCATGACTAAATCATGCATTAACTCAACTGAATCCTTGTATTAATGAGGGAAATCTGCTGGTGATCTTGTCCTCCCCTCGGCCGTATCCACCATTAATGTCCATGATTCAAACGCACTGTTAATTAACTATCTCCACTTTTGGCATTTATTACTGATCTGACCGGGCCGCCATGCTGCCATATATATTGCTGAATGTTCCAAACTTTTGGTACAAACATCCCTGCTGTCGCATACCTTCTTAGGAGGGTGCGCCATCAACCACCAAGCAACCTACAACAATCATCATCATTTTTTTATCTTTTTTACCCAATGCGACTCAGACAGCGCACGACTCCAAGCCCATGTGATAGGGCTTCAACCTGTGACCATTTACCAGCTTGGGGAGCATCCCCCCATCCAATCGCGACAACTGAACCGCTCCTCTTGAAGTAATTCTATTGATGCAGTAGGGACCCAGCCAATGCATCTGCAACTTTCCTAGATGTTTCATAAACTTATTGTCGTATAGTAACACTAAGTTGCCTTGCTGAAACTGTTTTTTTTTAGGTGGCGATCATGCCATGCTTTCTGGTGGTCCTTCTCTACCCCTTGGTGAAAGCCACCAATAAATCAATCCTCTTCAAGCTCCACAAATTGTGCTAGACATTCTTCTAATGCTGCAACATCATCCATGCTCATAACAACCACAATTCGTAGACTTGGCACAATGTACTCCATAGGCATAATTGCTTCCTTCCCATATACCATCTTGAAAGGTGTCTGACAAGTCAACCTTTTACATGTAGTGCGATAGGTCCATAACACCGCTGGAACCTTCAAATCCCAGTCGTCACGGTTTGCACTACACACCTTTTTCAACGCATGCTCCAATACCTTGTTAAATGCCTCCACCGTTCCATTTTCCTATGGGTGATAGGGTGTACTCTTCTTATGTTGTATCTGTAATTCTTCCATTAATGCACTGACAATGCGATTAAGAAAATGGCTGCCTTGATCACTCAGCAATATCTTGGGGCATCCAAATCGTGTGATAATGTGGTCAAATAAAAATCGAGCAGTCGTTGCAGCGGAGCAATCCACGACAGGTGCTGCCTTAACCCACTGGTTCAAGTATTATGTCGCTATGATAATATACTGCGCACCTATGCGTCTACCTGGTGGATGGATCGGTCCTACAAAATCCACAGCCCATTTTTCGAATGGTTGCAATGTTACTTGCGGTAGCAGCGACATCTCATCACGTCTGGATGGCTTGCCAGTTCATTGACAAACATCACAAGACCGCGCATAGTGTGTCGCATCCTTGTGTAATGTGGGCCACCAACGCCCTACAAGCAGTAATTTTTGGGCAGTCGCCCGGCCACCATAATGTCCTCCTACTACTCCACCATGTGCCTCAGCCAATATCTGCGCTTGCTCATGCATCAAGACACATCTGCGCAATATCTCATCTGCACCCAATTTATACAACTCTCCCGCGATCAGTTGGAAGTCAGTAGCCTTGACAACTAATTGTTTCTTTTGAGTAGTGGTAAAGTCATCGGGTGCGGTGTCGATCACCAAAAATTGAATGATGTCATCAAAATATTGATCAACAATAGAAATGTGAAACAATTGGCCGTCCGATAACCCATCTTCGATATTAGTCGGTTCCTCCCCTATATAAATCCATGACAAATGATCTGGTCCAGCATTCAACTGCCCCGGTTTGACAACGACTTTGAAATCAAACTCTTGAAACAAAAGTAGCCATCAAAAGATCTTCCCCCCTAGCACAGGCTTATTGACCAAGTATTTTAATGCAGAATGATCAGTGAACATTTTAAAGTGGCCACCCAACAAATAATGCCTGAATTTTTGCAGTGCATAAACCATGGCCAGACCTTCACGTTCTGTGGTAGTGTAGTTGCGTTCTGCAGAAGACAGCTTTCGACTGGCAAAATCAATGGGATGATCAATGTTGCCTTCTCTTGGTTGAGCCAATACAACCCATAGTGAAACTGATGAAGCGTCAACATGGACATGGAATTCCTTACTCCAATCTAGAAAGACCAAGATTGGGGCCGATGCCATCTTCGCTTTGAGCGTTTCAAAACTTTCCTGACCTTCTGGATTCCACTGGAATGCCACATCCTTCTTTATCAATTTTTCCATAGGGTCAGTAATCGCAGCATACCCCCTAATGAACTTGCGATAATATCCTGTGTGACCCAAGGTCGCGCGCAACTGCTTAATGGTGGTCGGTGGTGGCAACCCCAATATAAGTGCAATTTTGGCGGGATCAACTAGCAATCCCTGCTTACACACAATATGATGCAGCAATATCCCAAACAACACACAGAAAATACATTTCTTCAAGTTCAGCAATATCTGGTGCTGTCGGCATCGTTCAAGCATTAACCGCAGATTGGCCAAATGATCGTGAATCAACCCATAAACGGTCCAATCATCCATATATACCTACAGAAACTTCTGAATAAAATCTTTGAATGCCGAAACGACGACCTGGGAGAATATCACAGGTGCATTCTTCAAACAGAATGGCATGACCGTGTACTGAAAGCAACCCCATTCAGTAAAAAAAGTTGTTTTATGACGATCTTCCTTGGCAATGCGAATCTAATGGTATCTAGAGAATCCATCAGTGAAATAGTACATCTCCTAGCCACCCACTCCTTCAAGTACTTCATCAGTAAACAGGGTCGGAAAAGGGTCATGCAAGCAGGCATCGTTCAACTTCCGCAAGTCAACACAAATGCGCACTTCGCATGTTTTCTTGTCCTACACCACCATAGAACTGATCCATTCTGACTCTTCCACAGGTTCGATAATACCAGAATCCAAAATCCGATCAAGTTCCGCCTTGACCTTTTCTTTATGTCACAGATTTAGCCGATAAGGTTGCTGTCGGACTGGCTTAGCATTTGGTTTTGAATGGAATCCTCATCTCTCCTAAATCACCTGGGATTCCCTTCATTTCAGAAAACTTCATGGGAAACACGTCTTAAAATTCATGCAGTAACTCAGTAACCTTACTCATCATCTCATCATCCCAATAATCTCCAACATTGGCAAACTTGGGAGTAGCCTCAGTGCCGATATTCATTTTGAGAAGTTGCAACGGCTGATTGAACGGATTACTGGGCACAACAGGTGGTACCACATCATGAATTCCTTCGGATTCAGGAATGTTAACATTCCGGGCATCATCATCATCGTCCGAGCCACCACTAATGTTGAAACACTCCATGAGAGACTGCATCTGAATGTGGGTGTGCGGGTCAACAGGGCAGGCCATGGGAACAACCTGAAATATCACGTCGCGGATGAGCTGCAAGGCGTTATGGACATCAGGGTTAGCATCCGCAAACGTGAAGGTATGATTGAAACAGATCGTCAACTCTCCCCATGTTGTAATGTCATGGCACAACTCAGCTGCAGTGTACCACGAGCATGGTATCTCTTCCAAAGTATGGAGAAATGCATGGACCCACTCATCTCTGGCTCACACTACCCATAATTGCTGACACTCCATCACATGATCACTAGGATCAGTCCAACCATCATACTTGCCAGTGTGATAAACCTCAGTATCACCGAACCAAACCATCATCAATCGTTGACACTATGACCAATCTTTAATGAATTTCTTATGTGCCGCACACCAACGTGCTGGAGCAGCCTTCAGTGCTTCCTCCAAAGCCAACAATCAATGTGGTTCTGGAATGCGGTCTTCAAATTCTGCTACAAAGGTGTTGAGGCTAGGCAACCCCTCATAGACAGGCAATGTGATCGTTTCGGTCGCAACACGACATAAGGATTCGTAACTAAACCACATTTGTGGATGGATACTTCATGCATTCGATTCTGCCAATGCTCCAATGCATAATTAGAGTCGGAAGATGCAGAGCTCTCACTGCGCCACTCCAACTCGCCATAAGCGGTAGGATGAATATAATCTTCAGAAATATTGAATGCATGGTCCCATCCAGCGCGATCGTCATCTTTTACAGGCTCCACGTAACGGCGTCCTCCAGCCAGATCCAAAGGGACTATAACTCTAAAATTACGATTCTCAAAGGTCATCATGCGCTTCTTAAAGTTGATTACAACTCCACTATCGTTAGCCCATCTGATTCCCAAGAGTGCTAGATAAGAGCTTCCCCCCTCAACCACTTCAATAAAATCAAAATCAACATAAGTCTTCATGCCCTCAATATCAATCGTGAGCTGCGGAACTCGCCCAATAGGTGTATCCTTCGCATGGTTAGCCAATCGGAGCTGCACAGGAGACCAGCTCAATGGGGGACTCCCCATCTTCTGCCACGCCTGCTTGGTTAAGATGTTAACATCTGAACCAAGGTCAAGAATCACAGAGTCAACATCATAGTCACCAATATGAATATTCATTCTCATTTCCTTGCCAGTCTTCCATCGTTGCAAAGAGTTTACTGCCGACTCCTGCCATCCTTTCGAAAACTGCTGCAACCATGCTTCAATCTCAACCAGGGCAGCTGGGTGTCATGCCAATGGCAGACAACTTTCAAGGAACTTCTGCAATATCCCTGGTGGTGGTCGATTGACGTCTGATGTGGCATCAAAGACAGGCGGCATATCGCAAACAACAGCCTTACCAGGATCTTTCTCCAAAGTGCGACATGCCTCCAGGAACGTCTCTCGCTCTGCATCAATGTCAAAATTTACCATCTTATGACTAGCCAAGCGAATGAGTGGTCACGAACCATCTTCCCCAGTCATCTTACCTCCACGAGGGACAACAGCCACCGAAGCATCTTGTGGTCACGGTTCTACAGAAATAGTCACAATATTGGCACCCTATGTCTGGTTCTGCTGCAGGCTCCCTGGTTGATTTACGTTCGGATTAGCGTTCGGCGATGGTTGTGGGGGTTGGTTCGACACTGGTTGCTGCACTGGGTTTTGTATCGGTTGTTGTACTAGGTTCTTTAGCTGCGGAGTGTTCCCATCCTGCCATCTTACAATCAATTGTGGACAATTCTCGATTGTATGATCATTACCGGAACAAAATGTACATTGATTCTGTAGTAGTGGGAAATTGCTCTGATAATTCCCCCATACCGCACAATGGTAACATTGAATAGGTCCACGACCACCTCAGCCTCCTCCTCCATGACCAAATCCGTCACCGCGTCTGCCCTTGTATCCTCTCCGGTAGCTGCCCTGCTGCTAATATTGTTGTTGCATTCGTGTTGTTGGAATCCCTGGTCCTTGTGGTGCATACTGCGGTTGCTGTACATATTGTGGCTGTGGGGGAGTCATCTGTATCAGAGTGTATTGCGCCATGAACTAATGTGGCTGCTGTTGCGGTGGTGCAAACTGCATCTGCGGTTGCGGTAGCGGCTGGGCTACCTGTGGTTGCATTTGTGGTTGTTGCATGGTGCGTTGATCATCCTTGATGTAGAATGCATCGTATATCCTCTCCTGTAGCAACACATATGCACGAAAATCCTTGTCATCATGACCCACCGACTTGCAGAATGTGCAATAAATATTTCGTGGGGTTGTCACCATTTTCTACATATATGGGCAACTATCATGATTGTGCCCAAATACCGAACAAACACGACACCATGGCATATTGCCGCCATTCAATGGATTTGGTGCACCTGACAGCAAACAATTATGGAAATCCAGACAATTATCCTTCGTATGCCCTTCTCTTCGGCATCGTGTACACCATACTTCATCACGTTGTTCCTTGTTTTTCTTCAAATATTGCAACTGTATAGTCAGGTTAGCGAGCTGTGTCTGTATCTGCGACATCCCAGCTACATTATCTCCAATTGGTGAAGCCTCCAATTGCATTTCAATCTCTAGGGCTTCACTAGGCGTCGATATGTTTTGCTGCATCAGCGGCAGCCGAATGTGGGGTAGCAGTGCCACAATGAACCATTCTTTATGTTGGACAATGCTCATATCAAAACAAACCTTTGCCATCAGTGTCTTGAATCGCTGGTCGAAATCCCATACCGTCTCATTGGGATACTGCTTAATTTCCTTCAATTCAGTAATATATTGAGAATCCAACTTAGGCCATCTAAATTCAGCAATCATCCCATCCTGAATCTCATCCAGTGACTTCTCTGGGGCCCCCATAGGGACTAAAACAAACTTCATGAACCAATCTAATGCACGACCTCGCAGAGTCCTGGCTAACTATCCTTTCTTAGCATTGTCATCAGTGATCTGTTCCACAGTCCAGACCGCTTCACACTTAAACCAATACTATTTTGGGTTGTCTATCGCACTTCCATGGAACAACGATAGCTTAGCATCATCGCCCGCCATCTTGGGCTTCCTTCCTCCTGTCACTATGCTACTACTACCAATTAACTTCTGCGGTATCGACGAACTCGGCCGCGTCGAAGTAGTGTTTCTTGCTGGATGAGAGTTAGTGAGCGGAGGGGTGGGTACATTTTTGCCGAAGTTTGGTCCTGCCGCTACCCTAGGCGTAGCCTGGTTATCCCTATCAGGATTGCGAGGTCGCTCCGTCCCATGTGGTCTTCCTTCACGATTTTGCAGTTTGATTGTAGCAGGACCTTCTCCCGTCCTCTGCCTCTTCTCCTGTCGAAACCTTGCTCCTCCTCTCATAAGACCACTTTCTTCCTTGAATTCTCTCACAGTCTCCTCATGGTTTGCACCCATCTACCCCTTTACCGTTCCATGTATCGTTCCCCAGCAGTCGCAGTAATCACGGCCTCCGCCCACCAGGATGTCTACTGATCAAGGTGCATCTTTAATATACCCTTTTCGTAGATTAGCATCTTAATCAACAGTTGGAGCGACAGCAAAAACCTTCCCCTCGGATTCGCTATAGGATTTCTTCGTGTCGACCACAAATTCAGTGATATATCCTTCCAAGATGCTATCAAGCCAAACTTCGACAGCCTGCGATGCCTTATTTTCAACTTCCTACAATTCCTGAATCAATTCCGAGGTCCAAGTCGTCGGCTCACCACCCTGGAAGTTCCTCTTTTGGAAGGTCAGATTTGACAACCATTCATACAAAATGACTGGGAATCCACAGAAAAACCATTCATGCGGACTGTCGTGAATATATCTTCCCACCCAGTGATCTACCATCAGTCGCATATTCTGACTTTCTTCTTCAGCAAACTCCTGCAACTTTTGATTGAACCATTTTTGTATCTCCAGCTTCGTCGGGTGCCATAACATGACCTCCTTCTACTATACACATGGTCCCGACAATGGAACCATTTGTTGACCAAATCGCGATCTCACAGTGGACAGGGGTTCACCAATTGTTGACACATATCGCAGTCTCCTTGGGCACCGGCCCGGGCAGGTTTGAGCCCACCCAACAACACCCGCAGAGTGGATGAGGTCTCACCCGAGGCGTCCAGGAAGAGCAAACGGAAGCATGTTTCCGTCGAGGGAGGAGGCGAGTTGCGGCAGTATGATACCAACAATAATTCTAAATATTTATCATGATGTTATAGCACATCACTTTAATCGCAGCATTTAACGTTACAGTAAATAGATATCTATAACATATTATTGCGGCATTCACATCATATCGACAGAAATGGATAATTGCATTAAGACAAGACAATAACATAAGTATCGAGCAACATTACACACATATTGCACCAAATCATCATCCTTATATTATTGTGGCAACCAAAAGCAGTACATAAATCTTTGTGCAATTCCCCGCATTATCTTTTTGTCAATCTCTGCATACAGATCTATCTCTATCTTCTATCCATTGACTCCTCTTTCTAACACTTACAATTCTCATCTATTTATAGGCTTCCGCCAATTACAATACTTGTCCACTTTCCTAACCGACACTTACGGACAATCGACTAACTAACTTGGTCTAATGACCAAAAAACCCACATACCACGGTACAATTGACTCGATATTACAAAATACATGACCCAAAACCCGCCAACTGCAGTATACTTGACTCAATATTACAAAATACATGATCCAAGTGACCCAAAACTCGCCAACTACAGTATCCTTTGGCACAAAGTACTCCTTTCGCACCTTCATCCAACGTGTCGCAACGTTAGCAGTATCGTGATCTTTCCTCATCAAACCGCCTGCCAACACCAACAAAATTCAAACAAGTAACATATGTATTCCATTCCAATTCCAGCATCCCCCCAATTCCCAAGTCTGTTGCATTATACCAATATGATCCAGCACTCCCCCACCAATCAGATTGTTTGATCTAAGAAAGTGTTGTATATCCAATCTCTTGCAGGTAGTCAATAGTATCCTTTGAAATTTTATAGTTGTCTTCACACCCCATAATTGGGTCAATTACAACAAGTATTTTCTCCCGTGAGCCAAGTTTCCAAGCAAGGATCCTACTTGTCCAATGAAATGATTTAAAAAAAGCAGACCACAAATTGGAAGAGTTTTTTATTGCTTTCCGATGATTTCTGATCCATTGCATAGTGTCACCTTTTATGTATTTACCATGGATATAACCGTGCTCCATAAACCTCTCCACATGATTTTGATAGTAAGAGTAGTATTGAACCACTCCATATTCTTTATATCCCAGCCACCCTTTTTCTTTGGTAGACATAATTTTTTCCAATTTGCTAAGTGGAACTTGTTCTTTCCCACTGTGCCGGATCAAAGAAAGTTAAACATAAATTTCCGCAGCATCTTCCGGATAATGTTTGGAACATATGCCAATGAAAACCAAAACACATGTATACCAACTAGAATTGATTTAAGCAATGTTAATCTACCGCCAAGAGTCACAACATTGCTTTCCTTCGTTATTTATTATTATTTTTATTTGTCCACATAGATATGAACATCATTTTTTTTCCAAAATTGTGTTCCTTGTCTTTTATTTTCCATAACTAATAAAGCCACATCATTTTGTACTTGATTAGTTGATTTGCTCTAAATTTTGTTTTTTTATAAAATTTTAGTTAATCAATAATTTAATTTAATAATAACATAAAAAGTATTTTTATTTTTATTAAAATAAATATTTATAACAAAATTTTATTGAATAACAATGTTGATCGGGGATAATTCTAATGACTCATACTTATTTAAAAGTGTATAAACCTTGGCGACTCTTACCAATTCTTAAAATGTCAGCTATAAAATATTTGGCGATATTTTTCTAAAATTATTTCAAATTCTAAGGATTTTATATAGTTTATATAATAATTTGGCGATTTTTATAGTGAAAAAAGTTTACCCCATCAAAATTGGGCGAAATGGGGCTTCAAAAAATACAAATTAGCTAATCATTTTTTGGAAAAAAAAAGATGGAAAAATAGCCCATGGGATAAATTTCGCCCCTAAAATTATCCTTTATGTTGATAAAATATATTATGATTTATTTGTTTCTTTATCTTTTGTATTAATAATATTGATACCGTATTGATTTATTTATTCAATATAATTTTATTTAGTTTTATATCTAAAGGTATAATATGGTTAAAATATAGTGTGCTATTACATAAATAAGTATATATTTTAAAATTTGGGATGGACTAGGGCCTATGCTTTTCCTAGATTGCATAAGGATAAAATAAGTGTACTATCTAGATTGATTTTATGGCACTCGTTCTAAATTCAAAATGAACAATTTTACAAAAAAAGAGATTAAAAAAATAACTAGTAGTTATGCATGGATAACTCGAAGCTAGTTGATGCATGGATAACTCGAAGCTAGTTGATGCATGGATAAAATAAGTGTTTTTAAATTCTTTCAAAATTCTTTTAAGATTCATTACAAAGACAGATTCCCTAGAAAGAATAGCCGAATAGAATTATTACTCATGTCAAAGTTTATGAAGAACTTGATTTCCCCACTTTACATTTATTCTACATAGAATAGAGAGCCTTACCACATACTTGTAAGAATATATGCATCCAATTTGTCACCATTGAATGTGATCACAACTTACCTCAGGGGTAACAAATCTCATATTTTTTAGAGGATATTAACACGACTCTCATCTTTTTTAGAGGAAATTAGCACTTTAGGTAACCACCATTCCATAGTATATGATAGGCGCTACCATAGTAATCAATGCATTCTTGGATTTTCTCAATCTTATGTAGCAACGAAAGTGGAGATTATTTCAAAATAAACAAGCAGGAACTACACCAAAATATTACAGCCGACCAATATGCTTAGCAGTCCGTCGCCTAAGTCTTCACCATGTGAATATCTCGACTGAGAAGAATGTTGTTTGTCTGTTAGTGGAAGAAAAGTGAGATACCCGCAAGAAATTGAAGACTGCTTGTGAATTGAAGACGTCAGGTCGACTGCTGCAATTGACGAGCCATTGACCACATCATCATTGCATTAAGCGTGGTCGGCGGGTGACCTGATTCTGGATCGGATGCCAGTACTTTTTATACCGAAAACCTGCAAATAAAATATTAAAGATTGCTCTTATGCTCATGGATTTGCGAACTCTGCTGCTTATGGATGGTAATGTGTTCTTCCGTTGATGTTATTTTATACATGTCAATTTTCATGTGAATTTCATTTGTATAGTAAAGTTTGCAAAAACTATTGTTGTTCTGGGTAACAATTTCCAGGCAGCTAGTTTGTAAATGCTAGCCCTGCGAATCCATCAATGGTTACATTGGTAGCCGACTAGGCCCAAGTTAGGACTGGTCAGTTGAAATGAAGGCGCCTGCAACCTGGACTCTGTCAGAATAATAGACCACGTACACATTAGTGAAGACCATCAACTGAGCCAAGGTTGATTTATGCGGCACGCGTGAGGTAGCAGATTGGAAGATAGTCGACAGGTTCGACAAGAGATTAACAAGAGGAATGGCCGGCTGAAGCAATTGAGTGGACCCTCCGTCCTTTCCATTTGGTATTGGCTAGAATGTGCAGTGAATTAAAAGATCTACCTACGGCCAGTCGGCTGCCAGAAGTGATCCACTACCCGTCGTTTGTCTGAGATTCAGTAGTGCAGTTGGCCAACAATCTACTGGTGAAGTCGACCAACGTAAGGAGCTTTCATGATATGGTAATAAACATATATGGTTGGCTAGTATTTATACCGACCGCAGTCTATCTACCGCATCGACCAAGATGACCATTTACTGTTGCATACAATCCATTGGTCCTACTCTCAAGCTACGGGTAATTATGAAGTAATGCCATGCGTTTGCAAAAGGTAAAAATGATATATTCAGATATGTCGCATTGATTTTGTGTACAGCCCTACGAGAAGCAGTTTTGGTGCTCTATTGAAAATTGTAACTTTTCAACGGTCTGACGCCATAAAATATTTTATATGTGGTCGATGATAATTGGTCGATACCAAGTGAAATGGTCCAAGTCGATATGTTCTTTGCCCGACCATTTTAATATGGTTAATATTGTTTGTAAAATATAGTGGAATGGTCCAAACTTTCTGGTCGATATATAAGCCGACGAGTCATTCTAATTTGTAAGTTGATATGGTCGACATGTTATTAAAGTGGTCGGGTGGATGTTACAACTAGTCGATATGCTTTGCCAAATAAATGTCGTGATAAAATGGTTGAGATTTTACTTATGTAGTTGAAGCTATTTGGTCGACTCTTCATTATAGTTGATAAAATGTGGTCCACAGAATTGTACTATTCAATGGTTAGTTGTAAATGGTCGGTACTATAAGTGGTCAAAACTCAAAATAGTCTAGTCATTTGTTGATATTGTAAGTAAATGAGTGTTTTAATCTAGTCGAGAGTCGACCTTTTTGTATTATAATTTTGTAATTCAGTCGGTCTCTAGCCGACTTAATAAGTCATGTCGAGTCGGGTCAAGTCGAGTCAAGTCGACCAATATCAGTCGGTATCGAGCACAAGCAACAGTGACACATTCGAAACTTGCAGGAAGCCTCATGACAATTGAGTCTACAAAAACCATGTATTCAAGCAGAAGACATCTATACCACACAGAGAAAGCGCTTCACATTTAATAATGACAAAAGAACACTTAAATTGATCAAGCCCCCTGGTGTTGAAACACATAAACATCGATTCAGTGTCATTTTAGAAGTTTTTCAGGAAGTTGGTGAGTCGGTGCAATGACAAAGCATGGAATCCCAGAAGCCCCTGGACCGTGGAAGATGAATCTAGTAGGAAGGTGAAAGGGTGAGGCTCGATTTCCCACTACCAGAGTGCTCACAAAGACTAAAAGAATCGCAGTTCTTGGTTGTTCATGTTTTCTTCGAGACAAAGAAATATTTTGAGGTGGGAGAGATGTTGGAGGGGACCCTTCGGGCTCCTTAATTGTCATTAGTTACTTGTGTAATAGTCTAGTGAAAGAAGCAGTTGGAGCGGGTGCAACCGCTCCAACCACATATAAGATGTATAAATAATACCATCAAGATGAATATAACCAGTTGGATGCATTCGACTCATCTCTCTTGTCTTGATTATATCTCTGTGTGTGCTTATACTCTCTGCTTGAATACACCATGCATCAGCTATCAATTATTCTTTATATTCTTTTTTATAATTGTATATTTTGAATTTGGAACGACTGCCGTAGAATCAATCTAGATAATACACGTGTCTCATCCTCGTGCAATCTAGGAAAAGCATAGGTGCTAGTCCACCCTAAATTCTTAGATAAAAATGCCTATTGTTGTAATAAAAAAATATTGCATTACTGTTGCAAATCTTCTTTAATGCATGAAAACTCAATATTTGTTGTTAGTTTGAAAGTTTTATTACAAGATACAATAAACTCATCAAACGAATTAAATGTTAACTCGCACTGGAATTTTTTTGAATTGGATGAATATATTTTGTTGTTATTTCAGTGGAACGACCAGAGAAATTGGCTTGTAGGGTCCATTTTAGGAGCATGTTTTAATTTGTAGATTTGGGGCCCAGAACCTTCTTGGGCTCATTTGAGGGATTAAACGATGTTTTTTGGTGTCCAAACTCCATAGATTATGTCTCGGATCCCCCTTAACGTTATTATACACTTCAGAAAATTTCCAATGGTGCAAAGAGAACCTCAATCGCCATTCGTATGAGGAAGTTGTGCCTCTCGCAAGTTGACCAATCCACTTGACCACTATGGTACCAAGTGGATTCCACATCATCTCTCATTACCCACACATGTGGAGCTATCTAGTCATGTGTGAAATTTCAAGAACATTCGAGAGGGTTCAAAATCCTAATCAGAAGTTGAGTGATGCAAGGCGCCTTATGCAATAAGGATCTTGCTTAAAAATACACACCACACACACTTTCACATAGACAATATGCAAACAACATGCCAAAAGATGGCTTATATTACTTCTCTGAATCGGTTACAATGCAAACTGCAAAGAAATGAAAGAACTAACTAAATGTCGGCATTAGCCATTACAACATAGAAGTAACTGTGTGTTCTCTCAGTGTGTCGACCTCACCCTCTCCTGGTTCAATACGGAACTCAGAGCTATGGCTCGATCTCCTCTACGTTCAGATGCTTGTGACTATTCTCTCTAATCTACATAACTTCTCCCCGAACTCTCTCAACTACAGAATTATCTAACTGATCTTCCTTCCTGACCTTCCACTCTACTACTGTTCTTCCTGAGACATGCATCCTCTATCTGTTGATCTCCCTGGATCCTGCAGACCTACAATTGTCAGTTCCCCAACCATGCTCTACCACCTCTGCCTATGATGACATTTGTCATGTCTTCACCCACCTACAATAACTATCATTAACGTCCTTAGCAACCCCAAACTATTGCCAAGTAATCTCCTTGACTTCTATGCATCCTTCTGACATGCTACAGTAAACCATCATGTCGGCCATACTATCTGTCAGCTTCAACTTACCTGTCGGCTTGCTTTCGCAACCCAAGGCCTTACCAGTCCACCCCTTCCTCCGTGCTTGGCTCATGCCCAAACCTGTCAGAGTCATGGTTCGATGCATGTCGACCATCAATGCTCCGCTCTTGACCTATCATCTGCCGACCCCAACATGTCGACTCTCAACTTCGCACCATCCGTCGGTCGCATACCTTGCTGCTCCTGCTCAACTTATTGACTTCTATAAGTCAATATGCTCTTCCACACCGATGGTCGTCGGCACTCCCTCTAGTCGGCTTCTCCTCAATTCGGTTCACTTCGACTGATCTTCCTAAGCCCCCATGCTCCTGCATCACACTCCCCAGGTGAAAAAGAACTCGACTGCTCCGTCAGTCTCTTGAACTCTTCTTCGGAAATCCATGTCACCTCCTGCAACTCATCATCCTTCCATCGCACCAAGTATTCCTTCCTTCGCAAACTGTGCATACAGCCGACTTCGCATTCCTCTATTACTTCTGTGATTTCTTCCCTCTATCGGTCTGGAATCTACACTATCTAGTCAATATCCGACACTTCCACGCTTCCACTACTTGAACCTTCTTAAAACTTGTATAGATTTGAGACATTGAATGTTGGTCAAATGTTCAAGTCATTCGACAGCTTCAATACATAAGCATTGTTGGAAATCTTCTTCGGAATCTTACATGGTCCAATCTTCTTCAGCTTCAGTTTGTTATATGTCCCCGTCGGAAATCTCTCCTTCCGCAAATGTGCATAGACCAAGTCTCCTTCACTGAACGACTGTAGTCTTTTCTTCCTGTCGGCTCTCAACTTGTATGCCACATTACTCTTTTCTATGCACTTTCGCACATCTTCATGCACTTATTTCATATGCTCTGCATATGATTCTGCATCTGCGCTTTTCCTAGTTTATGTTGGTAACTTGACCAAATCTACCACTCCATGTGGGCTTCTTCGTTGAACAATTTGGAATAGGCTCAAACCTGTCTACCGATTCACAGAATTGTTGTATGAAAACTCCTCTTCCGCCAACACATTTTCCCACTGCTTGGGTCTGTCGGTCGTCAAACATCTCAGAAGGTTTCTCAAACTTCTATTTACCACCTTGGTCTGTCTGTCTGTCTGCGGATGATATGCCTGTTATATTTTGAGCATTAATTCAACATACTATAGGATCTTTACTGAGAGAATAACATGTACAGCATATCAAGCAATCACATAAGACAATGGACACATAGAGTTTCACTGGGGAAAACCATAAAGGTGAAAAACCCCACAACTTCCTCAGAGATATAAAGAGCAATGATACAACCAAATACAAGAGATAGTCTTCTACTAGCAGCTACTCCTCCTCCTCAAATAGTGCACTACTTTCTGAGTGATGTAAGAGTGAGTAATGAGATGATCAAATAGACATCTCCCGATCTCTATTTATACTTGTCCTATCCTGCCCAATAAACTAACAGGGCCAACTTGTCTAACTCAGTCTAATAACCCATGGTTACAGTAATCCGAGCCGACCCCACACTTGGTGGTCTAATAACCCATCATAGCAAGTTACGACAATTCGACACTTGTCAATACAAATGACGACACTTTCGTATAAAGGAATAATACCATCTCTATAGGAGTACAATATACATAAGTGAAATACATTCTGAAGTTACATATACATCAACACTCCCTCTTAACTAGGAAGTTATTTCTTGACATAGATCTGCTAGCACAAGTCTTCTTCTCTAGATCATTGTCATTGGATCATCATCATCGAATCATCGTCACTACTGCTGCTATCTCAATCAATCTACAATCTACTCGTCATAGGAAGTTCTAAAGAGCTAGTCCTTTTTCATACTGGATGTAGGCCCGCCACCTGCAGGTCTTCATCACCTACAGAGCCATCACTTTTTCATGCTGGATGTACATCATCAACATCTCTGCGAGCAAGTCATCAAGTAGGTGCACCTCAGGACTGATTACACTGCCTCTGCAAGACCTGCAAGATCTCCCAGGACTGATTACACTGCCTCTGCAAAACCTGCAAGAGCATCTCAGGACTAATTATATGCCTCTACAAAACCTGTGTACCATACTGTCACATCATTGTCTTCAGATCACCTCATCGTCCACATAGCACAACCCAGATGCACATCACATAGCACTTACACTCACCGACATGGGAAGACACACCTCAACCATCCGTGAAGGGCTCAGCCCTTATATCTACGCCATGGGAAGACACACCTCAACCACATGAGAATGGCACCACACTTATATCCATAGCCATGGGAAGACACACCTCAACCATTGTAGGAATGGCACAACACTTATATCGCAGCCATGGGAAGACACACCTCAACCATGCTCGAATGGCCCAACACTTATATCGTAGCCATGGGAAGACACATTTCAACCATGCTCGAATGGCCCAGCCCTTACATCAATGACCATGGTAAGACAAACTTCAACCATGTTGGAATGGCCCAGCCCTTACATCAACGACCATGGTAAGACAAACTTCGACCATGTTGGAATGGCCCAGCCCTTACATCAACGACCATGGTAAGACAAACTTCAACCATGTTGGAATGGATCCAGCCCTTACATCAACGACCATGGTAAGACAAACTTCAACCATGTCAGAATAGATCCATCCCTTACATCTACGAACATGGTAAGACAAACTTCAACCATGTTGGAATGGCTCATGTGCATTTGTGTCTCTTGACTCATCACTTCCCCTTGGAAGACGTATCGATCTGAAGTAAACCAAGTCTCCCTCTAAAGTATTCAAACTTCACTCTGGCCAGTGGCTTGGTCAACACATCGGCTATCCTATCGTCCGTCGCAACATACAGGAGCTTCACTGCTCCTCTCCCCACCATATCCCTAATATAGTGATACTTGATCTCAATGTGCTTCAACTTGTCATGGAACACTAGGTTCTTCGACAACTTCACACAACTCTGGTTGTCGCAATATATACAAGTAGCACTCAGCTGGAGATTAAAAAAATTAGACAGTAGCTTCCTAATCCATACTGCTTCACAACTAGCCGAATAAGCTGCAACATACTCTGCTTTGGCTGTACTCAATACCACACAGGATTGCTTCGTGCTAAACCAAGAGATCATACCTGATCCCATACTGAAACAGCACCCCGAAGTGCTCTTCTGATCAATGGCACTTCCTGCCCAATCCAAATCAACATAACCCTCCAGGTTAAACCTTTGATTCGCCTCATACTTGAGCCCATAATCAACTATACCCTTCAGGTACCTCAGAATGTGCTTTGCAACTATCAAGTGAACATGTCTCCGATCTGTCAAGTACTGGCTCGAGGTGTTCACTGCAAAGTAGATATCTGGTCTCGCATTCGTCAGGTACAACAAGGACCCAATCATCTAACGATACATCGTGGCATCAACCAGCTCAGATGAAGAATCACATAGAAGCATCACGTTCGATGCCATAGGTGTGGCCATGGCCTTGCAGTCCATCATCCCGAACCTCTTCAGGATCTCTACTGCATACTTCCCTTGTCCAAGGAAAATTCCATTTGTACTTTGCCACACCTCCATACAAACAAAATAGTGCATCATACCCAAGTCCTTCATCTTGAACTCAACAGCAAGCCTCCTCTTCGTGTCGGCAATCAATCTATCCTCACCTGTTACAAACAGGTCATCCACATACAATAATAGTATCACTGGATTGCCTTCCTCAACCTTGTAGTAAAGGTTGGAATCCACTTTACTCTTAGTAAAGACCAAACTAGATAGGAATCCATCTATCCCACCATACCAGGTCCTGGGTGCCTGTTTCAAACCATATAGGGATTTCTTCAGTTTACACACATGTGACCCTCGGTCATGTGTCTCAAACTCGAGTGGTTGCTCCATATACACTTCCTCTTCAACTACACCATTCAAGAAAGCAGTCTTGACATCCATTTGGTGTACCTTCCATTTCATCACTGCAGCCAGAGCAAGTACTTATCTAATGGAAGTGTATCTAGCCATAGGAGAAAAATTCTCTTCATAATCAATTCCTCCTTTCTCAAAGAAGCCACGAGCTACAAACCTTGCTTTATATTTTTCTATGCTACCATCTGCAGCATGCTTGATCTTATAGATCCACTTGGAAGTCACCACAGACTTCCCATCTGGTCTTAGGACCACATCCCAAACATCATTCTTCATGATCGACTGGTATTCCTCGATCATGGCATTCTTCCCAAATCCTGGGAGCTTCAATATCTTCAATAGATAACTTTGTTGCTAAACAAATGTTGTAGTCCTTCTTTTGTAGGTGATGGTATGCGATCTTTCCTACAAAAACAAGTTAAATTGCATGATTAGAAACATCTCATAGTTTTCAGAACAAATTCTTACGCATAAAGACATATGTCACACAGTCATGCAATTATCTTAGCCAATGCTTCAATACAACATTTATCCATATTCCGTAACTTTCTAGATCCCTTCCATCTCTACCAGAACATTGTTAAGAGTGTGCACAACTCCCAACATGTCAGCATAGAGGTTTCATTCTAGATAAGTAGCAATGGAATGTTGTACAGTACCATAGGCCACTTACCCATTACATGCATTAGTAGTATACTCTTCATTAATGCAATTATTCTAATATCCATAATACACAACCTATGTCTAGGAACATAATCATATATATCATTTATTTAAACAAACAGAATATACAAGAAATGATAATTCAAATACTTATCTTTGTTTGTTTGTTGGGTGGACTCCCTCTGAATCTTTTCTTCCTTGCAGGAGCTGCTGGAGTCCTATTATGAAGTAACTTCGTCTACTCCTTTCTATTGTGAATTGTAAGGAGTGGTGAACTCCCTCTTAATCCCTGAATCACTGCATAGCACTTGAAGTCTGCTGAAGTGAATTCTCCACCATTGTCGGATATAAAGGTCTTGAACTTCTTTTCAAGTGGTTTTCTATCAAGGCCTTGAATTCCTTGAATTTGTTGAATACTTCATCTTTGTTCGTCAAGAAATAAATCCCAAGTCTTCCTAGAGAAATCATCAATGAAATAACCATAGTATACATACCCACTCAGAGAACTGGATGACATCGGACTGCATACATCGGAGTGGATGACTTCCAAGATTTTTTTTTGCCTTGCTTTCACTGCTTGGAAATGTCTTCTTTGTGTTCTTTCCTTTTGCACAACCTTTGCAAATGCCTTCATGCTTTGACTGGATTTCATGAAGACCTTCCACTACTTTGCTTGCAATTGGTAATGCTCTATAGTGCATGTGTGCAAGCCTTCTATGCCAAAGTTCACTTGGCTCTACTGAATCATGGACCATGGCTTGTTTTGGTTGGCCCTTCAATTTCTATAATCCTCCCTCTTGCTCTCCAATTACCACTGCATCATCAATAGTCTTACCCTTTGGCCACATTAGGACTTGGCCATCTACAAATGCAACCCTCATGCCTTTTGCATCCAATGCAGATATGGAGAGTAGATTCTTCTTGAGACCTGGAACATATAGTACATCTTTCTTCTTCATAGACATTCCAGAGTCTAGTTTATAGGAGGCTTCACCACTCCCTTTTATTGCATACTGGTAGTTATCCCCAAGTTTCACCTTGTGGGGTGATTCATGTTCAGATAGGTTCATAAAGGATTCCTTGAATCCTGTCATGTGTTTAGAAGCCCCACTATCTATAAGCCAATCATTACTTCCATGAGTAATGGTTCCAGTGAGAGGAGAAATCAAAACGTATTCTTCATCACTTGAAAAACCTTCACTATCTTCTCTAGCCTTCTTCCTGGGAGGTTCATCATCCTCTGCAGCATGAGCATGATGTCTTCTTTTGATGTTCTTCTTTTTGTTCCTGTGACAATTTCTGGAAATGTGTCCCCTTTCATCACAAGTATAGCACCAAATATGAGAGAGATCTTTCATAGATCTTCCAGAGCTTTCCTTCTGTCTTTGGTGATAGTGTTTACCTTTCCTGTGATGAGAGTGCTCCCTTTTGATATTATCTTTCCTAGTGTTTGTTGTTTGAGTTTGATCTTCATTCCCCATTTTCTCTTCTCAAGCTATAATCCGAGCTTTTTCCTGTGAGCATTCTTCCCATAGAATGCTAAAAAAAATAAGTTTCCTTCTTGCACAAATTCCTTGGATGAAGGAATCCCATGACCTAGGAAGGCCATTAAGAGTGGTCATTACCACTTCTCCATTTTCTATAACTTCTCCCACAGCTTCAAGTTGTTGTTTTATCTAGGAGATCCTTGAGAAATAATACTGCACGGTTTCTGCATTCTAGTTCTTGATATTCTTTAGTTGATTCCTCAAGTTCATCTTCCGATTTATGTTCTTCCCTTTGAATAGCTTGGTCAGGGAATCAAACATCTTTTTTGGTGTCTTTAGAGATGACACATGTGGTATGAGATGGTCTTTGATATAATCATCAATGATCATTTTAGCCTTGACCAAATTTCTTTTGTGTAAGGCCTTAGCCTCTTCTTCCTTTGGGATAGGGACCTCTTCACTTATGTAAGTGTCCAACTCATTTTCTTCTAGGATTAACCCAATCCTATACTTCCATGCTCGAAATTTATCAGCCCCTTCAAGCTTATCCTCAAGCTTAGTGTGGTGAGACATCTTTAAAGAGTACTTCAAATGGAAATAGAAAAGATTTAGGTCTTACCACTTGATTTGCTGAAAACTGGATCTGGTCGTGGATTAGGGTTTGTTAGAGAAACCCTAAAAATTCAAAATTCTGAAAGGATAGAAAGATGCGCCTTGATGAGCTGATCAGCCTGGTATATTAAGAATTTGAGATTTGCAAGGTTTCACCCTTTAGAAATGCCTTTTAGTCTTCCTGGATTCACTGGGAGGACCCTGAATTAGGGTTTGAGTTTCCTGGAGATTCACCCAACCAAAAATCTCGATCCAAAGCTCTAAACTTCGATTTTTCCAAGGAGCTTCCAGCTATGTCTTCATATTTCAGAAATTCATATTTTTGTGGAAACCCTAATTTTTAGGGCCAAAACTGAAAGTGCTTAGAATTGAATTCTGATTGGACAGAAAGATTCTCCGTGATGAGTAGAGTCAATCTACCTTACTGATTTTCCAAAATCTCTGGAGAGAAACCCAATAAACAAGAAACCCTAGTTTTTGCCACTGCACAATATCTTCTTCCTAGGGAAGCTCTGATACCATGTTAGATTTTGGGCATTAATTCAACATACTCGAGGATCTTTACTGAGAGAATAACATGTACAACATCTCAATCATATCAAGCATGTATCAAGCATATCAAGTAATCACATAAGACAATGGACACACAGAGTTTCACTAGAGAAAAACATAAAGGTGAAAAACCCCACAACTTCCTCAGAGATAGAAAGAGCAATGATACAACCAAATACAAGAGATAGTATTCTACTAGCAGCTACTCCTCCTCCTCAACTAGTGCGCTACTTTCTGAGTGATGTAAGAGTGAGTAATGAGATGATCAAATAGAGATCTCCTGATCTCTATTTATACTTGTCCCGTCCTGCACAATAAACTAACAGGGTCGACTTGTTTAACTCAATCTAATAACACATGGTTACATTGATCTGGGCCGACCCCACATTTGGTGGTCTAATAAACCATCACAACAAGTTACGACACTTGTGACACTTGTCAATACAAATGACGACACTTCCGTATAGAGGAATAATACCATCTCTGTAGGAGTACAATATACATAGGTGAATTTATACATTCCGAAGTTACATATACATCAACAATGCCGAACTAAACTTCAACCTCGTGTCCAGTTTCTTCCATAGGGTTCTCCATAAATGTCTCATAAACTTGGTATCTATGTCCAATGTGATACTCTTCGGAAACCCATGCAATCTGACTACTTCCTTGAATAATAGTACAGCAATGCCTGTGTCATCGCTTGTCTTCCGACACGGATTAAAGTGTGCCATTTTTTAAAACCTGTCAACTGCAACAAAAATTGAGTTGCTCCCCTGCTGCGTCTTCGGCAATCCTAGCACAAAATCCATGCTCAGGTGCTCCCATGGGGAATTCAGTACAGGTAATTGTGTATACAACCCCTTGTTCTAACTTCTCCCTTTTGCCAACTGGAAAAATCTACATTATCAAACCCACTTTCTGACATCTGCTGTCATTCCCGGCCAATAATAATTATCTTCGACCAATGTCCTCGTCTTTTCGATGCCAAAATGACCTCCTAATCCACCGTTATGCAACTCTCGGATTAGGTTCTCCCTTACGGATCCTCTGGGAATAAAAAACTGTTGCCCCCTAAACAAGTAACCCTCTTGGATAAAATAATCCAAGTATGGAGTTCCGTCGACACTCCAAGGTTCACGACAAGCCTCCCATGTGTTAGCTTACAAACTGATCTAGAGGTTGTCTAATGTAGACCCAGGTTCTTCGCGGGTTCTCTTAACCAACAAAACCCCTTCTCACTGGCCCTTTCGGCAATAGCCTCCGAACAGGCTGAGGTCTCACCCGAGGTGTAGATATGGGGGCACTGCGGAATCACTGTTTCCACAATGGTGTGATGAGTTGTTCGGATAGGCTTACTGCGCAACACACTATTAGACTCGCGCAGTGAACTGAGGACTGTGCGACGATCGACTGTGTCGCGGTCCACAGTTCTACAAACTAATCGTTGCGCAACTGGCGCACCCAAGGGCTGTGCAGTTCGAGAAGGATACCATTAATAGGACAACACAATAGAGTTATATGCTTCCTTCTCCAAACTTAACCAATAATAAAGAATTTACTTGACACTTGTTCATTCATCTATTGCCTTAGATTATTAGCTGTTAGAAACGAAATATATGATGTTGCACACCTCGAGTGTGGTGTATTCAAAGAGTTACACAATCAATCCTCTACATATACTTGTGATCATTCAATAAACTGATACTTCCACCAACGCGGAATATTGTGCATTCATCATTCATCTATTCATGTAAAACTTAACATATTATTCCCATCTCTTCTCTATGGAGAATACATATAAAAGCAATCACATACAGCTGATAATTAAGAATCCAGACATTCAGAGTAGGAAAATAAGTAAACATAACCATGCAAACAATCACACTACATAGTATTTAATGTGGTACACCCCCTCAATGGAGGCTACGTCCACAAGAACTGTTGTTATAATAGTCTTTGGGAAGGGTACACCGGCTCTTTGTCTGCACACTCAACTTGTAGACCCTCTTCTCTTTCTCTTGGCCTTTGTGCACATAGTTGCAGAGCCTTTACAAAATGTTCTTCAACAGATATTATCCGATCAATAATGAGAAAAATACAAAATGAGAGTATTCAATAACCCAACAATGAAGAGTAACCCTTTCCCATACAGAAATGCCTTATTTATAGATCATGCCCATAGGTCATGTCTTTACAATCTGCAGGAAAAAACCCTTAGGTTTACAAAACTGTCACGGTTTCCCTAAAACTGGGTTGTTGGCTTCTGGTAGTGAATACTCCATTATGGAAGTCTTCCATGCATGCTTCACGTCGCTATCGACGTTCCTATTGCATGCATGCCAATAGGTCGCTTTCATCGAGCCGTTCTTCCTTTAACGATCTCGTGCGACTGGTTCAAGTAGTGGTATCTTTCGGTGTCCGACCAGTCACTTTCTTCCTGATTTGCTCCTACCCGTCGCTTGGCACTCCTGGAGCATCTTTACCAAAAATAGACTGCCGACAATCTAACTAGAACATGTGCCATCTTCCGTCCAACACTTTGTCTTGCTGGATCACCGTAGATTGGACACATCGCAGCACTACCTCCTCGTAGTACTGATCCTCGCATCTCTTATGCCACTACACTGTGCTTAACTTCCAGCATCCCAAAAACTTATACAAAATTGTTTCAACTGAATTGCGCTCAGCTCCGCTGTTCCAACACTCCTTGCTAAAAAATGCCCCACTTGGGCCAGGCCCAATAGGCCCCTAACACTTACATGTGGCTCATCCCCGATCCACCTACAGCTTCTTCAAGTTGGTCCTCTAGCTGTTGTTAACACCTAAAAAGTGCCCACTAGCTCATTTCCTTATTCACATGACCCATTTGTCCACTTTTCCACCATTTGAGCCTCTAAAGCCATCAAAAGGTCACCAAAAGGCCATAATACACCCCTTTTTCCCCTCAAAATGTATATTTTTCCTCAAAAAACATAAAAAACCCTAAAAAAGGGTCCAGAATTCCCAAAAATATTAATAGGAATACAAATATTCAAAATATTCAAAAAAGGAAAAAAGAGGGAAAAAGGTACCTAAACCAAGTTGGTCAATACCATTGGTTTTCTCAAAACCATAATAGTATTCCCCACCACCAAAAACTATAAAAAGGTTGTAGGGGCTCCTCACTTTCCATCCATCCATCATCCTATCCTCACGCTGTCAAAATCTCCCGTGAGACTTTTTGGCCATTTTCAGCATCTTGGAGAAGAGACCATTGGAGCTTGGAGCTACTCACCCTTGGATTTGCTCAACATCACATCCTCACCATTTGAGGTATCTTAATACAAAACATCTATTCTTTTATTTCTTGTTCTTTCCATGAATCATTTTTAAATTTATTTGTTATATGCACATGTTAGTTTAGATTTAGATTTAATTCATAATCGTTTTTGCTTTCTATATTGAAACTGCTATCACATTGTTGATAGGTACCCATTGCACAAAGCTTGGTTTCAAAACCAAGCCAACAACTACGAAGCTAGCTTTTCAGCGAACTCATTGTGTGTGCCGATCATATTTTCGACCATGTCCTCCGTATCTTGCTCGACGTGCCTGACTGTATCAAGCATCTCAAGTGTTATTTCATCGTCGATCTGGCCTTCCACCTGTTCTTGATTCTCACGCAGCTCCTTTAACTTTTGCTTGATCTCCTGCAAAATCATGTTGGCATCCTCCAGTAATGGTTGAGACTTGTCACCCATTTCAGTCTCTTTTTCACGTAAGGCTTGCACTTCCTTCTTGAGGGCATTTATTTCACTGTACTTCTGAATCCTGTCTCCTAGTAGTAGGGCCTTTACCTCTGCATCCAACTTCTCCAATGCAGCTTGATTATCTTTCACTGCATTCATTACTTGCAGCAATCCTAGGTCTTCTTTGAGGGCCGTGAATGCCTTCGACACCGCTTCCAACAGACTCTAGCACTTAGCCACTTCGGCAACAATATTCTCTACTGCGGCCTTCACTACTTCCACTCTTAGTTGCTACTCATTTGGTGGGTTCTGTGGGTTTATCTGCTCCTTCAATGCACCAATGTTAGCCTCATGTACAATCTCCATATCCTGCATCTCTATCTTAAGACTGGTAACTAGCTCGCCAATCTTAACAATAGTATCCACTGGCTCTATTTGTACTTCAAATTTATCTATGTTATCTGCGAACGCAGTGATCATGGATTCGAGTCGTAGCCGATGATCATGCTCATCTTGCAGTTCCATTGCTCTCTCTGAGCTATCTTCTTCCAACTTCCTGTTACCTGCTTATAGCTCAGCTTGTCCCTTCAACACATTAGTAGTTGTCTCATGCATTTCCTTGACACACTACAGATGTAAATAATCTCAGCCAGGTAGTGGTTTTTTTGCAAGATCTAGCTCCATGCATTCTACATCCTTTGTGTCCAACATTAGTTGCTTTGGCATTGGCAAGCTTACTATTATTAGATCCAAATGGACGATACGGAACTTCGTAGAGACGGTCGTGGTTAACTGTGGTGCTCTCTGCTCCGAAGTTCCTCCTAACTTCCCTTCGGACTTTGAGTCCCGCAGCAGGGGGAATCTTTTGTGGACTTCTTGGATTTTTTCTGTAATCCCCTGTAGCATGGTCAGATTCTTCTGTAGGCCATCCTGAACTACTTTATCCTTTTTCTCCTTCTCCGTGAGAAGATATTCCATCGATTCAGTGACCTTCACAGTGATTGTTTCATAATCCTCCTCATTGAGGACTGTGTCTGATTGGCTCTTATCCACTTTCTTCTTCTTTCACGCTCCCTTTTTCTCCGGGGGGATCTCAGGCTCCTTTCTTTTTCCTACCACCTTGTGTTCAATGTTAGGACATGGAATGGGTTCATCCTTAGCAGAGTCGCTTTTGACATTTACAATTTCCACTTGAAACTCGATAGGCCATTCCTTCATGATAGTGTCAATGTCATCTTCGTACATATGGTAGTTTCTTGCGAACCATTCCACCTTCCTCTTCTGCATTTTGGCTGAAATATGAATACTACACATGTCAACATAAAAATTAACAATGCGAATGTACCTACTGGTTACCTGCTTTGTTATCCAGAGCATGGCTATGACTTCATGACGTAGCTGGCTATAATATTGGTAGAAAACCTTAGTTGTCACGTGCCGACTCTCTGAGTTCAGATTTTCCCAGAGGTTTGCATAACGGGGTCCTTTGCAATCATTAGTATCAGTGATTACTCCAATGTAATCCTTTGGCTCCTTCCAGCCGGCAAAGGCGATCAGGACTATGAGCCAAGTATAATGGAAATTTCCTCCATTGAGCTATGTGTCATTTAGTTCTTCCATGAAATCATTCAGTAAATATTGAGATCACTTAAATTTTTCTCCCTCCGCAGCCATGATGCCGAGCAGTACTGCGCCCGCACTTACCTCCAGAGGCCTGCATTTTCTTAAGATCTTGCATGCTAGCAGCTGTATGATAAACTTTGTTGCTTTATCATCGATGTTGTCTATCTGAAAGCCCCTCTTTCCTTTGACAACCATTTGAGTTTTCTTCATCTTTGCCACAGCTTCTTTGTCCTTTCTCTTCCCTTGGAAAATTTGCTTGGGATCTTTACCCCTTTTACTCAACCCAGTAATGATGTGGATGATATCAATAGTTAGGTCGACATTGCGGTCGAGCCACAAATAACCCTGGTGAATGCATGCCATCAGTGTTTGCACCACCACATTCAGCTCTGGTGACCTATGGAAATGCGGAAGTCTGAGCAAATTCAGCAGCCCGGACTGGACTACTACAGATAACTAGATTTGGGAGACCAGGTTAAGCTCACCCTTTGCGTCCTTCTTCCAACACATGTATTGGTCATGTTGGAACTGTGGGAACCTCGGTTCATTGGGATCCTTCTACATTTCAAGCAGATCATAATTCTCCCATCTACATTCTGGTATTTTACCCAGCAAGTTTTTATCGACATCGACAAGCTTTGAGATTGGTGATAGCGGGATGTCATATTTGGCATTCTTCATCGACTTGAAAAATGGTGCGTCCAGTGCACGCAGTTAAATATAGTCTAGGGTCAATGTCAAAGGTATCTCCTTATCCACTATTGGTGGCTTCTGCACTGTCGAACCCATCTTGGGTACCTTCGTTCTTGGTGCTACTGGAGTTTTACCTTTATCTTGCATCGTTAGACCATGTCTTGGTGATCATCTGGATGCCTGACCTAGTTCTAAGACACCCTTCTTGGATTGGTTTCTCATTAACCCTTCAATCCCTCCATAGTGAAATACCTTCACAGCCTCTTGAATGGTGCACTCTTCTTCTATGGGAAACCACTCAGACATTCACTGGCTACACTTCACAGGGTTTCAGATAGCTTGCTGAAAATACTCACACAGTATTGCTTGCCAAAAAATTCTAAGTGTTTGGTAACGCCCACGAGTCTGAATGTAGCATTACTTATAGGTGCATCTAACCCTCCTCCATGCCCCTCAACAACTAGATAGGCATTAATTGTGGTATCCGCTGGCCAAATCCAGCGGATCGTTTGGTCCTTTCCTTCATAACCTCGTTCATAACGGCTATCTGTGAGTTAAATTCCCAAGCGATTGCTGGCAATGGCTATATAATGGCTATATTCTCAACCAACAGTGTAATGGCTATTTTTTTGAGTGTTGCATCTAACAGCATGACAGGTCGTTGTTACTCCTGCGCAGTCTCTTCGTGGTGCTTGATTTCTTACTTCTGAACTAAGTCTTTTTCTCATTTAACTTGGTCTTCGCAATTGCCCTGTGGAGTTCGCAACTCCACCGTTCCTCTTTTCTTTTTCTTTTCTTCTTTTTCTTCTCTCTCCTTTGTTTTTCATAGCAGCACATTCTAACAGTGTTGTGCAGTATATACATCTTCCTCATTATCCATCATGTAAATATTCCTTCATCTTTATAGTGCCCAATTTCAACTGTACTTGGCACCTAGAAATTTCATCTTTCTGATCATCACAGGTTCTGCAAAGCAGAACTATCCTGATAGGGTTTTAGTCTGCTACCATTAACTAAGACGAGAAAGTTATCTCCTGCTAATGTGGATAACTGAGCTGTGCCACCATTAGTAACATGTACAATAGTGTATGGGCCAAGCCAATGCATTTTAAACTTTCTAAGAAATTTGATAAACTTGCTATCATACAGGAGGACTAGATAACCTACCCGAAAATACATGTTCTTGATGTGGCGATCATGCCATGCTTTTCCCTTTCCTTCTGCACTTGTTGGTGAAATCCTGCGATGAAGTGATCCTCCTCCAAACCAAACAAGTGTAAGAGTCTTTCTTCTAGTGCGTCGCGATCTACCATGCCTATAAACGCTGCTATTCTCAAACTAGGAACAATGTAATCCATCAGCATTATGGCTTCCTACCCATAGGCCAGCCTGAATGGTGTATGGCTAGTCAACTTCTTGCATGTGGTCCTGTATGCCCACAATGCAACTGGAATGCGCAGGTCCCAGTCATCTCTATTCACATTGCATACCTTAATGAGCACATTCTCCTATACTTTATTGAATGCTTCAACAGTTCCATTCACCCGAGCATGATACGAGGAATTGCACTGATGATGGACATTGTCGAAATCTTTTGTCAATGCCTCAATGGTCCTGTTCAAAAAGTGAGTTCCTTGGTCACTCATGAGAAACTTAGGGCATCCAAACCTTGTAAGGATGTCTTAAAAAATGACCTGCATGGCAGTAGCTATGCTACAATCCTTCACTGGCTTCACTTCTGCCCATCTGGTGAGGTAATCAGTTGCATTAATAATGTACCTTGTACCATTTCTTTTTCCCGGTGGGTTTATAGGTCCCACAAAATAAATTTCCCACTTCTCAAATGCCTGTAATGTCAGCTGTGGATTCAATGGAATTTCATCTCTTCTCTATGGCCTTCCTATCCTCTGTTAGACATCGTAGTTCTAGTAATGTTCCTTTGAGTCCTTATGAATTGTAGGCCACCATAACCCTACGCTCAATATCTTATGCACAGTGGCCCTTCCTGCATAGTGATCTCCTGCTGCTTCTAAGTGTGCAACAGCCAATATGAACGACTTTTCATGCTCTAATACACATCTGTGCAGTACTTCATTGGGTCCCAGTTTGTATAACTAAGCTGCGATTATGGTGAAGTCTATTGCTTGCACTACCAACTGCTTCTTTTGCTGCACAGTCAACTCTATAGGTGTGAATCCAGTAGCCAAAAAATATATAATGTCTTGATAATAATCATCGGCAACCTGGATTGCAAACAACTGTGCATCAGGCAGATTTTCTTCAAGGTTCATCAACTCTTCTCCTGAATCAATCCGGGATTGATGACCAGGTCCCAAGTTCGACCTTCCTAGCTTAACTATTATCTCAAAGTCGTACTCCTGGAAGAGTAACAGCCATCTGCAGATTTGCCTCCCTAACACTGGCTTATTGACCAGGTATTTTAAATCAGAATGGTCAGTGAACATAAAGAAGTGCGCACAAAGTAAGTAGTGTCTAAACTTATGCAGTGCATAGACCATAGTGATGCCTTCTCTCTCCATAGTGTTATAATTCATTTTTGTAGATGAGAGCTTCCTTCTCAAAAATGCGATAGGGTGGTCAATACCACCCTCCCCTGGTTGTGCTAAGACAACCCCCACTACTATGGATGAAGCATCAACGTGTACGTGGAATGGATTCTCCCAGTCTGGAAAAACTAGGATCGCCATGGTGACCATTTTATTCTTCAAGGTGTCGAACCCTTGTTCGCACTCTGCGTTCCAGATGAATGGTGCATCTTTCTTCAGCAGCTTCTCCATTGTTTCGGTTATCTTTGCATAACCCTTTATAAACTCCCTTTAATACCTTGTATGTCCTAATGTAGTGCGTAGCTGCTTTACTGAAGTTGGCATTGGCAAGTTTACAATGACATTGATCTTCACAGGATCAACCATCAAGCCTTGTTTACAAACGATGTTTCCCAACAGGATCCCATAGGGGACACAAAAAACACACTTCTTTAAATTCAAGAAATCTGATGCTGTCTGCACTTTTCTAGCATCATTCTCAAGTTTGCACAATGGTTCTTCAACAATCTGAATACAGTCCAGTCATCAAAATAAGCTTCTAAAAACTTATCCATGAAACATTTGAATGCCTCGAAGACAACTCTGCAAAAGATGGTGGGTGCATTCTTCAGACCAAATGGCATTACTGTGTTTTGGAACGACCCCCATTCTATACCAAAAGCAGTCTTGTACCTATCCACAGGATCAATTCTTATTTGATGATACCCCAAAAAACCATCAGTAAACGAATAGGCTTGATTTCCTCCAACATTATCAAGCACCTCATCTGTAAAAGGAGTAGGAAATGGGTCGTGCATGAAAGCATCATTCAGCTTTTTGAGATCCACACAAATCCTGATATCACCTTTTGTTTTCTTATCTTGGACAACCATGGGGCTTATCCATTTAGATTATTCGAGTGGCTCAATGATCCCTGCCTCAAGCATCTTGTCCAGTTCTCCTCTTACTCTTTCTCTGTAATGCGGGTTCAATCGGTATGGCCTTTGCTTAATAGGCTTTGCGCCTGGATTAAGAGGTATTTTCATAACTCGTAAGTCTCCCAAAATGAACTTGATCTTTGTAAACTTAGTCGGAAATAGTTCATGATATTCATGTAATGTATCTGCGATCTCCGTAACATTCTGATCATCCCAGTAGTCTCCAATAGCTGTGAACTTTGGCTCCTCACTGGTGCCAATGTTCACTTTCTTCATCTTTACAGGTCCACTCATGTCTGGGATTTCCAATGGAGGTCCCTCGACATCACGCGCACTTTCTGACTCAGGTATCTTAATGTTGTGTAGGTCCTCCTTATCATTGTCTTCTTTTCCTTCAACCTCTTCAACTAGGTTGTAACATTCCATAGGATGCTCTACCTGTTCCTTCCATTCTGTCTGTAAGCTCGCATGTATGCTGTCCTTTCTGAAGAATTCCTCTAAAGTCATATTTCTATGTGGACAATCTTCTCTGAATATGCGCTCCTTAATTATTTGTAGAGCATCGTGTATAGTCGGGTTTTCATCCTCAAAGATGAAGTCCTTCTGGAAGTTCGCAGAAAGCATGGCCCAATTTGTAGCTTCCTTGCGCAACTCTAGATCTAAGTACCATTTATTGGGAATGCCATCCTCCAGCCTGTGCATAAAAAAATGCACCCATTCTGTCTTTGGTCTCTCCCCCCATGCTTGTGAACAGACCTCAATATGTTGTCTTGGATATGTCTATCCATTATATTTCTCAAAAGGTAGGGTAATCTTATCAACAAACCTGATCTGCATTTTAATTCTTCATTGATCCCATGTGGTCAATGTCTGCTTATGCGCAGCCCACCATCTGGCAGGGGTATCTCCCAAAACTATGTCTAATTTTGGTAATCAATGTTCTTATGCAATTGCTACAGTATATTCTTTAATAAATGAATAAAAATTAGAAAAACCATCATAGGCGGCGATTGGGTTTACCACCTTTCCAATCTAGTGGAGTGACTTTGTTACCTATGTGCATCACCTTGCTGATACTTTGTGCATGTGGCTTTGCCAATTCTCCAATCCTGCATCAGCGTCTGAAATGCAAGAGTTGTCACATATCCAACTGAGTGTACCATGCACAGTTGGATTGATAGAATCCTCCTGGTTCGTGGTCATCTTGTACAATCGGTCCAAATCTTGAGCTCTGGATTCCTCCTAAATTGGCTCGCTGTATCTGTCTCCATCCGCAGGGTCCAATGGCGTGATGAACCTGATATGCTATCCTTCAAAGATCATCTTCTTTTTTTTCAGGCTGATGATGGCGAGGTTATCGATAGCCCAGTCAATTCCTAACAGTGCAGGAAATGGTTGACTATCGTCCACAATATCAATAACCTCGAAATATGCGTGACTCTGCACTCCATCAATGTCAACAATCACATTGGAAAACCGTCCAAAGGGTATGACTTTCTCTTGATTGGCCATTCTTAAGTGGATAGGTGACCATAATAGCTTCGGTCCCCCCATCTACTGCCATGTTTGTTTGGTGAAGACATTTACTTCTAATCCCAGATCAAGGATTATCTCATCCATTTCATAATCTTCGATCTATGCAATGAGTCTCATTTATCTCCCTGTTCTCTTGTGTTTCTTAATATGATGAACTGCGCTATCAGTAGTTTTGTTCTCACTACGCAGTTCATACTGGTCTACGAACTTCTGCAATTTCGCTATAGCATTTGTACTCTTTAGCAACTTCATGCAGCTCCTGATGGACTGTGCGATAGAGGTTCATGTCTCTGATGTGGTGCTCATTCTGTCATATGCAGCCGACATATCCTCCATATGTGGTATTTCGCTGCGCAACGGGATTCTTGGTGATTCAGGTGCCTGTCAAGCACTCTATATGCAGACAAATTGTTACCAATACACACAGAGCATATGAAATTTATTGTCAATCCGAGAAAGTCTTTTTATTTCAAAGGATAAGTGCACAATATATGCTTAAACACCAAACCATTAGAAGTGAATACTTTTATATTCTATCATCCATGTTCATCCCAAAAATCTATGCAATCCCAATTGCCTTCTAACTGCTATACTTTAATTCTTCTCTATTATGCATCAATAAGAAAGGGTATCAGATCTAATCAACAATTGCAGAAAAGAAATCTCATTCGTATTCTAGAACAATCACTTGTCTGATCTAATCAATCTGGAAATCATAAAACATAAACTGAACATTAATCTGGAAATCCAATTGCAAAAGATTGAGTCAACTGTTCTAAGAAATTGAATTGCAGAATGAAAAACAAGCAACACACAACAGGAAAGATAAATTGTAAAGACTCATGGGATCACAACTTAGCTGTAAGATGAACACAGCTGCGTATAACAGCAATTGAAATGCATAAAGAAAACCTTACTCAGTCGACTGTTATTCTACACCATTCACCAATCTCACAAAAATATAATCTTTTACTGAAAAATCCACACAATAAATATTGCTGCTGCGTACAAAGGAAAGAACAAAGCATCACACAACAAGAAAGATAAAATCCTATCTTAACTCAGCAATCTCTGTGGAAGACAGGCCCAGTCTTCACACAGAGACGCTGGTTGAACAACACAACTCTTTAGCTCAGAAGTAACCCCTTATATTAACAGAAGAATGAGTACACAGTTTTGCTCGGCTGCTAATACAATGAATTAATTGTTTGTTGTTCAACCCCTGGGTCGAGGCAACTCCCCATATTTATACATACAAATCGTAACATCTAATCCTATAATTGGGCAGCCATGAAGATCTCTGATCTTCAGGCGCCCTAAATAACTAGCTGTTACAATGCGTGGCAGAACAGAAACATCCAAATATGAGAGTTATTAATTGACCCAAGAGTGGCGGTCCTTCCAGCTCACAGCTAGACTCGAGCAGCAACCTACTTAAAATAGCGAATTCTGTTACAGCTGCCCAGTCATGGCTGTGCTTTGATTGATGATTCGAGCCCCAAGGATCCTTATACAAGCAACGGACATCCCTTTCTTCATGACTTGTTCAGCCCCGATCTTCCTGCAATCCATTTGTCTCAACTACCTTCATAAATCGCAACATGTTAGCACAATTTGAGAGATGCACAAATTTAATTATCACAATCATAAGCATTAATAAAATAAAACAATGATCAGCCATACATTGGTAATTTGGGGAATAAGGTAAGGACAATAGGTCTAATTGCCATGATAAATGGTGTAGGACAGGGGCAGGAAAGATGATTAATGATGATTAAAAAGGGCCAATTCTGGGCTCAACATCTCCCCCCAACTACCCTGTTGCCTGTCCTCATGCAACAACCTGCATCTGAATCGTGTACTGAGCTCTATCCAAGGAGAGAGGAAGAAGTGTAGGAAACTCAGGCACCTTATCTATCTTTTGAAAGGCCTCTGTGAGTAACCCAGTATCTTCCAACCTCACTGTTTCCCTTCCACTGCTACTTGCTGGTGTCTGGGAATGCAATTGGTGTAGTGGGAATCTTCCTGCAGTCTCATTATGCTGTGCCTGGGGAAGTTGAAAGGAAATCCTCAATCTGAATCCAACTCAATGACATCTATAGGAGGTGGAAGCACTGGTTCTTGTGGGACAGTGTCTTCGAGCGCATCTAGTTTTAACAAGAGAGTTGCTGGTTCTTGTGTAACAACAACATCCTTTAAACCTTCTTCAGCAGCTACCTTTATTGATTTTGGAGACACTGGTTCTTGTGTAGCAGCGTCTTCTTTGTCCTTCTGCTGCTGAGATAGGATATCCTTCTCATCGTGCAACCCTTCCCCCAAGATTTCGGTGTCACCTGAGCATGGTGTCTGTACCTGTTCATCTTCACTCCACTGTATATCGGGAATGATATCCACTCCAGGGTTATCTTCTAACTGCAATTCAGGAGTTCCTGCTGCAGCTTCCAAGGGTGTTGGTTCTTGTGTAGCAACATCTTGGCTTACCTCTTCATCCTTCTTTTGCTGCAACTCTTCTCCTATGAGTTCTGTGTCATGGGAGTCCTCTGGGGTTACAACCCAGAGTTCATCATTAAACTCCAGAATCTCCTCTGTCCCAGGTTCTTCCCCCATCTGTTTGGCCGATTGGACAAGTATATTCAGGTTTACTGGTTCTTGTGTTGCAGCTTCTTGTTCCAATTTATCACTGTCCTTCCTTTGTATCTCTTCTTCTAAAATTTCCGTGTCCTAGGAGCATTCTGGGGTTTCATCATATTCCTTTATAAGCTCCAGAGCATCCTTCATTCCAAGTTCTTCTCCTATCTGCTCTATGATCTCTGTGTCGTGGAAACATTCTGGGGTTACAATATATTCCTTATTAATCTCCAGAGCGTCCTCCATCCCATGTTCTTCTCCTACCTGTTCCATAATTTTTGCATCGGGGGAAGTGGCAGCTGCAGCAAGGATGTTTAAAAGTGTTGGTTCTTGTGTGGCAGCACCTTCTTTTTCCACTGCTTTCCCCATTGTGGCCACAGGCTGTTGTGCTGAATAAGTGCTAAGTAGAATTTTATGGCCTGCTTCCTCAAAGATTTCTCCACAGGTGGGGCAGAGTATTCGTTCATCCTTTTCTCCAGCTCTAGCAGAATCTGATTCCTCCACTTAGTCTGCAGCCTCTATTAGTGTGTACATTTTTCTTTCACCCTGCTTTCTGCAGGTTTCCTTCCAAGTTTCCAGCTCCCTTCTAAGTACTTGGAGGTCCTCTTTCAGCATTGCATTCTCATACAGAAGTCCTTCAATTCCAGGTTCTTCCTCCACTGGCCTTTGTGGAGCATCCATCAGTCTTGGTGCAAGGATTGGGGGCTCAACCTGTGTCTCCAAGGTTGTCCATCTTTTCCTAGCTGCCTCTGCTGCTGTGGCAGATCGAGTTCGTTTCTTTCTGATTGGTGCTATTAGGTCATATTCATTGGTGGCTCTCTTTCTCTTATTCTGTGGCATTTTCTTTTGTGATTTTTCCTTTTGTGGTGTTTCCTCTTGTGGAGCTGGGATATAGGGAGCCAAAACTGAGGTCAAAGGAATATTTCTTTGCCCCTCATGCTGTTCTTCTTCAATCACAGCTCCTCCTCCTACCCACTTAGGTGAAGACTCAATTGTTACCAGCTCAATGTCTTCTTCCCTTGCCCTAGCTCCGTCATATTCAAGTTCCATTGTTGCAGCATTTGATGCTGCTCCAATTTCACCTTCTGCTGTCGGAGCTGTCCTGTTATCTAGGTCTTCCACAAAGGTTTCATCTACTCTGTCACCTAATGGCTCTGTTTGTGCTTCCCCTTTCTCTCCTTCAAATGCAGTGTCATCCCCCACTGGTTCTGCTTGTGCTGGAGATTCATCTCTCTCGAATGGCTCTGATTATGCCCCTAGTTGTTCTTCTACTGTGGTTTCACCCACCCTGGATGGTCATGTCTGTGCCCCCGATTGCTGTTCTTCTCTCATTTCATCCCTCCCCCCAACTTCACTGGAGGAACTCCGGTCCTCCTGTTGTGGTGGAACCTGTAATTGCTGTAATGGGATGACCCTCAAGGGAACAGGTTGCTGTGGTCGGGTTATAAATTGTTCCCAAGTTATATTATGTTGGGCAAGGGTTCTCACAATAATTAATTTGATAAGGCCATGGTGGGTGAGCGAGGAAAGTGGGTGCTTCGCAGACTGAACAAATGTTGCCATATGACGCAAGTCTTGCAGTAAATAAAATGGAATGTTCAATAAAATGCCATGGCCGAGATGAGAAAGCAAAGGAAGTTCAAAGTTATACACAGTTTGATATCTACCTTCACAAGTAATGTATTTCTTGAGGAAGACAACAACCTGGTCCCATGGCCGCGGCAGTGAGTTCACTGCAATCCCTCTCCTGGATGCTTCAACTTGCTCCCCTGGAAGTAAAAATTCTTCTTGTGCAACCGTTGCAGGGACTCGTCGGTTAAACCATGGTTTTCCCACCATCGGGATGGCTGTAACCTCGGATATAATGATCTCGGAGACGTTTATACACAGCCCCCACACCGTGGAGTGATTTTTGGTAAGATTCAAGGCAAATTGCAGGGCTGCATCCCGATCGAATCCGTCCAATCGCTCGAAGAATTCGAGCCAGCCAGCAGCTTGAAAAATGGCAAGAACTTGAGGATTTCGTCTGAGTTCCCGAGTATTGAAAGGTTCATGGCGAACTGGAATCCCCATGGTCCTGGCTGCAAACTGAAACTGCTATTCCACATATTACAGGATCCCAGAATGGAAGTTGCAGCACAGAGGATGCACGAATCGCTGAGCGGAGACGTTGAGAGAATGGCCAAATTTGGAAAGTTGAGCACAGAATAGTGTTTGAAATTTTCATGCCAAATTGGGGAAGGTGGCAGTTATTAGTGTTTACGTCGTACGAGGGAAAGGTTTAATCAGGTATAATGGTGGTACAAGTGAAGGTACGACCAATATCGTTTAAATGATATCAATGCTTAATCACGTGATAAATGAAAGCCATACCTCATAAAACCGTGCGTCGGAAAGCTACAGAAAATGGTGGAGCATGCAGTTGGTGACGTCACGGAGTCGAATTTGTGCACAGTCGGACGTGTGATCATGATGACTCAGATAAGGCAATAAGTTCTTCCGCCGGTGAAACACAAACCATCGCTTCCTCGGGGTCAGAATGATGAGTTCGCCGGCACGACTAAGGTGAATCAGCACCATGATTAGCAGGTTTGAAACAATTCTTCTGTTAACACAGGAGTTACCACTGCAAGTTGCCAAAACAAAATGATGTTGCAGTCGTAAAAAAAAAATATGTTGCAGCCACCGGGAAAAAAATTGCAGTCACTGAAAAAGAATTCACGGCAGCCGGGAAAAAGAATTTACACTGTCGGGGAAAATTACAGCTGTCACGGAAAAGTTTTACGGTGGCGGGAAAAAATACGGCTGGCGGGAAAAGTTGTTGCAGCACTGTGACGTGATGTTGTAGCCGCTGTATTGAAGTTGCAGCTGCCGGGGATGATTTACAGCTGCCGAGAGAAAGGATTTTATGGTAGACGGAAAACAATAACGCAGGTGCTGGGAATTGAGGTGGCAGCTGCGGAAAAAGATGTTGCAGCTGCCGATGTTGCAGCCGCCGATATTGCAGCCACTGATATTGCAGCTGCCAGAAAGGATTGACGATCGATGGAAAAAAAGATATTACGGCTCCTGGAAATGAGGTAGCAGCCGCTGGGAAATGAGATGGCAGCCGCGGGGAAATGAGGTGGCAGCTGCGGAAAAAGATGTTGCAGCTGCGGGAAAACGGTTGCGGCTGTGGGGAAATGATGTGGCAGTGGCTGGTAAATGAGGTGGTCACCGTTGGGAAACGAGATGGCAGCCATGGGGAAATGAGGTGGCAGCTGCGGAAAAAGATGTTGCAGCTGCCGATGTTGCAGCCGTTGATGTTGCAGCTGCCGGAAAAGATTGACGGCAGGCGGGAAAAAGGATTTTACGGCTGCTAGGGAAAAGGGTAATGTGGTTACCAGAAAAAGATATATAGCTGCCGGAAAAGATGTACAGCCGCCGGAAAAGATGTTGCAGCTGCCGAAAAATATGTCGCAGCTGCCAGAATTTTTTTTTTTTTTTTTTTAGGCAAGGACGGCACAGGGAGATTTTCGTTTAACGGGCCCAAACTCGTCGTTCTCCTGGCGCTTCCCTGAAATTTTTTGAAAAATGACAGCAAACAAAAAGATCAAATGCAAAGAGGAAAAAAAACAACAGTTATACGCTACAGCAGAAAATTATTTATGTACAGCAAATACGATTTTCAGTTTAAGGTTTGGCAAAGGCAGAGAAAAGTTCCTGCTCTAGTGCCAACTGATAATTTGGATCAGCAGCAATTTGTGAAATGAATGCATCTTTCGAAATGGGATTACGATACAGTCGCAATCTGTGGCCGTTAGCAAGTAATGGTATACGGTTTTCATCAATGGTCACCAGGCGAACAGTGCCGTTGTCAAATACCTTGTCGACCAAATATGGACCCCGCCATCTTGTGTGTAATTTTCCTTTAAAATCCTTCTTGAATCTGGAGTCGTATAATAGTGCCCAGTCTCCTTCACGGAAGATTTTCTTTTTGATGAATCGGTCATGCCAGTTAGATCTCTGTTGCTGAAGCAGCACAGTCTGGTCTACTGCAGCTAACCGTTTCTCATCCAGTTCATTTAATTGATTCAATCTTCTCTTCTGGGATTCTGTTACATCCAGATTCATTTCGGTGGCTGTTTTCAGGGTCTTGATCTCAAATTCAATTGGAAAGATGGCACTCTTTCCATACACCAGATCATAGGGAGAAAACCCTGTGGTGTTGCGCCAAGTTGTGCGATATGCCCACAGTGCTTCTGGAAGCCTGTCAGCCCAATCCCTTCGATGGCTTTTAACTGTTTTACTAAGGATTGCTTCAATAACTTTATTAGTACTTTCCACCTGACCATTGGCCTGGGGGTGATAAGGTGAAGCTATCCTATGCTGCACATGATACTTCCGGAGCAAGGATTCAAATTGGTGTGAGATGAATTGCGGTCTCCCATCCGTAACTACTTCCTTTGGTACCCCAAAGCGGGTAAAGATTTCACTGTACAGAAAATCAATCACCGCTTGGTCATTAGCCTTAGCCAAAGCTACAGCTTCTACCCACTCGGTCATGTAATTGTTGATGTATATGTAACTTCGGAATGTATTTCTCATATATGTATATTGTATTCCTATAGAGATGTTATTATTCCTCTATACGGAAGTGTCGTCATTTATATTGTAAGTGTCATAACTTATATTTGATGGGTTATTAGACTACCTTGTTTGGGGTTGGCCCTGTATAAGTCATGTGGGTCAAAGGGTTATTAGACCACCCTATTGGGGGTCGGCCCAGTCAGCATTATGTTATGTGGTTAAGTTCGATCCTACATGAGTTAGGTAAAAAGGCAAGTCAAGTCAAGTATAAATAGAGTGCGGGAGGCACTCTATTTGCTCACTCACTTCTGACTCATGCACTCAAGGAGGAGTGGCGCACTTATGGAGGAGGAGGATCTGCTGCTAGGTTATGTCTATCTCTCATGGTTGGTTGTATCATTGCTCTATCTATCTCTGAGGAAGTTATTGGGGTTTTTCACCTTTATGGTTTTCCCCAAGTAAATCTTTGTGTCTCTTGTGTGCTTGCATTATTGTCTCCATGATTGATATGCTGTACATGTTGTTCTCTCAGTTAAGATCCTAGATCAGATTGAAGTAAATTCTAAAAATTTAACATGGTATCAGAGCTAGCCTGAAAGAAGGCATGATATGGCATGTATGACACTTGTTGCACTTACGATGCTAGGGCTTGATATAGCAAAAACCAGTCATCGTATCCCTTTCGCTATAAATCCGTTTTGGCGCATTTTTCGGATCTGAAATTGTTACAGGACAAAGCTAAGATCCCCATGTACCTTGTGTCCAAAGGACAACCTCTAATTCGTTGTACTTTGTGATTTATGATCTGTGCAATATAGGGTTTCTGGCTCTTCCAGATTTGAGTTAAAATCAGGTCACCTTGGGAAAAAGGTCATAACTTGGGATAGGAAGATCCAAATGAAATTTTGTAAAATGTGATAGGTAGTACACAGACTGTACTATCTCAAAAAAAAATTTCAGAGGCCGAAGGTGAACCAGTGACACGTGGCACGCCGTACAAGTTCGCTCTCCTGTACTATCCCATAAACAGGTCACGTTGTGACACTTGGCATAAATCTCTCTCAGAGAATCCAATAGAGGTCATACCTATCAGGATGGAAATATAACAGGCCAAGATATCTCAGGAAAGGTCTTCAGAGGCCGAAGTTGAAACAGTGACACGTGGCATGCCGTACAAGTTCGCTCTCCTGTATTATCCCAAAACAGGTCACGTTGCGACATTTGGCATAACTCTCTCTCAGAAAATCCAATTGAGGTCAAACCTGTCAGGATGGAAAGATAACAGGTCAGGCTATCTCAAGAAACTTTTTCATACCCTGTGGATAACAAATTTCAGAGTTACACCAGAAACAATCAGGTACATATTTCTGTCAAAACAGAATTATTTTTTGGTACCTTCATTCATGGCTTCCGGAATTTAGGGCTTTGGAGAAAGTTCGAATTTTTGTAATAGGAGACCATGGATGAATGATACTCATCAAAATAAAAATTTAGAGACCAAGATCAGAATTTTTGGTTGGGCAGAAGGTCGGGCTTGATCAGACCCTAGTTCGGGACTTTGATCAGGAAAGTGGAAAATTAGGGCTTCTGTAAAAATGGGAATTTTTGAAATCTGTGACCATGGCTGGAAGCTCCTCAGAAAATTGGAAGCTTAGAGCTTTGGATCAAACCTTTTGATTGGGCAGAAGAGTGGGATTCATCAAACCCCAGTTCAGGGTCGCGTCCAGTGAATCCAGAAGTTTCAAAGGCAAAATTGAGGAGTAAAACTTTGCAGTTTTCAAATTCTGAATATACCAGTTTGATCAGCTCATCAAGGCGCATATTTCTATCCTTTCGGAAGTTTGAAATTCAAAGTTTGAATTTTTGGGGTTTCTTTGACAAACCCATATCTAGCTCCAGGTCCAGTTCTTTCAAATCAAGTGGTGGTTTAATCCTAGAAGAAGATGGATTGGTCACCTGCATAAGTGAAGAAATTCATGTTTCAGAGGGAGATGAGGCTAAGGCCTTACATAAGAAGATTACAAGTGATCTCGACAGGTACGACTCATCGAGGTATGTTTTGAGATTTGTTCATGATTAAGTTTATGGTATGTTTTCATGTTATTACGGTTAGTACAATCTTGATTTCAGACTTGTCATATCACCTTAATAAAATTATGAATGCATGATATAAAATATTCATTGATTAGGGTATTGACACTTATGATTGTACTAATGCATTATGGTGTTGTATGAGGTTTATGTTGTCTACTAACATAAAAGGTACACCAAGAAAGACAGATCATGTTCTACTTCAAGAACGTATGATCATGGTGACATGAAGACAAGGATTCATCCATTGTCATGGATCTCATAGAAGATCCATTTACGAGGTATGTATAACTTGGTTTTGTAATGGTTAACCTATGAGATATACAGGTTACTAGCACAAGTCATTGAAGAAGAACAAGAAGACATCATGTGAGTATGTTAGACATAAATAGCTAGCATGCTAATCCAGGTATGTTTTTCCTATATTAAGATAGAATCCTACCTTGTGTTAGGATCTTATACTGTTGTGTTGTTTGATAATGATTATTCATGAAGTCGTAGGTTTGAATAAGTCATGGTTGTATGCATATTATATTTCTTACCATAATTGATGATATGACTAACCAGAAGAATCATGAAGGTATAGGTTTGAATAATCACAGGTTTTATGCATATTATATCTCTTATCTTGATTGATGATTTAACTAACCTGAAGAGTCATAGGTTTGAGTAATTACAGGTTTAGACATGTTATGTTTCTTATGATTTGACTAACCATAAGAATCCTACATAAACATTGAATGCTAATGCTTATTATTTTTTTGTTTGAAATGATCATGACTATACATGCTTGAGATTATTGTGTTTTAATAGTATACTAATGAAAGTATGATTTTATATGAGTTCACAAGGATAACACAATCATGATACTAATAAGCATGCATAGGGACCAAGGGTGAATGTAAGTTCAAGGACAGGTAATCCAGGAAGCAAAGATCAAGAGGGAGCACACTCCAGTTGTTCCTGCAAGAAAGCAAAGGAACACACTTCAGTATTTTCTGCAAGGATGCAGATATTCAGAGGGAGTTGACCATCTTTCCACAACAGAAAGGTGTAGAAGAAGCTACTTCAGATTAGGACTCTAGCAGCTCCTGTAAGGAAGCAAAGACTCAGAGGGAGTCCACCCAACGAACAAACAAAGATAAGTATTTTAATTATCATTTCTTGCATATGTGTTTGTTTAAATAAAATTGTTCAATGATGTATATGCTCATGTTCCTAGACTTAGGATATGTATTGTGCATATTAGAATAGTTGCATTGATGAACCGTATACTACTAATATACATGGGTAAGTGGCCTATGGCACTGTACAGCAATCCATTGCTACTTATCTAGAATGAAACCTCTTTGCTGACATGTTGGGAGTTGTGCACACTCTTAACAATGTTCTGGTAGAGATTGGAAGGCATCTAGAAAGTTACGGGATATGGATAAATGTTGTATTGAAGCATTGGCTAAGATAATTGCATGACTATATGACATATTTCTTTATGTGTAAGAATTTGTTCTGAAAACTATGAGATGTTTTCTAATCATGCAATTTAACTTGTTGTGTAGGAAAGATCATATGCCATCTCCTACAAAAGAAGAACTACAACATTTGTTCTAGCAACAAAGATATCTATTGAAGATATTGAAGATATTGAAGTCCTAGGATCTGGGATGAAGAAATGGAATGCCATGATCCGTCGATCATGAAGAATGATGTTTGGGATGCAGTCCCAAGATGTGAAGGGAAGTTTGTTATGAATTTCAAAAAGGAACTATCAGATCAAGCATGTTGCAGATGGCAGCATTGAGATGAAATAGAAGATGCACCAGATGGATTTCAAGACAGCATGGTGTAGTCATTTATGTGTGTAGAACTTGGTATGGTAGGATAGACATCTTTCTATCCAGTTTGGGCTTTACCAAGAGTAAAGCGGATTCCAACCCTTACTACAAGGTTGAGGAAGGAAATCTAGTGATACTACTTTTGTAAGCAGATAACCTGTTTGTTACAGGTGAAAATAGATTGATTACCGACAAGCAGCGGAAGCTTACTACCGAGTTCGAGATGAAGAACTTGGGGTTGATGCACTATTTGTTTTTGGCATGGAGGTGTGGAAGAGTGATGGAATCTTCCTTGGACAAGGGAAGTATGCAGTAGAGATCCTGAAGAGGTTCGGGATGATGGACTACAAGGCCATGGCCACACCTATGGCATCAAATCTGAAGCTTCTATGTGATGCTTCATCTGAGCCAGTTGATGTCTCTATGTATCGTCAGATGATTGGGTCCTTGATGTACCTGACGAACACGAGACTGGATATTTGCTTTGTTGTGAACACATTGAGCCAGTTCCTAACGGATCCGAGGAGTGTTCACCTGGTTGCTGTAAAGCATGTTCTGAGGTACCTGAAGGGTATAGTGGATTTTGGGCTCAAGTATGAAGCGAATCAAAAGTTTAACCTGCAGGGTTATGTTGATTCAGATTGGGCTTGCAGTGTTGCAGATAGGAAGAGCACATCTGGGTGTTGCTTCAGTATGGGATCAGGTGTGATCGCTTGGTTTAGCAGGAAGTAGTCCTGCGTAGCACTGAGTACACCTGAGGCAGAGTATGTTGCAGCCTGTTCAGCTAGTTGTGAGGCAGTATGGCTACAGAAGCTACTGTCTGAGCTATTTGATCTCCCGTTGGATGCTACTGGTATCTTCTGTGATAACCAGAGTTCTGTGAAGTGTCCGAGAACCTAGTGTTTCATGACATGACGAAACACATAGAGATCAAATATCACTATATCAGGGATATGGTGCAGAGAGGAGCTGTGAAGCTCCTGTATGTTGCGACGGACGAGCAGATTGCAGATGTGCTGATGAAGCCACTAGCCAGAGTGAAGTTCGAGTACTTCAGAGAGAGGCTTGGCGTTCTTCAGATCGAGGACACTTCGAGGAAGAAGTGATGGACACATTTGCTGAAGCCATTCCAAGCATGTTGGAAGGAGGATCCTTCACATGGCTGTGGATGTAAGCGCTGGATAATGGGCATCAGGATGATGTTCTGGTTTCTGCTTGGATATGATCAGTTGGATCATTTTTATGTATGTATGTATGCATCATGTTGGATGCTGGATATGATCAGTTGGATCATTTATGTATGTATGCATCATGTTGGATGCTAGATATGATCAGTTGGATCATGTGTATGTATTTTGTATATGCATCATGTTGGATGCTAGATATGATTAGTTGGATCATTTATGTATGTATGCATCATGTTGGATGCTGGATATGATCAGTTGGATCATGTGTATGTATTTTGTATATGCATCATGTTGGATTCTTGGACCATGTATATGTATATGTATCAGGTGGATACATTGTATGATCAGGTGGATCATGTATGGTGATATGTATCATGTATCAGGTGGATACATTGTATGATCAGGAGGATCATGTATGATGATATGTATCAGGTAGATACTTGGTATGCATCAGGTGGATGCATTGATGATCAGGTGGATCATGCAGCAGGATGTTGCAGTGATGATCAGGATGATCATGGATGATCAGCTTCAGGATGTTACTCCAGATGACATGCAACAGGACGTTGCAGTGATTATGATCAGGACGATCATGAGTACATCAAGATGATGTATGGTGAGTATCAGGTTGATACTCTGTGGCTGTGGATCAGGTTGTGCAGATGCGCATGTCTGGGAGATCCTATAGGTCGGAGTTGTGTACCCGTAACAGCCTGGGATGCTCTTTCGAGACATTGCTCTGGGAGGACATGTAATTTGTGCCCTGGGAGATCTTTCAGGTCGGAGTTGTGTACCCGTAACATCCTGGGATGCTCTTGCGAGGTTTTGTCCTATGGCATGTAATTTGGGCCCTGGGATATTTCAGGTCGGAGTTGTGTACTCGTAACATCCTGAGATGCTCTTTCGAGGTTTTGCCATGACCACATGTAATTTGTACCCTGGGAGATTTCAGGTCGGAGTTGTGTACCCGTAACATCCTGGGATGCTCTTGCTAGGTTTTGTGGTGACCACATGTAATAGCGCCCTGGGAGATCCTTCAGGTTGGATTTGTGTACCCGTAACATCCTGGGATGCTCTTTCGAGGTTTTGTGGTGGGGTCACATGTAATAGCGCCCTGGGAGATCCTACAGGTCGGAGTTGTGTACCCGTAACATCCTGGGATGCTCTTTCGAGGTTTTGTGACGCACGTAATAAGTCCTGAGGATTCCACAGTATGGCCAGTGATTATGAAGACCTGCAGGTGGTGGGCCTACATCCAGTATGAAAAAGGACTGGCTCTGTAGAACTTCCTATGACAAGTAGATTCCGAGATTGATTGAGATAGCAGCAGCAGTGATGATGATGATGACTCGATGACGATTATCCAGTGACGATGATCTAGAGAAGATGACTTGTGCTACAAGAACTATGCTGAGAAATACCTTCCTAGTTAAGAGGGAGTGTTGATGTATATGTAACTTTGGAATGTATTTCTCATATATGTATATTGTATTCCTATAGAGATGTTATTATTCCTCTATACGGAAGTGTCGTCATTTATATTGTAAGTGTCGTAACTTATATTTGATGGGTTATTAGACTACCTTGTTTGGGGTCGGCCCTGTATAGGTCATGTGGGTCAAAGGGTTATTAGACCACCCTATTGGGGGTTGGCCATGTGGGTCAAAGGGTTATTATACCACCCTATTGGGGGTCGGCCCAGTCAGCATTATGTTATGTGGTTAAGTTCGAGCCTACATGAGTTAGGTAAAAAGGCAAGTCAAGTCAAGTATAAATAGAGTGCGGGAGGCACTCTATTTGCTCACTCACTTCTGACTCATGCACTCAAGGAGGAGTGGCGCACTTATGGAGGAGGAGGATCTGCTGCTAGGTTATGTCTATCTCTCATGGTTGGTTGTATCATTGCTCTATCTATCTCTGAGGAATTTATTAGGGTTTTTCACCTTTATGGTTTTCCCCAAGTAAATATTTGTGTCTCTTGTGTGCTTGCATTATTGTCTCCATGATTGATATGTTGTAGATATGCTGTACATGTTGTTCTCTCAGTTAAGATCCTAGATCAGATTGAAGTAAATTTTGAAAATTTAACAGTAATCTGTACACACCAGAATGTAAACCTTCTGTCCGGAAGGAGGGTTGATAGGGCCAACAAAGTCCAATGCCCATCTATCAAACGGTTCTAGTACCACTTGGGGCTGTAAAGGCATCTGATCTGTCTTATTAGGTTGGCCCATCCTTTGGCAGTTGTCACAGGACTGAACATATCTTTTAGCGTCCCTGAACAGTGTCGGCCAATAGTATCCCATCCGCAACGCTTTATGCCCTGTTCTTCTGTCTGCAAAGTGTCCTCCACAAGGTTCATCATGACAGGCCTTCAGTATATGAAATATCTCATCTTCCCTTACACATCTCCTAATCTCAAGATCGGGTCCTGTGTAAAAGAGATGACCATTGAGCCAACAATACCTGGCACTTTGCTGGATAATTTTTCTTTTCTCTCGTTTAGACATATGTGGCGGAAGCTTTCCTACAACCAAATAATTAGCAACGTCTGCATACCAGGGTGAATGAGCTGAGAGTGCGAATAGATGTTCATCTGGGAAATAATCCTCAACAGGTGAACTGTCATCACTGTTAGTAAATCGTGATAAAAAATCAGCAACAACATTTTCTTTTCCAGGTTTATCTATAATGGTAATATCAAATTCCTGTAATAATAATAGCAACCTGATTACTCTGGCATTGGTGACAGGTTTGTTCATCAAATAGTTAATGGCAGAGTGGTCAGTGTGCACAAATGTAGGATACCTAGTAATGTAATGTCGAAACTTATTAATAGAATAAACAATAGCTAGGAATTCTTTTTCAGTGACAGTATAATTTAGTTCAGCAGGGGCTAAGTTTTTACTAACATAATAGATAGCATAAGGTACCTGACCATCCTGCTGTCCTAGTACTGCTCCAATGGTAGTATCAGAAGCATCTGAAGAAATGTGGAAAGGTATGGTCCAATTAGGTCCCCTTAGAATAGGGGCTGTGGACAGCTTCTCTTTAAGCTTATCAAATGCTGTCTGGCATGCTGTACTCCACACAAACTATGCGTCCTTCATTAACAATGAAAACAAAGGAGAAGCAAGTCTAGAGAAGTTTTCTATAAATCTCTTGTAATATCCAGCATGTCCCAGAAAACTTCGCACCTCTTTCTGAGTTGAAGGAGTTGGTATATTTTTTATCACCTTAATTTTTGAAGGATCCACTTGAATGCCATCTGTAGAGATGAAATGTCCTAATACCACCCCCTCAATCATCATCATATGGCATTTTTCAGTGCTTAATGAGAGGCGAGCTTGTTCACAGCGAATTAAAACTTTCATTAAATTTTCTAGTGCTTCCTCAAAATCCTTGCCATAGGGAGTAAAATCATCCATAAAGACTTCCATACTATCATTAACCAATTCAGAAAATATGCCAATTACAGCTCTTTGGAACGTTGCTGGTGCATTGCATAAGCCAAAGGGAAGCACCCTGTAGGCAAACATTCCCCAGGGGCAAGTGAAGGTGGTCTTATCCTGGTCCTCCGGAGCAATCTGAATTTGATTGTACCCGCTGAACCCATCCAAGAAGGAGAAGAACTTCTTCCCTGATAGGGTATCAAGTACTTGGTCAATAAAGGGCAGAGGAAAATGGTCCTTTTGTGTACCTTTGTTAAACTCCCTATAATCAACACAGACTCTCCATTTACTATTTTTCTTGGGCACAATCTTAAGTGGGGAAACCCACTCACTATCTGAAATAGGATAGATAAATCTTGCTTCCAAAAGTTTCTGGATTTCCTCCTTCACTATATCCCTCAGATTGGGGTTCATGCGTCGTTGGGGTTGACATACAGGCCGGGAGTCATTTTTAATATAAATATGATCAGTGCACAGATTGGAAGGGATACCCTTCATGTCTATATACTCCCAGGCGAATGCCCCCTTACGTTCCTTCAAGAGATTGGTTAGGCGCATCTGTTCTTCTGAGGAGAGACCAGGGTTGATGTTCAAAGTTCTTCCAGGCTCTACCTCAATAGGAATGCTTCTCGAGTTTTTCAAAACTGGGATTATGTTTGCGTCATCGACTAGTGCTTCCTCCGTAAGTTGTTCTTGTTCTTCCTTACCAAGGGTAATGTTCAGGAGTTGATAAACTTCTTTATCCACTGAAGCAGGTTCGCTAATGAAATTACTAATGGCATCGTCTTCTGTTTCATTTTTGAAAGTTAGGACCTTCCCTATTGTTAATAATGGCTGAACATCCTCCTCCTCTTCCTGTTCTATCCAAAGGGAAGTTTCATTTTCTAGACTCGGCCATGCTGGAGGATACAGGGTGAGGTTTTTGGTTTCCATACCATCAGATATAGTCATGGACCCCGATCGACAGCTGATGCAAGCATTAGCTGTGGCCAACCAAGGCCTCCCCAGGATCAATGGGTGTCCCCCCAGCTGTGATTTTGGTTGTAATACCAGAAAGTCGGCAGGGTATTCCCATGAGTCTACTAAGATGACAAGATCGTCCAGAATCCCTTCGGGTCTGATGGTGGATCTGTCTGCCAATTCTAAAATGGTAGGGGTCGGTCTAATATTGGTGAAGCCAAGCTTCTTTACAGTCTCAATTGTTATAACATTGATCGCTACTCCTAAATCTACTAGCACGTTGGGTATCTGCGTCTGTCCTATATGTACAGTGACAGTAGGATTGCCAGGGTCGTCATACTTGGTCACAGGGGTTTTTCCTGTCATTAAAGAAGATAAATTCCCTATGACATGAACAGTGGGAGGATCTCTGGGCTTCCTTCTCGATCTTTTAGTGCACAGGTCCCGAACAGTTCTAGCATAAATAGGTACGTCCTGAAGAGCTTACAAAAGGGGGATCTTAACATAAAGATTCTTCAACTCTCCTAGGAGATTGAACTGAGGTTACCCCCCTATTTTTGGCAGCGTTAATCTCTCAGGGTATGGTGGTTTCCTTACCAGCTGGGTAGGCTGCGCATTATCTGATTTCTCGTTTAATGTTTCAGCCGTCCCATCTGAGGGATGCTCAGCACCTTCAGTGATAGGAACCGGATCGAATGTATGCTGGGAACTCTCTCCTTTGTCATGCACAAAAGGTGGAATATCTTCTGAAATTACATGTTCTATTATCTTCCCAGACTGTAGGCGAATATCATTACAAGGTACAGGGGAGAGAGAGTAGGCCGGCATATTGAGAGCTTCCAATTGATGGACTGTTTTATTATTTGGGTTAGGATTAGGTTGGGCAGGCAGCTGAGGCCGTAATGGTATGTTAGGAACAAGATTATTCTGCAGCTGCAGCTGCGACTGCTAAGGTGGGTATTGATGAAATTGAGGATATGGAGGAGAATATGGTAACTGCTGAGGTGGAGGTGGTTGAGGAAACTGGTTCCCAGGATGGAAGTTCCTCCATCCAGGAGACCATGACGTAGGTTGATGTGATGGCTGTGTCCAAGGACTCCATGAGTTATAACTTTGTACTGTAGGTTGAGAAGGATTCCACTGAGCATAATTTGAAGGGAATTGTGTATTCATATTTTGCATGTTATTATTCCAATTGTTCAAATTATTCAAAAATGGAAATGAATCTGGAGACATACCTTGATTTTGAGGCTGCCACAGTTTCTTCTGTGCAATGAAATAGGTTGATTCCCCTTCTGGAGTTGATTCCTGCATAACAGCCTTCACTTGGGGAAGTGTGGGACATTCTTTCATATCATGGTTCAGCTCGCACAGCTGACATACTTGTATTTTTTCAAGGGGGCATTCTTTTAGTGGATGATTCTTTCTACATCGGGGACAAAACACACCTAATGTGAGATCCTCCACTGCCTGTCTTTGTTTGGCCTTCAGGACATCAATCTCCGAAGAGATGGAGCTCATCATTTCTGTTTTAAAATTTTCAAGAAGATTGCCTATCTCTGCACGTGTAGCTCCTCCATTGGATGACTTCTGAGTTCTGTCGAAGACATCACATTCCAGTTTATCTCGTTTATCCCGCTTATTATTCCTGGAAGATCCCCTGGAGTATCTCTTACATAATTCCACAATCATCTCAAAAGGTTCTTTGGAGATATCTCCTTTTCCTAACAGATTTAACATGTCTAAACAATCATCCCTGATCCCTCGAAGCAAGATTATCTTGAGCACATCCAACCCTATGTTCGTCTTCCCGGCTCTTTGCACATTGTACAGCAACCTTTCTACAAAATCCTCTAGACTTTCATCCTCCTTCTGCACCATCTTAAATAATTCCTCTCTTTTGTCCCCGGTGTTGCAATATTCTTGATATTTCTCCAGGAACACTTGCTTCATCTTATTCCAATTAGCAACAGTTCCTCCCCCAAGGCTCATGAACCATCGTAATGCATTGTCCTTCAGGGTGGCAGGAAAAAGCTTCAGCTTTTGGGCATCTATGACATAATCATAGCTACGACAGAGGATATCGAATTCAAAAAGGAATTCGTTTGGATCTTCTGCCGCCCTACCATGGAAGTGAGGCAACACTGATGGTGAGATGTTCTTCATAGGAGCTATCCCTTCCAGCTGCTGTATTGGAAATTGTAATGTTGCCATAGTTCCTTCTGGCAGGGAATCATTTTCATGATGGTATTGTACCACTGCTTCTTCCTCTTCGTTCTCATGTCCGTTGTTCATCTTTTCTTCTGTATCCTCTTCTTCGTTCGTTCCTACGTTCCTTACCTCAGTTGTAACAGCTGCGTATTCTTCAGGTGTAGCAGCTGCATATTCTTCGGTTGTAACATGTAGTGCTCTGGTTTTTTTACAGCAGAGCACTAAGTAAAAATTCAGAGTAAATTTTCTACGTATTAAACTTTATCAAGTGTATGGAAGTAAATTTCTAACAATTACTATGTGCCTAAATGATATTTAGTGTACTGTCGTGTTTTCATCAACCTTACATTCGTAATTTAAAATAAACAAACATATCATTATTTTCTTTTTCAACAATCATGTTCCAGCATAAGAATATGTTTCACAACTTAGTAAATCAGTAAATAGCAAGTTATGCATGTTTACAGTAAGATTTAGCATAATAATCAAATAACGTAAATAAAAAGGAAATTACCTGATGCTGATGCTAACCGTAGGTTGTAGCAGGTTGTATAACCCCTTAGACAGCCAAAATGAAGTGTCCACCCTACCGGCCAGCTACTATCTTGCTGGCCCTTGGAAATCAAAGGATTTCCAAGCCCCCGAGCCCACAATCTGATAATCCCGAGAGCAGTGTTTTCTTCTGTCCTCAAAACCTTTCTCTTCTCCAAACTTTCTGTTCTCCCAACTTCTTTCTTCCCCCAAACAAAAAAAAACCTCCCTTTTACTCCAAGCTCTCCCCCTCTATATACTTTCCCTTCCTCGAGAAGATCTTGGGCTTACTCCACCGCCCCAAAATCCCCCTCTCGAGCCCCTCAACATTTACTCCTATCACCAGTTCATTCATACACGGTTCTTTATAAAAATGTATAATTAATTACTCTCATGGAAAATTTATTTGGTTTTGGATTGACGGTCGTAAGTATTTATTACGATGGGAATTATCACCCAAATGTTATCCATTCGGGACAAGGTTTATTAATTATAAGTCTTTTCATCAAACCTTGTATTTATTGTTATTAAGGTATTTAATAAAATATTATATAAATATTTGACCGCTTTCAACTTGGACATGGCGTGTCTTAAGGGTCTACCTTATCCGTCGAGATCACTTATCTTGAGATTTAAATTCTACGATTCATATTGAATAATTAAATATTAATAACCCATTTTCCATCACATCACGTCCATTCCAAAAATTGTTATCCTATTATGTCTAATTTTTTTAGAAATGTAAAATAATCACATTCCAATCATTCATTAATCAATATTTACATTTTATCTATTTTGCAATTGTTATGACATGGGTGTAATATTTAAAATAAATTTTAAGTAATAATATTAATTAAATCCCCATAAGGTAATAATAATGGTGAATTTAATAAATATGTCTTTTACATCATTTGTTTATCACATGAGTACCCTAACATTTATGTAGTATCGTCGTTCTTCTAAACAAAGCACCCTTAAGTGCTTAAATAACCTTGCTAATTAATTAGACAGTACCATTACCTTATTTACAACAATTCTCAGACGACAATGTTAGCTGATGACACTTGTCTCAATTGTATATCACAATGTTTACCAACGAGTAATGCATAGCTTAATTGACTTGTTTTACACATCTTAGATAACTTTATATCCATTATCTGAATTCAGTCAATGCATGATTAACTTAATTACTTATGACAACTTATACATGTATTCAATATGTTAAGTGTTTGTATATCGATACTAGTGTACATGTGCAAGGTGTGCATGCGTGGCCAGCGTATGCACAGATCATAAATGTACTATAGACAAACCCCATCCGGCCTATGCATACCTGCTAACTAATAGTAGTATTTACCCCCATGTAGAAGAACAAACATAATATATATATAGTAGAATTACTTCAACATTCTCAGTTATTTAACAATTAGTTCTTTATGATTTCACATCATTATCTTTATCTTTACATTAGTTTAATCAATCATGTACAAGGAAGGGTACCTACTACCACTAACTCGGAATAAAGGAATACTAAACCCTCAATAGTACTAACTAACACATCCTCCCATCATAACCTACGTCCAGCATCCTCCCTATCCTTGCTCTACTAGTACAAAAGTGGATGTCGGACTCACCGATCTGACCACATAGAACTTGAGAGCGATAGCGTCAGCTGAACAGCGGACCTATCCTCCCCTAGCAGGCATCCGACCATCGTCATCACAACAACATGGGGAGCGTGTCTCAGCATGGCCCTCCCACGACCTCGGGTCTCATGGAAACATAGGGTGGGAAACACTTCCATCCCTCTCAACATACTGGGCCTACGCCCTTATCAACTCATACTTTGCTGCTATCGGGATTATCAGTTTGTGTTATCGTATCCTCATTTTGGCTGCTAAGGTTTGCTGTATGAACATGTTTTTCCTTTCCAATATATATCAGATCAAGTAATTGGCTATCCCATAGCCCTTGTGTCCTGTAGGTTAGTATTTTGCAAAATAAAATTTTATAGAAAGCATTTCCCATTGATCGCCAATTGATCCATGTTATCAAAATCATTTTATTTCATGTAACCTTTTTAGCTCATCATAGATGCGTATGACATATAACACTTCAATAATTCATATAAGAAGATGGTATCCACGTACCGAATCATATATTTCACATTTCATTAATGAAAACATATAAACCTATACTGTAATCGTAAAATAAAGAAATCATATGATAATCATGACATCATAACCGCATAACATAGTAACATCATAATCATGGTGAAATCATAAAACAGAGTAACATCATATAATGAGGTCCAATATAGTTTACTCAGTCGAGCTGAGTTCAACAGAATATATAAGAAATAAAGTATGGTGTATCTAACTAATAAATATGCCGAAACAAAAATATGGGCGTTACATACACCCACCCTTCGGGAAACTTCATCCCGAAGTTATGGTCAAAATAGTGAGGGAAAATCTCGACGAATGGTCTCTACGTCCTCCCAGGTAGCAGACCCTGGGCTATACTTGTCCCATTGGACCTTAACTTGGTCCACATGGCGATACGGAGCTGTCGAACACTACGATCAAGTATACGTAATGGTTCGACCCTGAAGGTTCCCTCGTCCGAGACCTGTAATTCCTTCCAATGAATTTTGTGAGTTTCATCAGTTATGTAATGTCATAATACAGAAACATGAAATACATTATGAGTTTTATGCAAGTGGGGTGGCAGCGCAAGACGATAAGAAACTGGTCCGATTTTCTCAAGAATCTCAAATGGACCTATAAAGCGAGCTGACAGCTTGGTACCCTTCCCAAACCGAATGGTACTTTTATTTGGTCTGATGCGAATGAATACACGATCCCCTACTTCATAAGTTCTATCTGATCTGTGTGCATCAGTGTAACTCTTTTGCCTATCCTGTGCTTCCTTCAGCCGCTGCCTAATCTGTAACACTTGCTCCTCCATTTCCTGAATCAATTCAGGCCCAATTAAAACTTGATCCTCTAACCTGTCCCAACTGAGTGGTGTCCTGCACGGTCTCCCATACAACGCTTGATATGGTGGCATACCAATGGAGCTATGATGACTATTGTTGTATGCAAACTCCACTAAAGGAAGATATTTCTCCCACTGGGTCTGTTGATCCATAACATACATCCTAAGCATGTCCTCCATCACTTGATTCACCCTCTCTGTCTATCCATCTGTCTCAGGGTGATAAGCTAAGCTTAAGTTCAACTGTGTCCCTAATGCTGACTGCATGCTTGTCCAAAATCTGGAGGTGAACTTAGGGTCTCTGTCAGAGATTATCTTTTTAGGAACTCCATGAAGACGTACAATCTCATTTATGAATACCCTTGCCACATCTGTCACATCATAGGTGTCTCTGACTGGAATGAAGTGAGCACTTTTGGTCAGTTTGTCGACTACCACCAAAATAGCATTATGTCTCAGAGATGTGAGTGGTAATCCTACAACGAAGTCCATGGAAATGACTTCCCATTTAGTCATAGGAATATCATGCGGTTGTAGGAGACTGGCCGGTTGACGATGATCTGCCTTAACTTGTTGACACTCAAGGCACTTCGAAACAAAATCCACTACATCCATCTGCATACCTGGCCAAAAGAAGAGTTGCTTCATGTCAGCATACATCTTCTTCACCCCTGGGTGCGCACAGTAATGTGATCTATGGGCCTCTCTAAGGATTGTTTTCCTGATATCACCTTCCTTAGGAACATACATCCTTCCCTGATACCGCAACAATCCATCTTCCTCAAGATGGTACCCATCATACTTCAATTCCTGTTCCTTTCCATTCTTAATAGCTGAGGTTACTTTTAGATACCAACTATCGCCCAATAGTTGTCCTAGTACCCTTTCCCTCAAGTCAACCTTCAAGGGAATTAAGGAGAAAAGTCTCGGCCTTCGGCTCAGAGCGTCTGCCACCACATTCTCCTTTCCTTTGATGTAAGAGATACCAAAGTCATATTCACTCATGAACTCACTCCATCTCCTTTGCCTAGCATTCAAATCCCTTTGGGTAAAGATGTACTGCAAGCTCTGATGGTCTGTTTTAAGGGTGAAGCTTCTACCAACTAGGTAGTGCCTTCATAATTTTAGTGCCAACATTACTGCTGCCAATTCTAGATAATGCGTGGCATACTACTCCTCATGAGGTTTCAACTTTCGAGATGCATAAGCTATTACCCCAACTTCCTGCATCAACACCACTCCTAATCCTTGATTCGAGGCATCGGTGCATACCATGAAATCTTTATCCATGTCTGGTACCCGCAAGATCGGTGCACTTGTCAACAATCTTTTTAACTCTGTAAAAGCGGCATCGCCTTCATCGGTCCATTCATACCGGATTCCCTTGCGTTGCAAGGTGGTAATAGGTTTTGCAATTTTAGAAAATCCTTCCACAAACCTCCGGTAATAGCCTGCTAACCCCATGAAGCTGCGCACCTCATGAGCATTCCTTGGAATTGGCCAATCTTCAATCGCCTTTACCTTTTCCGGGTCTACAGAGATCCCTTCACCTGAGATGATGTGTCCCAAGTAGTGAATCTCTTTTTGGAAGAAGGAACACTTTGACAATTTACCATAAAGTTTATGTTCCCTTAAGCATGTCAAGACTAACCGCAAGTGTTCCTCGTGCTCCTTCTCATTCTTATAATAGATAAGAATATCATCTAAGAAGACCTAAACAAAGCGGTCCAAGTATTTTCGGAAGACCCCATTCATGAGGCTCATGAATACAGCTGGAGCATTGGTCAAACCAAATGGTACCACTACAAACTCGTAATGCCCAAATCGAGTTCGAAAGGCAGTCTTAGGAATGTCGCCTTCCTTGATCCTCAACTGGTGATACCCTGATCACAAATCAATCTTTGAGAAGACTGATGCACCTTTCATTTGATCAAAGAGGTCATCAATTCTTGGTATGGGATACCTGTTCTTCACGGTGGCCTTGTTCAAATCTCTGTAATCTATGCACAGTCGCAGAGATCCATCCTTCTTCTTAACGAAGATCACTAGTGCTCCCCATGGTGAGATACTAGGTCTAATCAGTCCCAAATCTAGCAACTCTTTTAACTGGATTTGTAACTCATGGAGCTCTGGAGTTGTCATTCTATAAGGAGTTTTTGAGATAGGTTCTGCACCAGGTTTTAGTTCGATTGTGAAATCGAGCTCTCTTTCTGGAGGTAGTCCTGGTAATTCCTTCGGAAAGACATCCTTGAACTCAGAAAGTACTGGGTAGGAATTCAAGGAAGGTCCTTTACTATCGCTCACGGCCTCCACTACGAACAACTGGCATCCTTGTCTTAGGCACCGCTTAGCTTTCACCATAGAGATGAAACGGAGGGATACCTTCCTCTTCAAGCCTTGGATTTGAATTGTCCTTCCCTCGTCATCGAGGCACAACACCTTCTTTGCATAGCAGTCTATGAAAGCTCTATGGTCTTCTAACCAATCCATGCCAATAATGAGGTCATAAGTCCCCAAATTGGTGACATAAGCATCCAACTTAGTGGTGCAAACTCCTAAGTCAACCCCATAACCTCTCACTTTAAGACCTACTGGTTGCTTAGTTCCTGAAGCCATTTCAACCAGTTTGAAATCATCGTGCTCGTAGGCTGCCAACCCACATTTATCTAATGCAAATGGTGAAATAAAACTATCAGTTGCTCCTGGATCAAACAAAATTTTAAGTTTGACATTGTTTTCTTTACTAGTGGATTATACTACGGTAGACTGATGTTCTGCCTGGTGGTTATGCACCGCTGCATGAATCCGATGACTGTTACCCGAACTATCCATGGGTGCCTTTCCTTCCCTGTGCCTGCTGCTTGACCGACCCTTGGGACAGTCTCGCTGGAAATGAGGACCTCCGCATCCCCAACAAGAGAGATTGGGAGGGGCTTGCATGTTGCTCGAAGGAATCCTCTGAGATGAGTTCCTTCCCATGGTTCCTCTAAAACCCCTTGCTCCTCTATAGGAACTTCCCTATGTACGTCCCTGGCTTTGGTGGGTTGCGGACGATGCCTGCGAGATTGAGTTAACTGAATTATTGCCCCACGGTGTGAACCTGTTACCATAAGGAGGAGGTCTAGATTGTCCTCCCCTGAAGTAAGGACGTGATGCCTTCCCTGAAACATACTGATTGGTTCCTGTCAACTTACTACCCCCTTTTCCATCTGACATATCAGCTGCATAACGAGCATACTCAACTGCCATGGCAACTGAAGTTGGCTTCCACATCCGCACAGCAGCTCTAATCTTGTAGTTAAGTCCATACACAAAACGCTCTACCTGACAATCATCTGCATCTAGGTAAGGAACATATTTTACCAGTTCCATAAACCGAGATTCATACTCCTCCACCGTCTTGTCTCCATGTACTAAGGCATGGAGTGCACCTGCCTGTTCTTCCTTGTAATAATTTGGCAAATACTTCATGTGGAACCTTTCCTCGAACAGTTCCCAAGAAGTTGTAAGAGGAGTAAGGTGCAACTGCTTCTCGAGGTCTGACCACCAATTCAAAGCATCACCTTTAAGCTAAAAGACGGCCATCCTAGCCTTGGAACTATATGTGTACTCATTCAGTGCAAAGCATCTCTTCATGCCTTCCATCCATGCTTCGGCATGCTTACCGGGTCGTCCTCCTGAAAACTCTGGACCCTTTATCTTTTGCAACTCCCTCGATATGTCCTGAATCGGTTCCAATCTTGGGCCATGTGCCCTTTCAGAGTTCTCTCGACTCACTTGAGTGGTTTCCACCTCGACGGCCCTTTCCAACTGCCTGTTCATCGTGGTCATAATAGCCTCCAAAGACCTCATTATGATTTTCATTTCAGGCGTTGAGGTTGATCGTGGCGGTGTTGGCGGTGGCGGAGGTGGTGGTGACGGTGGTCGACCTTGACCTCGACCTCGACCTCTGCGTGTTGTTACCATGATAGTTCCTGAGTTATTGAAATAAAATCATATCCTTAGTTGTTCAATCAAATATACGCGAAACTAAAATGTAGGTATTCAATAACTTGCATCATGAGATAACAAATTGTCAAGATTAGCGCAGTAAAATCTATAGTCGTTTTTATTTAAACAATCTTGTCATGGTGTTCAGCTCGTCATGCTGGTCTTAATGGTGTCTTGTTTTTGAGATTTCGGGTCTCTTTCATCCCTTCGACTAGGAGTTGAAATCTCGGCAAATTTTTTTTATATCTCTATTTTAGTTAACTTTAAATGTTACCCTTTAATCTAAACAACCTAATTAACATTAATTGTTTAAACCTCAACCAATCATATTTAAGTTTAATACTAAAAATTAAAATTCCTATAAAACATATATTTTAACAACGTATGTTATAACAAAATTAAATTAATTAATTAATTAATTAATTTTTATAATACATATAATCTAACAAAATATAAATAATTTTAAGTTTTATAAAACATACATTCTCTCAAAATATATAAAAATAAATTTAAATTTTAATACAACATATATTATATCCTCCTATATATATTTCACGAACATATATACATGCTTTTACAACTATATACAAATATATACGTGGATTTATAAACCATATACAAATAGAACCCCCTTAATGCTTCGGTTTAAACCTAGCCCTACACCTTCCTATGTCTAAAGGCTTGAAGGCCACGCGGCCTTTCACCGCCATGCAAAGAGCGAGTATGCATGAAGGACAGACGGTCTCTCCAAGCAACCCACCACCCTCGAAAAGTGGGGGAAACCCTAAATAGGGTCAATCCCCAAGACGCGGCCATTTTCACCCTCTCTCCTGCAGTTTTAGCTCTGCAACTCCCATCTTCGACTTGGCTGGCTGCTGGTAACGCTCTCGGTGCTGAGCGCATGGGTTAGGCCTCCTTTTACAAGGCACGCTCCTTGTATTTGCTAGCTAGGGCTGGGCGGGAGTGGTCTTGTGCCTGGCGTTTAGGCTTGCTCTTGGTGCTTGGAGAATTGGTGATACGTGGGTGGCTGCAAGTCGTGGAACTTGGCCTTCGAACCAGCTAATGTTTTATGAGAAACAAAGGGAAAGGAAAGAAGCCCCATGCCCCGTTGCATGGCTTTTGTAAGGCACGGGGTATGGAATCTACTATGAAGATACTCGAGAAGATGCATAATGCTGGTTTTGGACCCGATTCTATTTCATTAAACACGCTCGTAAACTTTTTGTGCAAGTCTGGTCATGTACATTTAGCTGTTGTCCTGTTTTCTGGTCATGTACATTTAGCTGTTGTCCTGTCTACCAAAATGAACGTAATGGGATTTGAGCCTGATGAAATAACTTATGGTTTGCTTGTTGATGGGCTCTGCTCAGCCGACAGACCTGATGATGCTTACAGACTGGTGGAAAACGAGCTAGAGTATTATGGTTTCCCAGTGCCCATTAACTCTACTGCCAATGGAATGAATAGAGCTGTTACTTAGCATTGGGGAAGATGGTGAAAAAAAAAGTTTTCTAAGAAGGCCGTTTTAAACTATAGTGCATTGAAAGGATTCTATGAAAGGATACAGAATGAATATAAAGAAAATGAGCAACTTATGCTGGAGTCAGGGCATAAAGTAATTATCCCACAGAAGTCCCTTCTCAGAGTCTACGGGTCTGTGCTTTTATTGTGTCCTCTTTTAGGAGTTTGGGACTGTATGATATGGGCCTCAATGATTTTTATAAGGAACAAGCGAGCTGGGCGCTTGGACTGTAGGCTGCTGCGTGGCTGTAGGTCAATGAATTTGGACCTTCTGGCCGGCCAATATTTTGTAAGAATCAAGAGAGAGAAAGCTCTTGGGATAGCTCGGCGTTTGGAATCCGATGGTGGGCGTGGTGACCCCCATTCGACTTCGCATTCGGTCAATTGCAACGGTCTTGGTGTTGAGCAAGTAAAGAAGGTCAGGCCGGCAGACCCAGTTGAATGGGACAAGTTCGTGTTAACTTCCTGTATCACGCTCTCTTGGGGGATGAAATGATGGCACAGGACCTCAAGAGCAAAGTTGTTGAGCGCTTGGGTTGGGCCCGATACTGCCTTTTTCTAAGCAACAAGGAAAAGGGGAGACTCTTGGAGAATGGGTGATATTCGTGGATCCCCGTTTCGACTTGGCAGGTGGTAGATGGCTTTCTCTGTTCAGTGCGAGGGCTGGTTCTGGTATACCATTTGATCCAATTTTACTATATACCATTGAACAAAAGAAGGGAATGCTCATGGGCGTTCTCGGCGCTCTGATTTTGCACGAAGAAAGGATGTTGAGTCTACCCAAGAAAAGAGGTTAGGTTACTTCTGTATAATACGTTTTTACATATGGCTCTCAGCCAGTTAGGTTGCATTTCCAGCATAAAAGTTAGATATGTGTGTAAGCTACCCTGCGATATACAAATAGTTTCTTGTGAACTTTCGATTAATTATCTAGGCAATTTAACAATACCAGCAATCTTTTGGCATTAGCTTGCTTTTTCGATTTGTTTCAAATTCGGCTAAATCTCCTGGCAACTCTTTGCGGTTTAGCTGATTCAATTTATTTGGACAGACCTTTTAAGTGATTCTAATAATTTGACGGATACTTTTGATTGAATATAGGAATATAGGCCAGTATGTCGTGCGTATTTTGGCTTAATTATTCAATTCTTGACTTTTGAATTGTTTAAAATTGAACTTTATTACTCCACTAAGCTCTAAATAATGACATCAGTTTTTTTTTTTGAAGTTTTAGAATTCTTGCTTGTGAAGCTGCCAGCACACCGTATACCTAGTTGAAAAGAACTGCTGTTAGCTGGTAGTTCTTTGTTAATTAAAAGTTTAATTCAACTATTAATTTCTGTAGTGCTCTGGTTTTTACAGCAGAGCACTAAGTAAAAATTTAGTTTGTCGAATTGAATCCGTTGAGCTATGCTCAGGATCTCTAATTGTGTAAAAGTCATATTCTGCTAGGGTTACATTCTTTTCTATTATTTGCACAAGTTTTACCCTTCTTTTAATTTATTTTTATGTATAAACTTAAGAGTTAGATTTCAAAGCTGCGCTAGGGTTTCACCCTTTTCTATTATTTGCACAAGTTTTACTTTTCTTTTAATTTATTTTTAAACTAATTACCTGAAGAAGAGAGTGAAATGCATAAATCCTGTAAATGCATACTCTTTTCAATTCTACCTTTTGCCCTTTTTACCCTGTAAAATTTAGTGACGGCAATCTTGTTTGTAAAAGAAAACAAAAACAAAAACAAAAAATAGGCCATTTCAATAATATGCCTATGTTGTAACACTATTTACAAGGCTCTCCCTTTTGTTTGGCAGAAAATATACGAAAGTAATTTTCTTTTTCTCTTTTGCAAAAACTAGATACCTACAATTTCCAGGATATATATATATATATATATATTGTGTTAGAACTCTTTTTGTTTATATGCATTATATACCAAAAAAAGCTAATTATATCTTGGTTTTCTATGCGTGCAGGTAGTTAGTTTCCTGGTGCTTACAACTATTGGAAAGAAGGATTTTGTGTAACTTCCTCTGTCTGTGTTTTGCACGTAATTTTTTTTTGTTTTTGTTTTCGCTAAGTTCGGCAAGAGCTCGAATCTAGGTAACTAATTGAATTTTCTAGTGTAGATCCAATTTCTTAGACTAGTTTTTTTTTTTTTTTTCAGTGAGTAGGCCCTTAAGGTCTGAGTTTCCGAGCCTGGAGCTCTGATACCATCTGTAGTGCTCTGGTTTTTTTACAGCAGAGCACTAAGTAAAAATTCAGAGTAAATTTTCTACGTATTAAACTTTATCAAGTGTATGGAATTAAATTTGTAACAATTACTATGTGCCTAAATGATATTTAGTGTACTGTCGTGTTTTCATCAACCTTACATTCGTAATTTAAAATAAACAAACATATCATTATTTTCTTTTTCAACAATCATGTTCTAGCATAAGAATATGTTTCACAACTTAGTAAATCAGTAAATAGCAAGTTATGCATGTTTACAGTAAGATTTAGCATAATAATCAAATAACGTAAATAACAAGGAAATTACCTGATGCTGATGCTAACCGTAGGTTGTAGCAGGTTGTATAACCCCTTAGACAGCCAAAATGAAGTGTCCACCCTACCGACCAGCTACTATCTTGCTGGCCCTTTGAAATCAAAGGATTTCCAAGCCCCCGAGCCCACAATCTGATAATCCCGAGAGCAGTGTTTTCTTCTGTCCTCAAAACCTTTCTCTTCTCCAAACTTTCTGTTCTCCCAACTTCTTTCTTCCCCCAAACAAAAAAAAACCTCCCTTTTACTCCAAGCTCTCCCCCTCTATATACTTTCCCTTCCTCGAGAAGATCTTGGGCTTACTCCACCGCCCCAAAATCCCCCTCTCGAGCCCCTCAACATTTACTCCTATCACCAGTTCATTCATACACGGTTCTTTATAAAAATGTATAATTAATTACTCTCATGAAAAATTTATTTGGTTTTGGATTGACGGTCGTAAGTATTTATTACGGTGGGAATTATCACCCAAATGTTATCCATTCGGGACAAGATTTATTAATTATAAGTCTTTTCACCAAACCTTGTATTTATTGTTATTAAGGTATTTAATAAAATATTATATAAATATTTGACCCCTTTCAACTTGGACATGGCGTGTCTTAAGGGTCTACCTTATCCGTCGAGATCACTTATCTTGAGATTTAAATTCTACGATTCATATTGAATAATTAAATATTAATAACCCATTTTCCATCACATCACGTCCATTCCAAAAATTGTTATCCTATTATGTCTAATTTTTTTAGAAGTGTAAAATAATCACATTCTAATCTTTCATTAATCAATATTTACATTTTATCTATTTTGCAATTGTTATGACATGGGTGTAATATTTAAAATAAATTTTAAGTAATAATATTAATTAAATCCCCATAAGGTAATAATAATGGTGAATTTAATAAAGATGTCTTTTACATCATTTGTTTATCACATGAGTACCCTAACATTTATGTAGTATCGTCGTTCTTCTAAACAAAGCACCCTTAAGTGCTTAAATAACCTTGCTAATTAATTAGACAGTACCATTACCTTATTTACAACAATTCTTAGACGACAATGTTAGCTGATGACACTTGTCTCAATTGTATATCACAATGTTTACCAACGAGTAATGCATAGCTTAATTGACTTGTTTTACACATCTTAGATAACTTTATATCCATTATCTGAATTCAGTCAATGCATGATTAACTTAATTACTTATGACAACTTATACATGTATTCAATATGTTAAGTGTTTGTATATCGATACTAGTGTACATGTGCAAGGTGTGCATGCATGGCCAGCGTATGCACAGATCATAAATGTACTATAGACAAACCCCATCCCGCCTATGCATACCTGCTAACTAATAGTAGTATTTACCCCCATGTAGAAGAACAAACATAATATATGTATAGTAGAATTACTTCAACATTCTCAGTTATTTAACAATTAGTTCTTTACGATTTCACATCATTATCTTTATCTTTACATTAGTTTAATCAATCATGTACAAGGAAGGGTACCTACTACCACTAACTCGGAATCAAGGAATACTAAACCCTCAACAGTACTAACTAACACATCCTCCCATCATAACCTACGTCCAGCATCCTCCCTATCCTTCCTCTGCTAGTACAAAATTGGATGTCGGACTCAGCGATCTGACCACATAGAACTTGAGAGCGATAGCGTCGGCTGAATAGCAGACCTATCCTCCCCTAGTAGGCATCCGACCATCGTCATCACAACAACATGGGGAGCGTGTCTCAGCACGGCCATCCCACGACCTCGGGTCTCATGGAAACATAGGGTGGGAAACACTTCCATCCCTCTCAACATACTGGGCCTACGCCCTTATCAACTCATACTTTGCTGCTATCGGGATTATCAGTTTGTGTTATCGTATCCTCATTTTGGCTGCTAAGGTTTGCTGTATGAACATGTTTTTCCTTTCCAATATATATCAGATCAAGTAACTGGCTATCCCATAGCCCTTGTGTCCTGCAGGTTAGTATTTTGCAAAATAAAATTTTATAGAAAGCATTTCCCATTGATCGCCAATTGATCCATGTTATCAAAATCATTTTATTTCATGTAACCTTTTTAGCTCATCATAGATGCGTATGACATATAACACTTCAATAATTCATATAAGAAGATGGTATCCACGTACCGAATCATATATTTCACATTTCATTAATGAAAACATATAAACCTATACTGTAATCGTAAAATAAAGAAATCATATGATAATCATGACATCATAACCGCATAACATAGTAACATCATAATCATGGTGAAATCATAAAACAGAGTAACATCATATAATGAGGTCCAATATAGTTTACTCAGTCGAGCTGAGTTCAATAGAATATATAAGAAATAAAGTATGGTGTATCTAACTAATAAATATGTCGAAACAAAAATATGGGCGTTACATAACAGCTGCGTATTCTTCAGTTGTAACAGTTGAATCAGTTATTCCTTCTTTAGCAGGGGTATATGCAGGAATCACGGCTGCTCCTGTATCTTCCACCGTGGATCCTGATGCTGGCGCTCCAGGATAAGCAGCGCCTCTTTTGATAGGAGTGTCCCGTTGACGAGTCCTGATAGCTGAATCAGTTCTGTCAACAAGATCGTTGATGAATGTTCTTCTACCCAATGGTGGACCTCGACCACGACCCGAACCACCTGCACTATTAGTATTTTGTGGGGTTTTGGGGGTTGGGAGGTGATCACGTTTTACCCTCCTCGTATTCATGTGAAGCAGATCATTTCAACAACAAAAAAAAGACTGACTAAAAGCAATTATCAGATGCAACTAATGACTAGTGTTTAATTTTTATCCTTCCCCGGCAACGGTGCCAAAATGTTAAGCACTCTATATGCAGATAAATTGTTACCAATACACACAGAGCATATGAAATTTATTGTCAACCCGAGAAAGTCTTTTTATTTCAAAGGATAAGTGCACAATATATGCTTAAACACCAAACCATTAGAAGTGAATACTTTTATCTTCTATCATCCATGTTCATCCCAAGAATCTATGCAATCCCAATTGCCTTCTAACTGCTATACTTTAATTCTTCTCTATTATGCATCAATAAGAAATGGTATCAGATCTAATCAACAATTGCAGAAAAGAAATCTCATTCGTATTCTAGAACAATCACTTGTCTGATCTAATCAACCTGGAAATCATAAAACATAAACTGAACATTAATATGGAAATCCAATTGCAAAAGATTGAGTCAACTGTTCTAAGAAATTGAATTGCAGAATGAAAATCAAGCAACACACAATAGGAAAGATAAATTGTAAAGACTCATAGGATCACAACTTAGCTGTAAGATGAACACAGCTGCGTATAACAGCAATTGAAATGCATAAAGCAAACCTTACTCAGTCGACTGTTATTCTACACCATTCACCAATCTCACAAAAAAATAATCTTTTACTGAAAAATCCACACAATAAATATTGCTGCTGCGTACAAAGGAAAGAACAAAGCATCACACAACAAGAAAGATAAAATCATATTTTAACTCAGCAATCTCTGTGGAAGACGGGCCTAGTCTTCACACAGAGATGCTGGTTGAACAACACAACTCTTTAGCTCAGAAGTAACCCTTTATATTAACAGAAGAATGAGTACACAGTTTTGCTCGGCTGCTAATACAATGAATTAATTGTTTGCTGTTCAACCCCTGGGTCGAGGAGACTCCCCATATTTATACATACAAATCATAACATCTAATCCTATAATTGGGAAGCCATGAAGATCTCTGATCTTCAGGCGCCCTAAATAACTAGTTGTTACAATGCGTGGCAGAACAGAAACATCCAAATATGAGAGAGTTATTAATTGACCCAAGAGTGGCGGTCCTTCCAGCTCACAGCTAGACTCGAGCAGCAACATACTTAAAATAGCGAATTCTGTTACAGCTTCCCTGTCACGACTGTGCTTTGATTGATGATTCGATCCCCAAGGATCCTTCTACAAGCAACGGACATCCATTTCTTCATGACTTGTTCAGCCCCGATCTTCCTGCAATCCATTTGCCTCAACTACCTTCATAAATCGCAAGATGTTAGCACAATTTGAGAGATGCACAGCTTTAATTATCACAATCATAAGCATTAATAAAATAAAACAATGATCATCCATACCTTGGTAATTTGGGGAATAAGGTAAGGACAATAGGTCTAATTTCCATGATAAATGGTGTAGGACAGGGGCAGGAAAGATGATTAATGATGATTAAAAAGGGCCAATTCTGGGCTCAACAGTGCCTTCTCTTTGAAGATATCCAGCACTTCCTGAAAGTTTCTTTATTTTTCTTCAAGTCGAAGGGGAGTGCTTTACCAGTAGCTTTCTGTATCCATGTCGCCTCAACGGGTGTCTGCTTGGTATCAAAACCCCCAGAAGTCGAAGCTTTTGCTCCTCTATCCCACCCTGTCGCAGCACCACTGCGGGTTACTACGTTAATACTTGGGTCCGCAGGTCTTCTTTCTACCGTGATCAACTGGATGTTTGGGGCCGGTGCCTCTCGCCGTTTTCTTTTTGCATTTCTACCTCCAACACTGGGCAGTATTCTATAACATGATCGAAAGAGCTACAATAGCTACATGTAGTGCATGGGTTGGTACAATCTCGAGACACATGGCCTGCTTGGCTGCAATTATAACAGATTACCTGGCCTCGGCCTCATCCCTACACTCGACTGTTCATCCTTCCTCTTCCACGGTATCCTCCGCGGCCTCTATAGCCTCCCTGATCAGGTTGGGCATTATTCTATTTCTGCGGAGTCTCTTCTTGGACTCTGTACATTCGTCCATACATATGCTCAATGTCTTTCTTTCTTTCTAGCATGATCTCATATGCATGGCAATTGGACTCATCATGCCCTACTGACTTATAGAAATTACAATATAAGTTCTTAGGAGTTCTTACGTATTTCTGTATCATGTGGCAGTCTTCTAGCTGATGCCCTCTCATTCTACAAATCTCACACCATGGCCCTGGGTGCAGATTCAATGGGTTTGGTCCTCCCATGTTAAGGAAGTCTTGGAATAAATGACAGTTATTTTTAGTGTGTCCTTCTCCCTTACAGACTCTACACTAGGATTCCCTTATTTCTTGCTCTCCCTGTTTGATATCCTGTAACTGTAATGTTAGGGTAGCTAACTGGTTCTGAATCTGTGACATGCCAGTGCTAGTTTCTGCCATCGGTGAATCTTCCAACTTCATCGCGATTTTCAAGGCTTCTTCCTGCGAAGCCACCTTCTGTTGCATCAAAGGCTGTCTGATGTGAGGAAACAACGTGGCTATAAACCATTCTTTCTACTGTTGTGGTGCTATGACAAATGTTACTTGGTCCAACAGAGTCTTAAATTTCTGATCAAACTCCCAGACTATTTCATTGGGTTTTTGTTTGATTTCTTTCAATTTTGTTATGCAATGCAACTCTGACTTTGGTTTCTTAAAGTCTGCTACGAGTGCAGCCTTGATTTCTAATAGGGTTCTCAGTTGTTCTTGAGAATACTTCATGAACCAATGCAAGGCTTGAGATCTAAGGTTGGTAACGAGCTATGCTTGACTCACAGCATCATACTGTACTTGCCTTACACTCCATACAGCTTCACATAGAAACCAGTGTTGATCAGGGTCTTCTAGACCCATTCCCTTGAATATCGACAGTTTAATGTCCTCAGTCATGGTTCTTCTAGGTGGTGGAGGGTTCAGCGTAGCACTCTACACGGAAAAAATGAATGTGGTACTGTGCTGAATGTTCATGACTGTGGGGTTCTGAACTGGTTGGATAGGTGCAATGAGAGGTGCGGAGTTCGTAACTAGTGGATTCTGGGGCATAATAGGCTGATAGGTGGAATATACAGGTGTGGTTTGGCTATCAGGTTCGTCTTCTGAGTCAATGTCTATGCAAAGTCCAGATCCACTAGAATTCTTCTTCTTAGGTGTATACTTATATCTTTTCCCACTTCTTAGGTTATGCCTCTCTTTTTCAGAGTCACTAAAAATGCTATTGACCATGACAGATTCCAAAAATTGTACTGCATTCGAAAAAATCCTTTCTCAGCAAGAAGCATTTTAATGTATAAATTGAGGTTGTTCAGATACTTACCTCAGATTCCCTTGAAAAACCGTCTTTCGGCTGCACTATAGGACTTTAGCATGTCCACAGCGAACTGCGTCACAAAACTTTGTAATGTACTATTGACCTAGAAATCGACTGGTCATACGAATGGACTATTTAGTGCTTTGAGCTGTTCAATAAGCTCTGGTGTCCACTCGATCAGTATGATTCATGGGGTACAGTTTCTGTGTTCTACGAGGCTTGACAACCACTTGTATAGATTACATCCAAAGGACACCCAGAAAAATTCCTGCACGTCTTTCCACAAGTATTTATTTAGCCACTGAATGTCAGAGAGATGTGGGTTTCTATTTTCCTTCCTTGCGAAGTCTCTCTCAATCTTGTCACACCAAGCCTAGATTTCTTTCTTGTCTGGATACCAGAAGTCGACGCCCAGCTCAACTTCTTCTACTTCGCACATCATGGCTCTAACTCATTACGGATTCCTAGCGCGGAAACCAAACAATTTGTTGGATTACAAAGTGATCTAGAGGCTGTCCAATGTAGACCGAGGTTCTTCGTGGTTTCTCTTAACCAAAAAAACCACTTCTCACCAGCCCTTTCAGCAACAGCATGCGAACAAGATGAGGTCTCACCCGAGGTGCAGATATGGGGGCACTACAGAATCAGGTTTCCACAGTGGTGTGATGAGTTGTTCGGATAGGTTTACTACATAGTGCATTATCGGACTCGCACTGCAAACTGAGGACTATGCAACGATCGATTGCGTCGCGGTCCGCACTTCTACAAACTAACCGCCGCACAACGAGCACACCCAAGGGCTACGCGGTTCGAGTAGGATACCATTAATAGGATAGTGCAATGGAGTTATATGCTTCCTTCTCCAAACTCAACCAATAATAAAGACTTTACTTGACACTTGTTCATTCATCTATTGCCTTAGATTATTAGCTATTAGAAGGGATGCAAACAAACAAAATATATGATTCTATGCACCTCCAGTGTGGTGTATTCAAAGAGTTACACAATCAATCCTCTACATATACTTGTGATCATTCAATAAACTGATACTTCCACCAACGCGGAATACTCCGCATTCATCATTCATCTATTCAAGTAAAACTTAACATATTATTCCCATCTCTTCTCTATGGTGAATACATATAAAAGCAATCACATATAGCTGATGAATGAGAATCCAGACATTCAGAGTAGGAAAATAAGTAAACATAACCACGCAAACAAACAAACTACAAAGTATTTAATGTGGTTCACCCCCCGGATGGAGGCTACGTCCACAAGAATTGTTGTTATATTAGTCTTTGGGAAGGGTAAAATAGTTATTTGTCTGTGCACTCAGCTTGCAGACCCTCTTCTCTCTCTTTCGGCCTCTACTCACACAGCTACACAGCCTTTACAAAATTTTCTTCAATAGATCTTATCCAATCGATAATAAGAACAATAGAAAATGAGAGTCTTCAATAACCCAACAATGAAGAGTAACCCTTTCTCATACAAAAATGCCTTATTTATAGATCATGCCCATAGGCCATGTCTTTACAATCTGCAGGAAAAAATCCTTAAGTTTACAAAACTCTCACGGTTTCCCTAAAACCGGAGTGTTGGCTCCTAGTAGTGAATACTCCATCATGGCAGTCTTCCACGCATGCTTCATGTCATTATCAGCCTTCCTGTTGTGCGCATGCCAATAGGTTTCTTTCACCGAGCCATTCTTCCTCTAATGGTCTCATGCGACTGGTTCAGGTAGTCGTATCTTTCGCGTGTGCGACCAGTCACTTTCTTCCCGATTTTGTCCTACCCATTGTTTTGTATTCCTGGAGCATCTTTACCAAAAATAGACCGATGACAGTCTAACTAGAACACCTGCCATCTTCCATCTAACACTCTGCCTTGCTGGATCGCCGTAGACTGGACACATCGCAGCCCTGCCTCCTCGTAGTACTGATCCTCGCAGCTCTTCCACCACTACGCTGCACACAACTTCGTAGCATCCCAAAAACTTATACAAAATTGTTTCAACTGAACTTCGCTCAGCTCCGCAGTTCCAACACTCCTTCTTGCTAAAAAATGCCCCACTTGGGCCAGGACCAACACCATGTTTTCGCAAAATCCTCGTCAATCCCATACTCTGTCTTTACCGACTCTATTCCTATTTCCTGAACTGTAATTGTGTTCAACAACACAACTCTTCAACTTAGCGGGTCGACAACCTTGTTCGACTTTCCTGACTTATGTTGCAACATGAATGTATATCCCTATAGGAATTCGACCCATTTCATGTGTCGCTGGTTCAACTTTGACTGAGTATTTAAATACCTCAGTGCTTGGTGATCTGTGTACAACACAAATTCCTTAGGCAACAAATAATGCCTCCACTTTTTTAATGCCTAAACAATAGCATAGAATTCCTGGTCATAGACCGAATATTTTCGCTTATCATCCAAATTCTCACTAAAGAATGCAATTGGTTGGCCCTCCTGGATCAACACTGCTCCAATTGTCATTCCAATTGCATCGCAATCGACCTGAAAAAATTTGTCGAAATATGGGAGCACTAACACTAGGCTCTCAGTGACCTTTTCCTTCAACTTGGCGAAAGCTCGCTGGGCTTCTTCCGTCCAGTTGAACTTGCCCTTTTTCATGCACTCCGTTAAAGGTGCACAAATCCGACTAAATCCCCGAATGAACTTCCTGTAAAAACTGGCAAGTCCATGGAAACTCCTTACTCCTGTCGTACTTGTCAGTTTCGACCAATCCAATATTGCCTTCACCTTTTCTGGGTCCATCACCAACCCTTTACTCGAGATTACAAATCCCAAGTACACTAGTTTTTCCTTCATGAAGAAACACTTTTGCAAGTTCACCATTAGCTTGTCTTCCTGCAATTTCTACAATACCTGTCAAATGTGCTCCAAGTGTTCTGTTTTGGTTCGACTGAAAATCAGAATGTTGTCTAGATAGACTACGACAAACTTTCCTAAGAATGGTTTCAGTACTTCATTCATCAATTACATGAATGTACTGGGTGCATTAGTCAATCCGAATGGCATGACTAACCACTCATACAACCCTTCCTTTTGTCTTGAATGGTGTCTTCCATTCATCTCGATCTCTAACCCGAATCTGGTGATAACCGCTCTTCAGGTCTATCTTCGTGAAGTACTTCGCTCCACTCAAGCAATCCATCAAGTCATCCATTCTCGGCAATGGAAACTGGTACTTGATAGTGACCTTGTTGATGGATCTGGAGTATGAACACATCCTCCATCCTCCACCTTTCTTCGGTGCTAATATTGCTGGTACCGCGCATGGACTCTTAATTTCTCTGATCAACCTTCTGTCCAACAACTCCTGGACCTATCGATTGAGTTCTTGACCTTCCGTCAGACTCATCCTATGCGATGCTTTGTTTGGAAAACTTGATCCTGGAATCAAGTCGATATAATGGAATATGCTCCTTGTCAATGGCAATCCCGTCAATGTCTCATCGACTACTATGCTCTGAAACTCTTCGAGCATCCTTCCGACTTAGACCAAAATTTCCTCCTCCATTGTGTCCTTCTCACCAAATGGTCCCTTCGGAATGATAGCATAACACCCTGACTTCTTTTCCTCCTCTACAAGGAATTCTTTCACTGAACACATCACCACGCATTTCTCCCAAATGTTGCTCTTGCTGTGCTTATAGTCATCTCGCTCCTCCAGCCTTGGCTTAAGAGCCCTCTAGACGCTATTCTTCCACACTGTGACTATGTTGGCTCGACCATCATAGATCATTTTCCGATCAGATTGCCATGATCTTCCTAACAACATATCGCATGCGTCCATTGGGATTACATCGCAGAGTACACTATCTTCAAATCCGTTGACTCTAAAATTGATTAAGCACTATTTGGTCACCTTCACATGATGTCCTTTCTGCAATCATGAGATCTTGTAAGGGTGTGGATGTTCCCAGCATTTAAACTTTGACTTATAGACCACCTCTATCGACACAAGATTCTTAGTGCTTCCACCATCAACTATGGTCTTGAAACACCATTCACCGATTCACACCTTCATTCAAAAGATCAGCTTCCACTGTGCCAGCTCTTGCTCATCGTGCTTATCGTCCAAAATCAGTGTCTTCCTGGCTGTCATGGCCTAACTCTTATTTTTACCATCCTCATTGCTGTCGGATGTCGATTCCTCCCTCTTGTCGACTCGTTCATCCCTTCGACGTCTCGGTTTTGACTCCTCTGCAACATGTAGGTTCTCTGGGCACTTAGATTCCTTATGTCCCACTCCATGACACTTGTAACATATTATGGCTGGTCTTTTAGCTCCCTTTTTGTCGAATGGACCACTTCGACCATACGCACCTCGACCATGAGTTTCATCATTATTGTGTCGATTTTCATGTGCGTTTTCCCTTGTCGATGTCCCTTCCATACTTCGACTTTCTTGGACATATTCTCTTATGTAGCCGCTACTTTGGCATTTTGCATAAATAATATTGGCACCACGACTAGTCATCTTGTCTCTGGTTGCTATGGATTTTCTCGACAGTTTCTCTTCTTCCTTTAGAGCTAACCGGTATGCTTCACCCACTACTCTGAATCTCGACATGCTCAATTCATCCTAAATGGCATATTTCAAGCCATTCACATATGTAGTGATAGGTTCTTCTCCTTCGTCAGTCTAACCCGACCTTATCGACAATCTGTAGAATTCTTCCATGTACTCCTTCATGGTCATCTCTTTTTGTCAAAAGTTTTCCAACTTCCTTAACAAGGAAATCACATAGTCATTTGGAAAGAACTTCCCTTTCAGCTTGGCGACCATTCTGTCCGAAGATTTGATTTTCCCCTTGCCCTTCTTGACTCTGTCAGCCTACACATTGTCCCACCACAATGAGGCATGACCCTTCAACATCAAACACACAGTCTTAACCCATTTAGGATCCTCAATCTGCTCTATGTCGAAGTATTCTACATCTCTCTGAACTAGTCGATCAAGTCTTTTGGGTCCAAACTTCTCAAGTAGGTACGTACATCTATCTTTGTCCGACCTTTCATATCTGTCAGAAGTTTGATCAATTTTTCTTTTGGTTCATCTTCCACTACTTCCTATGGTTCCACCTCTTCAACTTCCTCATCGTTTTGGTCTAATGCATCATGAATACAACTACGCCTTTGACTTTCTTTGATCACTGTGACTTCATTTGTCAAAGTTTGCATTGTTCAGATGCACTCATCAAACATCTCATGATCAAATGTGATTGCTGCACCACGTGCTCTCCGTCCTCAGACATTAACACCTCTGTGAGCCATTTTAAACCTTGGCTGAAACTCCCACTTCGTCCAATTGCAACCGGAATTCGACAAGCCATGCATAACTCTTCCGAACCTCAGCTGGAGCTGTTCAACGCACTAGTAGGCTCAATATCACTCGACGTTCTTCTGCACACAAGGATTCACATCCTGCTCTGATATGGCTATCCCGCAAATCACAGGATGCTATGGCTCTGATACCACCTAATGCAAGGTGCCTTATGCAATAAAGTTCTTGCTTAACAATACACACCACACAGACATTCACATAGACAATATGCAAACAACATGCTATAAGATGGCTTATATTACTTCTCTGAATCGGTTACAATGCAAATTGAAAATAAATGAAATAACTAACTAACTGTCGGCCTTAGCCATTACAACATAGAAGTAACTGTGTGTTCTCTTAGTGTGTCTACCTCACCCTCTGCTAGTTCACTGCGGAACTCTAAGGTATGGCTCGATCTCCTCTGCATTCGGAAGCTGTGTGACTATTCTCTCCAATCTATAGAACTTATCCCCAAAGTCTCTCAATTGTGCAATGATCTAATTGATCTTCCCTCCCAAACTTCTACCCCACTGCTATTGTTCCCGAGACCACTGCGATCCCCTAGACATGCATCCTCTCTCTATCGATTTCCCCGGATCCTACAGACCTGCAACTGTCAGCACCCCAACCTTGTTGCATAGCCTCTTCCTGTGATGACATCTATCATGTCTTCACCCACCTACAATAACTGTCTTTAACTTCCTTAGAAACCCCGAACTGTTGCCAAGTACTCTCCTTGACTTCTACGCATTCTTCTGACATGCTACAGTAAACCATCACATCGGCCATACTGTTTGTCAGCTTCAACTTACCCATTGGCTCCCTTTTGCAACCCAAGGATTCTCCAGTCCACCCCTTCCTCCTCACTTGGCTCATTCCCAAACTTGTCGAAGTCATGGTTTGAAGCATGTTGACCATCGACGCTCCGCTCTTGACCTATCATCTGCTGACCCCAACATGTCGACTCTCGACTTCACACCATCCGTCGGTCACATACCTGATTGCTCCTACTCGACTTATTGAATTCGACAAGTCAATCTACTCTTCCACACCAATGATCATTGGTACTCCCTCTGGTCGACTTCTCCTCAAGTCAATTAACTTCAACTGATCTTCCTAGGCCCCAATGCTCCTGCATCATTGAGGCAAGCACAAACCTTAAAACTAACCCTAGATGGCTATCAGGCTATGTTAAATACAAAACCATTAGGAGGAGAAGGGATTCCATTCTGATGATGTTATTGTATTGTTTCATAGTTGATTAATAGTTTGAGAGTGGATATTAGAGTATAACAAAGGGCGTAGGAGATTCGGAAGTAGGAGCAGAAGCTATACTGTCAAAGACAACTCCATAGTGAGTACCACTTTCTTTGTATTTGCATTGCATATTGGAGAAGAAAAGAGCAATGAATAGTCCTCACTTCTTGCTTGGTTTTTCCCCATAGTGGGTTTTCTTAAGGTATATATTTTTTTATTTGTGTGGATGTGTTATTTTTCTCTAGTCGTTTCCCTTTCAGTTCTAGTTTGTTTATCATTTCATGAAATTCAACAACACAATGAATTAATTTGTAAGAAATGTTGTGACGAACTATTCTAGTGGAATATCCACGACAATTTATGGATCAGGAATAAAATAGGAAAATATTATTTTTCCTATGAAAATGTGAATTTCAAATAAATTTCATTGAATTCTCGTTTCCACAAAGAAATCAAGAAAAATAATATTACTTTTATAACTCTTTTTTTGTAACTAGGGGAATCTACAATTGGGGTAGGGCTCATATTTGAGCGACTTGGGGTTGATTCTAGTATGGAACCACTATACCCCTAGGCCTACCAATGCTTCCCCACATACGAAACATATGGCTAATCAAACTTTGAACCTAGGACGTCACAAAGACTTCCTTAACAATGCATAATACTACAAACTTCTTTACACCTTGGGGAAATGGTATTTTTTTTAATTTCATTTTTTTTATGTACACTGCATTTATTTTCCTCATAAATACCTCATAAATAAAAAATTTACTTTCTAGAATCACTAAATATTGTAATTGTCATTGTATATTGTGTTCACCTTGAGGATCGACACTACAAATGTAGACTACATATACCTTTGGGTATAGTAGAAGTTTAATGGAGTCATGGGAATAACGAGACCATAATACTTGTTGAAGAGAGAAGGAGACCAACTATAAGTTTAATGGAATCATGGAAATAAAGAGACCATAATACTTGTTGAAGAGAGAAGGACATAATACTCTTTGAAGAGAGAAGGAGACCAATTGTGGTTATAGAATTGAAACTTCTATAAATTTCATCCTTTATTTTCTCATCTATAAAGTGGTGAGTTGATGATCACTTCCTCAAGATGAATCCTAATTGAATATTTATGCATACATTATACAGGTGTATAATGACATTAGGAAGTTTGAGAAAACTCACATGAGAGTATTCAGATAGATAATGTGTGAAAATATTCATGGCATGCAATCTTTAGCTTATTCTAGAGAATTTAATCTTAGAGTTTGAAAATCTATTGAGTTGATGACACTATTCTATAGTATGATGAGTATTTGTCTTCTATTGAGGAGAATATATGAAAGCTAATATATAGAAGTGATTGCAAAGTCTTCAGGTATCTGTAGAATCTTAATATATTTTGATTTAGTATTAAAGAAACCAAATTTTGTGAATAATTCTATGGAATTTCAATTGTATTTGTGTAATGAAGATACAACTACACCACCCCTTTCCAAAAAGGAACACATGGGTCAATTGACTTACTCAAGTGAGAGACTTTTCCATTAAAGATTTGGAAGATCTCATTATTTTTCCAATATATGTCGATTCTTGATGTTGGTATATAGATGATTTCTCTTAGGAATATTGATTATATGTTTTTTAATGGTAATCTTGAATTATAATTAAAATTTGGATTTTTTTTAACTTAATTGATGGCCCATGGTTAATTGCTATAGTATGGAATATCGATTGTTGTGTTAATAATCTAGTTGTGGATTGTTACATTGATTTTTAATGAGTATTTTTTATATTCCTTGATAAGATTTATTACTAAATGTTTTTATTTCTGGTATGTTTTAAATATTATTTAACTATTAATGGTTTATTAATGAGTATACGTGGTTTAGAGTTTTTTAAATGCATATTTTTTTCTTACTATGGTTAGTGAAACTTAACTATCTTACATGCAGCTATTAATTTTTATGAAAAAAATAAATTTGGAAAACATCTTACATATAGGTCATGGGATGGTGCAAGGAAATGATACCCACTTATGACATGTTAGTTGCAATGGCATGCTAGAAAAACATAAATCTTATCATTAAAATGAATTATTAGAGGTACCTACAAAAGTTTTTAGAATTAGGTGAAAAAGATTAAACATAAAAAAACAGATCACCTTCCGGAATATATAAATTTTATTTATGTAATGTGGTATAACCACCCCAAAATGTCATTATTTTAAGATTGGTACATTATTTTTTCTCTAAAACATACTGCATATGTTTGTGTTCGTCCACCGGTTTGTTATGCAAATTGTCAATTTATGAGGAAACAAATATGTAGAGGCATAGGAAATGGGTG